>NC_069427.1:16690769-16730769 GCF_026875155.1 Cherax quadricarinatus
ACACTAAGGAAAAAGGGAGAAGGAAAGGAGTGTTAAAGGCCAGCAGACAGGGAGGGACAAGAGAGTAGTTGTAGAGGGAGTAATAGTAGCGGAGTTAGTCAATGACTAAGAAAGAGGAACACTGCAAGGGAGTTAGGGGCCCACAAAGGGTAGGGACAAGAACACAGGGGGGGGGGTAATAATAATGAACCAAACACCCAAGGCAGAAGAAAGAAAGAAAATCCAAAGGAGAAAGAGGAATGAGTAAAGGGGAAGAAGGAGAAGGAGAATAAGAATCAGGTTAAGTCACGGGTGTACTGAAGTTCGGAGCATTTTACAATGTAATGGGAAAGGAAGGCATCTACAGAGACAAAGCCAGGACTAAGATTCATACAAGGAAAGTTGTTTATAAGGGAGGATCCAACCAGACGGTGGCTGTGAAAGTTAGAAGCAGGGTAGACAGTTTTAGCAGAAGACCAGTCAGTAGGATGACTGTGATTTCTGACATGACAGAAAAGGGCATTGTTGGTGTCGGAAAGCTTAACACTACTTTTGTGCTCCCCGAGTCTGTCAGAAAGAGAACGGCCAGTTTCTCCAAAGTACTGAAGAGGACAAGAGGAACAAGAAATAACTATGGGATTTCTGCATGCACAACTGTCAATCATCTCTGTACAAACATTGTATCATGCTGAATTATAATTATTATTATTATTATTATTCTGACCACCCACAACATAAAAATGTTCAAGGTCATCCATCAAACCCAGTTGCGCCATCTAATGTCCCTCTACGTCACTGGGTTGGATGCTTTATAATATCTTTGACTTGAAAAAAGCAGCATTTGATACAGTATCACACCAGAGGATTGTACGGAAAATTAAAGGAACAGGCAGAGATGAAAGGCACTGTGTTTCAGTGGGTCAAGGAACACCTAAATATCTGAGAGCAGAGAGTAACAGTAAGGCTCAGGGCATTATTAAAGGAAACTTTATCTTTAATAAATGTCCTGAACTGTAGACAAGTATTTTTTTCCACATCTTGTCGGTAACCTCACACCATATACTCTCAGTAATAGTAAGGGATGTGACAGAATATAATGGAATAACCAGTGGGGTCCCACAGGGATCAGTATGAGGAACTTTTACTCTTCCTAGTATGACACCGACTTAACAAGGGATTGTTATGTATCATTGTTTGTTGATCTAAAACTAATGAGAAGAAAAACAGGTGAATACATCGTCCACACACACTCACCCTCCACCCACGTACTCATCCACAGCTCCACACTCACCCTTCACCCGAACGCCACCTCCACCCCAGCCCTCACACCACCTCCACCCCAGCCCTCACACCACCTCCACCCCAGCCCTCACACCCACCCCACACATCAGAACAGCCAACCTACACCACTCCGGAAAAAAGGCGAGCAGTCTCAAGTATTTGCTCACACACATTAAGAATTCCGTAAGTGAAAATGCAGGCGCCTCCCTCCACCAGCGATACCGTTTACTGAGCACTTGTTGCAGCGTCAATATATCCTGCTGCTGCTGCTGCTGCTGCTGCTGCTGCAGAGCTTCACACTGCTTCCTTTCAGTGTTACCCTCAATGTTAGATGTATTTCATTATTTCCTGTCTTGGTAAAGAGTGAAAGGAAAGGGGAAGGGGTATGTACAGTATTTTTTATTTTTTTCCCTTGCTGTGTCTGTACTCATCTGGCCCCTCCTCCTCCCTAATCGTTACTAGGTCCATTCTCTCCTTGCTCCAAGAGCTTTATCGTGTGTGTACTGATCCATGTATGGTTGCAGGGATCTAATGTGAGCTGGAGCTTCCTAATCTTAACTTGCCGCTTGTCGGGTTTACCCCCTCCTCGCCTCGTGGGCTGTCTTATCTATTTTTAAATGTATATTAAGCCCATCTCCGTTACTTCATTCAAGTCCTTCCACTTCCTGACTGCCCTGAAGCTGAGGAAGTAATTAATAGCATCCCTGTGACTTACCTGTGCCATTAAGTTTGACGAAGTCTTGTTAAGTAAAAGAACACAAGTGCAACTAATGTGACATTTTATTGTGACGACGTTTCGCTCTCCAGGAGCTTTGTCAAGCCGTTACAAACAATACATGGACAAAGAAGGTATACTATATAGGCTTTGAGTGAGGTGTAGTGCAAGTAGAGGCAGTAGTACTTATACAAGTGGAAAAGTCAGCTGGTACATGAGAATGAAAGGTTACGAAAGTTATGGCTTGGGTAGCATAAAAATAGGTTGGGCAGATGTATATGGTCCTCATGCACATGCACTTGGTCCCAAAAATGGAGTAATTTCAACAACTACTTTGATAAACGTGATTGATTATTTCCCTTCCATCTTCCAACATTTGAAATCTTTTCGTCACAAAAGAGAGAGAAAGCGTCCAGAAAAAATGGAAGATTCATTGAAAATGAAGACGTTGGAAACAGCAGTGATAGATCAGACAACCTAACTACAATATTTTGAAAGGATAACCCAACCAGATATTTCCAATATCACATACGACAAGTACATACCAGAGAAATTTAAACCGAAAAGCACCAACTACTAGACAGGTTCCTCAGTCCTTCAGTGAGCTGTCTTATTGAACTCAAGCCTCGCTCTCTCAATTACATCCACCCGGCCCCTATCCATCCTCTTGTATATACTTGTAATCTCATTCTCTTTTCTTATTATTGACGAGGATCTCAGACCGAGGCTGATATATATATATATGTCGTGCCGAGTAGGTAAAATTGGTCGCTTAGCAAGAACTCATTTAAAATTAAGTCCTTTCTAAAATTTTCTCTTATACGTTTAAAGATATATTATTTCATTTACATTAATTTAAAAATTAATAATTTTGTGCCAAAAGCACCTTAGAAAACTTACCTAACCTTATTATAACAAGCGCAATTTAATTTAATCTAATCCAACTAAATATATTTTAGATAAGTTTACAATAATTTAATAATGAACAAACAATGAAATATTTTATTCGTTAGGTTCAGAATGTTTTTTGCCAAATTATTGCATACAGAAATTTTCGCTTCCCTTATTCGGCAAGAAGAGCGTTGCTATCTAAGAGAAAATCGCGCGCGCGCGCACGCACGCACGCACGCACGCACGCACGCACGCACGCACGCACGCACGCACGCACGCACACACAACACACACACACACACACACACACACACACACACACACACACACACACACACACACACACACACACACACATACCACTTAAATTTAGGGAAGATTTACCCTCTCTTACGTTAAACACAAGATCGTTGACATAGCGAGCTAAGACATAAATTATTCTCTGCCCATATAAGGTGTGAGTATTGTGGGTTCGAATCCTCACGTTGGTTGAAATAAATATGTCTGTTCGCATTTCGCTCTTTTCTGCATTCTAAATATTTCTTGTGGGCTGGCATATGGAAGTGTTGCACAAGATGAAATAGCAGGGGCGCGGATGGAGTCAAATCTCCTCGGGTTTAGTGTAAGAAGCACGTGTTTGTATGGAGATAATGGGGGGTTGACTGTTAGAAGCGAGGAGTGCCGAGATGGGAAGAAAAGGGGTTTGAAGGAGGCAGAAGAAGATGACAGCTGCAAGTCATCCGGCAACGTTGTTGCCCAGTCTTAACATGCAAATGAGTTGTGTTTTCCAATAAGTTTGCGTCGCCGCCAGTCTCTTGTCTCCGAGGGTGAGTGGGTGTTGGTACTGTCTGTGTCTGGTAGCAGAAGGCATCTGCTACTCCATTTGTTCTTGATATTAACATTTAGTTCGTTGCAGTCGAGTCATTATTTTTGCCATGAATTCCTGTATTTCTGTCGCTGATGCTCACGTGCAAGTTCAGCTCTCGGCACAGATGAAACTCCATTCATGAATTCTAGACTAAACCCAGTATATTGTGGTCAGACTCCAGCTATCATGGTACCTTGGAGTAGATGTTTATCTAACCAGCCGGGATTGTCTCTAATCTACACTACTACCCCATCTCCATCCCCACTACTGTACATATTTATCACTATAACCACTATAATCACACCACAACCACTGCTTCCGTACCCCTAACCCCCTCCCCTACTACACCAGCCTCATTCCTACCACCACACCATAACCACTACTGCCACGTCCACCACTACCCGCATCACCACCACAACTACACCTCCCACCACCATTACTTAAACTCACTACTGTCACGTAAAATTCCTAGTTAGTATACGAAGTACCAACCTCCTCTCCACCTACACGTCCCACTGTGAACTAACCCACTACTACAAAACCCCCACTAAGTACACACTGTACTCCCTACATCCGCTACTTCTACCTTCCCGTTTTTCTTTACTCCTCCCTTTCCTGTTCTCCAACCATTCTCTTTCTCCATTCCCTTCCCCCACCGTCCAGCTGTGCATCTGGCGCTCTCTATCAGGCGTGACTTGTATTCCAGCTGCCCAATTTCCCCTCCTCCCCTTGCCTTTCCTTCCCGCTTACCCCTCTTTCTCCTTCCTTCCCTCCCCCCCCCCAACTTCCATGTGTGCAGGTGACGTGGATGGCACTGCAATATCTTACTAGTCGTTAATTTGTCCACTTGTCTGCAAAGGCAAAGATTTGATTCCGACCAAAATATCGCTGAGAGTTTTTCCTGTGTTCTTTAATCTGGTGCTGAGGATCCTTGCTAATTATTACCGGTGCACTCGAGGCCCTCCCGTCAAGGCCCCTGATACCCCCTTCCCAGTCAGGGCCGCTGATAGTCCCTTTTTCCGTTAGGGCCGCTGATGGCGGAGTTGTATTTGCACTCGTATTGCGGGATGTCCGCTCCGACAGTCTCCTCTTTGATTTCCGTGTTGCTGAGAAAGGCGACATTCCGCCGCCACCACTATCGTCAACGCCGCCGCTGCCATCATCAACGCCACCGCTACCGTCGCCACCGCCGTCGGATGCTTGATTAGGTGAGAAGCTTGGCACACCTGACTGGCGGGCCTCACTGTGGAGGAAATGTCAAGGCTGGCAGACTTAACCCTCCATAGTAAAGGACTGTCGCGCACGCCAGTTATTGAACCAGTCTTTTGGAGATGAGGCGGTAGGGAGGGAGAAAGAGATTATCCACTGTAGTGAAGTCAGAGTGTAATCCTTGATCTCTCCTGAGAGCTGCTTGTTCATTCTATTATTTTTCATCAGATACGGTGTTGGAAATGATTTTATGCACTTAGAAATGCTAGACCCAGACAGTGGTATGAGCCCATCGTTGTTTACTAAAATCCTGAAATGTCACCTTCTAAGCAATAGCTTTAATAATAAGAGCACTAACATTTACTGCTAGGAATTATTATTTATGATTAATATCATTATTATTATTATTATTATTATTATTAGTAGTAGTAGTAGTAGTGGTGGTAGTAGTGGTGGTACTTGTAGAAATAGTGTTAATAGTATACACGGGAAATAGCTAAATGGTACCTGGGGGGCTGGGAAGTAGTCGGGTTTGATGTGAGGAAGTGGAAGGCAGTTTTAATTAGTTTGAGCAATGCCCCTAATCCCTCCTCTTTGGAAAGTGCTAGGAAGGAGAAGCAGTGTCCATCATTCTGTGATGAAGCAGCATCACACACATGATACAAGAGCATCCTTGGTCATGGCGAGGCGACCACACCTGCCAAACAAAAGTGACAAAGCTCCGCCTAGCGGCTCTGTCTAAATTACCTTTTATCATTTATAAAAGTTTGTGGGATCACTTCTGTCCGCCGTCTTGTCAATTGAGTATTGGATGGAATTCTTTTTTTTTTCAGTCTTAAAAGATTGATGATTTTATCTCCTGTGAACATGTAAGGTGACAGGTAAATCTTACAAATTTTCACTAATATTCACTGTACACACCTTAACTTTCCTATGTGCTACCTGTTCTTAATCCTGTAATATTTCCTTTTTACCTACGAGGTATGGTAAGAAACCGGAGCGTGGGGAAGATAGTCGCTAGTACAACTGATAACATATTTTAAATTCAGACAGACCTATGTAAATAACCCGTGTGTGTGTGTGTTATAATTTTTAAGATTACCTGTCTGCTTTTAAGATCTGTCTTCTTAAGCTAATTCTGTATATATCACGTTTGTATTTTTTCTTGAGCTGGTGTGAGGCATTCTCTCTCTCTTTGCCTCTATTAGGGTACTCTCGCTGTCTGGCTCCAATGGGGCAGATTCTCACGATGGCTCCAGTGGGGGCAGACTTTCACTCTGGCTCCAGTGGGGCACTCTCTCACTCTGGCTCCACTGAGGCAGACTCTCACTCTGTGTAACATAATCTTAGATCTCCTTCCAACAACAACATTGTCACCACCACTGCCGTCGCTGCTGGGCCCTCAAGCTCTCCACTTCCAAAGGCCGTCATTCACAGCGGCTTTATGGTGGTGTTCTCTCGACAGTTCTCACCAGCGACAAAAATTGTCATGATAGAGGAGGGAAAGAGGAAAGGAAGATAGAGAGAGAGAGAGAGAGAGGGGGGGGGCGGAAGAAGGGAAGTGAGCGGGTGTAGTCTGAGTCCATCGTCCTTATTGTAGAATGCATCCTGCCCTGCCCGGGAGTATTCTTAGCAGCTGTATACATCTCTCTTCGGGAATGGAGGTCAGTGTAAACGGAGCATGCAGTGCCCTCTCCAGAGCTGTAAGCACGTCGTAATTGCTAGTTACACTCGTGTTATGGAAAGCTTGGCTTGTTTGGTGCGCCATCTGACCATACGAGGCCCGACTACTTCCTAATTGCGGCTCTTGTGAATTGCTTCCTAGACGGGTGCTTCTACAAGTCACGGCCGTGGAGGGGCTCTGGTGATGGTGATACTCTCACACCACCATCATCATGGATCTGTCCACATTTAAACGTTGCTCAGGCGATACTGACGATAATTTAAACGTTGTTCGAGGCAGAATTAGTGATAGGTAAACGTTATTCGAGACGGAACTAGTGAAAGTTGAATAACTTTGGCTATTACGCAGTCATAAGCTGGAGAATGTTAAGTGATGGTTGATAACTGTTGTGAGCAGAGTGAGAAAACTGTACGCCGATACGTTTTAATTTTTGCTGAGATCCAGCAGCACCATCAGACGCTGATGCCGAGGGTTCAGCTGATATTATAACAAAACAAAACATAACTCTGGCTGTAAAAGCAAATCGTAAACTTCCACATTTCGCTACACAGCGCTCCAATCTTCCTCTCTGATTATAACAACAATACAGATATTAAGTTTGGGCTTTTGTTTCTCCCGTTACAAGCGAGGCAGTTAAATTCTAGTCACATGGGGAATTATGAAGATAGGATATTAGCCGAGGGAAGGTCGCCTGCGACACACACACACACACACACACACACACACACACACACACATACACACACATACACACACATACACACATACACCATACACACATACACAACATACACACACATACACACACACACACACACACATACACACACACATACACATACACACACACATACACACACACATACACATACACACACACACACACACACACACACACACACACACACACACACACACACCAGAGTAGTCAATAAGTGGAATAGTTTGGGAAGCGATGTAGTGGAGGCAGGATCCATACATAGCTTTAAGCAGAGGTATGATAAAGCTCACGGTTCAGGAAGAGTGACCTAGTAGCGATCAGTGAAGAGGCGGGGCCAGGAGCTCGGACTCGACCCCTGCAACCTTAACTAGGTGAGTACAACTAGGTGAGTACACACACACACACACACACACACTACCACACACACTACCACACACACTACCACACACACTACCACACACACTACCACACACTACCACACACACTTCCACACGCACTACCAAACACACACACACACACACACACACACACACACACACACACACACACACACACACACACGAGAGGACCTAGTAGCAATCAGTGAAGAGGCGGGGCCAGGAGCTATGAATCGATCCCTGCAACCACAAATAGGTGAGTACACACATAGCGGGGCCAGGAGCTATGAATCGACCCCTGCAACCACAAATAGGTGAGTACACACACACACACACACACGTACTCATATACAACAGGCCTAGTGTCTAATCGACATGTGCCTAGGACAAAATGGTAGCTAACTAACACACACTACACAACAGTGCTGAGAATATTATCAGGTCCAACGCTACCCAGAGAGAGAGAGAGAGAGAGAGAGAGAGAGAGAGAGAAGAGAGAGAGAGAGCCATCTAACGCCAGCAATACATTTGCAAAAGGGTCAGTTGCTATGCAGTGCGGGTGAGTCCGCTGGTCGTGCCCTCCTCCACCGCACATGTCTCCTCCAACAATACCTCTCTCTCGACCACCTTACAGTTTCGAACACTGCCACCTCTTCCTTGACCATCACATACATCTTCCCCCAGCACTAACCACCTCTTCCTCTAATTCCCCTATATTCCTAATTTTTCTCACCACGCCTCCCTCACCTCTCTCCTCACTGACCCCTTTCTCGCCCCCTCACCTTTTCACGTCACCTCCCACATGGGTTTAGGAAGAAAACCACTATCTATCGTCTTCACGTGTCAGTGACAACAAGAGAGAGAGGAGCAAGTGGGAGACCAGCCATGGAATGTTTGACGAGGAGATGCCAGGATGAGCACCTCTGACTCATTCCTATTTTCCTCATCTTTATTCTCTTCCTCCTTGTTTTTCTTTTTCTGCCTCGTCTCCTTTCGGTAGGTAAGACACATTGGCAACATTTAGGCAACTTTATTCCAAAACGTTTCGCCTACACAGTAGGCTTCATCAGTCGAGTACAGAAAGTAGGCAGGAGCCTACTTTCTGTACTCGACTGATGAAACCTACTGTGTAGGCGAAACGTTTCGGAATAAAGTTGCCTAAATGTTGCCAGTGTGTCTTACCTACCAACCTGTCGGTATTGTATACCATTTTGATATTCACTCGTCTCCTTTCGTTCTTACTCCGTCTTTTCCTCTGCTGTTGCTCCTCGTCCTTCATTTCTCCATTGCCTTCTCCCACTTCTGCCCCTTTTTCTCATCCTGCTCCCCCTCATCCTTCGTCACTTCTCCATCGCCCCTACCCATGTCTGTTGTTATTCCTACACCACCTCCTCCTCTCTGCCTCCTCATCCCCTCTCCACTCTGCTCATTCCGACAGAAGCGGAAAATCAGGTGATTTATGGTGTAACTTAGATTGTCTCTATCCAGAGGCCATTTCTGAGACTAATGAACATGATGCCGGTGTAGTGGTCGCCATGGCCACTATTGTTACTTTGCTTTTACTCTTTTTTTCTCGAGAAAGTGTGTGTGTGTGTGTGTGTGTGTGTGTGTGTGTGGTGTGTGTGTACACGCACTCATTTATTTTGCCTGTTTGTGGGAGTGGAGTTTCGGATACTAGCTTTGCTGCTTCTTAAACTTCAAACGATTGGTTTCACAAGTTTCCTTTCTCATGGAAACATAAACACATATGCAGTTTAATGTGATCCTTTATTGACAACGTTTCGCCCACACAGTGGGCTTTTTCAAGTCACAAACAGATCTACCTGGGGTAACGAACGAACGAACGAAAGTTCAGGTAAGATCCCAAATGGGATGAGCGGGGAAGACGGGACAGACGAAGAATAGTGCTGGAGATGAGTGTTCTTAGTCGTAGAAATAGAGCCAGGGCTTAACCCAGCAGCGAAGGCGATCGTGGGACAGATATTGAGAAGAGAAATTCAGGCTCTTCTGTTGGGACTCCAGTGGGGTGAGCGGGGAGGACGGGACATGCGACGTTTAGCGCTAGAGAGGAGTGTAGAACTGGGCCATGTCTTAACCCAAAAGTTAAGGCGAACGTGGGTCAGAGAATGGTGCCTGTCATAGAAGGTACCTGTCAGTGAATCCAAGGTTATTTGTAAATAGGGTTTGGAGCAGGATCATGCAAGGAGTAGAAAAGGTGTTGATTTGTGGGTCTGCGAATGTCTTCAAAGAGAGTGGTCCAGTAGTTATGTCGTGTCTCAAGTTTGTCTATCTGTCTGTCACTGAGCGTCTTCCAGAACAGATTCAGCGCAGGGATGTCAAATTGCGCATGGAGACACTCGCTTGTGGCGAAGTCTTCCCACCTGACATCAAGCACCCAGCGCAGCGCCTTGTTCTGGACACGCCGCAGTTTAAGTAAGTTTGTTTTTGCTGCAAGAGAAAGGGCTAGAGGAGAGTAAGTTATCAGAGGACGAATTAGGGATTTGGTGCGTTGAGAGGCATGTTTCAGCTTGTAGAGGCCCGCAAGGGCCTTACTAGCTATTGCATGCCTTGAGTGAATGTGTCCATGTAAACGAAGAAGGTAGTCAAGATTAACGCCAAGGACAGTGACAGATTGTGTGATGGGGATGTAAGTGCGGGTGTCAGCTGTTCTGAGCTCGACAGGTAATGGAGGATCACGTTTCCTGTAGTTAAAATACGTAATGCTGGATTTAGCTGCATTGGTTTTGATCCTCCATTTTTGTTCCCAGATGGCTATCCTGTCGACCTCATTTTGTGTTATGTGTGTGAGTGTATCTATATTGGCATGAGTGATAAGTTGTGTAATGTCGTCTGCATAGGCTAGTGTGATGGAGTTGTGGTATACAGGTGTTGGAATGTCGTTAGTGTATAAAATGTAGAGGGTAGGGGAGAGGACAGATCCCTGGGGTACTCCGGCTTTTAGTGTGTAGTCAGAGTAACAGCCTTGGAATTTGATTCTCATGGTACGGCCGTCTAGGAAGTTGCAGAGGAGTTTACGAGTATTGAGAGGCAGGTTGAAGTTAGTGCAGAGTTTGTACTTGAGCCCTTCGTGCCAGACTGTCAAAAGCTTTTTCAATGTCTTTTGCAACCAGGGCTGTCCTATTTCTTTGTTTTGTGTTTATGTGGATGTAGTTGAGAATGATGTTAATGGCATCCTGTGTGGATCTGTGTGTTCTGAAGCCAAACTGGCCATCAGAAAGTAGAGAATTGTGTTCCAGGTATCTGCGAAGGCGATGATTGATGAGTTTTTCAAAGAGTTTTCCTAAAGTTTCGAGGAGGCTGATAGGGCATAGTTTCTAAAGGTCAGAGTGGTCTTTATTGGGTTTAGGAAGGAGGATATGCATAGCAGGCTTTGAAGAGGAAGGGAAGTATCCCCAAAGGCCAAGGGAGACATTGAGGAGGATTTTGTGTAGGCAAGTTAATGATAGATCAGGAAGGTGTATCAGAAAATAAGTTTTAGGCGCCAGAAGCAACAGGAGCCTTGGGAGGAAGGTGTCTGAGGAGATTTTAAATACTGTGTTGGTGAAAAGGTCGAGTTCTTGGGAGGAGGTAAGAGAGCTCTAGATGCATGTGGCTGTCGGTGTTGTTTCTTGTGTGTGTGCAGTGTTCCAGTGTTCTATGTTCTGAATGTGTTGAATACGTTAAGGGTGAGGTGGATGAGGAGGAGATGTTCTCCCAGATTGTTTGAAGATATTGGTACGCCTGCGGTCTGAGAGTGTGTGTTGTGTGGTGATGTGTTTGAATTTATTGGTGGGAGTTGTGCCTCTGATTTTTTTGATAAAGTTCCAGAAGGCTTTAGTGTTTTTAATGGTATAAACCTTGGTAATAAACACCGACAAGTTGGTCTAGAAAGACACGTAAGCAAACACTATAACATAACGTTTCGGTCCTGGGACCACGTGCGTCACATCTCACTCTCCGCCTATATATATAATGTCTTTCTACCTCTGTATGTTAGAAGTGATCAAGGTCCCAGGACCGAAACGTTTTCTGGTAAATATGTTATAGTGTTTGCTTACGTGTCTTTCTAGACCAGTGTTTTTAATACGCTGTTTGTCTGCTTGTTGTATGAGTTGTGACCAGTGATTGTTGTGGTCTTGGTCTAGGCTGTGTAAAATATCGTTTCTAAGGTAAGTGAGATCTAATCGGACTTGATTAAATCTGTGTGTGTTGTAGAGGAAGCGGTTGTGGTAGCAGATAATTAGTCTTCTTGTTCTGTGTGACGGTTTGAAGGAATATCGAGTGGTGTGAATTTTCTTTGGTATTGCGATGTTGGCTGCTTGTGTAATGGTGTCCTGGATGAGATCAAGTTGAGTATCGATGCCAGAGATAGGTTTGTTGTTGTAGTCATAGGTGAGGTTAATATTGTCTATGTGTTGTTTGAAAGCATCCCAGTCAGCGTTCTTGTAGGAGAAGGAAGGTGTGGTTGGAATGAGGATAGGGTTGGAGGAGATGTGTAAGATGACTGGGATGTGATCAGAGCCTGTAATAGGGCCAGGTGAGATGTAGTGTTGAAATAGAGACCTGGCTCGGTTTGCCAGAATGATGTCTGGTTTGCCTTGGCCCGTGTGGTTGTAGAAGGTATTGAAGTCTGGGCCAAGATGAATTAGGTTTTTATGGTTTGTGAAGTTGAGTTAAGTGGAGACCAAGTTGGTTGTTACTGGTGTGATGAAAGGCGGTGTGTTTGGCATTAATGTCAGCTAGTAGGTATGTTGGTGTGTTGGTGTACTTAAAGGGACTAAGGAAAGGTCGTGTATGTTGAGAATAGGGGTTTGGGCGAGCATAGGTGGTGAAAAGATAAGGGACCCAAGGTGGGTGTGTATTCTGATGCAAGACAGTGCTGGTGAAAAAAAGGGATTGGGAGAAATTGTGTTTTATGTTGGAATTACAAGGATGGCAACCCCTCGTGGGGATTTCATAGGGGGACTGTATTGGGCAGTATAGCCATAATGGCGGATGCGTTGAGGGGCTTTGAGGCAGGTACTGTTTAGCAAAACAATATCTGGCCTCTCTGCTTCAAGGAGCTCGGCCAGTATGTGTCTAATTGTAAAGTAAGAACGTACGTTGAACTGAATCACCTTAAACGTGATTCAATGGTTTCGTCATAGCAAAGTTAATGTCGGGGGAGGAGTTTGAATTAAAGCCCGTGATAGTGGTGCCATCAGTGGATGTGTGTTTGTAGGTGCTACGGACCCGTTTCCTGGAGGGGGAGGAAGAGATGGATCTGTTTTTATGTTCTTTGGTCTGTCTGTCAGAAGTTGGGGTGGAAGGTACGTGAGTATTTATAGTCAGGTTCAGAATGTTGAGGTCAGGTGGAGAATGCTGCATCTGATGATCTACCGGGTGGGGTTATAGAGTCTATTTATCCTTCAATCTGTGTGCGGTGTTTGCTTTCACCTTATTTGTGCCTTTCCACCCTGAGGCTAAAGTTCTTTCCAGCTTTCCTGTTACTCATCTGCGTCTTTATCTTCCGGTTGCGCCACCTTCTTTCTCATCCACACCTTATACTCTGTCCCTCTGCCCCATCAAGCCCCCTGAGTGTCTTGTATGTTGTTTATGTTCCCCTTGGTTCTTATCTAGTGGAAAGTCATCAGGTTCTGTTCTTTCAACCACTCGTAAGTCTTTGTTCTGGAACTCAAGCTCCAATGATGAAGATTGGGACACTTATGCAGCATATGGGAATCTTTATTCAGGAAACGTTTCGCCACGCAGTGGCTTCATCAGTCCAATACAAAGAGGAAGGCGTAAGGAGAGGAGGAGAATGAGGTAATCAGTCCCTCAACCTGGAGTCGATGTGTTCAGTCCATCAATCTTGTAGAATGTACAGCATAGGGCCGTAGACGTGGCTTATATACTGTAGTGAGGTGACGTGAAGCAGTTGGAGGCGGGGTCATAGTGGTACCATCCACTAGTCGAAGTAGGTCTTCGTTCAAAGGTTGAACAAGTGTTGAAAAATTCTTTGTAACAAGATCCCATGATGCTGCTGTGTCTGACAGTTGTGATGAATGGTTTGAAAAACCGACATGTTGAAGATTGGGACACTTATGCAGCATATGGGAATCTTTATTCAGGAAACGTTTCGCCACGCAGTGGCTTCATCAGTCCAATACAAAGAGGAAGGCGTAAGGAGAGGAGGAGAATGAGGTAATCAGTCCCTCAACCTGGAGTCGATGTGTTCAGTCCCAATCTTCAACATGTCGGTTTTTCAAACCATTCATCACAACTGTCAGACACAGCAGCATCATGGGATCTTGTTACAAAGAATTCTTCAACACTTGTTCAGCCTTTGAACGAAGACCTACTTCGACTAGTGGATGGTACCACTATGACCCCGCCTCCAACTGCTTCACGTCACCTCACTACAGTATATAAGCCACGTCTACGGCCCTATGCTGTACATTCTACAAGATTGATGGACTGAACACATCGACTCCAGGTTGAGGGACTGATTACCTCATTCTCCTCCTCTCCTTACCGCCTTCCCCTTTGTATTGGACTGATGAAGCCACTGCGTGGCGAAACGTTTCCTGAATAAAGATTCCCCATATGCTGCATAAGTGTCCCAATCTTCAACATGTCGGTTTTTCAAAAACCCTTCATCACAACTGTCAGACACAGCAGCATCATGGATCTTGTTACAAAGAATTCTTCAACACTTGTTCAAAACCCTTTTAACGAAGACCTACTTCGACTAGTGGATGGTACCACTATGACCCGCCTCCAACTGCTTCACGTCACCCACTACAGTATATAAGCCACGTCTACGGCCCTATGCTGTACATTCTACAAGATTGATGGATGAAACATCGACTCCAGGTTGAGGGACTGATTCCTCATTCTCCTCCTCTCCTTTACGCCTCCTCTTTGTATTGGACTGTTTAAGCCACTGCGTGGCGAAACGTTTCCTGAATAAAGATTCCCATATGCTGCTAAGTGTCCCAATCTTCAACATGTCGGTTTTTCAAACCATTCATCACAACTGTCAGCACGCAGCATCATGGGATCTTGTTACAAAGAATTCTTCAACACTTGTTCAACCTTTGAACGAAGACCTACTTCGACTAGTGGATGGTACCACTATGACCCCGCCTCCAACTGCTTCACGTCACCTCACTACAGTATTTTAAACCACGTCTACGGCCCTATGCTGTACATTCTACAAGTTGATGGACTGACACTCGACTCCAGGTTTTAGGGACTGATTACCTCATTCTCCTCCTCTCCTTTCGCCTTCCTCTTTGTATTGGACTGATGAAGCCCCTGCGTGGCGAAACGTTTCCTGAATAAAGATTCCCATATGCTGCATAAGTGTCCCCAAACTTCAACATGTCGGTTTTTCAAACCATTCATCACAACTGTCAGACACAGCAGCATCATGGGATCTTGTTACAAAAAATTCTTCAACACCCTTTTTCAACCTTTTGAACGAAGACCTACTTCGACTAGTGGATGGTACCACTATGACCCCGCCTCCAAAATGCTTCACGTCACCTCACTACAGTATATTTAAACCACGTCTACGGCCCTATGCTGTACATTCTACAAGATTGATGGACTGAACACATCGACTCCAGGTTGAGGGACTGATTACCTCATTTTTCCTCCCTCCCTTACGCCTTCCTCTTTTTATTGGACTGATGAAGCCACTGCGTGGCGAACGTTTCCTGAATAAAAAATTCCCCTATGCTGCATAAGTGTCCCCAAACTTCACATGTCGGTTTTCAACCATTCATCACAACTGTCAGACACAGCAGCATCATGGGATCTTGTTACAAAGAATTCTTCAACACTTGTTCAACCTTTGAACGAAGACTACTTCGACTAGTGGATGGGACCACTATTGACCCCGCCTCCAACTGCTTCACGTCCACTAACCCGTATATAAGCCACGTCTACGGCCCTATGCTGTACATTCTACAAGATTGATGGAAATGAACACATCGACTCCAGGTTGAGGGGGCTGATTACCTCATTCTCCTCCTCTCCTTACGCCCTTTCCCCTTTGTATTGGACTGATGAAGCCACTGCGTGGCGAAACGTTTCCTGAAAAAAGATTCCCTATGCTGATAAGTGTCCCCCAAACTTCAACATGTCGGTTTTTTCAAACCATTCATCACAACTGTCAGACACAGCAGCATCATGGGATCTTGTTACAAAGAATTCTTCAACACTTGTTCAACCTTTGAACGAAGACCTACTTCGACTAGTGGATGGTACCACTATGACCCCGCCTCCAACTGCTTCACGTCACCTCACTACAGTATATAAGCCACGTCTACGGCCCTATGCTGTACATTCTACAAGATTGATGGACTTAACACATCGACTCCAGGTTGAGGGACTGATTACCTCATTCTCCTCCTCTCCTTACGCCTTCCTCTTTGTATTGGACTGATGAAGCCACTGCGTGGCGAAACGTTTCCTGAATAAAGATTCCCATATGCTGCATAAGTGTCCCAATCTTCAACATGTCGGTTTTTCAAACCATTCATCTCAAGCTCCAATGTTACATAAGAAAGAAGGAACACTGCAATAGGCCTGTTGGCCCATACTGGGCAGGTCCTTCACAAATCCAACCCACTAACAGAATATTTGCTCAACCCATTTTAGTTCTACCCTAATAATAAGCTCTGTTAAATCCACTAACTCGTGTGCAAGTCCCACTCAAATGCAACCCCTCTCACTCGTGTATTTATGCAGCCTAAATTTGAAACTACCCCAGGTTTTAGCTTCAATAACCCTACTAGGCAGACTGTTCCACTCATCAACTACCCTATTTCCAAACCAGTACTTTCAAACATAAGAAGGGAGGAGCACTGCAGCAGGCCTGTTGGCCCATACTAGGCAGGTCCTTCACAGTACATCCCACTAACAGAATATTTGCCCAACTCAATTTTCAATTCTACCCAAGCAATAACTTTGATTTAGAAAGACACGTAAGCGAACACTATAACATATTTATTAGAAAACGTTTCGGTCCTGGGACCTTGATCACTTCTGATCAAGTGATCAAGGTCCCAGGACCGAAACGTTTTCTAATAAATATGTTATAGTGTTTGCTTACGTGTCTTTCTAAACCAACTTGTCGGTTGTGATGAATGGTTTGAAAAACCGACAAGTTGAAGATTGAGACACTTATGCAGCATATGGGAATCTTTATTCAGGAAACGTTTCGCCACACAGTGGCTTCATCAGTCCAATACAAAGAGGAAGGCGTAAGGAGAGGAGGAGAATGAGGTAATCAGTCCCTCAACCTGGAGTCGATGTGTTCAGTCCATCAATCTTGTAGAATGTACAGCATAGGAACGAACGAACGAAAGTTCAGGTAAGATCCCAAATGGGATGAGAGGGGAAGGCGGGACAGACGAAGAATAGTGCTGGAGAGGAGTGTTCTTAGTAGTAGAAATAGAGCCAGGGCTTAACCCAGCAGCTAAGTCGATCGTGGGACAGACATTGAGAACACACATAGCAGGCTCTTCTGTTGGGACTCCGGTGGGTGAGTGGGGAAGTGTGGACAGACGATGAACAGTCGTGAGAGGAAGGTCTTGAGTTGTAGAATAAAGAGCCAGGGCTAAACCCAGCTGCGTGGCACTGCGAGGCAGTGTAGAGAGGGCATGTTGAGGACATAGAGGAGAGAGCAGACTGCAGACAGTGCTCGCTGACTGATATGCTTCAGGCGAGGTGAAGAGCTGGTTTGGACGTCAGGTGTTGGGAAGGGTGTTGTGTGTTTGGCTACACTTCGCTGGTGATGGAACCACTCTTGAGTCTTTTGAAGTCTCTCTTGGACATGTGGAATAGTTGCATTCTGAGGTTGGAGCAGTTCAGATTCGTCACGAGGTAAGATAGTGCGTTTTCAAAAGGAATTTGGTGAGGTTTGGTGCAGGTGTACTTAACAGCTCCTTCTTTCATTAAGTGGAGCATATCAGCTGCGCTCATTTCGGTTGGGAGGTTGGGGGTGGTGTAGAAGGTTAGAGACCCATTAAAGGCTTGGCTTAGGTAACGGTTGCGTGTGGTTTCTTCTTCGACTACTACTTCCTCGTTGTCCGAGGGTTGTTCATAATGTTCTGGTACTATTTCGTCTTCTGTGACTGTGTTGAGAGGAGGCAGGGAGTGTTGGTCGGTTGTGATTTGTTGGGCTGGTGGTGGGTGGTGAGAGGTGGCAGTAGACGGTGGTGTTGGTTCTGGAGTAGAGTCTTGGTCAGAGATACAAGTAGGACCAGGTGAGGTGAAGTTAACAATATCTGGAATTAGCTTGAGGAGGTCTTGTGATGGTGGCGAGTCTGGAAAGTTGAAGTTTGGCATGTTGTTTAGGCGAAACAGTTCATTGATTGTCGTGTTGAATGAGCCAGGGTTTGCAGCATTATTAAGGTGTGCATACATCATACAGTATAGCACCTTGGATGGAACAGCGTCAGGAAGAGCAAGGAGGGACTGGCTGGGTGGAGATGATTGTTGTGTAGCTTGAAGGAGTTCGGTGGTATCTGATTGAATTTTTGCAATGGCGGCGTATGTTGGCGATTAGGGTTGTTCTTCTTGGTTTCTTCAATGATTTTCTTAGACAGGACTTCTTTACGTAGAGGGCATTTTGCTGCAAGGGTGTGGTGAGTACCCTTGCAGTTGAGGCAGGTAGGAGAGGTAGTGGTAGTAGAACATTCCTTGAAGTCATGGCCGTCTTTACCGCAGTTTGTGCAGTACTTTTTCCCTTTCAGAGGACAGTCAGGCGTTGAGTGGTGATAGGAGTAGCAGTCCAGCATGGCGAGATGTGGGCGAAACGTTCGGGTTCTTGTGGACTTGGATGGATATGATAGTAGGAGATAGCTAGGCCGTCAGACAGTGCTCTAGTAGCCATCTCGATGTTGGAGAAAGGTTAGCTTGATCATTGTAGAGGCGTTGGGGATTTTGGTGATATGTTCAATCGACGCCCAGGTATTTTGTTCCTCGATAGAGGTCTTGAGATCCTCAGTTGATAAAGAAGTGACGAGTTTGTCCAGCCGTTTGACGAAAACGGAACGTTTCGCCAGCAAAAAAGGTGAAGGGGAGATGGTGAACTGTCGGTCTCTGAGGGTTTTCATAGAAGTGTCGGCGATCAGCTTTGTGGCTTCATAATCGTCGGTACAGACGACGATGAATGAGTCTTTCGTCGAGTTGATGGCTGTAAATTTAACCTGTAGGCAAGTCTTTACAACGGCAGCAAGGGCAAGTTTAGTAGAGTCATTTATTACTCCATTGTTGGGTTTGATCCTTACACGGTTTGCAAGCATCATGAAGGAGTAAGTCAGGCGCTGGTACGATGACTATAGGTTCCCCTCCCCGACGGGGATAGAAGGAACACTTCTTGAGGTGAGGAGCGACTGTGTCTTCGACACAGTCGCTCCTCACTTTTAATTTCATCACAGCATAGGGCCGTAGACGTGGCTTATATACTGTAGTGAGGTGACGTGAAGCAGGCGGAGGCGGGGTCATAGTGGTACCATCCACTAGTCGAAGTAGGTCTTCGTCCATAGGTTGAACAAGTGTTGAAGAATTCTTTGTAACAAGATCCCATGATGCTGCAGTGTCTGTCAGACACTGCAGATGAAGCCACTGTGTGATGAAGCCACTGTGTGGCGAAACGTTTCCTCAATAAAGATACCCAAGAGTTGCACATGTGTCTAATTTATCAACATGTCGGTTCTCTGAACCATTCATCTACAAATAGCCATTATGTAAAATGGAGACCAGAACTGAGCTGCATAATCTAGGCGAGGCCTTACTAATGACGTATAAAGCTGTAGTATAACAGCTGGACTTTTGTTGCTTACACTTCTTGATGGAAATAAATGGTATAAAATACCGACACAATGGAAATATAAACACATGTGCAGTATAATGTGATCCTTTTTTGACAACGTTTCGCCCACACAGTGGGTTTTTTCAAGTCACAAACATCTACCTGGGGTGGAAGGTACGCGAGTATTTATAGTCAGGTTCAGAATGCTGAGGTCAGGTGGAGAATGCTGCATCTGATGATGTACCAAGTGGGGTTATAGAGTCTAAAATCTTGGATAGCTTGGAAGGGAGATTGGATAAGTTTGTGAACAGACCTTCTGCAGTGTTCTTGTATTCCTATGTTCTTATGTGGGATAGCGATGAAGAAGTTTCTTGGCACAATAAAATGTCACACTTGTGTCCTTTTACTTTACAGCAGGCCTACTGGCCCATGCGAGGCAGGTCCAAGTCACCTCCCGGCTTAAACCAGTGACCCACCTAGTCAGGTCAGGTCACATCCACTTAAGGAAGGAGCACGGCATCAGACCTGTTAACACAAGCTAGTCAGGTTCAACTCACATCCACGCACACCCACTTATGTATTTATGTAACCTATTTTTAAAACTACACAACGTCTTAGCTTCTATGACGGTACTCGGGAGTTTGTTCCACTCATCCACAACTCTATTACCAAACCAGTGCTTTCCTATACCTTTCCTGAATCTGAATTTTTCTAACTTAACCCATTGCTGCGAATCCTGTCTTGGCTAGATATTTTTTAGCTCGCTATTTATATTTCCTTTATTTATTCCTGTTTTCCATTTATACACCTCAATCATATCACCCCTAATTCTACGCCATTCTAGAGAGTACAGATTCATGGCCCTCAGTCTATCCTCATAGGGAAGATTTCTGATACGTGGGATCAACTTTGTCATCCTCCTTTGCACGTTTTCCAGTGGATTTATATTCTGTAATACGGTGACCAGAACTGTGCTGCATAATCTAAATAAGGCCTAACCGAAGATATTTAGAGTTGACGAACACCCTGATGACTCCTGTTATTTATGCTCCTTGATATGAAGCCAAGGATTCTGCTCGTTTTATTGCATGGTTTTATTATGCATGGTTGTCTTGGTTTTAGATTACTGCTAACCAGAACTCCCAAATCTTTTTCGCAATCAGTAATATTAAGATCTACATTATTTAGTTTTTATGTGGCATGTTTTTTTTCTTCTCCAATGTTTAGAACTTTGCATTTGTCTATATTAAGCTGCATCTGCCACTTCTCCGACCACTGCATCAGTCTATTCAAATCTTCCTGGAGTGCTGTAATGTCCTCATTTGAATGAATTAGGCCGCCTATTTTGGTGTCATCAGCAAACTTTCTTATGTCGCTGTTTATTCCCTCGTCAGTGTCGTTTATATAAATTGTGAACAAATGGCCCAACACTGACCCCTGTGGAACACCACTCGTGATGCGCCCCACTCTGAGTTCTCCCCATTGATGCAAACACTCTGCTGCTTAACTGTCAGCCACGCCTCTACCCATGAAAAAATTCCTCCTCCTGTTCTGTGTTCCTTAATTTTCCTCAATAGCCTCTGATTTGGAACTCTATCAAGCCTTACTAAAGTCCAATACACAATATCATATTTATTACCTTGATCTACCTCCTCAAATACCTTCCTGAAAAAAGTTACTAAATTCGTAAGGCAGGAACGCCCCTTTGTAAAACCGTGCTGAGATTCATTAATGATTTTTATCTTTCCAGATGGCTACGAATTGCCTCGACAGTTATTGATTCCATAAACTTTCCCACTAGGGAGGTAAGGCTTATTGGTCTATAGTTCAAAGCTAAAGACCTGTCTCTTGCTTTGCAAATAAGTGTTACATTTCCCATTTTCCACTTGTCAGGCACTATGCCAGTTTGTAGTGATATGTTGAAAAGAGGAGCTTAGCCAAAGGTTTGCTAATCTCCTCTTTACATTCCTTTAACACCCTTGCAAACAGTTCATCAGTGCCCGGGGATTTGTTCGGTTTTAATTTCTCTATTTGTCTGAGGACCATGTCACTAGTTACCCAAATCTTGCATAGTTTATTATCGTCCTGCTCTATATAATTTTTAATTTCTGGAATTTCGCTAGCATCTTCCTGAGTAAAAACTGAGAGGAAATAAGAGTTGATAATTTAACACATTTCCTTATCACTGTCACTGATCTGACCTGAGTTACTTTTGAGTGGGCCTTTCTTGTCCCTTATCTTACTTCTGTATACCTGAAAGAAACCTTTTGGGTTAGTCTTCGAATCCCTTGCCACTTTAGCTTCATAATCTCTCATAGCTTTTCTTATTCCCTTTTTATTTCTCTCTTTAATTGAATATATTGATTTCTTAACTACCCCTCTCCTCTTTTGATATGCCTATATATGCCTCTCTTTTGACCAATGAGCTGTTGTAATCTATTGTTTATCCAATTGGGATCATTTTTGGTTGATCTAATTTCCCTGCTTGGAACAAAAGTTGTCTGGACAGCTAGAACTATGCTCTGAAAAACGTCATATTGGCAACTAACACCACCTACCTGACCCATAGTCATGTCGTAACAGTTTAGCCCACCCAGGTAATTCCTCAGTCCCACGAAATTGGCCAAGCGGAAGTCTGGGACAGAGACTTGATTGCAGTTATTTGGGTAATTCCATGATATATTGAAACTAAGTGATTTGTGATTGCTTTCCCCAAGTTCATCATTAACCTCAAGATTATTAATTAATGATTCCTTGTTGGCAAAGAACCAAGTCTAACAGATTGTTTCCGCTAGTTGGTTCTGTCACAAACTGTTTTAAAAAAGCAATCCTGAATCGTATCAAGGAAGTCACTAGACTCAAGATTTCCTGCCATATTGTTGCAATTTGTCTAAAGTTAAAATCACCCATTAACATGACATTTTCATATCTAGACGCCTTATGAATTTCCTCCCAGAGCAGCTTACTGTACTTCCTATCAAAATTTGGGGAACCTATAAATCACACCAAAACAGATTGTGTGTCCGATGCTTCTAATCTTATATCTTGTCTAACACAACATTTTAAATTATCTCTGACATACATCGCCATTCCACCACCTTTCCTGTTGACCCTATCAGTGTGGAATATTTTATAGCCTTGTATGCGGCATTCTTTCAGGTTGAACCAGGTCTCCGTTATAGCAATAATATCTATATTATCTGCACATGCAAGTATTCTTAGCTCATCTATCTTGTTTCTTAGGCTCCTACTATTAGTATAGAAAACCTTAAGGAAGTAGTCACACTCTGCCCTATACTGTCTGTCTTTGTTGATCTTCCCGCTACGGTTGTTCCCCTTCATCATCATTATTCTCTCTGCTCCCCCATACAGTGTCACGTTACACACTCCTCCCAGAGTGAAACCAAGTCACCGAAGACCAGCGTGTATTTACCAACCTTCCGCCTTATGTGGGAGATTCATCACTACTTGATGCCGGCGAAGGGCTCTTGATTCTGGTTATTGGAGCTATTTGTCTCCTTAACTGGATCAAACCTGACAACCTTCAGTTTCTCAGGTATTGTTTGGCAGTACTGACGGCACTGTGCCCATCCTTCTGTTAATATTTTTCCTTCTAGTGGCATTTTATTTTGCTTGTTCTAAGTGATCTATCTCTTCTGTTCCGCTCTACATCTACTGTTCCAATCTACATCTACTGTTGCACTCTACTTCTGCTGTTCTACTCTACTTGTACTGTTTCACTCTTCCTCGCCTGGTTCCACTAGTTCCACATGACCTGGTCTGATTACTCCTGTTCTCGTTACATTTGTTCCACTCTACCTGTTTTTAACTGGTCAAAGAAACAGTGATGGTGGTGTTGGATATCGTGTTGGAAATCATGATGGTGATAGTGGGTGTGGCTGTGACTGTTGGGGATAGCGCTGTTGGTGTTGGAGACAGCGGTTGCTGTGATGGTGGTTTTGGAGATAGTGGCGGTGGTGGAGATGAAGGTGGTGGTGGCGATGGAGATAAAGGTAGTAGTGGTGGTGGCGGTGTTGGAGATAACGGAGGTGATATGGGAGATAGCGGTTGGGTTGTGGTCCTGGAGATTGCGGTGTAAGTTGTGGCAGTGTTGGAGTTGGTGGTGGAGATAACAGTGGTGGTGAAGGTGGTGATCTCACCACTGCTAAAGGTGGTGTTGGAGATAGTGAGGTAGTGTGATCCCTGAACACTGTGTTGAGACCATGGTCCTGTGTTTGGGCCAGTGGCCCAGCGTTCGGGCCAGGAGTGTTGGGAGTGTCATTCAGCTGTGTACACTTGACTGTCTTCTCTATATTGGCTGATCCGTCCAGGAAATTGAGAAGGAAGGGTTTCTTTTGTTGTGTGTCTGCTGGGTGCCTGGCACTCACTCTCAGCAGCAGCAGGTCACAGCACCAACAAGAGGAGGTCGTAGTAAAAAAGAACAGCAGGCACCCCTCAAGAAAAGGTCATAGTACCAGCACAGGTCACGTATCAAGAGTAGGTCTATCAACACAGGGCACGTTCCAACAAGAGTAGGGATATCAGCGCAGGTCACAGTATCAACAAAAAATATCAGCAAAAAACGGGCATAGCTGCAGCAGGTCACAGTGCTCTACTGGGGGGATGATGTAGGGGAGAACAATAATTGTTTAAGGTAACATTTCGCACTACGTGAGTAATTATCTTGTAAAATTGAAACAAAACTTCTGCCGCGAGGGGCACTGTACCCGGAGGGGCACTGTCCAGGAGGAACACTGTACCGGAGGGGGCACTTACCAGGACAGTACTGTACCCGGGAGCACTGTACCGGAGGACACTGTACCCGGGGGGAGCACGTACCCGGAGGAGCCTGCCCCGGGGGAACACTGTACAGGGGAGCACTGTACCAGGAGGACACTGTACCAGGAGGAGCATGTACCAGGGGGGACATACCAGGAGGAGCACTGTCCCCGGGGGAGCCTGTACCCGGGGGAACACTGCCCGGAGGGGCACTGTAAAGGAGGAGCACTGTACCGGAGGAGCACTGTACCAGGAGGAGCACTGTACCCGGAGGGGCACGTACCCGGACGGGTTTCTGTCCAGGGGGAGCATGACCAGGAGGAGCACGTCAGGGGGAGCACTGTACCCGGGGGAGCCTGTACCCGGGGGAGCACGTACCAGGAGGGCCTGTCCAAAGGGGGCACTGTACAGGAGGGGCACGTACCCGGAGGAGCACTACCGAGGAGCACTGTACCAGGAGGAGCACTGTACCAGGGGGAACACTGTACCGAGGACACTGTACCAGGAGGAGCCTGTACCAGGAGAGCACTGTACCAGGAGGAGCACTGTACCAGGAGGGGCACTGTACCGGGGGAGCACTGTACCAGGAGGAGCACGTACCCGGGGGAACACTGTCCAGGAGGAGCACTGTCCAGGAGCAGCACTGACCAGGAGGAACACTGTACCCGGAGGAACACTGTACCAGGAGGGAAAACTGTACCAGGGGGAGCACTGTACCATGAGGAACACGTACCGGGGGAACACTGTACCAGGGGGAGCACTGTACCGGAGGCACTGTACCAGGGGGAGCAAGTACCCGGAGGGGCACTGTACCGGAGGGGCATGTCCGGATGAGCACTTACCCGGAGGAGCACTGTACAGGAGGAAACGTACAAGGAGGAGCATGTACCAGGAGGAACACTGTCCCGGGGGGACACTGTACCAGGGAGGGAAAACTGTACCCCGGAGGAAAAACTGTACCAGGGAGGAACACTGTAAGGAGGGAAAACTGTACCAGGAGGAAAACCCGTACCAGGGGGGGCACTGTACCCGGGGAGCACTGTACCAGGAGGAGCACTGTACCAGGAGGAGCACTGTACCAGGAGGAACACTGTACCAGGAGGAGCACTGTACCAGGAGCAGCACTGTACCAGGAGGGAGCACTGTACCAGAGGGCACTGTACCAGGAGGAACACTGTACCAGGAGGAGCACTGTACCAGGAGGAGCACTGTACCAGGAGGAGCACTGTACCAGGAGGAACACTGTACCAGGAGGAGCACTGTACCAGGAGCAGCACTGTACCAGGAGGAACACTGTACCAGGAGGAGCACTGTACCAGGAGGAGCACTGTACCAGGAGCAGCACTGTACCAGGAGGAGCACTGTACCAGGAGGAGCACTGTACCAGGAGGAGCACTGTACCAGGAGGAGCACTGTACCAGGAGGAGCACTGTACCAGGAGGAGCACTGTACCAGGAGGAACACTACCAGGAGGAGCACTGTACCAGGAGCAGCACTGTACCAGGAGGAGCACTGTACCAGGAGGAACACTGTACCAGGAGGAGCACTGTACCAGGAGGAGCACTGTACCAGGAGCACTGTACCAGGAGGAGCACTGTACCAGGAGCACTGTACCAGGAGGAGCACTGTACCAGGAGGAGCACTGTACCAGGAGGAGCACTGTACCAGGAGGAACACTGTACCAGGAGGAACACTGTACCAGGAGGAACACTGTACTAGGAAGAGCACTGTACCAGGAGGAACACTGTACCAGGAGGAACACTGTACCAGGAGGAGCACTGTACCAGGAGGAACACTGTACCAGGAATAAATGTTCATGGTTTGATGACGGATTTGGTGTATGGTTATAGCGTGTGTGTGTGTGTGTGTGTGTTTACATGGTCGTAAACCCACAATGATTGATTAGATGAATTGATTGGTGGAGTGAATGGTAAGGACGGAGGTGGATGAGAGGGAAGTGATGGATGGTGAATGGCAGCTACCAGAAGACAGAATTGCTTGGAGGATGGAGCAGGAGGAATGGAGGAAGGCAGGAAGAGGAAAGGCAGAGGAGTAAGAGGAGGATCCTTGAAGAGTTGGGAAGAATTGTGTAAAGGCTGAAGTGTTTCGCCTCTAAAATGGCGCTCTTGTAACTCTCGTAATTCTTTACCCCTGTTTCCCCCCCTCCCTCCTCCATCATCCCCCCCCCTCTCTCTCTCTCTCTCTCTCTCTCTCTCTCTCTCCTCTCTCTCTCTCTCTCTCTCTCTCTCTCTCTCTCTCCTCTCTTCTCTCTCTCTCTCTCTCTCTTTCTCTCTCTCTCTCTCTCTCCCTCCCTCCCTCCCTCCCTTATTCCTCCCTTTCCTACTCTATCCTTCCTCTCCGTCTTCTTCTCCCCCTCCCTCTTTCTTCTCCCCTCCCCTTTCTTCCTCGCTCTCCTTTCCCTCCGGTACTGTATAATTGGTATTGTGTGTAATATGTGTGTTGACATTTTTTAATATATATGTATATATATATGTTTTGTGTGTGCTCATTTGCTTATGTGTTGTGTTCATTCCGCGTGAGTGTCGACTGCCATGCTGTGTACACAGTTACGTGAATTAACACTGTGAGTTTTTTCTTTGATCTTTCTCTAAACTAGACTATCTACCTGGCCTCTCTGATAAACTAATTTAATATAAAGCAACTTAGCCTTGCCCAACTTACCTTTGGGAGAGTCCACGTTGACTAGTTGTTACCTGGTTGTTGCCAATGTTCTAAGACGGACCGAAACGTCTTAAGTTTCGTAAGTGCGGGTTCGTGAATATTCCTGTTACTCACCGTATCAGCCACGAACACATGAGGTGGAACGATGCCAAGCTTATCAAGGGAGAGGATATAAGTAAACACCATTGTTTAGAATCTACTGACTGGTAAAACTTGATAAAATGTCACATTATTGCATTTGTGTACTTTTACCTAATAGATTTACACTACACAAGATGTCAAGACGTTATTAACCACCACCACCACCACCACCGCCGCCGCCGCCGCCACCACCACCACCACCGCCGCCGCCGCCGCCGCTGCTGACCTCCATACTCTTGTATATTTATCAGCTTTTATGCCTATTGGATGTAGATAAATGGTTCAGAGAGCCGACAAGTTGATAAATTAGACATATATGCAACACCTGGCTATCTTTGTGAAAACGTTTCGCCACACAGTGGCTTTATTAGTCCAATACAAAGAAGAATGATGGTGAAGATTAGGAGGAGTTTAAGATCATCAGTCCCTCAACCTGGAGTGGATATAATCAGTCTATCCTGATGGACTGATTACATCAACTCCAGGTTGAGGGACTGATTACCTCAAAGCTCCTACTAATCTTCATCATTTTTCTTTGTATTGGACTGGTGAAGCCATTGTGTGGCGAAACGTTTCCACAATAAAGATAACCAAGTGTTGCTTATTGGATTAATAAATGTCGCTCCTTTGTGGGTGAAACGTCTCGTTAATTAGGTTGCCTCGCGTTATATAAGTGTCTTGTATACATTTCTTGAAATTATGTATCTTATAAAACCATCCCCCTCCCTTCTTCTTATTCCTCTTTATTTATCCCTTATTACCCTCCTTTCTCCTTCCCTTTTACATCTTTTTCTCTCTTCCTCTTTCCCAAATTTTTTCTTCCCTCCTTTCTCTGTCTCCTTCAAGTCTTCGTCGCTCACACACAGG
Organism: Cherax quadricarinatus; assembly: GCF_026875155.1. Lineage (NCBI taxonomy): Eukaryota > Metazoa > Arthropoda > Malacostraca > Decapoda > Parastacidae > Cherax > Cherax quadricarinatus. Next base: position 16,718,773 of record NC_069427.1, read on the forward strand.
AAGGTGTGACGACAGAGACAGATCTCTAGTGTAGAGAAAAGTGTCAAGAGTTAATACTAAGAACGTGGTTATCATCTGCTGCTCCCTCTATCTCTCTCCCTCTCTTTCCCTCCCTCCATCTCTCCCCTCCCTCCCTCCTTCGTCTGCAGCCTCCATGGGCAGATAACAGCGTCCTTAACGCTAACTCTGACAGTTTAAGGGAAGACAGTTTTAAATTCCTAATTATAGCGTTTATCTTGGAGCTGGCTTGAGGGATTCTTTTTCTGAGCGAGGCATGACGCCGGGGAATGTTAAGATTTTAATTAGGTATCCATAGAAGGAATATATTTTATCAGATACTCACCACTGGAATATTTTTATTAGTACTCAAGATAGGAATGTATTTTATTGTTGAAGCGTCCTGGTAAAAGGTAGTATAGTCTCGGGTATCCCTGTTACATCCTGGTGCACGGTAGTATGGTCTTAGGTATCCCTAATACAACATCCTGGTGCTCGGTAGAATGGTCTCAGGTATCCCTGTTAACAGCATCCTGGTGCACGAAAGTATGGTCTTAGATATCCATATTACAGCATCCTGATACAGGGTAGTATGATCTTGGGTACCCCTGTTACAGCATCCTGGTGCAGGATATCATTATAGTCTAAGTTGTTAAAGACGCTACAGCAGCAGAATCTAAAGAGCGATGGTTAAGTCGGAGCTTGTAGTTGGCAGCTGCGTCAGCAGGTGAAACAAGCAGTAGTGACTTGTTAGTTGGTAGTCGGCAACGACAGCAGGTGGTGTTCAGGAACGACCTCGTTCGACCTAAATTCGAAATGATGGAGAGGATGCTGGTGAGGGTGGAGGGCAGACTCAGGAGATGAAGATGAATGTGTGGACGAGAGATGAGAATGAAATGATAGGTCATGAGCCGTAAATGCCTCCTCTTTCTGGTTCTCCACCACCCTGGGTCCCCCCATCACCCTGGGTCCCTCCATCACTGGGTCCCTCCATCACCTTGGGTCCCTCCATCACTCTGGGTCCATCCATCACCCTGGGTCCATCCATCACCCTGGATCCCTCCATCACCCTGGATCCCTCCATCACCCTGGATCCCTCCATCACCCTGGATCCCTCCATCACCCTGGGTCCCTCCATCACCTTGGGCCCCTCCATCACCCTAGGCACCTCCATCCTCCTCCACTACCTCCCCCACTTCTGTCCTCACCTCCATCACCCTGGAATGCTACATCCCCCTTCCCACTCCCTCCCCAACACCTCCCCCGCCTGTCCTCACCACTGCTGCAGATCATGCCGCGTCTCTCATCGTCTCCTTCGCTCGCTTCTTTTATCGATTCCTTCACAGCCTCCGTCACTGTCCTTCACAGCCTCCATCACTGTCCTCTTCACAGCCTCCGTCACTGTCCTTCACAGCCTCTGTCATTACGTCACTGCTTCACAGCATCATCGTCTCATTTTCGTGTTACTCACTACTACCATTATTACTATCCCTATTATTATCACCACCACCATCAGCATCACCACCACTACTACCACCAGCAGCGTGAGGACGTCATACATACAATTTACTCTTTGACAACTGGAATCACTGTGGGTCGTGGGTTGGGTGATGCCAATTTACACTTATTCACGTACATATGAAATGTTCCCTGACACCGTTTGAGCACCACCGCGTGAACACCACCAGCAGGGAAACTACTGGTGGTGCTTGCCTTAATAAGAACCCAGCATCTCTCTCGGAGTAAATGGTGGAGATATTTCCCCTTACGTCTAAATTTACACATTCCTGCCGATGACGTGAAATGTTTCCTGGACATTGATTACGGAATGTGAAAAGTAGATTCTGAATAGCTTTACCTTCGTTCTTAATATTATTTAAGTAACATTACAGTAACGGTAGTGGATCAGAGAATACCTGACAGGGAGGCAGTAACAAGTCATGGTACCAGATGAGGTATTACAAAGGGTGCCTGTGACGAGCGGGTTTCCACAGGGGTCAGTCCTAGGACCAGTGCTGTTTTTCGTATATGTGAATGACATGACGGAAAGGATAGACTCAGAGGTGTCCCTGTTTGCAGATGATGTGAAGTTAATGAGAAGAATTAAATCAGATGAGAATCAGGCAGGACTCCAAAGAGACCTGGACAGGCATGACTTAGCATTTGGCTAGGTTAAATTCGAGCAACTGGCTGCTCGAATTTAACCCAGCCAAATACAAAGTCATGAAGATCGGGGAAGTATACGCAGACATAGTATAGGCTAGGTGGCCATAGATTGCAAACCTCACTCAAGGAGAAAGATCTTGGGGTGAGTATAATACCGAGCACGACTCCGAAAGCACACATCAACCAGATAACTGCTGCAGCATATGGGCGCCTGGCAAACCTGAGAATAGCGTTCCGATACTTCAGTAAGGAATCGTTCAAGACACTGTATACAGTGTACGTCAGGCCCATACTGGAGTATGCAGCACCAGTTTGGAACCGACACCTGGTCAAGCACGTCAAGATATTAGAGAAAGTGCAAAGGTTTGCAACAAGGCTAGTTCCAGAGCTAAGGGGAATGACCTAGGAAGAAAGGTTATTGGAAATAGGCCTGACAACACTGGAGGACAGGAGGGCTAGGGGAGACATGATAAACGACATACAAAATATTGCGACTAATAGATAAGGTGGACAGAGACAGAATGTTCCAGAGATGGGACACAAAAAAAGGGGTCACAATTGGAAATTAAAGACTCAGATGAGTCAGAGGGATGTTAGGAAGTATTTCTTCAGTCACTGAGTTGTCAGGAAGTGGAATAGTCTGGAAAGCGAGGTAGTGGAGGCAGGAATCATACATTGATTTAAGACGAGGTATGATAAAGCTCATGGAGCAGGGAGAGAGACGACCTAGTAGCACTCAGTGAAGAGGCGGGGCCAGGAGCTGAGTCTTGACCCCTGCAACCACAAATAGGTGAGTACACACCACACAGACACCTGGACACACAATAGATGTGAGAGTGACTCGAGAGCTCGTGAATGTCCTGAGTACAATCAGCTAATGAGTACGAGAATTGGAGTACAAACTATTGCATTTCATGAAGCACCAAACCCGTGTGGGCCACACAGCGCATGTCGTTGGGAAAACTCGCTTCTCCGTCCGCTAATCATTGCCCTGTTGTTGATCAATCAGGCTGTCGGGAATGCCTCTGTGGAGAGTCAAGGAGAATGGAATTTTGTGAAAAATTTCACACCGTAATCTCTAGTGGACAAGAGTGTGAGTGCGGTGTGATAGCCCAGAGTGAAATAGTTCAAGGAGTTATGGCTTTTCCTGGCTGGCTTTAACCTTAGTCAAGTAGGCAGGATTTTTCATGTTGTCTCATCAGAACGGCGAGGATTTATAAAAGGGTAAAGGATTTACAAGAAGGTAATATTGACAAGAGGATAAGGGTTAATAAGAGTTAAGAAGGTAAGAATTAGCAGTAAGGTGAATTAACAAGAGGGCAAGGATAAACAAGAGGGCAAGGATAAACAAGAGGGCAAGGATAAACAAGAGGGCAAGGATAAACAAGAGGGCAAGGATAAACAAGAAGGCAAGATAAACAAGATGTGCAATAAACAACGGAGGTAGGATTTAACAAGAGGGCAGTATAAACAGGAGGAGCAAGGATTTAACATGAAAGTAAGGATTACTGGTTTCTCTGTGATCCAATCCAAGGAGCCAGTTATTGGGATTTCACATGATTTTATACTAGATCTGATTTGATGGACAATTTCATGTGCCACTTTGAGGAGGATAACAGTATACTGATGTCTGATTTTTCCGAGTGAACCCTATTAGTGTGTAGCCAGAACCTTGTTTATACTAGAACTGTCATGATGGTGCAAGGATTAGTGCTACTTATTGAGGTGACACTCAGAAACATGTGGATTATGTCAGGGGACCTCTGGTCAGTTGATATGTCAGGTGATCCTGTCAGTGATGATTAAGTAGGTGACTTCACTCAGTATGTACATCAGGTCAGAAGTGGTTCGTCTGGACTAGTCAGTGACCTCATTCAGAAGTACTTCCGTTCAATAATATTACCCCTCTTTCTTTAACACCAGATTTCGATGTCCCTTGTAGACCGTCTCGTTTCCTTCCCTTCTCCCTGCCTTACCTGCCTTTCTTCCCAGCCTCTGTCCCGCGTTGTTCCTGCCTTTCTCCCTGTCTCTCCCCGCCTTCAGACCTTATACCCCCTACCTTACCCCCTGCCATCCTGCCACTCTCTCTCTTTTTCATATCTCCCTTCTCACACATAAGAAAGAAGGAACACTGCAGCAGGCCTTCTGGCCTATGCGAGGCAGGTCCAATTCTCCTACCGGGTTAAGCCAATGCCTTGACCTAGCCAGGTCAGTCACATTCACTTAAGGAAGGAGCACGGCATCTGACCTAGTAGCACAAACTAGTCAAAGTCCAAACCACACCCACTCATGTACTTATCCAACCTATTTTTTAAAACTACACAACGTCTTAGCTTCTATGACGGTACTCGGGAGTTTCTCACTCATCCACAACTCTTACCAAACCAGTGCTTTCCTATATCCTTCCTGAATCTGAATTTTTCCAGTTTAAAATCATGCTGCGAGTCCTGTCTATGCTAGATATTTCTAGCACGCTATTTACATCCCCTTTATTAATTCCTGTTTTCCATTTATACACCTCGGTCATATCCCCCCTAATTCTACGCCTTTCTAGAGAGTGCAGATTCAGGGCCCTCAGTCTGTCCTCATAGGGAAGATTTCTGATTTGTAGGTGAATGGTTCAGAGAACCGACATGTTGATAAATTAGACACATGTGCAACTCTTGGGTATCTTTATTGAGGAAACGTTTCGCCACACAGTGGCTTCATCAGTCCAAACAAAGGAGAATCTTGAAGAACAGGAGGAGAATGAGGTAATCAGTCCCTCAACCTTGAGTCGATGTGGTCAGTCCATCAATCTATTCAAGATTGATGGACTGACCACATCGACTCAAGGTTGAGGGACTGATTACCTCATTCTCCTCCTGTTCTTCAAGATTCTCCTTTGTTTGGACTGATGAAGCCACTGTGTGGCGAAACGTTTCCTCAATAAAGATACCCAAGAGTTGCACATGTTTAATTTATCAAGATTTCTGATACATGGGGTCAACTTTGTCATCCTCCTTTGTACGTTTTCCAGTGGATTTATATTAATTCTGTAATACGGTGACCAGAACTGTGCAGCATAATCTAAATGAGGCCTAACTAAAGATATATAGAGTTGAAGAACAACCTGAGGACTTCTATTATTTATACTTCTGGATATGAAGCCAAGGATTCTGTTCGTAGAGACGTCACTTCTTTTTTTATTTTCTTGCATTGTGGCTATCTCTGAAACAAACACACAACACACACACACACACACACACACACACACACACACACACACACACACACACACACACAACACACACAACAACACACAACACACATGGGGGTGTTGACACAGTGGTAATGGCACGAGCGCCTCGGAGAAATTCACTGTCGTGCCGAGACGTCGTGCCTCATAGTAGGAGGTGGAACCCATGCTAATTAGGTGCTCTTCACACCGTGGGCGGCGTGGGAACCACGTTGCCCACGCCATCCACGGCGAAAACCCTAACCCACGCTATCCACGACACCGTGTCATTCAGCTACCCACGCTGCCATACCATACATTCATTCCACGCCCCCATGCCAGTCACTTCACGCTTCTCACTCTACCACATAATGCACGCCATCCACAGTACTAGGCTATCCACGTCTTCCGCACTATCATCCCGTTCTATTTTGGTCGTCTTGTTTCTCCTGAGGAAAATATTTTGCTTGTTGAACTGAGTGCAAAAAATTACAAATGCTAATCTAGCACAAGTCTGTGGTGTCGTAAACACTCACCTCCCACCTCATCCTCTCTCTCTCACTCTCTGCTTCTCTCTAACACTCTCTCTCTCTCTCTCTCTCTCTCATCCTCCTCTCTCTCTCTCTCTCTCCTCTCTCTCTCTCTCTCTCTCTCTCTCTCTCTCTCTCTTCTCTCTCTCTCTCTCTCTCTCTCTCTCTCTCTCTCTCTCTCTCTCTCTCTCACACCATAGAAAAATCATCCGTCTGAGACGAACTACCAGCCAGACACTGGAAAAGTCTGGACGTAAATTTGCCTACTTACAGTAATGTTACCAAATCAATAACAGGCAAAGTGCCAAGTGACAGACGCTGAAAAATGTATATAACTCTAGTATTCCAGAGCTGGCAAATGTAACTACAATATTGAAAACTTAGCAAATGTAATTCCGGTACTCGTAACTCCAGTGTTTCATGGAGGAGGCAGGATAGTTCTTAAATTACTGACTCCTTAGCCCTATTTCAATTTTGGGAACTCTAATGCAAGTCGTAATTATTATAAGAGTGTCAGAAGAATTCCAACGTAACAATTCATTAAGCAAAATTCAAGATAGTTCTCAAAAATGAAAGATAGTGCTTAAAATATTTGCTAGAGTTGTTCTATTATGAAGCGTTCGAAAAAGAGATTTATGATTTTCACACATGCTATTCTCATTTCCAGTGTGTGCATGCATATGTATTATATATATATATATATATATATATATATATATATATATATATATATATATATATATATATATATATATATATATATATAATGTAATTGTGTGTGTCTGTGTCTGTCTATGAGTGTACAAATTGTGATAAAAAGTCGTTGCACATACAGTGTTCCTTGCTTTATAGAAAAAAATCGTGAAGGACCAAACGTCAAATTTCAGGAGTGTCATGATGTTAGGGATAAAACTAACTTGAGGCTTGGATCAATAACTAGCTCAACAACAGACGTTTTTAAATGTACAGCCCCCTTTTTATTTCTTCTTTCATTTGTGTCTGTGAATGGTTTCACAGTTTCCAGACTAACGTCTAGGTGGAGCAGTAAAGCCAGAACAGTGCTGTGTGTGGTGTTGTAGCATCAAGTAACAAGCGCATGATGTTCAGTTTTGCTGTCTAGATGACATAAAAGCCGAAGATAAAGAGCAGGAGGTGCAGAGAAGAGCAAGAAAGTTCTAATCTTCATTTAGAAACAATCATTTGGAAGAAAACTCGTAACAAACTGTTGAGTCTTGGGAAACTGAGACTGCGAAGAGATTTTGTTCAAACCTTCAAGATATCAAAAAGATCTAGCGTATTGACTTACGAACAACTGTTCGATCCTTCAAGTTACTAAACATATCTTGCAAACAGACTTACAACAAACTGTGCTAAAGCAACTGACTAAATATCGTGGTAGAACAGCATGGAACTACGAGGTAATAGGTACGTAATTGTAAAGGCATTTTTACAAATATAAATGAAACGCGGGATAACTGCTCACTGAGGTTGTCTGTGTAAAAACAATATACTCAATTAAGAACCAGTTGGGTAAGCACTTGGCAAGAATCAGCTTTAACTAGATAAAATGGAAGTGCTTGCTGTGGCTGCTGGAGCCCTAACGCTTGTTTACAAACTAATCAGAACTCTCAGATAAGAATGGAGCAAACATGGGGTCATAGAAGGGGTAATGGTGGAAGTGAAAGTAGTGGTGTTAGTAGTAGAATGACCAGCGATGTGATAGTATACTGTGGTGTTGGTAGTAGTAGCACCAGTGGTGTGATAGTAGGGGTGTTGGTAGTAGTAGCGCCAGCGGTGTAAGTGATCGTAGTGGTGTTGGTAGTAGCACCAGCGGTTGTTGGTAGTAGTAGCAGCATCAGCGGTTGTTGGTAGTAGTAGCAGCATCAGCGGTTGTTGGTAGTAGTAGCAGCATCAGCGGTTGTTGGTAGTAGTAGCAGCACCAGCGGTTGTTAGTAGTAGCAGCACCAGCGGTTGTTGGTAGTAGTAGCAGCACCAGCGGTTGTTGGTAGTAGTAGCAGCACCAGCGGTGTTAGTAGTCAGCACCAGCGGTTGTTGGTGTAGTAGCAGCACCAGCGGTTGTTAGTAGTAGCAGCACCAGCGGTTGTTGGTAGTAGTAGTAGCACCAGCGGTTGGTAGTAGTAGCAGCACCAGCGGTTGTTGGTAGTAGTAGCAGCACCAGCGGTTGTTAGTAGTAGCAGCACCAGCGGTTGTTGGTAGTAGTAGCAGCACCAGCGGTTGTTGGTAGTAGTAGCAGCAGTATTTGTGTAAATCCAACTCTGTTTACACCTTCCAACTGTGTAAACATGTACATATTTTATACATCATAATGATAGTTTCACCCACTTTTGCAAGCGGTCACTGTAAGCAAAAGATGTTGAGGGAAAGGAAATAGAGCCTGTTGCTATATAGTCATAACCTCAACTATTTATACATAGGAGAGATAACTCTAGATATTTTCGATAAAGACAGCTAGATGTTGTGTTACAATCTTTTTCATGTACTAGTTCTCTCTCTCTCTCTGTCTCTCTCTCTCTCTCTCTGTCTCTCTCTCTCCTCTCTCTCTCTCTCTCTCTCTCTCTCTCTCTCTCTCGCTCTCTCGCTCTCTCTCTCTCCCACACCCAGAGAAAAATGTGATATTCTTGGCGCCTGTCATGTATTCAGGCATAACATTTTTACCAAGCGTCACAAATGCCACTCTCTGGCCAATGTGTAAACCCATGGACACCTCTTTTTATATTGCTTCTTAATGTAAGCGTTTGTGAAGTAGATAGGTGGGTGTGTACGTGCACGTGCGAGTATGTATCTGAGGGTGAGTATACGTGCATTGGTGTGCTCACCAGGCGTGCGTGTTTGTACGTTTCTCCAGTTTCGTGCGAACATACCCTAGTTTGTATTTGTGTGCGTTAACGTTTGAGCTCATGCGCATGTATGTGCGTGCGCATGAGCTTAAGTATTGCATGTATGTGCTGTTGTGCGTCCGTGTGTAAATGCGTGCCCACTGGTTTTCAGTCTTCCCTAATCTTGCCACTGCCCCTTACCTTCAGTGCCACGAGGTCGACATCAGTCTCGTTCCTACCACAAGTTTCTACACGCACGGCATAAAAATGTTAACTTCTGTTGATGTCCCGAGAATTGAACGGACAGATTCCGTGGCAAAGGCTGCTGTAACTAGTCCACTTTGTTGCAGAGTTTTGCCTTACAGTGACTTAATGGACCATATCCACAGTTATGTCCATGGGAAATGATGGACCCGGTGGGCACTGCAGACGAGCAGCAAGCTAGACAGGTTGTGGCAGGACGTGAATGTTTAGCTCTCCTTCAACAGGAGTCGTTACTTTGAAAGTTTGCCTCTTATGTATTTAAGAACATAAGGAAGGAGCACTGCAGCAGGCCTACTGGCCCATACTAGGCAGGTCCAAGTCACCTATCGGCCTAAGCTACTGGCCAAAGCTAGTCAGGTGCAAGTCACATCCACTTAAGAAGGATGGAGTACTGCGTCAGACCCACTAGTGCAAGCCAATCAGTTCCAACTCACACCCACCCATGTATCTATCTAACCTATTTTTAAAACTACACAAGGATTTAGCTTCACTGACGGTACTTGGGAGTTTGTTCCACTCGTCCACAACTCTCTTACCAAACCAGTGCTTTCCTATATCCTTTCTGAACCTAAATTTTTCAAACTTGAAACCATTGCTGCGAGTCCTGTCGTGGTTGTTTCTTGCCCATAGTTAGCTGTTTGCAGGTGCTCTTGAACCTCTCCCTCCTATGTGTAGCTTGTCACATGGCACTCACACAACTTAGGGCTGTCTGTTTCCGGAGTGTCTGTAGGGACCTCGTTGAACTTTTAAGTCTTTTTCACGCTAATGTCTTAATGTTACTTTTAATTGATTCTGGTTGTTTTAACTTGTGTTTTATTATTTTTATTTTTTATTAATTTTAACTTTTTTTCATTGTGTGCATGTCACCTTGCCGTGCTTTAATATATATATATATATATATATATATATATATATATATATATATATATATATATATATATATATATATATATATATATATATATATATATATATATTATATTGTGTGTGTGTGTACTCGCCTAGTTGTGGTTGCAGGGGTCGATTCACAGTTGCTGGCCCCGCCTCTTCGCTGGCCGTTACTGGGTCACTCTTCCCGCTCCATGAACTTTATCATACCTCTTCTTAATGCTGTGTATGGATCCTTCATCCACTACGTCATTTCCCAGACTATTCCACTTCCCGACAACTCTGTGACTAAAGAAATACTTCCTAACACCCCTGTGATTCATCTAAGTCTTCAACTTCCAACTGTGACCCCTTGTTGCTGTGTTCCATCTCTGGTACATCCTGTCTCTGTCCACCTTGTCAATTCTTCTCAGTATTTTGTATGTCGTCATTATATCCACCCTCTCCCGTCCTCCAGTGTCGTCAGGTCGATTTCTCTTAACCTCTCCCCATCGGACATACCCCTTAGCTCCGGGACCAGTCTAGTTGCAAACCTTTGTACTTTCTCTGGTTTCCTTACGTACTTGGCTAGGTGTGGGTTCCAAACTGGAGCTGCATATTCCAATATGGGCCTAGCGTACACAGTGTACAGGGTCCTGAACGATTCCTTATTATGATGTCGGAATGCTGTTCTTAAGTTTTATAGGCGCCCGTAAGCTGCAGCAGTTATTTGGTTGATGTGCCCCTCTGGCTCTACGACTGCTCTCCTTATTCTCCTGGGTTCTTTGCCTTCTGTACGTCTTCCATTCTCTATCATACTTGGTTTTGGCCTCTCTACACTCAGGGCTCACCCTGGCCTTCTTGTTATTTCTGTTACCCTTGGGTACAAACCTCTCCTCAGCTTCCTTGCTTATTGTTATCTCACATTCCATCATCTCATTTACTGACTTCCCTGCCAGTTTTCTGTCCCAATGAACCCCGTGCAGGAAATTCTTCATGCCTGTGTAGTCCTCTCTCTTGTAGTTTGGCTACATTCATCCTGCCCTTCCTGCTTCCCTTTCCACTTGTAGCTCTACTATGTATTCCAAGCTCAGAACAACGTGATCACTGGCCCCGAGGGGTCTTTCATATGTGATGTCCTCAATATCTGCACTTCCCAAAGTGAATATTAGGTCCAGTCTCGCTGGTTCATGAAGTTTTCCAGTACCACCTTCTTCATCTTAGCCCTCCACGTTTCTGGGCCTCCGTGTGACTCAGGTTTTCCCAGTCGATTTCCTTGTGGTTGAAGTCACCCATAATAAGCAGCTTTGCCCTCCTCGCATGAGCCCTTCTGGCCACTTCAGTCAGTGTGTCAGCCAGTGCTCTATTGCTCTCATCATACTCTTGCCTTTGCCTCCTGCTGTTCTGTGGTGGGTTATACATCACTGCAATTACCACCTTGGGACCTCCAGACTGAAGTGTTCCTATTATGTAGTCTCTTGCTTCTGTCTCCTCTCTCCAGCTTGCCAAACTCCCATCGGTTTTTGATGAGTATTGTCACTCCTCCACCCCTCTCTTCCCTGTCTTTCCTCAGGATCTGATATCCCGTTGGAAAGATGGCATCTGTTATCATTCCTGTGAGCTTGGTTTCTGTGAGAGCTATGATGTCCGGTGTTGCCTCTTTGACTTTTGTGCCACTCCTACTTATTCGTTATTACATCAACGTTGGTGTACCATACCTTAAGTTTCCTCTCCACCACTGTGTTCTGGGGGGTCTTTGAGGGTGGGGGACCTGGCAGTGTGCTGTGAGATTCTACAGTGTAGTGTGGGGGGAGGGTGCTGTAAGTGTGGATTGTGCTTTGTGTTGGGATAGCGTGTTTGGTTGTGAGGTTCTAGGGGTGGTTCTGTGTGTGCCTGCGCTTGTAGCTCTGCCCTGCTCTTTTTGTCCTCTGCTGTTTCTGTCCTTGTTTCTCCTCCTAGCTCCTTTCGTTTCTGTGTCCTCTCCCTCAGCTGCTGTCGTTCTGATCTTGTTCTGTCTCTGTCTAGGAACACCCTCCTGTATGTCGACGATTCCTTCAGTCGTGATTTCTCTTTCAAGATCCTGTTTTGCACCATTTCTGTCTTGAAAATCAGCCTGACT
>NC_069427.1:16733269-16745769 GCF_026875155.1 Cherax quadricarinatus
AAATCAACGTAGCTATCCCAAGACCGGATACCGATGACAGAAAATTGACCATGAGGATCATATGAAATAAACTACAGTACTCCCACAGAACTTCAGATACTGCACTGGAGGGTTACATTCAACAGCAGCAGCATCAGTAGCAGGAACAGCATCAGCATCACTAGCAGCTGTATCAGTTACAATTGAAGTGTGGTACACGTAATGCTCCGTAACCTTGACTGTGAGTAAGGATCAGTGGTGCTTTCTGTAATTCTGTATTTCTCAGCAGTGTGTATTGTCCTTGTGTCTTTATCTCTGTTTTTCTGTATATGTATAATGCAGCTAGAAAATATATGTATCAAATTCTGTTTCGCCTTAAATCTATGTTATTTGCCATATGCTGTTTACATGAATTTATTTACGTTGTATTAATCCACATAGAAGTGTAGAAGAATGTAAAATATTTTATAGTTGTTTTATCTACCACCATGCCAGAGTATATTAAGTACTATGTTTATTATTGACATTTTATTGCAAAGATGCTTCTTATCCTGGTAAACTGAGATCAACCGTGGTTGATCATGACTTGTTCCTTCAAGGTCAAGGTCAGTATAGTTAACTGGAGGGTCAAGGGTAACATTCATACTAGCGTTATTCAGAAGTAGATGATTATGCTTACTACTGCACTGTATGTGTGTGAGAGAGAGAGAGAGAGACTGGTGCCAACTTGCAGTATCTTCTCTCACAGGTTTCCCCTTGTTCCTCAACCACCTCGTTGCCGGTCATTACTTCCCTCCTAAACAACCGCCACTGTTTCATTGCTACTCGTTACTCCCCTCCAAAACAACTACTTCGTTGCCAGTTATTGCTCTCCTCGAAAACAAGCCCTTCGTTGCTGGTCATTATTCGCCTCTAAAAGAGCAACCATTTCATTACTAGTCGTTAATCCCCGTCACAACAACCAGTACTAAGCTACTAGTCGTTAGTCCCCCTTCACAACAACCAGTACTTTGTTACTAGACGTTATTTTCCCGTTCAGAACACCCACTTCGTTACTAGACGTTATTTCACTTTACGATCTCCCTTTACGGAGTCACTGCTGGGTCACCACATGGGGAAGAATCGGGCCAGGACCCGTCCTGGCGAACTTGTACCCTTTACAACAATCACTTCGTTACTAGACATTTTTCCCCGTTCACCACAACCACTTCGTTAGTAAACGTTATTCACCATGTTACAACAACAACCACCGTGCTTTTTTTTTGTTCATTAATTCTTTTACCTTCAACGACAATCCCGTGTTGTGTCTGAGACGACGGAGTTGGGGACGACACAGCTTACGAGTCACTCGTGTTTCTGCTGCACGACGGTCGTGGACAATCCTCGCAATCTGTAAGAATGAAGATTTTTTTTACTGTGTGATCTGCTGAAACGAAGTGATGCTATCAATGGACGCCTCCCCCTTCCCCCCCCCCTCTCTCTCTCTCTCTCTCTCTGTCTGTCTCTGTCTCTCTGTCTCTGTCTCTCTGTCTCTCTGTCTCTCTGTCTGTCTCTCTCTCTCTCTCTCTCTCTCTCTCTCTCTCTCTCTCTCTCTCTCTCTCTCCTCCCTCCCTCCCTCCCTCCCTCCCTCCCTCCCTCCATGTAGCCCCGTAACACTTCACACTTTCTAATTTATTTACATTAATAGCTATCCTGTCTCCGTCCAGTTTCCCGTCTCTACCGTCACAGATGGATGTCTCTCTGAGAGGCAGGGGGCTTCAATTGACTAATAATTCTTTTATTTTTTTTCTTTAACTTGATTTGTTATTCAAGACGCGCACCTGGATAAACGAAAGATGAACGTTGATAAAGTGAAAGAATTGAGAGAGAGAACAGTGTGACATTCTTAACGAAACATTCCATATCTGCTGGTGAGGCCCCACACCCCATTCCTACACTCCACATCCCCACTCTTCATCCCTCCATCCCACCCTCCACCCCTCGTATCACTCTTCCCTCTACCTAGTACCCTCCACCCTACTCTCCCTCACAACCCTCCACCATTATCGCACGACCGATCACTCCACATATTTTCTGTAAAGGTTAATTCCTTTAATCTTTGTACGTGGAGGACAAGTGGCACAACAAGGAGAAAAACTGTGAAGGAGAAGTATGAAGACAGGCAGGGGAATTAGGAAGAAAAGGGTGTTTGGGGGAGAGAGAGAAAGAGTGGAGGGGAAGGAAGAATGCAGAAATATGTGTGAATGTGAAGAGAGTGAAAATGAGTGTGTATGGGAGGGCTGAGGGAGGGATGGACTAGAAGCAGAATGTTAAATGATAGAGAAGATAAACAGAGAGCGACAGATATTTGTAAAGACAGTAATGAAAATCTTGTGAAAAGACAGGTGATGGTGACATAAGAGTGATACACTCTGTCACCCACTTAAGAACCATTGTGTGTATCCATTAACTGAATGGGTAATACTGTATAGCTTTATCCAGTCTTAATCTCTCCCTTATATCCATGGACATAGGGTCGACCTGGGCTTTTAGGACGAGCATAATTAAATGTCTTCCTTTTAATTAAACAAAAGTGGATAAGCCAACAGTGTGTTGCTACATAGGTCTAGAACTCTAGATGATATAGTTGCTCACTGGGAATAGCAAAGCCAGCTGTTTCCATGTCATATTCTGTCACGTTGGATGGGACTCGTACAGGGTGTTGAAATCTGGCAGGCTGAGCTGGGAGACTTCAGCAGGACAATGAGGATATCATCAAGTATACCAGAAAGGGTTCTCTCCAGCAGAGTTGGAGTTACTGTCACTTGGGAATTACCTTCTCTCAGGATAGCTTATTCAGTACACAGAAATGAAATTTTGTTGAAGATCTATCCGTCTTCCCACAGCTGGGGCAAGAGCTATACGTAGAAGACAAAAGGAAAGGGAAGGGAAGACTAATACGGATGTCATAATACATCTTACAGCGATATTCGCTTTGAAAAGTCTACGGAACTATAGTACCACGTTTAATTATCACAAGGTAAAATCTACGGAGTTTTAGTTTCGAGTTGAATTATCTCACGGTAAAGTCTACGGAATTATATTGCCACGTTTAATTATCACTCGGTAAAGTCTACAGAGCTACCGTAGTCCGTGTAATTATCTACACACTAGAGACTGTGCTACTTACCAGTTGTATGTATGGTGGGGGAGGGAGAAGGAATTTTCCTGATTCCGCTCCTTGTATTATCACATCACCAGACGTCGTTAATATATTATTACTCATAACCACGTGCTTACTAACCCAAAGGTGAAGTTGACCCCCGGGCAGGGTAAAAGGATCAGGGACACATAGGTAGAGGGAGTTGTGGGGAGGAATAGAAGGGATGTTACTGGACATGATGTGTAAAGAGGACGAGTAGGGAATGCGGGTGGCGGAAGGGAAAGACGGGGGAATTTTGAGTTGAAGAGAAGGAATTGATAGTGAAGAGAAGGCTAGATTCCGTCCGTTTTAGCTCTTTTTTGCTTCTTATTCTTTCCGTGTCCTTTCTTTGTAATTCTTATCGTTAATAGATATGTTGTAATATTTTTGTGTCGTTTTTGAAATGTGATTGTAGTTGTGAGTGGACAACAATGGTGTAATGAGGACAGTAGTCAAGTAGAGGTATATGTTACAGAATAAGATTAAATAGGGACTACATATCGCTCTGTGTACAGCTCCACACGGAGTGAAACGTTGTCCCAATAAAAACTTACTGTGCATTGTGTGTCGTTTCTATTACTGATGTTTCGAGTGCATGGTTGTGAGTAACCTAAATCTCGTGTTGATGTTTGAATATTACATCACGCCAATAAAATACCGAAAAGTGATAAATTAGACACATGTTTCCCACCTGGAGACATCTTAATTTTGAAGACGTTTCCCCACTTAGTGGTTCTAACTTGTGAAAAACTGTATTTTCATACCTCGTATAAAAGCCGAGCTCTGCCTCTCAGCTTGGCTTTTATGCCCCTCCGAGATATAACGGGTATATTACGTTTGTCTGTAGAATAATTGGTTGTTTGTGACTTACAAGGTGGCCGGACTTTCACCCACCCTCAGAGGTGCTAATGAGGGGGGAAGGTAAGGAAGAAACGACCTTATCGAATTTTATCTTCCCGCTCCCAGCCGTGTTACACATTCTTATGGCTGAGTGACCAGTGCGATCAAGGTATTTCGTAAAGGTTTCTGCTACCACTATTACTGCTGCTACTACTACTAATACTACTATTACTAGTAGTAGTAATAGTACTCCTTACACTGGCTGTTGATTCGTCCATAAATGTCGCAATTGCTAATACTATACTACGACTACGGCTACTAGTAATAATACCATCTTCCTCATATTATACTGGTTGTTAGTTCGTCCGTATATGTGGTAATATTCCCCAGTATTACCTTCTGCTAGTTTCATACATCGAGATATGAAACTTTTTCACTTTAGCTTTCATATTTCTCATTTTCTCACCTCACCACCACCTCTGATTTTCCTTCCCCCCCTTCCCTTCTCTTCCCCCCTTCCCTTCCCCCCTCCCTTCCCCCCCTTCCCTTCCCCCTCCTCACTTCTTTCCCTCATTACTCTGATCACTTTCACATCTGTATTGCGCATCTTTTCTACCTAACTCCTCTTCTCTTACTATGTTTTATTGCATGATTTCTCTCCATCTGCTTCCTATGTTCTTATTTATGATTTGATTTCTTCCTTTTTTTCTCTCTCTCCACTTCGTTGTGTTTTTCACTTTAATTCCACTCTTTTTTTTGTGTGTTCTTTATCCCTTCTTTAACTTACTTTATTTATATTTTACTTTTTTTCGTCGAAGCCTCTCCTCCTCCTCCTATTCCTTTCTTTCCCTCTTTCCATTTGCCGTCATATGCTAACTTTTTCTCCATTTTTTCCCTTGATTATCCTCTTCTTCCTTTTCTGCATTTTTTCTCTTTCCCATTCTTTCTCTTTCCTTTCTCTCTCTCTTGTCATTCTTCTTTTCTAATATTGTTTCATCCTCTACTTAATATTTTGCTACTTTATTTTCTCCATTTCCTCCTCATGTATTCCCTAACAAAACCTCTCATCACACCTTTTATCTTCAAATTCCATCCACCACTGTTCTTACCCTCATTCCTTTCTGCCTCTTTTCTCAGCCTCCTTTCCTTTCTTCGTCTTCCTCCCCTTCATTCCGTCCCACCTTTTCTTTCCTACCTTCATCACTTCTCCCCTCTCACTCGATGCCGTCTTCCCCTCCCTTTCTTATTCTTTACCCCCCCCCGTCTCCCCATTTTCTTGCTTCTCACCTTTTCCAGTCTTTCGTCCCCTCACCCCGTTCCACCTTTTCCTTCATTTCGCCGGAAACAGCCGTAAAACTACATAACGAGAGGCCTTTGCGACAAGTAAAATTCAGCAGCCACAGTAACTCAAAGAGAGCTGTGTCGGAGGAATCTGAGGGGTGTGTGGTGGAGTGTGGTGGTGGGGGAGAGGGATGATTGGTTGATGGTGTGGGTGATAAGGTGCAAGTTGAGGATTGGAGGTGGTTGTGCTGGTGGATTGCGGTTGGTGGGTAATGGTGTGTGACTGGGATAGTTTGATGCATGACTTGTGTTTGGGGCATGACGCAGCAGGAGACTGTAGTTAGTGGTGGTTATGTCATTGTTGTTGGTGGTAGTTTTGTCAGACTGTGGTTGGTGGTGGTTATGTCAGACTGTGGTTGGTATTTGTTAGGTCAGACTGTAGCTGGTGGTGATGTTTATGAAAGTCTGTGGGTGACAGTAGTTATGAGAGACAGGCTGGTAGTGGTTATAGGACTGAGTGGTAGGTATGAGAGACGGGCTGGGAGACTGTGGGTGGGTTTTGGGTTAAGAAACATCAGGTTTTCGACGTTGTTATAGTTAAATGTCACTTGGAGAGTTTCAGGTTGCTGCAGTGATCCCAAGCTCTGTAACAATGTCCCTGTGCTGATACTCAACAGCTGGCACTTGTGTAAGTTGCTGCTCAGACGGTTTTGAAAGTTACTGCTCAAACGCTTTTGTAAGAAAGAGTTATCGAGACGGTTTCATCATATGTAAAGCATTGAAACGATAGACTGAAAGAGGAAAATAAATCTCTCTCGTTTTCGGTGACTCAAGCTATTTCGTTATATCTGCTTTATGAAGAGACTAGTACTGCATGTGAGAAAGAGAGAAATGGTTGTGATAGATTCCAAGACTGAATCTTACCTGACCTACCAGAGCAACAAAGGGCAGAATGAAGTAAGGAAAGGTGTTAGAGATAATATTACTCTCGAGTCACACTTCTTTGGATACTATTTAAATCAAACATTTAGAAAAAAAACTGAACGACACATTACAACTGGACGTATTTTGTTTATTTAGTCAGAAAGTTGATTATAACCCTTAGTATGAGTGATGTGTTTATTCATATCGGTTATTTTAAGGTCAGTAGGTTTGTGCACTCTCATAATGTTTGTAAAGAGGAAATAAGGATATGCGATTTTAAGACTTCTTACTATTATTATTTGTACAGACAAAATCATCTGTTAATTTCACGTTTAGTTTTTTCTTATTACTTTTATCTTATTACTGTTTTATTCATCATTACGTTTTCTTCATTATTGTCACTGATACATTTGAAGTCAGCAGGGTAAAAAAAAGATGAAAAATTTAATATTCTGTCTCATTTCTGGAGTTTTACGCGATGCTGCTGTGGAAATTATTTGTAATGCATTATTATTATTATTATTATTATTATTATTATTATTATTATTATTATTATTATAGTCGAAGTTGAGCGCTAAAACCGAAAGGGTTATAGAGCGCTGCATGTATAATGCAAAATTGCAGACCAGCGTAAAGTAAAATACGTGCAATCACTGGCCTTTTCATCGTATTTTCAGTGGCGTGTGGTCGACATTTTGAAACTGCCGTCACTTTTGAACGGCTTGAGAACTGGAGTGAATCCCATCTTTTAAACTACCTTATGATCTATAAATCACGTGGTTGTTCATAAATCACCTTGTAATCTATAAATCACCGTATGGTCTATAAATTACCTTATGGTCTGTAAATCTCCTAATATTTTATAAATCATCGTGTGGTCTATAAATTACCTTGTGATTTACGAAACACATGTACACAGCTCTGCCGGAGTGTACCAGCCTATGGCTTCCTAAGACACTAACAAAGGAGAAATCTGCTGTTGTATTCATATGGGAAATTCAGTTAGAAACATCGAAGTATCTTCATCTTCGAAAGTTGAAATTATTTTTCTTAGTAGAGGATACTGTACATGAGCGATTCCTTAAAAAAAATAGTTGCATTCCGAAGTGTTGCATTAAAGTGAGTGCTCATTGTATAATATAAAGCACACATTATACCGTATAAAGCATTGTACCACCACAAGGTCTGGTCTGTGATGTAATGTGATGTTCAAGCGAGTACACATTGTACCATTTTACAAAGTATATATTGTACCATCAAAGTACACCTTGTACCAACACACGGGCTGGTGTGCTCAAGCTTGGGAGCGGTAACCACCACACTGTGTTGATGCTGGGACTACTGCTGTAGTGTAGCTGCCGTGGCTGCAGCTTCCGCTCGCTGCTCCTAAAGTGAAATGTTTAGCTATTCATTTTGTTAACTCTGTGCAGCCTCGTTTCCCGTGATAATATAGTTAATTGGGGCCTCTCGTGTGTATGGCTGCAAGGCTTCCATGGTTGAGCTGAGAGATAGGCGTGAGTATGACTGCAAGGATTTTATGGCTGAGCTGAAAGATAGTCTTCCTTATTATCTGATAGTAAGGAGGATTTTTCTTGTTTTAAGGTGATGTGTGCAGGAAACACGTTATAATTTGGAGACAACCCATCTACATGGGAATCTCACACGCTGCCAGTTGTGAGATGAGGAGAAGGAGAAAGAAGGTAGGGAAAGCCTGGGAAGATGAGGATATTGGAGCTGCGGAAAATCCGGTGGGAGTATGAGGAGGGAGGAAAATAAAGTGAATAGGAAGAGGATATTGCGGGTGAGGAGGCACTGGCAGGAAGAAAGGTAAGAGAAAGGATAAGGAGGAAAGACGAGTGAATGGGGAGGAGGAATAGGAGAGGGGAAGCAGAGGGAGGAAGGGTGTTCCTGGAACAGCGTCAATAGGCCGTGGAGTAATAAGCAGGCTATATCTTCCCCTTGCTTGTTTACATGGGTCGTTAGTCACCACCACCACCACCACCACTACTGTTATGACGGACTGCCATCGCTGCCGAGGTGTGTTGGAGCATGACCACCACCACTGCTATTATATGAAGGGCTAACACCGCTATTGTGATGTGTTTGAGCATCACCAGCGCCTTACACCACGTGTTCTCTCTTGCCAAACACCGCAACGGGGAGGTATAACGTAACAAGCCAACAGGAACTAAGCAACTAAGCAGTATAATAGGAACATATGACAATGAACTAACTGTAGACGAGAAAGACGGCAATCAACCTGCAGGAGGTTGATTAATGGTTGATATTAGGCTGGGTGCAACACACTCCATCCTCAGTCACTCCCTCTGCAACGTGACGTGTGGGTGGGTACAACACACTTCTCCCTCACTGCAGCCTGATGTGTGGCTGGGTACAACTCACCCCACTCTCCGTTACTCCCTCTCTCCCACCATCCTTCCCTCACTGTGCAAGCTGACGTGGCTGGGTGCAGCACACTCCATCCTTCATCACTCCCTTATTCCATCACTTACTCACTCTTCGTCAGAGTAAATCTTTTGACACCTCAGTATATATAATGACTTTAAATCTTCTTTAAGAGAATCTTTTATTTTAAGAATATGTAATTTAATATATGGAATAAAAAGAACAGAATTAAGAACAAAAGTACTTGCGTTTTGGTCCCTTGAAGCGTTAATCCCGTGTGGTTAATTCAGCACAAGTTATATTGGAGACTTGAGTTTGTCTGCCAATTGCCATCACGCACTACCATTCAGTTGCTGCTGCTGTTGGTACTACTACTATTACTACTGTTGCTATTGTTACTGCTATTACTGTTACTACTGTTACTATTTCTGCTATTATTACTACCGCTACTGATACAACCAGTTCTACTAGTACTGATTTACTGCTAAATAATACTACTACTAATAATAATGATAATAAATAATTAATAGTTTATATAAATAGATTCAGTGAGGGATTTTAGAGAGACGCAGTAACAGTAAATTAGATCTATGGGATTATGTAGATCACGAGAGTTTAATTAAAGCATATACCCTCATTACTAGTGGTGGTAGTGGCGGTGGTAGTGGCAGTGGTAGTGGTGGTGGTTGTGGTGGTGGTGGTAAGGACAGTTGTGGTACAGGTGGTGGTGGTGGTGGAGGAGGAGGTGGAGGAGGAGGTGGTGGTGGTGGAGGAGGAGGAGGAGGTGGTGGTGAAATCTTGATTGAGAAAGTACATTCATAATTAAATAGCAATTTTGGATGTGCTTTTCTCAATCAAGCCATAAAAAAAGTCGCCGTTTAAGGGAGCTTGTGAAGCCTTCACTATACACGCTGTGGATAGCATCTCCACGTCAATGGCCTATCTCTGCATTGAACTGAAAAACCAATGGTTGGCGAAATGGCTTGGCAGTAAAGACACCCAGGTGTTGCGCATGTGCCCCCATTTACCTACTCTGAAGAGAGTGTTTCCTGCAACCCTCATGGACACAAAGTTATACTGCAGCAGTGGTTACATTGGCCACTGTTATAGTGAATGATTACTAAAAGTTGCATAATTATTTGAGTTACAAAGATAAAAGATTACTGTTAGGAGTATATATATATATATATAATATATATATATATATATATATATAAATATATATATATATATATATATATATATATATAATGCAAAACAACCACTGTGAAAGAGTAGTGAAATTCCAAGCGCTTTCGTGACTACTCACATTGCCTTGTAAGGCAAACGAGGACCCTGCCGTCAACTTCGGGAGACGCCACAGGTGAGATCATAAGGCAACCAGTTCTCTTAACCACAAACAGCATGGCACTGTTGTAAAAACAGTCAGATGGGTGACTGTTGACGGAGCCCTCAACAGTTAAATCTGTGTACAGCGTGCTCCTCCTCCTTACATAAAGATTTGCTGCTCCTCCTTACAGATGTGCTTCCCCATAGTCAACGTGTAAGTGTCGATTTTGTTAAACGACGCTTGCATTGGTGCTTATGTAAATCCTACAAGTATGCTCGTGTTCCTGTAGGCGAATCTGAAGGTAATGCCCTGTCTCACCGATGTATACTTCATAACGTCCTCCACATGGAATGTTGTGAACCCCTGCAGCAGCCGCAGAATTTTTCGGCCTGTAAGGTTATCGGAAAACTTGAGGTTAGGATACAGTGGATGGTGCTAACCGAGGAGAGCGTGTAGAACAAGATTTATAAAAAAAAATTCAGAAATCTCCGAGATAGTTAGATTCGATAGTGAATGTTGCCAGAGTGAGAATTCTGAGGGAGAGTTGCTTTGGTGAGAGAATTATAAAAGAGCATTGCTGTATTGAAAGAGTTGCAAGATATAGATGTAATAGTGAGAGAGTTTAAATGGTGTGAGTTGCATCAGTGAGAGGTACAGCACTGAGAGTTGCAATAGCAAGAGCTGCAGTAGAAAGATGGAATTAGTGACATGCAAGGAGAATGAGAGATACAAGAACTAGATGTATGGGAGAGAGAGAGCTGAAAGAGCCTATGTATGGTAGAGTGAGAGCTGCAAAAGTGAGAAGCACTGGAGAGCTGCAACAGCACTCGTGTGAAGGAAGTCCTGAGGAGCTCGTTTAGGAAAGTGTATCAACGTAAATAAAACACAAGACAACGAGCGTATACTTCCTACCGCCAGTGTATTGTGCCCAGTTTTATGCTCAGCTGTAAATGTAGAGTTGGCGGCGTGAGAGTGGCTGCTTGCTAAACTCTGCTCTTGGGTGTAGTTGTGTACACTCTGCTCGTCACTCCAACACTTTATGTGTAATTCTCAACATTATGTTGCCACATGCGGCGGTGACGTTTTTCCCCAAGCCTAGTTAAGCGCAGAATTTATTCTTGTCGATTGCCGTAACTTTATCGACAAAAAGCACTCAAGAACACAAGACGCAAGATACACTGAAACAAGCAGTATATATATATAATATATGTATATGAGACAGATTTGGTCGTCACATTCCTTAAGGACTGTGCAGTACATCACATTATACAGCTGCATCTGTCATGGGGTGAGAAACTATGCTGCATCTCCCGGAAACCATTATAATCCTGTGAGAGAATCTCTCTCTCTCTCCTCGCTTCACAGTAAACGCTGTCCTCTCCATCTGTCATATCGTATCGCTTGCTAGCATCCCACTACGAGTTACTCTTCCCATTTATTCCTACCCCCTCCCTTTCCCTTCCCGTCACTTCAGTATTACAAATGTTTGTTTTATATCCCGTCATATAATTCTGTACTGTTCAGTTGGCGTCTTGGTGCGTTCATAACTGGATCACTCGACCTGCACCTGAGGGTACCTCAGCAGCATTTCTCCTTCGATTACCCGCAGATCGTAAGGTGTGTGTGTGTGTGTACTCACCTATTTGTACTCACCTATTTGTGGTTGCAGGGGTCGAGTCCTAGCTCCTGGCCCCGCCTCTTCACCGGTTGCTACTAGACCCTCTCTCTCCCCGCTCCATGAGCTTTATCAAACCTCGTCTTAAAACTGTGTATGGTTCCTGCCTCCACTACGTCATTTTCTAGGCTATTCCACTGCCTTACAACTCTATGACTGAAGAAATACTTCCTACTATCTCTCTGACTCATTTGTGTCTTCAACTTCCAATTGTGGCCTCTTGTTTCTGTGTCCCCTCCCTGGAACATCCTGTCCTTGTCCACCTTGTCTATTCCACGCAGTATTTTATATGTCGTTATCATGTCTCCCCTGACCCTCCTGTCCTCCAGTGTCGTCAGGCCGATTTCCCTTAATCTTTCTTCATAGGACATTCCCCTTAGCTCTGGAACTAACCTTGTTGCAAACCTTTGTACTTTCTCTAGTTTCTTGACGTGCTTTATCAAGTGCGGGTTCCAAACAGGTGCTGCATACTCCAGTATGGGCCTGACATACACGGTGTACAGTGTCTTGAATGATTCCTTACTAAGGTGTCGGAATGCTGTTCTCAGGTTTGCCAGGCGCCCATATGCTGCAGCAGTTATCTGATTGATGTGTGCTTCCGGAGACATGCTCGGTGTTATACTCACCCAAGATCTTTCTCCTTGAGTGAGGTTTGCAGTCTTTGGCCACCTAGCCTATACTCTGTCTGTGGTCTTCTGTGCCCTTCCCCTATCTTCATGACTTTGCATTTGGCAGGATTAAATTCGAGGAGCCATTTGCTGGACCAGGTGTCCAGTCTGTCCAGGTCTCTTTGAAGTCCTGCCTGGTCCTCATCAGATTTAATTCTCCTCATTAACTTCACATCATCTGCAAACAGGGACACTTCTGAGTCTAACCCTTCCGTC
>NC_069427.1:16750769-16763269 GCF_026875155.1 Cherax quadricarinatus
ATGGCGTCCAACACCTCACTCTGGTGTGGTCAGTGTTTCTACTGAGAACACCTTTAATCTATTTTTTTATCTCCTCACAATTTTCTCGTTATCTCTTTTCCTTCATTCATTCCTTCTTGGTCTTTCGCTATCTGCTTTCTTCTGTCTGTGTAGCAGTTTTGTCTCAGCTTCTCTGTTTACTTTTGCATGTTCATTTCTGGTTTTTGTGTCCGCTTGTCATTTTTTCTTCTGTCCATTGCTTTTTATATATATTTTTTTCATGCTGTTGCACATCTTGGTTTTTTCCTCTCTCCATGTTTGGCTCAGCCGCGGGTCCACTCCCATCTTGCTATTGTCTCGTATTCTAGGTAAAAAGTTCTCAGCCTCCCAGCACGTACTGACTGAGCAGTCAGCTCATTCGTTGACTTTCCTTCTTCTTCTCTTTCCCATCGTACTTCATTCAAGAATTTTCTCATCTCTGATTAATTTCCTCTGTGAAAGCCTGGTTTCTCCTGTACCCCACTTGATAATCTTCCCTCGGTATTTATATCCATAAGGTATTCGAAACTCAAATTATATTTCGCCTATGTAACAAACACTCATTATGAATTTTAGATACTCGTTGGTTCATCCTCTCTTGATGTGTCAATGACATACTACCACTGTTATTCACCACCACCACCACCACCACCTTCATCTTGACCCTCCACATTTCTGGTCCCGTAAGTGGGTTCTGATTCTCCCAGTCTGTTACATTGTAGTCGCAATCACACATGAATAGTAACTTAGCTGTCATCACTGTGGACTCTGCTTGCTGCTACCGCTATGATGTAAACCATGACTTGTCACCTTCGTATTCTTGTCCTGGTCTCTTAACATTTGATGGCGGGTTGTAAATCACTGCATCTACTACTATGGGTCCCTAAGTCGTGTGTGTGTGTGTGTGTGTGTGTGTGTGTGTGTGTGTGTGTGTGTGTGTACACGTACGTACGTACATGTATATTCACCTATCTGTATCTGTGTAGTATGATAACTGTAGACCGTTGGATTTTCCGCTATACTAACAGTAACATTCATGAATAGTGCAAGTCTGTACTTCTTATTCTTATAAACTGCGTTCATGTTTCGCTGCTGTCACAGTAAAAACAATCCTTATGCCCCCGGGGCTCATTTGAGCTTCAGTTTCCATTAGTGTCTCTTCGTTCTGTGCCCTCTAGTGTCATATAGTCCTTGTTCACCTTATTGATTTTAAGAATCTTTTATATGTGACCATATCTCCTCTGCATCTTCTCGCTAGCTTGTTGGATGTAGTTCTTTCAATTTTCGTATTCTAGCTCTTATTTCTGGGCAATGTCTTGCTTTGTTAAGGTATATTATACTTGTGTAAATACCCAGCAGTAACAAAATAAACGAATGTCTTACGTCTGGTAGGGCGGGGGCGTATTATAAAGTTAGGAACGTTCGTTTTCTGGTGCATGGCAGTGGTGCCTGTCTTCCCCTATCCTCCTGCACTTACTTAAAGAAGTACGTTATTCATTTTCCTGTAAGCTTCGGCGCTAAACTTACGCATGCAACATTCATACAGTTGAGGTCGATTGCATTTGCATACTCCATCGATGTGTAGGCTTCAGCTGGGGTTGGGATTGGATAGGAGGGTTGGTGTGGTTATTCTTGGGGGGGGGAGGGGTTATTGCTGTTTAGGTGGGTTGTGGGTGGGTTTGGTTAGGCTGCTGGAAAGGGTTACAGGACGTGGCGTTAGGGTGGAGTATAGTGGGTTTACTTGAGGTGAAGATGGGTGTGTTTGGTTCAGGCGTGAGGTTAGGCAATATTAGGAACACAGATGTAGTCTAGTAGCCTGTACATCTGGTTGTAGCACGATAACCAAGGTAGAAACCAGGACCGAACAAAAGACAGTGGAGAGTAAATACTTAAATATATCCTACACCAAACAGCAAGCGATTATTTGTACAATATTTATAAAGGATATGTACAGAAAGGCAATTTTGCAAGCTAGAGACACGGTGAGAACCGTTTTCAACCAGACTTGGAGGTATGTCTGCGAAGGATGATTCATGAGTGTCCAACATCGCCTCACAACTTTGGCAGGCTTTCTTATGATTGGCTAGGTTGATAAAAGGTGCTAGCATAACGAAGGGGGGGCGCTCATACCCTTAGCATCTAGTTCGCTGGTCATACCTATATGGGTGTGTGACATACGCCGAATAAAATGTAACGTACGCTTAGCATGTCATAGGCATAGGGTGTAAGAAGATTTGCATATTCTCGTGGCAGGTTAAAAACTAACATAGGAGCTATGTGCTCTTAAAACTTTCCTAATGTATATTTATCATATAGAATACTGTAGCAGCACACTGCTGACGTAGTGAGTTTTGCTGTAGAAAATATAATGGAGTATATAACAAGTTCGAAAGATAGAGTGAGTCTGTGATGCTCTGTAGTCTCGTTCCTAAATGTCACCGTGGCGGGGGTAAAATAAGGTTGAGAGAGGGTTTGGAGGGTTAGAATGTCTGCTGGCACACGAGGGTTTGGTCGAAAAAAAAAAATGAGGTGGATGAGTTTTTTATACTGTGTGCATGTAAAAGAGCGGGGATTGAGTTGTACTGTGAGAAGCTCATGGATTACGTTGGTGCAGTGATGTAAGATTGTGATGTGAGGATGGTGGTTAGGATGGTACAGTGACACAACATAATGGCTTGGGGATGATGGACAGTTTCATAGAGTGGCTAGAAAACGGTGAGGGTAGGAGGTACAAAAGAGCCGAACACACTTTCTCTCTATTCCTCCTGTTAAATCTCACGATCTCCTGACGGAGGATCGAGCTTCCTCTGCCCCTTGTAGAGAATGACTCACAGTTGTTCAGCGCTTTACGTTAAGTAATTACTTATTGTAAATGTCATTTTTATCCTTCGGTCACATCCATACGTTAGAGGACAGTGTCTCATGTACAGTGTTGTTATTCTGGAGTTAGAGGAAGTATAACCACAGTGGAATTATTAGCTACGTAGTAAAAATTGTGAATATTTTATAGACGCTACTTTGTTTATTATTTATTCTCTCTCTCTCTCTCTCTCTCTCCCTCCTCTCTTCTCCTCTCTCTCTCTCTCTCTCTCTCTCTCTCTCTCTCTCTCTCTCTCTCTCTCTCTCTCCCACATACAATTTAAGTCCATTCTCTGTTCTTTAAGCCAGTTGAGTTCGCTTGGTATCATTGGCACTGGTGCTGCAGGTGTAGTGTGGGGTCCCATTGTGACTTGGAGGACCCAGGTGATATATATGTCGTGCCGAATAGGTAAAACTGGTCATTTAGGAAGAACTCATTTAAAATTAAGTCTTTTCTAAAATTTTCTCTTATACGTTTAAAGATACATTTTTTTTCATTTATGTTAATGTAAAAATTAATAATTTTGTACCAAAAGCACCTTAGAAAACTTACCTAACCTTATTATAACAAGCGCAATTTAATTTAGCCTAATCCAACTAAATATAGATAAGTTTACAATAACTTAATAAGCAAACACAAAGAAATATATTTTTTCTTTAGCTTCAGAATGATTTTTGCGATATTATTACATACACAAATTTTTGCTTGCCTTATTCGGCAAGAAGTATATATAATCATGATATACCTCGATGGGAAACAGGGTGCACCTCGATCTTCCGTATGTTATCGTATCCTTTACCTTTCTTATTACTGTTGTTGTGTTTCTTATTATTGTTTGTGTTGCATTTCTCATTACTCTTTACATTTGTTTTACTGTTCATTTATTATATTTCCATTTTTGCGCGCCGGTTTATTATAAATTTTATTACAGTTACTGAAATACGCATTGTACAAGAGGTATTACTGTGTTCCAATTTTGCCCCGAAGAGAGCTAATAAAAGGGAACTCCGTCTGTTATTGTAACAATCATCGAACAGTAAAGCTGCAGTGAGCCTATTAATATTGCTTTTGTTTTATTACTGGCAGTAAGCGGAATTTTTTTATTTAGAATAAAACCATTCAGATGACTGACGGCCCAAAATATACAGAAATGTTGGCCATTTTTCCTGGTGATTTTAATTAAATAATGGCTGACCAGAGTTGATGTTCGCGCTGTGTTTGTGTTGTGTGAGTTTTACGTCATTGTGTGTTCTTAGTTTTTCTAGTTGTACGGGGGTTTACACGTGTGGAAATTTCTGGACCCTCCCTCACGCTCAAGAACCCAAAGTTCAAGGACTTCCCCCCTCACGCCAAGAAACTAAAGTTCAAGGCCTCCCCCACGTCAAGCCCCCACAAGTTAAGGGACCCTTCCCCCACGTAAAAAAAACCCCAATTTAAAGGGACCCCACTTTTAAAACTAATGGGGGCACAACAATGCTATATAATTCCCCACGTCTCACCTACATGTCATTTTTAACAATCACTTGAACTAAAATGCATGAGAATTATGCATTCAAGGAGATAAGTTGGTTAAAAGGGGAAAAGAGAAGAGAGGCGGGAAACCCCTTTAAAATAATAAAGACGAGGTCTGTGTTTATAACCACACCACACACACACACACACACAACCACACCACACACACCCCCACACACACACACAACACCTATAAAAAATTATAAATTGTCCCAGGTTGTCCATCATGTAGTCAATCCTTAAGCAAGGATATTACAAAACCCCGGATTGCTCATTATTAACTGGCCTACGGAAGATTTTATGGCATTTGACCAGTGTTTTCCGCATTGTCCTGCACTTTCGCCCGTGGGAAACCCCCCATCTGGTTGCAGAATAGAAATTGCCGGGAGGTTAACGTTTCCTTACGTGGTGCAGGGGGACTGTGCCCCTTTAATGCTCATTTGCAAAGTTTCATGCGGGGTAATTATTTTCCTGTGTTTCGCCCGTTGGAGATCTCATTTTGCCTTAGGTAGTGCCGCATATGGGGAATTCCATAATATTAGTAAGTTTTCTTTGGCCCCCCCCCATAAGAGTACAGTTAACACAAGTGTAATTGACTAAACTTACTGATATTTAATTTACGGGTTTTATAGGGTAGCCCAGGGAGGTGGGGAAGTGAGTGGGTTATCGCCCTGGATCCTAGGTTAAAAAAAAAGTGCGGTTTTCATGGGCAGGTTTGGGAAATGTTTGTAAATACGTGATTTTTGTAAGACCCCCTTTTCGCTGGACTTCTGAAATTCTCTGACGTATGATAGTTAAAATTAAAATTAGTGAATCTGAATAATAATGTAATTTTATATAAAGATTGAGTTTTTGGGGACATTTAAACCCCTTGGGCAACATGATTCCATATGCCCGTAGATTAGTTGACTCGATTACATGCGGGTTTGGCTCAACTGCAATTCCTTAATTCAGTAACCTACTTTCTGAAACATCTGAGGTTCCCAGTCCCTTTTACCCTGGAAGGGGGGAAGGGGAAAGGGGAAGGTGGGGGTTTTGGGGGGGTAAAAAAAGGGCCCACTCTGTGTCATGGGTTGCCACTGATACCATACCGATTTTGCCTCAAAAAAAAAAAACCCTTAAAAAAAAAAAAAAAATTAAAAAAATTTAAATATAATTTTATTTTTTTAAAATTAAAAATTTAAAATATAAAAAAATTTTATTTTTAAAAAATTTTATTTTAAATATATTAAATTTTTAAATTTTATTTTTAATAAATTAATTAAAAATAAATTTTTAAAATTTTATATAAATTTTTTAATTATTTAATTTTAATTTTTAATAAAAATTTTTTTTTTAAATTATTTTTAAAAATTATAAAAATTTTTAAAAAAATTTAAAAAGTTTTAAATAATATAATTAAAAAATTTTAATAAAAATTAATATATATATTATTTATAATAATAAATTAATATTTTAATTTTATATATATTAAATAAATTTTTTTTTATAATTATTTTAAAATTTTTAAAAAATATTTTTAAAAATTTTTTAATTTTTAAATTTTATATATATTATTTAAAAAATAAAAAATTAATAAAAATTTTAAAATTTTTTATAAAATTTTATTTTAATAAAATAAAATATAATATAAATTATTTATTATTAATTTTTTTAAAATTTAATTTTTAATATTTTAAAATTTATTTTAAAATTATTTAAATTTTAAAAATAAATTAAAAAATATTTTTTAAAAAAATATTTTTATTTTATATAAAATAATTATTTTTAAAATTTTTTTTAAAAATATATATATATATATATATATAAAAATATATATATATTATTATATATATATAAAAAAATTTTTAATATAAATTTTAATTTATATATTTTTATATTATATAAAATAATTAATTAATATAATTTAATATATATATATATTAAATAAAATATTATATATATAAAATAGGGGTTTTGGGGAAAAGGAGGTATCAGGGGCCCCCCCATGAAAACAAGGGGAGGCCCGTTTACCAACCCAAAAACCCACCTTCCCCTTCCCTCCCCCTTTCCAGGGTAAAGGGGCTGGGGAACCTCAGATGTTTACGAAATGGGGTTTGTATTAAAAAAATTGCGTTGTCACCCCAAGCTGTAATCGAGATCAACTAATCTACTGGCATATGGGATCATGTTGCCCAAGTGGTTAATGTAACCCAAACTCAATCTTTATATAATAATTACATTATTATTCAGATTCACTAATTGTTAACCTATACTATCATACGTCAGAGAATTTTCTAGAAGTGCCAGCAGAGAAGGGTCTCTACAAGCATCTCTACGTATTTACAAACATTTACCTATCCTGCTCCATGATAACCGCACTGTTTTTTTAACACTAGGATCCCAGAGGCGATAAGCCACTCACTCTACCCGACCTCCCTAGGCTATCCTATGAAACTCGTATATACGATATCATGTAAGTTGTAGTCAATTACACTTGTGTTAACTGTACTCTTATGCGGGGCCTAAGAAAACTTACTAATATTATGGAATTCCCCATATGCGGCACTACCTAAGGCAGAATGAGATCTCCAACGGGCGAAACACATGGAACATATAATCTACCCTCGCAATGAAACTATTGCAAATGAGCATTAACACGGGCACAGTCTCCCCTGCACTCACGTAAGGCAACGTTAAACCTGCCGGCAATTTCTATGTACTGCAAGCCAGATGGATGGGTTTCCCGACGGGCGAAATGTGCAGGACAAGTGCGGAAAACACTGGTCTAATGTCATCAAATCTTCACGTAGGCCAGTTACATAATGAGCAATCCGGGGATTTTGTATATCATCCTTGCTTAAGGATGTGCACTACATGATGGACAACCTGAGGACATTATATACATTTTTTATAGTGTGTGTGTGTGTGTGTGTTGGTTGGTGTGTGTGTGTGTGTGTGTGTGTGTGTGTGTGTGTGTGTGTGTGTGTTATAACACAGACCTACGTCTTTATTATTTTAAAGGGATTCCTGCCTCTCTCTCTCTCTCTCTTTGAACCAACTTATGCTCCTTGAATGCATAATTCTCATGCATTATAGTCTGCAACGTGATTGTTGAAAAATGACATGTAGGTGAGACGTGGGAATTATATAGCATTGTGTGTGCCCTCATGTGAGTTCTTAAAAGTGGAGGTCCTTGAAATTGGGGTTTTTTGAGCGTGAGGGAAGGGTCCTTGAACTTGTGGGGTCTTGAGCGTGGGGAGGAGGTCCTTGAACTTGTAGTTTCTTGAGCGTGAGGGAGAAGTCCTTGAACTTGTGGGTTCTTGAGCGTGAGGGAGAGGTCCATGAATTTCCACACGTGTAACCCCAGTACAACTAGAACAAACTAAGAACACACAATGACGTAAAACTCACACAACACAAACACAGCGCGAACATCAACTCTGGTCAGCCATTATTTAATTAAAATCACCAGGAAAAATGGCCAACATTTCTGTATATTTTGGGCCGTCAGTCATCTGAATGGTTTTATTCTAAATAAAAAAATTCCGCTTACTGCCAGTAATAAAACAAAAGCAATATTAATAGGCTCACTGCAGCTTTACTGTTCGATGATTGTTACAATAACAGACGGAGTTCCCTTTTATTAGCTCTCTTCGGGGCAAATTGGAACACAGTAATACCTCTTGTACAATGGTATTTCAGTAACTGTTAATAAAATTTATAATAAACCGGCGCGCAAAAATGGAAATATAATAAATGAACAGTAAAACAAATGTAAAGAGTAATGAGAAATGCAACACAAACAATAATAAGAAACACAAAAAACAGGAATAAGAAAGGTAAAGGATACGATAACATACGGAAGATCGAGGTGCACCCTGTTTCCCATCGAGGTATATCTGTTTATATACTTCTTGCCGAATAAGGCAAGCAAAAATTTGTGTATGTAATAATATCGCAAAAATCATTCTGAAGCTAAAGAAAAAATATATTCTTTGTGTTTGCTTATTAAGTTATTGTAAACTTATCTATTATTTAGTTGGATTAGGCTAAATTAAATTGCGCTTGTTATAATAAGGTTAGGTAAGTTTTTAAGGTGCTTTTGGTACAAAATTATTAATTTTTACATTAACATAAATGAAAAAAAATGTATCTTTAAACGTATAAGAGAAAATTTTAGAAAAGACTTAATTTTAAATGATTTTCTTCCTAAATGACCAGTTTTTACCTATTCGGCACGACATATATTTCACCTGGGTCTCCAAGTCACAATGGGGCCCCCACACTACACCTGCAGCACCAGTGCCAATGATACCAAGCGAACTCAACTGGCTTAAAGAACAGAGAATGGACTTAAATTGTATGTGGGAGAGAGAGAGAGGAGAGAGAGGGGTGGAGAGAGAGGAGAGGAGAGAGAGAGGGGAGAGAGAGGAGAGAGGAGAGGAGAGAGAAGAAGGGGAGGAGAGAATAAATAATAAACAAAGTAGCGTCTATAAAATATTCACAATTTTTACTACGTAGCTAATAATTCCACTGTGGTTATACTTCCTTAACTCCAGATTAACAACACTGTACATGAGGGCACTGTCCTCTAAACGTATGGATGTGACCCAAGGATAAAAATGACATTTACAATAAGTAATTACTTAACGTAAAGCCCTGAACAACTGTGAGTCATTCTCTACAAGGGGCAGAGGAAGCTCGATCCTCCGTCAGGAGATCGTGAGATTTAACAGGAGGAAAAAAGAGAGAAAGTGTGTTCGGCTCTTTTGTACCTCCCACCCTCACCGTTTTCTAGCCCTCTATGAAACTGTCCATCATCCCCAAAGCCATTATGTTGTGTCACTGTACCATCCTAACCACCATCCTACATCACAATCTTACATCACTGCACCAACGTAATCCATGAGCTTCTCACAGTACAACCTCAATCCCCGCTCTTTTACATGCACACAGTATAAAAAACTCATCCCTCATTTTTTTTTTTCGCCCAAACCCTCGTGTGCCAGCAGACATTCTAACCCTCCAAACCTCTCTAACCTTATTTTCCCCCCGCCACGGTGACATTTAGGAACGAGACTACAGAGCATCACAGACTCATCTATCTTTCGAACTGTTATATACTCATTATATTTTCTACAGCAAAACTCACTACGTCACCCAGTGTGCTGCTACAGTATTCTATATGATAAATATACATTAGGAAAGTTTTAAGAGCACATAGCTCCTATGTTAGTTTTTAACCTGCCACGAGAATATGCAAATTTCTTACACCCTATGCCTATGACAGCTAAGCGTACGTTACATTTTATTCGGGTATGTCACACACCATATAGGTATGACCAGCGAAAATAGATTTCTAAGGGTATGAGCGCCCCCTTCGTTATGCTAGCACCTTTTATCAAAACCCAGCCAATCATAAGAAAGCCTGCCAAAGTTGTGAGGCGATGTTGGACACTCATGAATCATCCTTCGCAGACTACCTCCAAGTCTGGTTTAAAACGGTTCTCACCGTGTCTCTAGCTTGCCAAAATTGCCTTTCTGTACATATCCTTTATAAATATTGTACAAATAATCGCTTGCTGTTTGGTGTAGGATATATTTAAGTATTTTCTCCCCACTTTTCTTTTGTTCGGTCCTGGTTTCTACCTTGGTTATCGTGCTACAACCAGATGTACAGGCTATTTAGACTACATCTGTGTTCCTAATATTGCCTAACCTCAGCCTGAACCAAACACACCCATCTTCACCTCAAGTAAACCCACTATACTCCACCCTAACCCCACGTCCTGTAACCCTTTCCAGCAGCCTAACCAAACCCACCACAACCCACCAAAAACAGCAATAACCCCTCCCCCCCCCAGAATAACCACACCAACCCTCCTATCCAATCCCAAACCCCCAGTGAACCCTTTACCATCGATGGAGTATGCAAATGCAATCGACCTCAACTGTATGAATGTTGCATGCGTAAGTTTAGCGCCGAAGTTACAGGAAAATGAATAACTTTACTTCTTTAAGTAAGTGCGGAGGATGGGGGAAGACAGGCACCACTCCCATGCACCAGAAAACGAACGTTCCTAACTTTATAATACGCCCCGCCCTCCCAGACGTAAGACATTCGTTTATTTTGTTACTGCTGGGTATTTACACAAGTATAATTACCTTAACAAAGAAAGACATTGCCAGAAATAAGAGCTAAATACGAAAATTGAAAGAACTACATCCAAAAAGTTAGGAGAAGATGCAGAGGAGATATGGTCACATATAAAAGATTCTTAAAATCAAAAAAGGTGAACAAGGATATATGACACTAGAGGGCACAGAACGAAGAACACTAATGGAAACTGAAGCTCAAATGAGCCCGGGGGCATAAGGATTGTTTTTACTGTGACAGCAGCGAAAATGAACGCAGTTTATAAGAATAAGAAGTACAGACTTGCACTATTCATGAATGTTACTGTTTAGTATAGCGGAAAATCCAACGGTCTACAGTTATCATACTACACAGATACAGATAGGTGATATACATGTAGTACGTACGTGTACACACACACACACACACACACACACACACAACACACACACACACACACACGACTTGGGACCCATAGTAGTAGATGCAGTGATTTACAACCCCCCATCAAATGTTAAGAGACCAGGACAAGAATACGAAGGTGACAAGTCATGGTTTACATCATAGCGGTAGCACGCAAGCAAAAGTCCACAGTGATGACAGCTAAGTTACTATTCATGTGTGATTGCGACTACAATGTAACAGACTGGGAGAATCAGAACCCACTTAGGGGACAGAAATGTGGAGGGTCAAGATGAAGGGTTTGGTGGTGGTGGTGGTGGTGAAATAACAGTGGTAGTAGTCATTGACACATCCAAGAGAGGATGAACCAAGGGAGTATCTAAAATTCATAATGAGTGTTTGTTACATAGGCGAAATATAATTTGATTTTTCGAATACCTTATGGATATAAATACGAGGGAAGATTATCAAGTGGGGTCGGAGAAACCAGGCTTTCACAGAGGAAATTAATCAGAGATGAGAAAATTCTTGAATGAAGTACGATGGGAAAGAGAAGAAGAAGGAAGTCAACGAATGAGCTGACTGCTCAGTCAGTACGTGCTGGGAGGCTGAGAAACTTTTTTACTAGAATACGAGACAATAGCAAGATGGGAGTGGACCCGCGGCTGAGCCAAACATGGAGAGAGGAAAAAACCAAGATGTGCAACAGCATGAAAAAAATATATATAAAAAGCAATGGACAGAAGAAAAAATGACAAGCGGACACAAAAACCCGAAATGAACATGCAAAAGTAAACAGAGAAAACTGAGACAAAACTGCTACACAGACAGAAGAAAGCGATAGCGAAAGACCAAGAAAGGGAAAGAATGAAGGAAAGAGATAACGAGAAAAATTGTGAGGAGATAAAAAAATAGATTAAAGGTGTTTTCAGTAGAAACACTGACACACCAGAGTGAGGTGTTGACGCCATACACATGCTGGAAGTTGGAAAGAGGTGAAGAAACTTCAGAGTGAGCTGAATTCATGAAAAAAATGGGACTTGACAAGTTGTCACTATGGATTCTGCCTAAGAATCCCGAGGCACTGTCCGAACCTTTAGTTAATCTACAATGACTCAATGGAACGAGGCAATTACCAGGATGTGGAAGACAGCATATGTAGCTCCAAGTTTTTTCAGAAACTAAGTACGAGGAAGTATTAAACTACAGCCCAGTTCTTTGGGACATACATACTATGTAAAGTAACTGAGGGGATTATCAGGAGGAGAGTAGTGGAATACTTGGGAATAGTTTCTTTAACAACCAGAACAGGTTTAGCAATAGCAAATCTTGTCTCACAAAGTTACTCAAGCTCTATGACAAAGTGTCGAGCATATCCGTGAGGCGAATATTAAATTAAAAACCCCTAGAAGCGAATGCTGTTAGGCAAATCTAAGTTAGCTTTAAGGAATCTTGAAAAAAATATTCATTTACCCTTTATTTGAAATGTCAGGCCATTCTTGCAATATGCATCCCTAGCATGGAACCCACACCTGATAAAGAATATAAAGAACTGCAGAAAGTGCAACGGTTTACAACGAGACTTGTCCA
>NC_069427.1:16765769-16769374 GCF_026875155.1 Cherax quadricarinatus
ACAAACTGACCCCCACATTTTAATTTGGGGAATGAGGGCCCCCACGCACGAAAGGGGGGTTCAGAACACTAATAGGAGGGTCTGACTCATAAATGGTAAGGAAGGTCCCCAAACGCACGAAAAAATTCTTGCGGCCGAATGGAAATGAGGGTTCCACACACGAATGGAAAGGAGAACCCCATGCATGAATATATAGGAGGGTTCCCATGAACAAATGAAAAGAAGGACCCCATGCATGAATTGTAAAAGGGGTTCCCAATCACGAATGGAAAGGATCGCCTCCCCCCCCTTCAAACACAAAGGGAGAAAAAAAATTTCGTGACCACAAATGGAAAGAAGGGTCCCCACGCATGAAGCTGAAAGAGGGCCCATCCACAATAAAATAAAAGAGTGGCCCACCACGAAGAGGAAGTAAACCCCGAACACGAATAGGAAACTCCTCACTTTTTCAGGTTACGTCTGCGGTAATGGCCGCAAGGATCCATCAGCGGGGATTCACTCCTGAAAGAGTTCTGCAAGTGGTTGAGGCGATTTCGATTTTGAGTTAGAAGGGGGGAGATATTTTTTTTAATGCAGGTTATGGAACTGTGGTTTTTTTTTTCCAATGCTTCTGTAAGGCGGGTTATGGAGCTATTGTGTTTTTTTGCTTCTGGGAGGCAGGTTAGGGAGTCGGGTTTTTTCTGCCAATGCTTCTGTGAGGCAGGTTTTGGAACTGTTGTAGTGTTTTTCCAGAGCTTCTGGGAGGTACGTTATGGCACTGTTAAAGTGTTTTTTCCGAGGGGGGGAGGGAAAAGAATGTACTTTTGGGGGTTAGTGTGGCAGTTCTCGTTTATTTTTAGTACTGTTATGGAGTTCCGCAAGAAATCTGAAAATGTTCCTGAATAAAACTAGAGGGGCTCTGAGTAAAATTTGAAGGGAGAGTATTTATGTAGCTTAGAGGTCTCAAGACTCTTGTCAGGAAGAATGATCCCAGGTGCTTCCTATGTATCAAGCCACAGGAAGATTACACTCGCGGGGAAGCGTTAAACCGTGAGGGTCATAGAGCGACTGAAGAATGAGATCAGGGTTTGGTTCAAGACGAAGAAGAGGCAATACAGAGGAAGCTTTTGGGTTTTACCAACGTTCCGCTCTCTGTAAGCCTGATTAAGCCTGATAAAAATACAGAGAGCGAAACATTATCACATAAGATCTTGTTCTGCTTGTGTTTTTAATGTCTATTTGATAAAGGGGAAGATGGCCCCAATTTCTTGGATGAAACCCTTCACTTATGAAGACACCCACCTTCTAAAAGGGGTTTGAGAGGGAAAACGTTCTAAAGCCTTTTATGCAGGGAAAAAGTTGGAGATGGGTCGTAAACAGACATGCGTTGAAAAGGGTTTTGCACGGAAGCATTGCTGATGAACACCCTCACGCATCTCTATATATTTTGTACATCTGGTCAGATAGCCACTAGGCCCTCTCTCTCTCTCTCTCTCTCTCTCTCTCTTTTTACCGATCCATTCAGTTGATTAACGAAAATCCTTATTCTAGAAAAAGTGTTTAGTTTTTCTCACATACGGTATAAAACCAAAGTCCTCTGCTTCTGCTTTTTTCCGTGTATTATTTTTTCCCCTCAAATCTTTTATCTCCCCTTCATTCTTATAAACTTGTTTTTTTATGTGGTGTTGGTGGTGTGGTGGTGGTGTGTGTGTGTGTGTTGTGGGGTGTTGTGTGTGAGCGTGCCGCGCAACCTGCTTTTGGGTACGTAATGATGTACACAGGGGGCACCTGTGACGAGCGGGGTCCCCGGGGGTCGGTCCTGGGCCCTGCATTTTTGGTATTGTGAACGACTGACGGAAGGGTTAGACCAGAAGGCCCGTT
This sequence comes from Cherax quadricarinatus, assembly GCF_026875155.1. NCBI lineage: Eukaryota > Metazoa > Arthropoda > Malacostraca > Decapoda > Parastacidae > Cherax > Cherax quadricarinatus. The sequence continues at coordinate 16,767,630 of NC_069427.1, forward strand.
GCAGATGATGTAAGTTAATGAGGAGAATTAAAACTATAGGACCGGGCAGGACTTAAAGAGCCCTGGACAGACTGGACACCGGGCCCAGCAAATGGCTCCTCGAATTTAATCCTGAAATGCAAATCAAAATTTAGGGGGAAGGGCACAGAAACCACAGACAGGTATAGGCTGGGGTGGCCAAAGCTGCAAACCTCATAAAGGGAAAAAGATCTTGGGTGGTAAACACCGAGCATTTTCCGGAAGCCACTAAATCATAACTGCTGCAGATAGGGGGCCCTGGAAAACCTGAAACACATTCCGACACCTTAGAAAGGGAATTTATTCAAGACACTGTACACCGGTTGCGGGCCCATACTGGAGTATGCAGCACCTGTTTGGAAACCCCGCATTGAAACACGTCAAGAAACTAAAAAAGTAAAAAAAGGGTTTTTGCAAAAAAGGGTTAGTTCCGAGCTAAGGGGAATGCCCATGAAAAAAATTTAAAGGGGAAATCGGCCTGACGACACGGGAGGACGGGAGGGTCGGGGAGAATGATAACGACATATAAAATACTGCGTAATAGAAAAGGGTGGAAAGGACAATGTTCCAGGGAGGGGACACAAAAAACAAGGGGGCCACAATTGGAAGTTAAGACACAAAGGGCAGAGAGATAGTAGAATATTTTTCGCTGATTTGGCAGGGGAATAGCCTAAAAATGCGTAGGGGAGGAGGAACCATACACATTTTTTAAGACGATTTTTGATAAAGCTCATGGAGGGGGGGAGAGGAGGTTAGAAACCGGTGAAAGGCGGGGCCAGGGGTGGGCTCGACCCCCCGCAACCAAAATAGTGAGTACAAATAGGTGAGTACACACACACAACCCACGATCTGGGGGGAATCGAAGGGGGAAAAGCTGCTGAGGACCCCAGGTGCAGGGCGAGTGTCCTTAAACGACCAAGACGCCCCAAATGAACAGTAAGAATTATATGAGGGGTATAAAACAAAAATTGTAATACTGAAGGACGGGGAAGGGGAAAAGGGGGGGGTAGGGAAAAAATGGGGAAAAGAACTCGTAGTGGGATGCTAGCAAGCGATTAAAAATAGACAGAGGAGAGGGCAGCGTTTTCTGGAAGCGAGGAAGAGAGAGAATTCTCTCACAGGATTTTAATGGTTTCCCGGGGGATGCAGCATAGTTTCTCACCCCCTGACAGATGCGCTGTAAATTGATGTACTGCACAGTCCTTAAGGAAAGGACGACCAAATCGTCTCATAAAATTTATTATATTATATACGCTTTTTCAGTGATCTTGCGCGGCGATGCTTTTGTCGATAAGTTACGGCAAACGAAAAAATAAATTCCGCTTACTAGGGTTGGGGAAAAACGTCACCGCCGCATGTGGGAACATAATTTTAGAAATTTCACTAAAGTGTTGGGGTGGAGCAGAGTGTACACAACTACACCAAGAGCAAGTTTTAGAAAAAGCCCCTCTCACGGCCCAAATCTAATTTACACTGAGATAAAAACCTGGGGACAATACACGGGGGTAGGAAATAACGCTCGTTTTTCTTGTGTTTTATTTCGTTGATACACTTTCCCAAACAGCTCCTCAGGACTTCCTTTTACACGAGTGCTGTTTCAGCTTCCAGTGTTTTCACTTTTTGCACCTCACTCTACCCTACATAGCCTTTCGCTCTCTCTTCCCTACATCTATTCTTGTATCTCTCATTCTCCTTGCTTCATAATTCCCCTCTTTCCTACCTTCCCT
>NC_069427.1:16769874-16802374 GCF_026875155.1 Cherax quadricarinatus
ATATATTATATATTGTTTTGTGCGTGCGTACGTGCGTGCATGCATAAGCGTATACAAGAATGGAGATGGGTTGGGCATAGGAGGCAGAGGTTGTTACTAAGAATAGAGGAACTGGTGGAGATTTAGTGGGTGGTGGCGACCAGTGACTGTTTTCACTGGCCCAGAACTTGTAATGTCCACTCTTAATGAGTGCCTCAATGAGTATTTAATGAGTATGAGAATGAGTTCCTCTTTTCACGTGTGTTTCTCTTACTGGTTGTTAAATTCCATCTTCATTAAGGAAAACCGTAAGATTTTTGCGGTTTAGATTTAATTCTTTTATATTAGATGCGCCCATACATAATATGCGCACACATATTATGTAATATATATATATATATATAATATTATATATATTAAATATATATATATATATAATATATATATATATATAATATGTATATATAATTACAGGTCTGATGTGCTTCAAGGCTGTGAATAAATATAACATTCTCTTACAATTTACTAACAACGTAGTTGAAGTCACAGGTTCACTCTCCAGTGTCATATTCATAAAGTTTCTTGGACTAACTTACAAGCTGGAGATAAATCTTTAGTCGACGTTTCAGTTTCGCCTGGATCAGTATCTGTCAGAGGTGGTTTGAAGGGCACAAAGATTGATTTGAAGGGTACAAAGATTGTTTAAGGGTCATGTAGGTTAGTTTGAGGGTAATATAGGCTAGTTCGAGTGTCGTATAGGTTTCAGGGTCGTATAGGTTAGCTTGAGGGTCATATAGGTTAGTTTGAGGGTCATATAGGTTGGTTTGAGGGTCATAGGTTGGTTTGAGGGTTATATAGGTTAGTTTGAGGGTTACGTAGGTTGGTTTGAGGGTCATATAGGTTAGTTTGAGGGTCATAAAGGTTAGTTTTAGGGTCATATAGGTTAGTTTGAGGGTCATAAAGGTTAGTTTTAGGGTTATATAGGTTAGTTTGAGGGTCATATAGGTTAGTTTGAGGGTCATATAGGTTAGTTTGAGGGTCATATAGGTTAGTTTGAGGGTCATATAGGTTAGTTTGAGGGTCATATAGTTTAGTTTGAGGGTCATATAGGTTTGAGGATTATATAGGTTAGTTTGAGGGTCATATAGGTTTAAGGATTATATAGGTTAGTTTGAGGGTCATATAGGTTTGAGGATTATATAGGTTAGTTTGAGGGTCATATAGGTTTGAGGATTATATAGGTTAGTTTGAGGGTCATATAGGTTGGTTTGAATGCATAAAAATTAGTTTGAAAGACATAAAGTTTAGTTTGAAGGTGTGGAGAGGCAGGACAAACACAAGATGAGGTTTTTCAAGCCATAACCAGAAACTTTTGTGTTAGCTAGTTGTTTCAGCCACCTTGTTGCCACTTACCTCACGAAAGGTCTTGTTTACATTTCACGACTTTGAAATCTGAAATAAAATCCTGCTTAGAATAAACCACTTTTTTACGGGTAGCGTGAAATAACCCCCTATTTAGAGATAGCTTTATCCCCCCATTTATTTAAAGGAAGAGTTAAATGGACTACATATTTACAGGCAATGCCGTTGGAATTTACTTAAACTGGTTGTACGATCTTTATATTTGTGGGAACACCTGGGTTAAGAAAGTTTAGTGTTAACAGCGCGGAATAAATTGACTCTAAGGAGTCTTGTAGTGGATGGCAAGACATTTAGGAGAGAACTAATGTAAGTGGAATTTTGGCTGTGGGTAGGGACGGAAGGAAAAGGTAGATGGGAATGGGAGGGACAGGGGAGTACGAAGAAAGGGGATGGAGGGCAACACGTCGGATGGGGTGGAATAAGGAGAAGGTAAGAGCATTATCAGGGGTGGAGCGAGAAGATTTTCATTTTATATTTTGCCGCTGAAGCGGCTATTTTATGGTGCTCCCCATATTAATCCTGTAGAGGTAGCGAAAGGGCATAGGGCTACACAAAAGTCTCACGAAATTGTAATGACTGCGGGTTCTATCCCCGTCCGTGGTATGGTTTAATACACGAAAGGCCTAGGCTCAAGGCCCTGACAGAGTTAAGTGGAGTAACTAGAAATATATCTTCAACTAGCTTATCTGTTGCAAGCAAATTTAGAATTTTTGATTGATATGTCCGGTATCTTGTTTTCATAACGTACCTTGACATATCACATACGTTATAGATGAGCGGGGAAATGCATGAATGGATTGAAGGGAAGTAGCTACAGGCGGTTAAAGGAGAGGCGAAGTGAAAGGGAGGCAGAAATGGAACTGATCCATGAACCTCACACCTATTGCTTGAAGGGAGTGAAGATGAGAGTGCTCCACCTTCCTCGCATCTAGTGTTTGAAGGGTTGTAAAGGGTATGGTGATACCGACAAGCTGTGGAAAAGGGACACTTGTGTACACTTCAGGACGCTTATTAGAGGAAAGTTTCGCCACGAGTGGCTTCATCAGTCTTAATGATGAAGCCTCTCATGGCGAAACGTTTTGTTTAATAAATGTCCTGAACTATGCACAGTTGTCCTTTTCCACAGTGAAAGAATTTAAGTGGGTTTACGAGACCTACCTTCTAATTAACATTTGGAGCTGAGGTGTATTTGGAAGACCTTACCACTCGACTAATATTGGATGGGCTGAGGTGGATTTGGAAGACCTGTCTCCTACTTAATGTTGTGGACACAAAATATAAACCATTTATGTAATCAACGAATGTTTACTACCTGGAAAGCTCTGGTTCTCAACAAGGAGTTGATGTTTAACTTGCCGAAATTATTTACTTGAAGCAGTTGATTACTATTTACGTTCAAAGTGTTAATTTATCTTACGTGGCTATAATTGCTCACTGAACATTTTCTTAATGTCAGATGAAGAATGTGATGCTCCACGTCACAGTGGTTCCCAAACTTTAAATTGGTGGAGACAGTCAATACAATCTTGTCCTGGCTACCCTAAACGCTGGTGGATTCAGTTATTAAATATTTTGATATGTCGTATCTCTTCATACAGTTTTTATTGAATGGATGCTGTATTATCCACAACTATTCTGCTTTAGTTTCTATTTCAACAATTCTTCATATTTTGCCAGTAAAGTAATCCCCTTTCATATATTATATATATATATATATATATATATATATATATATATATATATATATATATATATATTATATATATAATTATATATATATATTATATTATTTTTTTTTTTTTTTTTTTTTTTTTTTTTTTTTTTTGAGAGCGTCCCACGACCCTCATATGGGTCGCGACAATGGGTTTGGGAACCACTCCGAGATGAGATCATTTTTCAGCAAGTGTGTCTGTCTCGTATTCTCCTGTCGCACTGCTGTTTATACCTGTAAATTATAATTATAAAAAAATAGGATGAAGCAGGACTCCTCTTGGTTGAAAATGAGAGGTAATACTCTTCTATTTCGAGGAGATCCCTCTAGCAGAGTGAGAGGGTAAAGGCTCTCCAGTATGATGGAGGAAGACCTACATTGTACAAATTAAATTAAGACTGAGTTTAAGAGCCTTATATGTGAGTGTGAAAGAAGCAAGGTCTCTTAAATAATAGTTACCGCTGCTGCAGAGTGCAAGTGAAAGCGAAGAGGGAGGAAGAAAAGAGAGGTAAAAATGTGCGGAGAAAAGGTTAGCAACTAACTCGCTTCACCGGTCCGCCAACTCGACACAAGTCCACACGGCCGACTAACCGTCCGACCAAGTCGACTACTCCCCCTCTCCTTCCTTTCCCTTCCCTCCCCTCCCCTTTTCTTCCCTCCCCCATCCCTTCCCCTCCCCCATCCCTTCCCCTCCCCTCCTTTTGTGTGTGTGTGAATGAGAGTCGTAATGTTAACTTACAGCCTGGCGCTAAAGGTCCGCCCCTTAAATCTCCCCAGCAGTCGACGTTCACCAATAGTAACTCAACACCTATAATTATTGCCGGACAAGGGGAGAGAGCGAGGGGAAGGTAGGGGTGGGTGGGGGAAGAAAGGCAGGGTTAATAGATGGGGGAGGGGGAACTACAACAATAATTAAGCTCTTAGGGCTGTGTTTCCCCCTGAAATTGAGAAGTCCGCAGTGCTTGAAGACGCTAAAAGCTGAGGGGTAAATGTTTCGTACCAGGTGTTTTTACCACGTACTATATAATAGTTTTAAGCCTTGATGCTACAGAAGAACTCTTGATACAGTGTGTGTGTGTGTGTGTGTGTGTGTGTGTGTGTGTGTGTGTGTGTGTGTGTGCCTGTCTGTGTCTGTCTGTGTGTGCGTGTGTGTGGGTGGGTGGGAAGGAGAAAACTAACACTGTCTCATCAAAACTTTGGTCATCTCTAGTAAATAAAGCAATAGACAATCACACCTTCCAAGAGTTCTCAGTGACAGTCAGGTCCAGAGAGTGCCACTGTGCTCAGTGACAGGTCCAGAGAGTGCCATTGTGCTCAGTGACAGGTCCAGAGAGTGCCATTGTGCTCAGTGACAGGTCCAGAGAGTGCCACTATGCTAAGTGGCAGTCAAGTCCAAAGAGTGCCACAATGTTCAGTGAGATCTAGAGAGTGCCAATATGCTCAGTGGGAGGTCCAGAGAGTGCCACTATGCTCAGTGACCGGTCCAGAGAGTGCCAATATGGTCAGTGACAGGTCCAGAGAGTGCCACTATGCTCAGTGACAGGTCCAGAGAGTGCCACTATGCTCAGTGACAGGTCCAGAGAGTGCCACTATGCTCAGTGACAGGTCCAGAGAGTGCCACTATGCACAGTGACAGTTCCAGAGAGTGCCACTATGCTCAGTGACAGGTCCAGAGAGTGCTACTATGCTAAGTGACAGGTCCAGAGAGTGCCACTATGCTCAGTGACAGGTCCAGAGAGTGCCACTATGCTCAGTGACAGGTCCAAAGAGTGTCACTATGCTCAGTGACAGGTCCAGAGAGTGCTACTATGCTCAGTGACAGGTCCAGAGAGTGCCACTATGCTCAGTGACAGGTCCAAAGAGTGCCAATATGCTCAGTGGCAGGTCCATAGACTGCCACTATGTTCGGTGAGTCAGATCTAGAGAGTGCCATTATGCTCAGTGACAGGTCCAGAGAGTGCCACTATGCTCAGTGACAGGTCCAGAGAGTGCCACTATGCTCAGTGACAGGTCCAGAGAGTGCTACTATGCTCAGTGAGTCAGGTCCAGAGAGTGCCACAATGTTCAGTGAGATCCAGAGAGTGCCACTATGCTCAGTGACAGGTTCAGAGAGTGCCACTATGTTCAGTGAGTCAGATGCAGAGTGTGCCACTATGTTCAGTGACAGGTCCAGAGAGTGGCACTATGCTCAGCGAGTCAGGTCCAGAGTGCCACAATGTTCAATGAGATCCAGAGAGTGCCACTATGCTCAGTGACAGGTCCAGAGAGTGCCACTATGCTCAGTGACAGGTCCAGAGAGTGGCACTATGCTCAGCGAGTCAGGTCCAGAGAGTGTCACAATGTTCAGTGAGATCCAGAGAGTGCCACTATGCTCAGTGACAGGTCCAGAAAGTGCCAATACGCTCAGTGACAGGTCCAGAGAGTGCCAATACGCTCAGTGACTGTAAGGTCCAGAGAGTGCCACTATGCTCAGTGACCGTCAGGTGAAGTTAGTGACACAACAGTGTTCGATTACATTCCACGACTGCCACTCACCAGGAATACCACTCAACAGTCAACTGGTAGTCACGTTTAAGAAATGGCCAGTCATTCCCAGGGTAACCGTAACTGTACCCTCTGAGAGTCTTAACCAAGCGAGGTTCATTCATTGTGATTCATTCTCGTTATGAACTCGACCAAATCTCCTCAAGCACCTCTTTATATCTTCATTTAAAATTCTGATAACGGCCCACCGTGGCGTTGGTGCTGGCTGCCTCCCCTGTGAATCCTCCTCTTCATGACACACAACAATTACCAGGCTGTTTTGCTCCATCTTTTGAACTCTCTTTAAGTGCTTTGTAGCGTGAGAGAGAGGGAGAGAGAATATGTGAAAGTGTGATATGTTTTTTTGGTCAAATGTTTGTAGGGGTCATGGGAACGCTCAGGAGTTGTGTGAGTTAAGTAAATTCATATGAATTTGCGTAGAAATCTTCGAAATTGTGCAAGAGTCAAGAGAACTGTTTATTAAATTACTGAAGTTTTCCATTAAAGCTTAGAAACGATTATCAGATTTTACGCACACACGAAAGTGACACTAACAACGAAATAAATAATTAAAAAAATAATTAAATTAGTTTCAGTTGTTGCGCGATCCCAGATTGGTATACACGTATCCCTCAAGCCCAGCCCTCTCTACCTCAGTGCACGCAGCGGAGTGCTGTACAAGTTTTTGATACATTTACATATCAGGATGACGGTTGCCTTCATGGAGAGAGTACATTATAGCCTTGGGATATCAACTAGTAGTTTGAGGAGAGTAATACGAAAAGAACTTCAGTAGAACGTCATTGACTTGAGACTGAGGAGGAGTTACACAACACATCCTTGTAGATGAATGGTTCAGAGAACCGACAAGTTGATAAATTAGACACATGTGCAACACTTGGGTATCTTTATTGAGAAAACGTTTCGCCATACAGTGGTTTCATCAGTCCGTAAAAAGGAGAGCGTTGAAGAACAGGAAGAGTTTGAGGTAATCAGTCCCTCAGCCTTGAGTCGATGTGGTCAGTCCATCGTTGTTGATGGACTGAATCTTACTCTATGGTATGAATCTTACTCTAATTATAGTTGACAAGTACGGAAAGCTTGAAACCGATCGGATGAGGCGTTGTCAAGTTATAGACGACATCCTTGGAGGATGAAAAGAACAGTGTACAATGCCTGAGAATATGCGCCGGCTCTGGACTAAAGTCGTTCGAAAATGTGATGCTTAAGGGCTCACTCAACTCGTGGAACATATAAATGCCACTGATCGCAAGTTTTTAGTGTTTCACAAGTTATAAACAAAAATATAAGACAAAAATCAGACATCCAATTAAAAGCCTCTTCCCGGGGATGATGATAATAATATATAATAACCGTTACACCAGAAAATGACCCTTGACTAACCCTAATTAACTCTTAGTTTATCTAACCGTTTATACCCACTTTAAACCTCACTAATTTTTTTTTACTAACAATTCCAGAACTTTAAATCTTTCTGAGACTTGAAATTTTCTTAAACTATTTTAAACCTTAAAGATATTCAAACTTGTCTAATCCTCTTAGAACTTTTTGAAACACACTATAAGTATGTAAGTCTTTCTAGTGCTCTGCGAACCTCTTTAAATATTTTCTTAAACCTTTCTGTTAGTATTAACATCTTTACGAAACTTTTTAAAGCTATTTAAATCTTTTTAAAATTCCTTCAAACTTTTAAGCCTTTTTGAATATTTTTTTTTTAATCGTTCAAGACCTTTCTAAATCTCTCTCAATCGTTGTACTCATTTCTAAACCTGTTTAAGTTATTTAAATATGTCTAAGGTTATTTAAAACCATTTTAAGCCTTTCTAGATATTCTAAAACCTTGACTAACCTCTTGAAACCTCTCTCTCAAACACATTTAGAACAAGGAGGAACAGTATGTATCTTGTGTAGTCAATGAGGTGATCTCCGTTGATACCGCAAGTTGCATGTCCTCGCTTAGTGAAACATGTGAGACAGTGCTGCAAACTTGAGGCATACAGTCCCTGCTAATGGGGGCTACTAGGGCTTGCTGGTGGGGGATACCAGGGCTTGCTGGTGGAGGCTACCAGGGCTTGCTGGTGGGGGCTACCAGGACTTGGTGGGGGCTACCAGGACTTGTTGGTGGGGGGCTACCAGGGCTTGCTGATGGGGGCTACTGGGGCTTGCTGGTGAGGGCTACCAGGGCTTGTTGGTGGGGGCTACCAGGACTTGTTGGTGGGGGCTACCAGGACTTGTTGGTGGGGTTCTACCAGGGCTTCCTGATGGGGGCTAACATGGCTTACTGGTGGGGGCTACTAGGGGTTGCTGGTGGGGGCTACCAGGGCTTGCTGGTGGGGGCTACCAAGGCTTGCTGGTGGGGGCTACCAAGGCTACCCGCACACCTTTGTCTCTGGCTACACTGTTCTTCGTAGGGATGTCCTTGAAGATTGTCTGACTACATTGTTAAAACTCTCCTGCGTACCTCACTTACGTTACTGGCTGGTGTGTATGTGTGTACTCACCTATTTCCGATTGCAGAGGTCGAGTGTGTGTGTGTATTCTGTCGACAGTATATCATTTATGAAACGGTAAATCAGACTGGGTCCTTCAGCTCAAGGAGTGGTGGAGACTCTGATAATCGGGAGACAGACCCACTGCCAACATGTATCAGGCTAATCCTAAGAGCTCGTGTAGATATCGATGCCAGACCTTATTCTCATGACTATTGGGTGACGGTGGCTGCTTGTTCCCACTCATTCCTTACCTCGGAGCGACGGGATATCACCCCTCGAGCTCCTTAGACATAAATCCCACCTACGTACCTATTGACCACATGTCTTGATCCCAGTGGCGCCTGTAGATATCAGTGTCAGCACATATCCTTATGGCTTCATTGGGTGGCAGTTTCTCCATATCCTTGGATATTTCGCATCTAGGAGCGAACTCCTTTGGGTTAAATCCCATGCAGTGTGTGGTAAGCAGCAGCCCCTTATCCGGTGGTGGTGGTCTGTGCTACTGACACTAGACCACCAATTGTGGCACTTTACGAGGGCAGGGACCAGGCTCTACCTCCCTCCCTGCTCCCATGGTAATATTGGGCAGACATAAGCCGCGGAATTGGTTAATGAATTCCCTCCCATCTGAGAGTTACGGGCACATTATGCTGGAAGAAGAAGGCAGTGCTGGTTTGTGTTGGGGAAGCTGTGGTGGTGGGGAGTTGTGGCGATGTAGGGAAGCTGTGATGGTTGGTAGGGAGTTGTGGCGATGTAGGGGTCCTATGGTGGCGTTGAGACGTGGTGGTGAAGTTGTGGCGAGGTATGGGGGCTGTGGTGTTGTAGAGATAGGTAGGTAGTTATGTTGATGCTGTAGCAGTTTTGTAATGTTGATGAACAGAGATAGTATTGAGGAAAAGGACACTTGTGTACATTTCTGGACATTTATTAACAGAAACATTTCGCCACTAGTGGCTTCATCAGTCCTCATCACCATTCATGGCTAAACGTTTCCTTAAATGTACTGAACTGTATGTAAGTGTTCTTGTCCACGGTTTGTTAGTATCGCCATACCATTTACAAGCATAGGTAATATTGATAAGCTGGAAAGAGAGAGAGAGAGAGAGAATGAATCTTATGGGGAGAGGTAGAGTGGAGTCCCTGGATAAGAAGGGAGGACAAAAGACAAAGGAAGCAATCGAGAAGTGGATGAAGAGGGGGAAAGAACAGAGGAGAAAACAGTGCAACAACGAAAGAGAATTGTCTTATCAGATTACTTTTTTTTTTTGCTATTCACTTTATTTATTCCTCTCACCTCCCTCCTTACGCTGGGTAAACTACAATGAAGACATGAAAATGCGTATCTTCAAAACCTTTCACCATCAGTCGCCTCATTGAAAGACAGTCTTCAAACTTACATTAGTGACCCGCTCATAGACAGAAAACAAGTGGTTTTAGGTAATTGCTTAAGTTGCTAAACATGAGAACACTTGTGCAACATATCAAGATTGATGGACTGAACACATCGATTCCAGGCTGAGGGACTGATTACCGCAAACTCTTTACACCGCTCTTCTTTGTATTGGACTGATGAAACCATTGTGTGTCCAAACGTTTGCTCGATAAAAATTCATCTTGTGCATTTTCTAATCCATTTATCACATAATGAAAACAGTTTCTAAGGAATTGTCGTTAGGCCTTATCATATTCAGAATTTACACAAATGCTCTCTGAATGGGACTAGCCATTAATATAAGAGCAGTGCTTGCGAATTAAATAAAATTAAGAAACGTTGCTTCCGTGGCCGACTGTAATAGTAGTATTCAGAGGCCTAGTTAGGCTGGTACACTGATCAGACATCTAGGAAATTAGGTTCAGTGTCGTCAAGATAGTCTTGACTGTCTGCATGCCCTTAACAGTATTACCAAGGCACTGGAATGTTGTTGGTGCATTTCACATTTCAAATGGCATAGCCTTGTATTGATAATGACCCCTTTGGAACCACAGATACTGAAATTTCCTTCACTATATCATTTAGGGGAATTTAATACCTTTTATCACATACTTAGTATTACTGACACAATCTGTCACTTTCTCCATATGAAGAAGAGGATGTGTGTCAGGTATAGTGGCTTTGTTTACCTTGGAAGTCTTCTACAAGGCTTTTTTTTTTTTTTTAACAAGAAGTTGATCTCCCACATCAATTTCAGCTTCTGTGAGTACGCTCTGTTGGGAGACAATTTATTAGGAGTATCTTCTACAAAAACATCATGCACATCTATAGTGCATAATTTAGGAACTTCAAAACACAAACTTTTATATTTTCAATAACAGTGCCAGTATGTATTTAGTAAGACTTTTGGTGATGTTAGTCATTAAGTGTTGTGGATTCTGAAGCAGGTGTGAATTTATTTTATCTCCATGCCACTGGCTTCCTCTTCCTCCACCATGAGCACCACTTCCTGCATCACGAACACCACCACCCCACAACGAACACTACCAACACCACTGCAGACATACCTCCAGCGCCACGCCGACCAGCACCAGCACCACTAGGAACATCACCAGCGCCACGACGAACACCACCAGAATCACCAAGAGCAGCCTATCCCATCCGTTGTCCTCCACCGCCACTCGCTGACAGGAAACCAATGAAATCCCGAAGTAAATTTTCGATATATCTGCCACATTAAGACCGACAATTTCATTTCAAAGAACTTCCCAAACTTTAGTTTTCCAGTGTTAGTGATCTTAATTACCATCAAGGATTTACGTGGAGGAAACCTGCAAGTATTTCATGTTCGCCTCATTACTTCCAGTGCTATTTTCAGAGCTTTTTTTCTAACTTGTAGCTTTTGTAAGCTTCTTTGATATTTTTTTTTTAGCAAAGTTGGATACATCAGGAGTGTGCTGATGCACTATTCTATAAGATCGTCATATTACACCACACTGGATCTGGTTCATACACGGTGTTGAAATCTGTCAGCCTGAGGTGGGAGACTTCAGTAAGGCAATGGAGATATCGTCAAGCATTTCAGTAAGGTTCCATCAAGCTTTCATGTTAAAGATAGAGGGCGTACTATTTACACGTTGTTGTCCAGTTCGGTGGCTTATTTTCCGTGCGTTTTATGTAAGTGTTAATATATACAGACAGGTGTTTGAATAAGATAACATTTTAGTGATGTTTTGTTCAACAGAGACTTTCTCACTTACACAAGACATCAACAGAGCATCACCCAGAGCATCTCGCCTCACGCTCACTCCTCACTAATATATATATATATATATATATATATATATATATATATATAATATATTATATATATATATATATATATATATATAATTATATTTAGATAAGGCTAAAGAGGTCTTGGGAGATTCTGAAGAGAAGTTGCAGAGATTGGTGGATGAATTTGGTAGGGTGTGCAAAAGAAGAAAATTAAAAGTGAATACAGGAAAGAGTAAGGTTATGAGGATAAAAAGATTAGGTGATGAAAGATTGAATATCAGATTGGAGGGAGAGAGTATGGAGGAGGTGAATGTATTCAGATATTTGGGAGTGGACGTGTCAGCGGATGGGTCTATGAAAGATGAGGTGAATCATAGAATTGATGAGGGGAAAAGGTGAGTGGTGCACTTAGGAGTCTGTGGAGACAAAGAACTTTGTCCTTGGAGGCAAAGAGGGAAATGTATGAGAGTATAGTTTTACCAACGCTCTTATATGGGTGTGAAGCATGGGTGATGAATGTTGCAGCGAGGAGAAGGCTGGAGGCAGTGGAGATGTCATGTCTGAGGGCAATGTGTGGTGTGAATATAATGCAGAGAATTCGTAGTTTGGAAGTTAGGAGGAGGTGCGGGATTACCAAAACTGTTGTCCAGAGGGCTGAGGAAGGGTTGTTGAGGTGGTTCGGACATGTAGAGAGAATGGAGCGAAACAGAGTGACTTCAAGAGTGTATCAGTCTGTAGGGGAAGGAAGGCGGGGTAGGGGTCGGCCTAGGAAAGGTTAGAGGGAGGGGGTAAAGGAGGTTTTGTGTGCGAAGGGATTGGACTTCCAGCAGGCATGCGTGAGCGTGCTTGATAGGAGTGAATGGAGACAAATGGTTTTTAATACTTGACGTGCTGTTGGAGTGTGAGCAAAGTAACATTTATGAAGGGGTTCAGGGAAACCGGCAGGCCGGACTTGAGTCCTGGAGATGGGAAGTACAGTGCCTACACTCTGAAGGAGGGGTGTTAATGTTGCAGTTTAAAAACTGTAGTGTAAAGCACCCTTCTGGCAAGACAGTGATGGAGTGAATGATGGTGAAAGTTTTTCTTTTTCGGGCCACCCTGCCTTGGTGGGAATCGGCCTGTGTGATAATAATAATAATATATGTATATATAATTCGGAGTGTGGAAATTAAGAGAAGGTGTGGAGTTAATAAAAGTATTAGTCAGAGGGCTGAAGAGGGGTTGTTGAGGTGGTTTGGTTATTTAGAATGGATCAAAGTAGAATGACATGGAGAGTGTATAAATCTGTAGGGGAAGGAAGGCGGGGTAGGGGTCGTCCTCGAAAAGGTTGGAGGGAGGGGGTAAAGGAGGTTTTGTGGGCGAGGGGCTTGGACTTATAGCAAGCATGCGTTAGTGTTAGAAGTGAATGGAGACGAATGGTATTTGGGACCTGACGAGCTGTTGGAGTGTGAGCAGGGTAATATTTAGTGAAGGGATTCAGGGAAACGAGTTATTTTTATATAGCCGGACTTGAGTACTGGAAATCGGAAGTACAATGTCTGCACTTTAAAGGAGGGATTTGGGATATTGGCAGTTTGGAGAGATATGTTGTATATCTTTATACGTATATGCTTCTAAACTGTTGTGTTCTGGGCACCTTTGCAAAAGCAGTGATTGTGTATGAGTGAGGTGCAAGTGTTGAATGATGAAAGCATTTTCTTTTTGGGGATTTTCTTTCCCTTTGGGTCACCCTGCCTCGGTGGGAGACGGCTGACTTTTAAATATATATATGTATATATATGCAGAACAACCATTGTGAAAGAATAGTGAAATTCCAAGCGCTTTCGTAACTTCTCACATTATCAAGGAACCATAAAAACAAAGCATCAAAGGAAGGCATATAAAGGGTCAAGACTACACCTCGCCATCACATCACCACAACAAAGGTACACCTCACACGCGCTAAACGACACCCGACTCTGTGAAACTCACCTAATACTCTAATGTATCATTAAATTCTTCCCAAATTTTATTAATTATAAATGAATCCAATTTATGTAAACCAAAGGAAATATTCATATTATTTTCAAAACTGCTTTTTATGAAACAAGATTCAATTATATTCCTGTCGACCATGGACTTGCTTGATACAACTTTCTCAACTTTTTGAAAATCAATTGGATGGAAAAATCTCTCACATGAATAAATAGAGCATTGGAATCTTGTCCAGTTCTGATGCAATATTTATGCTGTTTTAATCATAGTTCGAGATTTTTACCAGTTTGACCACAAATTTTGAAGAATTGAGACACTACGCAACATATGGGAGTCTTTATTGAAGAAACGTTTCGCCACACAGTGGCTTCATCTGTCTTATACAAAGCAGGAAGGAATAAGGAGAGGAGGAGTTTGAGATAATCAGTCCCTCAGCCTGGAGTCGGTGTGTTCAGTCCATCAGTCTTGTAGAAAGTACAGCACAGGGTCGTAGCTTTGTATAAGACTGATGAAGCCACTGTGTGGCGAAACGTTTCGTCAATAAAGATTCCCATATGTTGCATAAGTGTCTCAATTCTTCAACTTGTCGGTTTTCAAAACAATTCTTCACACTGAAAATTTTACAAGGAATCTTAGACACATCCGTCAGCATTTTGGGGGGAATTCTTTATCAAAAGTATTTTTTACTGTATCAAGACTTTTAAATACAACTTTGATATTAAAAGTCTTAAGAAGAGAAGGCATATCAACTAAGTTTTTATGGTAAGGGAGAACCAACATACTTTTAGTTGAATAAGGTTGGTTGACCCTTTTTGGATTGTAAAAAGTATTTCTAGCAATTTTAAAAGATTTATCAATTACGTTTCTTGGGTATTTTAGATCATTAGCTATTTCATAAATTTTGGATATTTCCTCATCTATGAACTCTGGACTACAAATACGTAAAGCTCTCAAAAACATTGATGAGAAAACCGACAGTTTAACTCTACCTTGTTGTGAAGAATTTTAAGTTTAGAGTCATTGTTACCCTTAATAATTAAAACATCTAGCAAAGGCAATGTGTTATTTGCTTGGAACTCAACAGTGGCTTTATCAATACAATACAGGAACATAAACGGAAGACTGTACAAGATGAGGTAATCGGTCCCTCATCCTTGGAGCAGATGTTGAACACTTATCTTAGTCATCAATATAGTCATTATTTACAGTTAATCACTATGCCTAATCACTTAGGTATAGTGACTAACTCATCGAGACTTGGTTAATCACCGATTTGGATCATTTCCTTGAAGCCGAGGCCGTCACTAACCTGGGAGACCAGCCATCACATTTCTAGGTAATTACTCCAACACCTCCAATGATAACTATCACAGAATGTATTTGTTTACCCTGCTACACCTTTATATTTTGGCGGGGTGGACCTTTGGGAAAGGGGCGGTTCTTGGGTAAGTTTAAGCCCTAAGTATAAGAGTTCTGGACAGGGGAAGATATAGCTGGGAAGTCTGGGGCGGGGAGATTCGGACGGAAAAGACATGGGCAAGGGAGTCCTAGGCAAGGGAGTCCTAGGCAAGGGAGTCCTGGGAAAGGGAGTCCTGGGAAAGGGTGTCCTGGGAAAGGGTGTCCTGGGAAAGGGAGTCCCGGAGAAGGGAGTCCCGGAGAAGGGAGTCCCGGAGAAGGGAGTCCCGGAGAAGGGAGTCCCGGAGAAGGGAGTCCCGGAGAAGGGAGTCCCGGAGAAGGGAGTCCCGGAGAAGGGAGTCCCGGGCAAGGAAGTCCCAGGCAAGGAAGACCCGGGCAAGGAAGTTCCGGGCAAAGAAGTCCTGGCCAAGGAAGTCCCAGGCAAGGAAGGCCCGGGCAAGGAAGGCCCGGGCAAGGAAGGCCCGGGCAAGGAAGGCCCGGGCAAGGAAGGCCCGGGCAAGGAAGGCCCGGGCAAGGAAGGCCCGGGCAAGGAAGGCCCGGGCAAGGAAGGCCCGGGCAAGGAAGTCCTGGCCAAGGAAGTCCCAGGCAAGGAAGGCCCGGGCAAGGAAGGCCCGGGCAAGGAAGGCCCGGGCAAGGAAGGCCCGGGCAAGGAAGGCCCGGGCAAGGAAGGCCCGGGCAAGGAAGGCCCGGGCAAGGAAGGCCCGGGCAAAGAAAGTCCTAGAGAGGAAGGTAAGAAGCCTCACGTAACAGGCAAGTAGTCACTGCCTTCATCTTACCTCGTGGACGCCAGCTGCTAATCTGAAGTTAGTTTACTAAAGTTTGTATTCCCACCTGCACTTAACTGACGTTTATATTCCCACTTCCACTTTACTGTCCTTGGTTTTCCAACACAAACACATTCAAACATTACTAATCTTCTTCTCATTTTTCAAGTAAGGAAATTGTCATAATACATTGCAGCGTCAGAGTATTTTAATGTATGTTTTGAAGTATAATGAATTGAAGAATCATAATACTTTGGGTGCATCGGAAAAACTTTTGAAACATTGTAATATTTTGAAGCATTGGGAAACTTTTGAAACATATTTTGAAGCATAAAATTTTGAAGCTTAATATTTTGAAGCGTCGTAATACTTAACGGAATATTGAATTATTATAATATTTGAAGCATTGTAAAAGTTTAGAAGCATATTTTGAAGTTTTAATATTTTTAAGCATCTTAATATTGCTCTCACCAGCTTTTTCTGAAGGTATCTTTCGTGTAATAGCCAGATAAACTCTTGCAACGGCCATGTTTGCAGAAGTTTGAGATCTCACAATACCACAGAACAATGGGCAGGGCTCTAATGGCCCTTCTCAGGGTTGTGGAACTACTGCGCACTCTGGCAAGATAAGCTCTGCTCGTTTACTTGTTTGCAGAGTGGAGGCTAGTTGGGGCGGGAGCTGGCCATACAGCATCCATGTTTACCCTACTTGCCAACACCTGTCTAATGAAGTTTTCTTGATATCAGGAGCTGGTCAGCCTTGATGGCCAGCTGAGGGAGATGGGATGACTGTAACTCTGGTCAGCGTGAAGGATATCAGGAGCTGGTCAGCTTGATAGCAGCACAGGATATATTCACAGAGTAGTGTGCCTCAGTGTGTGTAGTGTACACAGAGAGTTTTACATTAATCCATATTTTAAGGATTAAAGTATTCTTAACGGGTGGTGAAAAAGTTACATTCAACCTTAATGACCTTTGAGGAGTCGATAGGCGATAAACATCATTAATTATCCTCATGACTACAGCACTTGTTAGTATTAAGAATATCAGACACTGGTCAGTCAGTCTTGAGGGCCGAGTCCGGCGTCACTACACATTTACGTTAGATTAGGTAACGTTTGTCTAGAAACAGGATGTTTCCTAAAGTGGTCTTAATATTATGATGACCCACCGCTGGAGCTTTTGGTCATCTAACCGAGGCCTTCCGCTGGCTTACCGGTCCACTCCTTTAAAAATTATGGTTATACTACACATTGAGTCGGTGTTAAATCGAAAGCGAAATAGAATAAGAAAATGTATGAATATAGTATAATACAGTGACTGGAACAATTCACTTCTAATCCACAAACTGAAGTAGAAGCTAGACGATATGTCGATCTAAAAGGAATCGAAACCTCTTCTAGTTTTCAATTTTAATTTGGGTAAGTTGTGAAATATATTGGCTAGCTTGAAATCTAGAGTGAAATATTAGTGTTATATGAATTGTTAATCTCGAGCTGAACGAAAGACGAATTTAAACGCTACATTTTGCAGTAGAAACTGTTGTGTTAACTGGTGAAACAAAGGAAACTCTGGGCTGTACGAACACCATGCTTCCCGCATCTAAAATATATTGCTTGAAATAAAAAAAGGACAAATCACGGTACGGGCGGGAAATGAACTCGCGGCTAGTGAATCAAGTGAGTTTAATCCCCGCCCGTACAATGGTTTATTTGTAATCGTGTCATTACGATTTCGTGAGTCAATAAAAAAAAAGAAAATTAGGTCAAGGTGTGTGCAAGTCATCCAGCTGACGCTCTGTTGGGCTCTAAAGATACAACAAGTCTAACACATCAGGAAACTAGCGAAAACTAGTCATGTGTTGAATGAAAAACATGTATAGCAACACTCGCACATGTCTTATTCATCAACTTGTCAGTATTATTTACCGTCAATAATACAATAGTCTATTGGTGAAAATACATGGTCAGGAGGCGAGACTCGACCCCTGCAACCACAAATAGGTTAATAACACCTAGCTAATTCTCTCGTCCAGGTAAAACTAGAACGTAATGCGTCATAATGACTAGTTACTTCGTCACAATACAGTGCGCGCCAAATACAATTTATCTTCCGTATTATGTGATTTTTGTTAATCAGGGACTGTTATTTTTTTCTTCGCGTGAATTGGAGAATTATGGCCATGAATGATGTGTCGAGAATTTTCTTTGGGGAATTTCGATACCGACATTCGATTAGCGGAATTAGAGATCATTGCTCAGATAGTAGCATTCTAGACCTCACAGCTGACGAAACGTTAGCTATGCATTTCTAAAATGTTTTGAGTCGGAACTAAAACCCATTCTGAGGATCATTTCTTCCTCCACCCTCTACTTCTCCCCTTACCCATTTCCTCTACTTCTCCCCTTACCCATTTCCTCTACTTCTCCCCTTACCCATTTCCTCTACTTCTCCCCTTACCCATTTCCTCTACTTCTCCCCTTACCCCTTTCCTCTACTTCTCCCCTCACCTCTTTCCTCTACTTCTCTACTTACCCCATTCCTCTACTTCTCCCCTTACCCCTTTGCTCTACTTCTCCCCTTACCTCTTTCCTCTACTTCTCCGCGTACCCCTTTCCTCTACTTCTCCCCTTACCCCTTTCCTCTACTTCCATATATAAGCGGAAGCCAGGCTTCCTCTCCTGCTCCATTACAAACCCCTTAAGTTGAGATTGTGAGGCAATGATTCGACACAGCAGCCGCTGCCGCCGCCTAATAGAGAGCAGCAGTTTGTAGAATTTCCTACATGGTAGAAAGACTCAAGAGGGAGATTGAATTAATGTTATTTGTCCTGAAGATCCCGCTCATCCATCCTGAGGCTGGAGTTGTGGGATCAGCCTTCTCAATCCCACAACACTCATCCCCCCCTACTCCATCCCTACTTAGACTTGGGTTGTGGGATCACTCATCCCTGACCCACATCACCCATCCCCCACTTTTTTTATCACTCATCCCCGACCCACATCACTTATCCCCTACTCCGCCATTAAACTCTTTTATCGTTTTTCATTATGCAGGCTTTTGTGGTCTTCTGCGACAGCAAAGATTGGTGGTGGTGGGGGAAATTGATCTCCTTCTTTATTACAGAACTTAGAAATAAGCAGTGTACTTTATATTATAAATGACTTGGTGACTGATTACCTCAAACTCTTCACATCTTCTACCTTTTACTCTGTACTGGTCTGATGTAGCCACTAGTTGGCGAAACATCTTTACACTGAAGTAACCCAAGTATTACACAAGTGTCTCATTCATCAATGTACACTACACGTATTAAGGACGTCGTGAGTGGTGTACACTTACTGTGATCTGTACACATGTTCCTCCAGAGGGAAACGGGAAAGTAATACTCTTATCATTCAGTCGAATCTCACCAAGTCTACATAAACCCAAGCATCTCATCTTAAAATCTGCCTCCTCAGTAAAACGTTTCACTAAAGACAGACACATACAGAAGAACAATCATATATTGGGCGAAACGTTGTCGTAATAAAAGTTTATTACATACACCTTTGTCTATGTTGGTAGTACTTCAAACCAAACTTTTGTTTGCTTATTATATCATTTGCCCTGTTTTTATACTCTGTATACACTTAATGCATGTGTGTACTTACTGGGCTGTGTTTGCGAGGGTCGAATCTCGGCTCTTGGCTCTGCCTCTTTGACTTATTACATTATAAGAAGTGTGAAAAACAGTAATAAGTGTGGGGAGCAGTAAGAATTGTGAGGTACAGTACGAACTATGAGGAATAATGGAAAGAACGATGTTGTACCATACAAAGTGTGAGGTACTATAAGAAGTGAGGAATCATCAGTTCAAGGAACTAGAAGCGTGAGGTACCAAAACAATACCAACTGTTAATCCAAGAGTATTCTCAGGATGCTTATGCAAAGGGAAGATCGAGCCAGTCATCCAGCAGTCACAGCAGGAACAAATCCTAGAGGAAACGAGGCACGAGGAGGGCAGCCATCCAGGCTCTGAGTATCGTCCAGGACGGTGATATTTCTCCCAGATACGTAATAGTAACTCCAGCTCTACTAGAAGGAAACCTTCAAAGCTGTCGTAGCTACTGAATCCATAGATTTAAAGCTTGGTGATATCCATATTACCATACTGTAGTCTCCCAGTTCAGATTGACAGATTTCATTACTTAGAGAATACAACCCATCTTGTGTGGTTGAATATGACAGGAAAATAATTAGCTTTTGTTCAGTTTGGTAGCCACATAGAATCGGGCAGCAGTGCATAACTGATGTATGTAATTTTGTTGATAAAAAAGAAAAGAATCCTCTTTGGTCCTGTCCCCGGAGGTGTCGTGTTGGTGAGGCTATTGTTTGAGAGTGAGGCGTTGAGAGTGGTGTTGATATTCACCACCTGGGAGCAAACAGCTGTACAGACGTCACCACGACACCATACGGTATATCACACATCTACACTAGGTGGTGTAGCGTATCACACATCTACAACATAGAATCTCATCATATTTTTAATAAATTACCGAAGCTTTGAAAAGAGGTACAGAAGAATGGACTGAATGCTATAACAGTGGTGTTTAAAGTGCAGCAGAAGGAACATTAAAGGAGGCAGAGTAGCTGGAGCAGAAGGAACATCAGAAGAGGCAGAGTAGCTGGAGCAGAAGCAACATCAGAAGAGGCAGAGTAGCTGGAGCAGAAGCAACATCAGAAGAGGCAGAGTAGCTGGAGCAGAAGCAACATCAGAAGAAGCAGAGTAGCTGGAGCAGAAGCAACATCAGAAGAGGCAGAGTAGCTGGAGCAGAAGCATCATCAGAAGAGGCAGAGTAGCTGGAGCAGAAGCAACATCAGAAGAGGCAGAGTAGCTGGAGCAGAAGCATCATCAGAAGAGGCAGAGTAGCTGGAGCAGAAGCAACATCAGAAGAGGCAGAGTAGCTGGAGCAGAAGCATCATCAGAAGAGGCAGAGTAGCTGGAGCAGAAGCAACATCAGAAGAGGCAGAGTAGCTGGAGCAGAAGCAACATCAGAAGAGGCAGAGTAGCTGGAGCAGAAGCATCATCAGAAGAGGCAGAGTAGCTGGAGCAGAAGCAACATCAGAAGAGGCAGAGTAGCTGGAGCAGAAGCATCATCAGAAGAGGCAGAGTAGCTGGAGCAGAAGCAACATCAGAAGAGGCAGAGTAGCTGGAGCAGAAGCATCATCAGAAGAGGCAGAGTAGCTGGAGCAGAAGCAACATCAGAAGAGGCAGAGTCATCTGTGTAGAAATAGGAGGAAGGGCATGCAGCTGAATTTTCATGTAAGTGAAGCGCTAAACCCGTATTGGTCATTCAGTATGTGTAGCTGAACCAGGAATCTTTTTAGTCAACAAAACTGGATACATAAACAAGAGTGCTGCTACTCTATTCTCTATAATATCTACACAGTGGGAACAAGAGCTGGGTATGTTTCCCTGTCACATCACGCACACTGGGGCTCAATACAAAGTGTTGAAATATGTCAGCCTGAGCTGGGAGACTTCAGTGGAGTAATGAGGTTATCGAGAGGAGGAAACTAGAGGGGATCAGACATTTTTCAGGATCAATGATTTTCTCTGGGGTCAGAGGTGACCTCAGGGAGGTCAAAAACCAGCTGTCAGGTCGCAGAGTTTGAACCGCCTCTCACTTCCAAGAGGGATAAGAGCCAACGAGGAAGTGAAATCCTCCCGATAAAAGGATGTTTTGGAATCGAGTCCAAACTTCGACGTTTAATGGCCGCGCAAAGTGGCAAGTTTAACTTGTTAATGGAAGTTAGTTTGGAGAATTTTATTTTTTTAACCATGTAGGGAAGAAATTCGTCTACCAGCTGGGACATATTACGTGTAACCATCAAATAGGGATATAACTTTCTCAAGAAGGTAAAGAAAAGAGGAAGCAGCGATTTGTCTATATCACACTTTTTGTTTCCTGGTGGAAGGGATTCTGCCGAGCTGTGAGTTACTGTCTTGAGATGACCCACATCACCAGCATCACATAACCTAATTCTCGAGTGTCTTTCCTACTTTTATATTTTTCTTTCTTGACAGTGAAATTTGTCGTGATAATGCATTTCTCCTCCCTCATTAAGAAGAAGGGGGGGACCTTGATGCTGGTGAAGGGCTCTTTAATACAAGGAATTGAAGCTGTTCTCCCCTTCCATCAAATGTATTTACCTTCCATTGCCAGGCGTCGCCGAAGCCATACGGGCATAACGCTTCACATTGAATATAAATGAGAACACACTGACTTCTTACATAAAAACTTGTTGTCCTGTGTCATGGTTAGTCCACGTGTCCACCTGCTAGTGTGTATTATATGTCGTAATTTATATATAAAGGTAATTTATGTAGATATATCATGTAGCACTCACTGAAGACCTAATTAGCTACTAACTGGTGTATGTCAACTTTAATGTGTGTGGTTGTGTGTGTCTGCCACTGCTAGATGATGGTATTAAAGTTGGTAGAATCACCGACATTATGTAAAGTAAAAGGACACAAGTGCAACTAATGTGACATTTATTGTGGCAACGTTTCGCTCTCCAGGAGCTTTATCAAGCCATTACCTTGATAAATGGCTTTATTAATGGCTTGATAAAGCTCCTGGAGAGCGAAACGTTGCCACAATAAATGTCACATTAGTTGCACTTGTGTCCTTTTACTTTACTGCTAGATGATGGCATCTTGGCACCAGGGATGCCTTCAGCAGCTCTCTTGTTTAGCATGACCTTCACTAGTGGGTCCAGCTCACCTGTGACCTCATCTCCAAGCTGCTACACCTCATCTTCCTCTGGCCACATACTTTTGACTCATATTGCTCCTCATACCACCTCTACACTTCGTCTTCCACCAACACTGTAGCCTCTAGGATTCTGATTGTTCTCTGAATTTGACTAACGAAGCATGCATCGCAAACGAAACCTTTTCGTCTTTAAAGATTTCAGGTGTTGCCAATGTGTCTTAATTATCAAGCCACGGATTATCGTTGCCAGTCACAGGCGATCATAAGACAGCCAGCCATGAAAACTCACTGCCACCCACGGACGCTCACATCTAGTCACAGGCTCAAACAACCAGTCACGGACGCTTGCAGTGACAAATTGGCTCGCAAACTGGACTGCCAAGAGCATTACAAGGCCAGGATGGGGACGGCAACTCTTCACTGTCAAGAGCGTCCTCTCCGGCCACGATGAATGGACACCACTAAACCCCGTCCACCGGCAAAGGAGGGTCGCTGCGTCCCCCTCGCATCCAGCTCAGTATTGCTTGCTGCGTCCCTCGCGTCCTATAAGAATAATAAAATACATGATAACTCCATGGAGAGAGAACGAACATGTCACATTAAAATATTCACGGTGGGATCAGGGATGGTCCGCAGTGGGTCGCTGGAGATATGGACGGTGGGATCAGGGATGGTCCGGAGTAGGTTACGGGAGACAAGGACGGCAAGTTCAGTGATAGTTCTCAGTGGGTCCAGAGATATATGGAAGGTGGGTTCAGGGGCTAAAATTTAGTGTTTTAAAAAAAGACACGTAAGCAGACACTAGGACACGTTAGAAAACGTTTCGGTACTGATCACTTCTGAAGTGACCAAGGTCCCAGGGCCGAAACGTGCCCTAGTGTTTGCTAATGTGTCTTTCTAACACACCTGTAGGTATCAATTACCAAGGTTCACACCCGAGCATAGCGTCTTCATGGTAGAAAACCCAGTAAAAAGCAGGGGTGCAGTGGGCACAATAAGAGAACACTGTATCAACATCCGTGACCCCAGACTAGTCAACATCTCATTAGAAGATATCAGAAACACTAGTGGAACAAGTGTAGAAGTCTTGAAGGGAAAACTGTGCAAGTATCATCACCAGATGCCAGATCAACCAAGATGTGATGGATATGTGGGGCAACGGGCGTCCAGCAGCAGCAGCCTAGTTGACCAGGCTATCACCAGACGAGCCTGGCCCATCGCCGGGCTCCGAGAGTAGTAAGACTCTCGAAACTCATCAGAGGTATATATCAAAGGTAGTATATTCACTCATACGTATTATTGCTCACTGAACTCGCTCCTCTGATCAAAGCTAAAAAGATTATTTTCTCCGTCATCCTACCTCCCCGTTTTCCTAATTATTTTCTCCCTTCTAATTCCCCTTTCCCTTCGCCTTGTTAATTTTTTTAATTCTGTTTTCCCCTCCCTCTTATGTTTTTACCTTTTTTTGGTTTCCACAGTCCTCTCGCCTCTTACCCATGATTCCTTCCCTGTTTCTTCTTTTTTATTTTTTTCCTCCAGTCTTTCCTACCTTCTCTTTCATCTCTCCGTCGTCTTTTCACCCTACCTTCCACCCTACCTTCCAACCTGCCTTCCACCCTCTTTCCAACCTTCCATCCTCTTTCCATCTTACCTTTCATTCTCTTTCCCGTCCTCCAAATTCGCATCGCTGCTCTTATTACAGAAATCTGTTTTTCCGTTCTCGTTGTATCACTCATTTTACCTTCTCTAGTTGTCTGCAGTGCTTATCTCTCTCGTTTGTTATCGGCCATATGGAGAGACTGAGAGGGAGACGCCGCTATTGTGAATGACTTACGCCCTGTTGCCCCCGTCTCTGGCCTAAGAGACCCTTAACCCATTTTCTTCAGTGTTTCCCTCTGGGACTGTCTTAATAATTTCTGGTAAAATACTTTCTCAAGTCTTAACCCTTTTCACCCTCTTTCCCATCCCCGCCTCCACCTTTCTGTCTTTCTCTTTCCCATCTCTGTCTCACTCCCTGTTCCCTTTCCCCTTCCTTTACTCTCGTTCCTTCTTCCTCCTTGAAGCGGTTTCATGTCTCAGTCTTTTCTTTAGGCGTTTGTGAAGTTGATGCGACCTGCCGGTCTCCTCTTCTCGATGAGTTTCCACTTTGACCTTAACTTCTCGACCTCCCGTTCTTCCTTGTGAGGTGAAGTGGCACTTGACTCAAACTCTTCGCTCTGTCATTCTTAGCTATATTGTGCAACTTGGCCACCTCTATACTCAGACTAGCGATCTTGTTCATGAGGTGAGATGACGCTAGGAACTTTGTGTCTCGCAGTGCTCTTATTTCTATTGCCATGGTAGGGCCCCAGAGCTCGGCCTTACGTTCTTACACGGAAAAAAGAGAGATAAATGCAGTATAATGCTATCCTTTATTGACAACGTTTCGCCCACACAGTGGGCTTTATCAAGTCAACAACTGTATGTTGCACAAGTGATTCATTCTTCAACTTTTAGGTTTTCAAACCCATTTTCATCACACAAGCCAGAGTTTCACCCACTATGGGGGCGAAACGTTTTCAATAAAGGATTGCATCATGCTGCATTTTCTCTCTTTTTCCATTGTGTCAGTATTTTATATCATTTCCCCTCCATCGTTGTTACACGGAATGACACTTAGCACCATCTAAGCCATCTGTAAACTCTGTCTTCTCTGGTGTAAGACTTTGCACCTTTCCTCCTCATTGGTTCACTAACGGAGTCGTAGATGAGCGGAACAATGTGACAAATAAAATAACTGAATCTTAAACTTGGAGAAGCTTTTAACAGACGAAGGTTGAGCAGAGATAAGAGCGAAAAGGATTGGGTTTGATTAGGACGTCCCTGAGATGGGTTATTGATGATAATTTCTCGGGTAGCTTTAGAAAAAGGGCGAACAAATATGTGGGTGGGAATGGTTGGTCTTGAGAAAGATCTTCCGCGTACGGGCCAGTAGGAATGCTGCAATGTTCCCCAAATTCTACAAGAGCATGAGTAGAAGTTAAGGTAATCAGTCCCTCAGCCTAGCGTAATCTTGTAATAATGTTGGTAGAATTACCGACAGTATGTAAAAAGGACACAGGTGCCACTAATGTGACATTTTATTGTGTTAACATTTCGCTCTCCAGGAGCTTTGTCAAACACTACAGGGACACATTGTACCTATATATATCCCTCTGTGTCCCTGTAGTGTTTATAATGGTTTAACAAAGTTCATGGAGAGCGAAACGTTGCCACAGTAACATCTGAATCACAGGTAGGAAGAAGTGGGCTTATATATTGGAGTCACTGGTAGGCGGGATTTACGAGTGGAAGTAGGTCATACTGAAGAGTTGGACCAGACACTGCAACATTATGGTATCTTCAGACAGAGGACAACTCCGCTACAACTTACTGACAATACGTTCATCTGCTGCACCACATCTGACTCCAGTACATAAGCCCACTTTTTCTGTCCTGTGTTTCAGATTCACCAAGACTATGGTACGGAACATAATGGAGGAACACTGCAACAGGCCAAATGATCCATACTTGACAGATCCTCAAACCCCATCGTTTCCTCACACATATATGATCAACCTGTTCCTAAAGTTACTCAGAAAATTAACTTCATTAACGCATATTTGGAGGGTTCTCAAATTCAACCCTTCCCATCCATATATTTATTCAACCTATTCTCAAAGCTACCCTAAGCATTGGCTTGAATAATCCCAATAAACGTTGCTGTGCAGTCCCACTCGTATTCAACCCTTCTCACTTGTTTAACCTATTTTTAAAGCTCCCTAAGGTTGTAGCTTCCATGATCCTACTTGGCAAATTGTTTCGCTCATCGACAATCTATTCCTGAACCAGTACGTTCTTACATCATTTATGAATTTAAAATTATCTAATTTAAATTCATTATTTCGAGTCCTCTCTTGATTGGATATCCTCTCTTCCCTTTGCCTCAGTCTTGCCACCAGGGAGGTACTATCAGACAGGTGCCACCAGGCAGGTACGCGAGACAGGTGCCGCCAGACAAGTGAGGCGGGCACTCACCTCAGGTAGAGGGGGTGAAGGGGGAAGGGAGAATGGTGTCAGTGGCGCCGTTTGCAAATGTCGCGATCAATGACTTGACTCGTTATCGATTAGCTCTGATATAATATTGACGAAGCCTGTGGCCCGCCCAACGTGAAACTGCGTCACTCTCCCTAAACCCTCTGTTTCTTCCTGGTCGCTTGAATTACAAAATGTAAATATAAGAACATAAGAAAGGAGAAACACTGCAGCAGGCTCACTGGCCTATAGTAAGCAGGTCCTTCTCAAAACCCAAACCCACTAACAAATATATTTGTGGATAAAGACACCTATGCACAGTTCAGGACATTTATTAGAGGAAACGTTTTGCCACTAGTAACTTTCAGTCGTGAACTATACATCTTGTCAGTATCACCATACTGTTTTTCAAAAATATTTATCCAACTCAATTTTATTGCTACATCTATCCATATGTACTCCTGTTAACCCCCTGTCAATCCCAAGAACCCATGTCTTATGTATATCATAAGTTCTTTCGCTACCGTCCACACGGTGGATATGAGATGCACAATAAACTAGCTGCTCAGGCGGCAAAATCTAAATCGCCTGATTCACGAATCTGTTACGGTTGTTCTTACTTTAGTCCACCGAGAGTTTCGTCGCATGAAGGTAGTGAAAAATACTTGAGCTGAACGCACCTTTCACTTCTCCATAAAGCACAAGACGTGGGCGTAAAATCGCCATTCCCTTTGTTGGGGAATTTCTGATTCTCTCGGAGTCAAGCGGTCGTGAATGGGACATAAATACTCAAAATGTGAAACTTATGCCTTCCATTTTTGACCTTCCACGATAATATAGCGTGTCCCGTAGCTCGTGAGGTCGAGCCTTCCAACCCTGACTCTTATGTCTGTCTGGTTCTGTCTTTGTGACTGTCTTTCTGTTTCTTCCCCTGTTGTGAGGTCGAGCCTTTCGCCGCCTCATTATTTTTATGTCTGTTTCTGTATTTCTTCCTGTCTCTCATGAGGTCGGGCCTTTCGCCTCTGACATTTCTGTCTGCTTCTGTCTTTGTCTCTCTTCATTGCTCCCAGTATTTCGTCTCTCCCTGTTTTTTCGTGTCTCTAACTCCCTAGACTTAAATCATACATAGATTGCGACATTCCTCTTCACTCACAGTATGCACGAAGTTGGAGAGTTTTTTTTTCCCCAACATTACTGACTGCAGTGAAATTTATAGAGGGAAAAATGTCAAGGTTTTCCAGTTTAGATGGAAATGAACTGGAATTGATTAGTTTTTATTTACGGGATAAAATGCGAGATAAGAAAATCAGATCCTGCGTAGTTGTCTCTCATGTCTAGTCTTAGGATTTGATAACTTGCTTGTACAGCGATGCTCACAAAACTCGACTATTCGGATTATGGGGAAATCATGCTTAAATATTTATAAAGTAAGAGGAAAGAAAAGCAATTTGTTGATTATTTTTGTTAGTGCGATAGAGTCTTGGAGGGACCAGAGAAGTCTGATTCTCCATTAGCGTTCTCTCTCTCTCTCTTTCTCTCTCTCTCTCTCTCTCTCTCTCTCTCTCTCTCTCTCTCTCTCTCTCTCTCTCTCTCTCTCTCTCTCTCTCTCTCTCTCTCTCTCTCTCTCGCTCTCTCTCTCTCTCTCCGCTCTCTCTCTCTCTCTCTCTCTCTCGCTCTCTCTCTCTCTCTCTCTCTCTCTCTCTCTCTCTCTCTCTCTCTCCCTCCCTCCCTCCCTCCCTCCCTCCCTCCCTCCTCCCTCTCCCCCTCCCCCCGTCTCCCACCCACACATCCCCCGCTCCCACTTTTCCTGCCTTCAATTCCACCTAAAACTGAGTTTTTTTTTTTTTGTTGATTCTTTTTTTGATGCCCACCACTTCATTACAGAAATAGAATGAAGTGCTACAGTGATAGGTCACTCAGACTAGGTGGTTGCGGTGGTGTGGGGGTCGTCCTGTAATGAGGGAATCGAGGTCGTTCCTGTGGTGCTTGGAGTATTTTATCACCAGGGTTGGGTTGCTTAGGAATTTCATGAACATGACTCAGGGTTTTCCTACATAGCTAAAAAGTCGTCGAGTGTTCTGTACGCTATGTAACAGTAGCTTACAAAATCATCTTTCTGGAACACTGCAAAACTCGGTGTTCTGAAGAGTTAGTGTGGGAACAGTTACCTTACTTTGCGTCGAATTCGGGGCTCACCGCCCCCGTCCCCCGCGGCCCGGTCACAGACTAGGCCTTCCAGTTGCTAGCCTGATGGACTAGACTGTCTACAGTGGTGCACCAGGTGCTATATCCTACACGAGTGACCACACTCCTATCTACAGTGGTCTACCAGGTCCTACACCATACATGAGTGACCACACTCCTACAGTGATCTACTAGGTCCTACACCATACATGAGTGACCACACTCCTATCTACAGTGGTCTACCAGGTCCTACACCCTACATGAGTGACCACACTCCTACAGTGATCTACTAGGTCCTACACCATAAATGAGTGACCACACTCCTATCTACAGTGGTCTACCAGGTGCTACACGCTGCAGGAGTGACCACACTCCTATCTACAGTGGTCTACCAGGTCCTACATGAGTGACCACACTCCTATCTACAGTGGCCTACCAGGTGCTACACGCTGCAGGAGTGACCACACTCCTATCTACAGTGGTCTACCAGGTCGTACACCCTACACGAGTGACCACACTCCTATCTACAGTGGTCTACCAGGTCCTACACCCTACATAAGTGACCACACTCCTACAGTGGTCTACCAGGTCCTACACCCTACATGAGTGACCACACTCCTACAGTGATCTACTAGGTCCTATACCATACATGAGTGACCACACTCCTACAGTGATCTACTAGGTCCTACACCATACATGAGTGACCACACTCCTATCTACAGTGATCTACCAGGTCCTACACCATACAAGAGTGACCACACTCCTATCTACAGTGGTCTACCAGGTGCTACACGCTGCAGGAGTGATCACACTCCTGTCTACAGTGGTCTACCAGGTCCTACACCCTACATGAGTGACCACACTCCTACAGTGGTCTACCCAGGTCCTACACCATACATGAGTGACCACACTCCTATCTACAGTGGTCTTCCAGGTCCTACATCATACATGAGTGACCACACTCCTATCTACAGTGGTCTACCAGGTCCTACACCGTACATGAGTGACCACACTCCTACAGTGGTCTACCAGGTCCTACACCATACATGAGTGACCACACTCCTACAGTGGTCTACCAGGTCCTACACCCTACATGAGTGACCACACTCCTACAGTGATCTACTAGGTCCTACACCATACATGAGTGACCACACTCCTACAGTGATCTAACAGGTCCTACACCCTACATGAGTGACCACACTCCTACAGTGATCTACTAGGTCCTACACCATACATGAGTGACCACACTCCTACAGTAATCTACTAGGTCCTACACCCTACATGAGTGACCACACTCCTACATTGATCTACTAGGTCCTACACCATACATGAGTGACCACACTCCTACAGTAATCTACTAGGTCCTACACCCTACATGAGTGACCACACTCCTACATTGATCTACTAGGTCCTACACCATACATGAGTGACCACACTCCTACAGTGGTCTACTAGGTCCTACACCATACATGAGTGACCACACTCCTACAGTGGTCTACTAGGTCCTACACCCTACATGAGTGACCACACTCCTACAGTGGTCTACTAGGTCCTACACCCTACATGAGTGACCACACTCCTACAGTAATCTACTAGGTCCTACACCCTACATGAGTGACCACACTCCTACATTGATCTACTAGGTCCTACACCATACATGAGTGACCACACTCCTACAGTGGTCTACTAGGTCCTACACCATACATGAGTGACCACACTCCTACATTGATCTACCAGGTCCTACACCCTACATGAGTGACCACACTCCTACAGTGATCTACTAGGTCCTACACGCTGCAGGAGTGACTGCCAAGTCCTGTGGTTCACCTTTAAGTTATTTTGAAAGGCTGAAACCAAAGAAAAAAAGAAAAGAGAAACGGACATTTAACTTTCCTAAGGCTAGTTTATATAGCCGGCCTCCAGCAGGACAAGTGTTCCTTCCAAGCTCTGGAGTCACTGTTACTCTACTTGGAGGGCATTCCGGGGATCAACGCCCCCGCGGCCCGGTCCACGACCAGGCCTCTCACCTCATTTTTTGTATAATTCTAGCAGTTATATTAAGGAATTTTCTAACTTCCAGCAAAGTAATAAAGCAGTTTGCATTAGATTTATTTACTGCAGAGAACACTGAGTCGAGTCGTCCTTATTGTTTAAAGTAGCTTTATGACATTATTGTTCGCACGCACTGTACACACGCACACGTACACAATACACACACACGCACATAATACACATACACACGCACACAGACACGCAGGCATGCATGCGTCCACAAACTAGGTGCTCAGCCTCATACTTGTCACCAGTGATGTATGTTCCACTTTGGCAGTCCAGCCTGAGGCTGGAATTACGCGTTTACTGCCTGATCAACCATGTTGTTTGTACCCACGGTCCGCAGGTCTTAAGTGGCCTTGCGAATTTTGAGATATGCCCGCCTCTCTCTCTCTCTCTCTCTCTCTCTCTCTCTCTCTCTCTCTCTCTCTCTCTCTCTCTCTCTCTCTCTCTCTCTCTCTCTCTGTCATCTTTCACAGTTTCTATGCCACAATCCCTCCTCTTCCCTTCTGCTTTCCCTCCTTCCCTCCCTCTTCCCTACTATCCCTCCCTCTTCCCTACTATCCTCCCTCCCTCTTCCCTACTATCCCTCTCAGCCTTTCTATTGCTTTCTCTTCCTCCTTCCTTCTCTTTTTTACATTCATCTTTCAGTTTCTCGTTCCATCCTTTCTTTCTCTCTTTATCACCTGTATCTGTCCCTTCCACTCTTTTCCTCCTTCCCTCCCATTCTCATCTTCCCCATTGTCTATTCCTCCTAACTTATTTCCACTCTCCATTCCTCATCACCGTAGCTTTCTCCTCGTTCCTTCACTATATTTTGCCTTTCCTCTCTCTCTTCCTCCTCGTCTTCGTTTTGCTTCCCTATCGTCCCTCCTCTCCCCCCCTCCATTTTTTTATTCACTTTCGTCTCTTCCTCTTCTTTGGTGTGTTCCCTCCAGCTCCATCGTTAATCTTCCTCTCCTGGTTGCTCCTCCCTCATGTTTAACAAGAATGTACCATCTTAATAGTTCCTCCCTCATGTTCAACTATCTTCCTTCTTCACACTAGCCTTTCTCCCTACATACTATCCTCCTCCTCCACACTACTCTCCTTCCTCCATACCGTCCTCTTCCATATCATTATCTTTCCTCACTGTCCTTTTCCCTCTTCACTATCATCCTCCGCATAATCCTTTTCCACACAGTGCTCCACACTATCCTCCTCCTCCAGGGGACGTCACTGGAGAATCTGTCTTTCTTGCCTCATTACCCGATTTTCCAAGTGACTTTCCGATCGGCGATTTGTATTACGAAAATCATATCCCAACATTCCACATCTCTGAATATATCTCTTACGTATGTGTGCGTATTTTATATATATATTATATATATATATATATATATATATATATATATATATATATATATATATATATATATATATATATATATATATATATATATAATAGTCGTGCCGAATATGTAAAAGTGGTCAATTAGCAAAAACTCATTTAAAATTAAGTCCTTTCTAAAATTTTCTCTTATACGTTTAAAGATATATTTTTTTCATTAATGTTGATGTAAAAAGTTTTAATTTTGCAACAAAAAAATCTTAGAAAACTTACCTAACCTTATTATAACAAGAACAATTTATTTTAGCCTATCCCAACTAAATATATTTTAGATTTGTTTACAGTAATTTAATACTAAACAAATATTTTAGATTTGTTTACAGTAATTTAATACTAAACAAACAGTAAAATATATTTTTTTCGTTAGGTTCAGAATGATTTTGGCGAAATTATTGCATACACAAATTTTCACTTGTCCTATATGGCAAGATGAGCGTTGCTATTTAAGCCAAGATCGCAAGTTCTGCCTATTCGGCACGAATATAATATATATATATATATATATATATATTATATATATATATATATATATATATATATATAT
>NC_069427.1:16812374-16814874 GCF_026875155.1 Cherax quadricarinatus
CTTGTGCTGTCTCTCCATCTAAGCTTCCTGCATTTTACAATAGAAGCTGTAATGGATAAGAACAATTAAATAAATTAGATAAATAAAGTGCCAAGCAGTTACAATAGAAAACTAAACAAGACAAGCAAATTATATTAAAACATTCAGGATATCACTGTTAAAATTGGTCAAGATATGAGAAGTACAAGAAATGGTTATATTAAACACCCAGGAGCTTGTGTTTTCTTCTTCAAGACACTTTTTTTTTTTTTTTTTTTTTTTTTTGTCCTTTGAATCTTGGTAAGTGTTTAAGATGCCTAACTTTTATTGTAATTTCATTTCATTAACATTATTTATTTCGTAATAAAGTTGGTAGAATTACCGACAATATGTAAAGTAAAAGGACACAAGTGCAACTAATGTGACATTTATTGTGGCAACGTTTCGCTCTCCAGGAGCTTTATCAAGCCATTACAAACAATACATGGACACAGAGGGTATATAAAGGCTCAGAGTAAGGCAAATATTAGTGAGGTACCATTTCGATGTTCACTAGTGGTAGTAGTAGTAGTAGTGGTAGTGACAAAAGTAATACAATATGGTAGAGCAATTAATTCGTACATGAGTAAAAGGATATAAAAGCTATTACTTGGGTAACATAAAAATAGGTTGGACAAATATAGACTGGAATGAGGCAGCTTGTTTCAGTGTTCACTCTCTGTGCTTTGTGTAGTATAACAGGAGAGACTATGTGATGGCAGGGTTTACTGTTTTCAGGAGGATTCTTGCTAAGACTTCGGAGATGGTGAAGCAGCCGTTGTTTTGTTTAATTGTATTCGAAACAGCGATCAGTGCTGATTCGAGGCACTTGCGTCTGCGGAAATTAGTTTCTTTGATCACTAATTGGGCGTCTCTGAATTTCATGAGATGATTGGTGGAATTTCGGTGTTGTACACAGGCGTTGTTCAGGTTATCGTTCCTACATGCGTAATGTGTTCATTGAGGCGGGTTGTCGAGGTTTCTGGCTGTTTCACCTACGTAAATCTTGTCACAGCCTCCACAGGGTATAGTGTAAACTCCTGCATTGACTGGTTCGTGGTGCTTGGATTTTGTCCTGGTTATATCCTTTATTGAAGTGCTAGAAGCGATGGCGACTCTGGTGTTAGCTTGTGAAAGTACTTTTGAGACGTTCAGTGCAACCTGACTGTTGGGAAGAATTCTAACTTTGCTGGGAGTGGTGTTGATGCGTGGAGAATTTATGATCTGAAGAGCTCTTTTCAATCGTTCAAGACACTGTACACTGTGTATGTTAGGCCAATACTGGAGTATGCAGCACCAATCTGGAACCCACACCTGGTCAAGCACGTCAAGAAGTTAGAGAAAGTACAAAGGTTTCGACATACAAGATACTGCGGGGAATAGACAAGGTGGACAGAGATAGGATGTTCCAGAGAGGGGACACAGGAACAAGAGGTCACAACTGGAAGCTGAAGACTCAGACGAGTCACAGGGACGTTAGGAAGTATTTCTTCAGTCATAGAGTCGTCAGGAAGTGGAATAGCCTAGCAAGTGAAGTAGTGGAGGCAGGAACCATACATAGTTTTAAGAAGAGGTATGATAAAGCTCAGGAAGCAGAGAGAGAGAGGACCTAGTAGCAATCAGTGAAGAGGCGGGGCCAGGAGCTGAGTCTTGACCCTGCAACACAATTAGGTGAGTACACAACCACAACAACCACAACCCCAACACACACCACGACACACAACACAACCACACACACACACACAACCACAACACACACAAACACACACACACACACACACACACAACTCACACACACACACACACACAAACACACACAACACACCACACACACACACACACACACACACAAACCACACCACACAACACAAACCACACACATCACAAACCACACACACAAACCACACACACAAACCACACACACAACCACCACACAAACCACACACACAAACCACACACACAAACCCCCCAAAACCACAACACCACACAACACACACAAACCACACACACATACACAACCACACACACAAACCACAACACACAAACCACACACACAAACCACACACCACAAACACACACACAACCACACACACACAACCACACACACACACACACACACACACACACACACACACACACACACACACACACACACACACACACACACACACACACACAACTATTCATAAAGCCTCGTATCTGTCCACACTCCGGAAACTGTCAAAACTTTCTTCTGAAAAAAAAAAAAACTCCCTTTTTGTAAGACAGTGAACGTTCCCAACCATATAACTGCTACTGCTGCTGCTGCTGCCGTCGTTGTTTCTGATGCTGTTTCTGTTGCAGCTGCTGCTGTTGCGTCTGCTATTGCTATTCTTGCTGTTTCTGCTGCTGCTGCTGGGGCAGATGTCTTGTGACGCCACGTGAAACACATCCTGACAGCGGCTCTCTTATTTTATGCAAATTAGGCCCCTCTTCCTCCGCT
>NC_069427.1:16817374-16851053 GCF_026875155.1 Cherax quadricarinatus
TTCTTATCCTAGGTATTTTTTTCCTATCCTGGGTATTTCTATCCTTGGCAGCCCTGTCCTCAGAGATAGTAAAATAAGCTTATTTGTTGAGATTATTCACTGCGAAGATATACCGGTGACTGATAGAAATAAATACCAGTGATTGACACTAGTAACATTACAGTTGCTAACCATTGTACACATCTTCCCTTTCTGACTTGGGACATTAGTATTCCTACAGAAAGAGGACGGTTGCCGGCTCAGGTAACAATCATGAGCCATTAAAATAATAGTATACAGTACTCACAAGATGAGAAAGTAAATATTTTTTTTCAACATCGGGTATCTTTATTTGAAGACGTTTTGCCATTTAGTGGCTTTATCAGTTCAGTGCACAAGTGATATGCGAAGACAATGTTGACTGTATCGACTGTTTTGAATTGATAGTCACTGGTTGGTCATACGTCTTCAGATAATGAAATCCAGTTCAGCAAATATATTATCAATCATGAGTTGACTTAGTTTGGTCTAACAGCCTTTAGTGTATCCATTTGTAAACAGAATAGTGTTACATGGTGGTATGGGAAAAGCTAGGTTCTGTGTGATTGTTGAAGACCTGAGTATGTTGTTTTTGAGTAGTTGGTACGCCACAAGTGAGTTTTGGTAGTGTAGGCTGTGATGGAAGGTGGATCGTGGGTGGGCAGTGGTTGTTGTTGGTGTATGAACGACCAGAAGTAAGGTTTAGTGCTAGGGAAAGACGAAGGTTATACAAGACAAGGTAGGTAATTTTTTGAGCAGGTAGCAGGTGGTAGACGCAGAAGTGAGGTTTGTGTTTGAAAAGGCGTTGTTTCTGTAGGAATGTGGGGGATGGGTGAGTGATATTCCATAAATAAGATTTGCTGTTGTGTGAGGGGTGAGGACATGATGTAAGGGAAGATGAAGCTTAGGGCGAGTATGGTGGGGAGTGGAAGAATTGGTTGGTTAATTGGCTTGGAAACCTATCGACTACATAAGCGTAACCAAGGCTGCACGTAACCTGTTCAGCACCGGTAAAGCATAAGTTATTCCCTTAAAAAGGGATTAAAGTAACCTCTCGGTGTATATACAGCGCGAGAGGCACACAACTCTCAGTGTATATGCAAGAGGGAGAAGGGGTGTGGGCAGATTATATAGCAGGTAGTACTAGGGTTGGAAAATAGTGCTTGTTGGAGGTAAGGGGTGAATGAGGGGTCTGGGTGAGGGGTGCCTGGTGGGTAGCTGGTGTCTTCTTTATTGCCCTCGGTCCTCTGACCCCTCTTCTCCCCTTGTAATAACTTCTAATTGACTCGTCCCTGTCCATATCTTTCTCTATATAGATATATTGTGATGAAAGTGACTATAATTCAATTGATTTTTAGTGTTCGTATTTTACACCTGCCTTGTTTTATCTTTTCCTTCTTATTAGTATTGTGTCTGTATTTTGTGCATTTCTGTCTAAGTCTGTGCTCTCAAGCCGTGTCTGTGTAAGCGAGTGAAGCAGGCGAAATCATCACGAGTCAAGTTGGTGGTGGTGGCGATGATGTTGATGGTGGTGGTGGTGATTGTGATGTTGGTGATGATGATGCTGCTTCTGGTGATGATGATGCTAGTGGTGATGCTGATGGTGGTCGTGATGCTGGTGGTGGTGGCAGCATCCCGCTTCGTCTTGCGTTGAGGGACTTGGCTGTCTCCGTCTTCTGCCCATAATACCAAGACGATCTTAAACTTCTAATGGACAACCCTGTAAATCCCTGGAGTCCTTACTGCTTGCTGGACACATGCTCCCTATCTCACCATTTGCTCATCCCTTCCCAACATTTCGCCTCTCTGTCTGTCTGTCTGTCTCTCTCTCTCTCTCTCTCTCTCTCTCTCTCTCTCTCTCTCTCTCTCTCTCTCTCTCTCTCTCTCTCTCTCTCTCCTACTCAGTAGCCCAGTAAATGTATGACGGCAGAGCAGTATGGATGACCTTATAAATTTACCTCTTACGGTGCTGCTCAATACAAATTCGAACGACTTATGACAGTGGCAGGTGAAGAAGAAGCCCCATGAATATTTTCCCCACCCATTATTAGAGAGAGAGAGAGAGAGAGAGAGAGAGAGACGATAAAAAGGGAACAAAGAGAAAGATGTAAATGATAGATGATAGGACAGTTCGATGTGCCATCTAGATTTTTTTGGTTTAGCAAAATTGGACACTCACGGGCGCGGGGAGAGACGTTTCTTAATGGAGTGGGGTGGTTAATGGAACGGTTTTCTGGGGGTTGCGTTCGATAGGCATTGTTTAAATCGGTCTCGTTTATGGTTACAGGATGAGGTTACTGCACCAGAAAGTTGGGTCTGAAGTTAAGTTTGGTCTCTGGCGTGCGGGAACTCCACTGCTTCCTTCACTCGCGCATATGATATCACGTCGACGCCGCAACAACGATAATTTCCCCTCTCACGTTGCTTGTCACCACCAAGTTGTATCATCGGTAATTTCATCCTCCAACTCCGGCTTGTTGGCTCCTCACCTTCACAGCCTCCTCACTCCTCCTAGTAGCTCACCTTCACAGCCTCCTCACTCCTAGTAGGTCACCTTCACAGCCTTCTTACTCCTAGTATCACCTTCACAGCCCTCTTACTCCTAGTATCACCGCCACAGCTTTCTTATTCCTAGAAGGTCACCTTCGCAGCTTTCTTACTCCTAGTTGGTCACCTTCACAGCCTTCTTACTCCTAGTAGCTCATCTTCACGGCCTTCTTTCTAGTATCACCTTCACAGCCTTCTTACTCCTAGTAGGTCACCTTCCCAGCCTTCTTACTCCTAGTAGGTCACCTTCCCAGCCTTCTTGCTCCTAGTAGGTCACCTTCACAGCCTTACTAGTAGTAGGTCACCTTCACAGCCTTCTTGCTCCTAGTAGGTCACCTTCACAGCCCAACACTTATGGTTAAAGGCTGTGCTGCCGACGGAAATAAAAGATCAAGAAACGTGTAGCAAAACAACTCCTTATTGGGACAACGTTTCGCTCCTAGTAAAACTTTCGCTCTAATTAGAGCTTTAATTCATATAAATCATGACGTTGAGTCAAGACTTGTCCCAGCAAAGCGTTTTTGAGAGTAAGGTAGAGTGGCGATGTTGTACTGACCACGATATTAATACCCAGCCTACCTACCTTGCTGTTTGCACCCCACAACTTGCTGTCTGCACCCCTCACCTTGCTGTCTGCACCCCTCACCTTGCTGTCTGCACCCCTCACCTTGCTGTCTGCACCCCTCACCTTGCTGTCTGCACCCCTCACCTTGCTGTCTGTACCCCTCACCTTGCTGTCTGCACCCCTCACCTGCTGCTGTACCCCTCACCTTGCTGTCTGCACCCCTCACCTTGCTGTCTGCACCCCTCACCTTGCTGTCTGCACTCCTCACCTTGCTGTCTGTACCCCCACCTTGCTGTCTGCACCCCTCACCTTGCTGGCTGCACCCCTCACCTTGCTGTCTGCACCCCCCATCTTGCTGTCTGCACTCCTCACCTTGCTGTCTGCAACCCTCATCTTGCTGTCTGCACCCCTCACCTTGCTGTCTGTACCCCTCACCTTGCTGTCTGTACACCTCACCTTGCTGTCTGTACTCCCCACCTTGCTGTCTGCACCCCTCACCTTGCTGTCTGCACCCCTCACCTTGCTGTCTGCACCCTCACCGTGCTGTCTGCACTCCTCACCTTGCTGTCTGCACCCCTCACCTTGCTGTCTGCACTCCCTCACCTTGCTGTCTGCACCCCTCACCTTGCTGTCTGACCCCCCACCTTGCTGTCTGCACCCCTCACCTTGTGTCTGCACCTTCAACCGTGATCGTCTGAACTCCTCCCTTCGTCTGCACCCTCACCTGCTGTCATGCACGTCCTCACCATTGCTGAATCTTAAGAACACGCGGCCCCACTTTGTGTCTGCACTCCCCAACATTGTAGTCATGCACTCCTCACCTTGAATAAATTAACGACATGTGCAAACTCTTGGTACTTTTATTAAGGAAACGTTCGAGGCTCACACAGTGGCTTCATCAGTCCATACAAAGGAGAATCATGTGCAAGAACAGGAAGGAGAATGAGTTAATCACTCCTCAACTGAGTCGATGTGGTCATCCATCAACTTGAATAGAATACGGCATACGTGCGGAAAGTTAAAACCGTTTAAAGGTCAGGAGAGGTGCAGCAGTCAAAGGTGGTTCTCACCATTTGTCAATGTGGAAGTAGTTCGTTGGCCCAGAATTAGGCAAGCGAGAATTCCCAATTTACGATCCCAAGAAAGTTTGCAGATTCTCCTTTGTATGGACTGATAGAAGCCACTGTTGTGGCGAAACGTTTCCTATATACAAGATACCCAAGATTGCACATGTCTAATTTATCAACATGTCCTGTTCTCTGAACCATTCATCCTATAACCTGTCAGACACTGCAACTTCTTGGATCTTAATACTTGGAAATTCTTCGCTTGCCTAATTCTTGGGCACGACCTACTTCCACATTGAACAAATGTGACACCACCTTTGACTGCTGCACCTCTCCTGCCATACGGTTTTTAAGCTCCTTCTCCGCACGTATGCCGTATTCTATTCAAGATTGATGGACTGACCACATCGACTCATGGTTGAGGGAGTGATTACCTCATTCTCCTCCTGTTCTTCAAGATTCTCCTTTGTATGGACTGATGAAGCCACTGTGTGGCGAAACGTTTCCTTAATAAAGATACCCAAGAGTTGCACATGTGTCTAATTTATCAACATGTCGGTTCTCTGAACGATTCATCTAAAAACTCCTCACCTTGCTGTCTGCACCCCCATCTTGCTGTCTGCACTCCTCACCTTGCTGTCTGCACCCCCCATCTTGCTGTCTGCACTCCTCACCTTGCTGTCTGCACCCATCACCTTGCTGTCTGCACCCATCACCTTGCTGTCTGCACCCCCACCTTGCTGTCTGCACCCCTCACTTTGCTGTCTGCACTCCTCACCTTGCTGTCTGCACCCTCACCTTGCTGTCTGCACTTCCCATCTTGCTGTCTGCACTCCTGACCTTGCTGTCTGCACCCCCACCTTGCTGTCTGCACCCATCGCCTTGCTGTCTGCACCCCCACCTTGCTGTCTGCACTCCTCATCTTGCTGTCTGCACTCCTCATCTTGCTGTCTGCACTCCTCATCTTGCTGTCTGCACTCCTCATCTTGCTGTCTGCACTCCTCATCTTGCTGTCTGCACTCCTCACCTTGCTGTCTGCACTCCTCACCTTGCTGTCTGCACCCTCACCTTGCTGTCTGCACTTCCCATCTTGCTGTCTGCACTCCTGACCTTGCTGTCTGCACCCCCACCTTGCTGTCTGCACCCCCACCTTGCTGTCTGCACTCCTCATCTTTATGTCTGCACTCCTCACCTTGTTGTCTGCACTCCTCGCTTTGCTGTCTGCATCCCTACCTTGCTATCTGCACCCTCCACCTTGCTGTCTGCACCCCTACCTTGCTGTCTGCACCCCCACCTTGGTGTCTGAGCCCCCAACTTGCTGTCTGCATTGTTCACCTTGCTGTCTGCACTCCTCACCTTGCTCTCTGCACTCCTCACCTTGCTGTCTGCACCCCCACCTTGCTGTCTGCACCCATCACCTTGCTGTCTGCACCCCCACCTTGCTGTCTGCACCCATCACCTTGCTGTCTGCACCCCCACCTTGCTGTCTGCACCCATCACCTTGCTGTCTGCACCCCCACCTTGCTGTCTGCACTCCTCACCTTGCTGTCTGCACTCCTCACCTTGTCTGCACTCCTCGCTTTGCTGTCTGCACCCCACCTTGCTGTCTGCACCCCCACCTTGCTGTCTGCACCCATCACCTTGCTGTCTGTACCCCACCTTGCTGTCTGCACCCCCACCTTGCTGTCTGCACTCTTCACCTTGCTGTCTGCACTCTTCAACTTGCTGTCTGCACTCTTCACCTTGCTGTCTGCACTCTTCACCTTGCTGTCCGCACTCCTCACCTTGCTGTCTGCACCCCTCACCTTGCTGTCTGCACCTCCCACCTTGCTGTCTGCACCCCTCACCTTGCTGTCTGGACTCATCTTGCTGTCTGCACCCCTCACCTTGCTGTCTGCACCCCTCACCTTGCTGTCTGCACCCCCACCTTGCTGTCTACACCCCTCACCTTTCTGTCTGCACCCTCACCTTTGCACCCCCACCTTGCTGTCTGCACACCTACCTTGGGTCTGCGCCCCCCACCTTGGTGTCTGCGCCCCCCACCTTGCTGTCTGCACCCCCCCCTTTGTTTGCCCTGCACCCCCGCCTTGCTGTTTGCACCCCTCACCTTGCTGTCTGCACCCCCACCTTGCTGTTTGCACCCCTCACCTTGCTGTCTGCACCCCTCACCTTGCTGTCTGCACCCCTCACCTTGCTGTCTGCACCCCTCACTCCTCAGACCTCTCTCTTCCTACCTTCCCACAACCTTTCAGACCTCTCTCTTCCCCTACCTTCCCACGGCTTTTCAGACCTCTCTGTTCCTGCCTTCCCACAACCTTTCTGACCTCTTACTGCTTATCCTGTCTTTCTTACCTCTTTTCCAGTCTTCCGAGAATCTCTAACCTCCCTCGTCCCCTGTATCCGCGACTTTTCTTACTTCTCCCTTCCTGTCTAACCAAAGCCTTTCCAATCTTTCTCTTCCTTTCTACTAAAAACCTTTCCTACGTCCCCTTTACGCAGAT
The DNA here is from genome assembly GCF_026875155.1 of Cherax quadricarinatus. NCBI lineage: Eukaryota > Metazoa > Arthropoda > Malacostraca > Decapoda > Parastacidae > Cherax > Cherax quadricarinatus. The sequence goes on from NC_069427.1 coordinate 16,824,073, forward strand.
AGCCCGCAAATAGGAGAGAAACGTTTTTGACGACGTTACGGTCCAACTTAGACCATTCACAAATCATTTGTGAATGGTCCAAGTCGGACCGAAACGTCGTCATAAGCTTTTCTCTCTCCTGTCTGCGAGTTATTTGTGTATTGTTCCAGTCACGATATTGTGCTTTTTTTTTGTTCCCTCCCTTTCTGCCAGGAACCTTTCTTACCTCGCTTCCTGTCTACTCACAACTTTTTTTTTTCCACTTATCACAGTCCTTCCCTTTCTTGCATCCGTCTCATAGGCTATCTCGCCCCATAGCAGAAAAGGGCGATCACAGATATCGTCATTATTATTATATTAATAATTATCATGATATTAATAATAAACGGTATAACTTATATTTCACTTCAGTGTTTGACATTCACCTTTTAAAGGCATGAATTTCTGTTGTGTTTCTTGAGGGAAGGAGTGACAGACAGGCCAACACTGTGTTGACACTCTTCGCATTTCATACTTGACGAGTTTCAACAGAAAGAGCAAGTCTGTGAGGTGCCAGACACCACGCTTGTACCAGCATACCACGCTTGTACCAGCTTGATACCACGCTTGTACCAGCTTGATACCACGCTTGTACCAGCATGATACCACGCTTGTACCAGCTTGATACCACGCTTGTACCAGCATGATACCACGCTTGTACCAGCTTTGATACCACGCTTGTACCAGCTTGATACCACGCTTGTACCAGCTTGATACCAGCTTGTACCAGCTTGATACCACGCTTGTACCAGCATGATACCACGCTTGTACCAGCTTGATACCACGCTTGTACCAGCTGATACCACGCTGTACCAGCATGATACCACGCTTGTACCAGCTTGATACCACGCTTGTACCAGCTTGATACCACGCTTGTACCAGCTTGATACCACGCTTGTACCAGCTTGATACCACGCTTGTACCAGCATGATACCACGCTTGTACCAGCATGATACCACGCTTGTACCAGCATGATACCACGCTTGTACCAGCTGATACCACGCTTGTACCAGCATGATACCACGCTTGTACCAGCATGATACCACGCTTGTACCAGCATGATACCACGCTTGTACCAGCATGATACCACGCTTGTACCAGCATGATACCACGCTTGTACCAGCATACCACGCTTGTACCAGCATGATACCACGCTTGTACCAGCATGATACCACGCTTGTACCAGCATGACACCACGCTTGTACCAGCATGACACCACGCTTGTACCAGCGATACCACGCTTGTACCAGCATGATCCACGCTTGTACCAGCATGATACCACGCTTGTACCAGCTTGATACCACGCTTGTACCAGCATGATACCACGCTTGTACCAGCATGATACCACGCTTGTACCAGCATGATACCACGCTTGTACCAGCTTGATACCACGCTTGTACCAGCATGATACCACGCTTGTACCAGCATACCACGCTTGTACCAGCATACCACGCTTGTACCAGCATGATACCACGCTTGTACCAGCATGATACCACGCTTGTACCAGCTTGATACCACGCTTGTACCAGCATGATACCACGCTTGTACCAGCATACCACGCTTGTACCAGCATGACACCACGCTTGTACCAGCTTGATACCACGCTTGTACCAGCTTGATACCACGCTTGTACCAGCATGATACCACGCTTGTACCAGCAATACCACGCTTGTACCAGCATGATACCACGCTTGTACCAGCATGATACCACGCTTGTACCAGCATGATACCACGCTTGTACCAGCATGATACCACGCTTGTACCAGCATGATACCACGCTTGTACCAGCATGATACCACGCTTGTACCAGCTTGATACCACGCTTGTACCAGCATGATACCCCGCTTGTACCAGCATGATACCACGCTTGTACCAGCTTGATACCACGCTTGTACCAGCATGACACCACGCTTGTACCAGCATGATACCACGCTTGTACCAGCATGATACCACGCTTGTACCAGCTGATCACGCTTGTACCAGCATGATACCACGCTTGTACCAGCATGACACACGCTTGTACCAGCTTGATACCACGCTTGTACCAGCATGATACCACGTTTGTACCAGCATGATACCACGTTTGTACCAGCATGACACCACGCTTGTACCAGCATGATACCACACTTGTACCAGCATACCACGCTTGTACCAGCATGACACCACGCTTGTACCAGCATGATACCACGCTTGTACCAGCTTGATACCACGCTTGTACCAGCATGATACCACGCTTGTACCAGCATGATACCACGCTTGTACAAGCATGATACCACGCTTGTACCAGCATACCACGCTTGTACCAGCTTGACACCACGCTTGTACCAGCTTGATACCACGCTTGTACCAGCTTGATACCATGCTTGTACCAGCATGATACCACGCTTGTACCAGCATGACACCACGCTTGTACCAGCATGACACCACGCTTGTACCAGCATGACACCACGCTTGTACCAGCATGACACCACGCTTGTACCAGCATGACACCACGCTTGTACCAGCATGACACCACGCTTGTACCAGCATGACACCACGCTTGTACCAGCATGACACCACGCTTGTACCAGTATGACACCACGCTTGTACCAGCATGACACCCACGCTTTACCAGCATGACACCACGCTTGTACCAGTATGACACCACGCTTATGCCAGTATGACACCACGCTTATACCAGTATGACACCACGCTTGTACCAGTAAGACACCACGCTTGTACCAGCAAGACACCACGCTTGTACCAACAAGACATCACGCTTGTACCAACAAGACACCACGCTTGTACCAACAAGACACCACGTTTATACCAGTCATTTCACTGTGAGGAAGCGCAGCCTTGCACACGGGCCTCGTTCTCTTTTGTATATAAATGGGGAATCTTGTTCCACGGGGATATATAAACCTGAAGTGTACGTCTCGGTGTATATGTACTGTTTACTTAAATCATTATTTTTTAGGGATTGAAGGATTCATCATTAATCACCCAACCAGGCGAGTTGGTACGAAGCCCAAGGCCAGACGACAACCTCCCCAGAATCTGAACACGCTTTTGTACTCACGTTGAGTGTTAACCATCCAGGAATCCATGGCCTTTTTCTGTTGCTCAAGGAAATTGCCCAGCCAGTGTAGCCGGAGGGAGTGGAGTACATAGGAGTACACGACAGTACATTAGAAAGACGGATAGCAAAGAAATTGGAAGTCCAGACGCAAGCTATCTGCTGAGAAGAACTATCTGCTGTCTAGACTAAGAACTGTCGTATGGTATCTAAGCGTATAGGTCAAGGATAGAAAATCGTTAGAGAAATCTTAGAGTGACCAGCAGTTATATCCTTAGCAGTTACATCCTCAGCAGTTCCATCCTCAGCAGCAAAAATTCCAAACTTGTGAGGCAAACTTTGTAGATCAGCGAGGCTTGTCAGGACGGCAGCTTTGTGCGCCGCCATACAAAAGCTACTCGTAAATTGTCGGCAGAACTGTGTTGGGGACGCCTTCGGGACGCCTGCTGCAGGAGCATGTGTTGGGGACGCCTGCTGCAGGAGCATGTGTTGGGACGTCTGCTGTAGAAGCATGTCAGACACTCCTTCGAACCGCCTGCTGCTGGAAGACGTGTCAAGGACGCATGCGCAGGAGGACGTGTCAGGGATGCCTTCTGCAGGAAGACGTGTCAAGGACGCCTGCTGCAGGAGAAAGTGTCAAAGCCGCCTCGTGCAAGAGAAAATGTGAAGGCCGACTCCTGCAGGTGAACGTGTCAAGGACGCCTGCTGCAGGTGAACGTGTCAAGGACGCCTGCTGCAGGAGAATGTGTCAAGGACGCCTCCTGCAGGAGAAAGTGTCAAGGACACCTCCTGCAGGAGAACATGCCAAGGACGCCTCCTGCAGGAGAACATGCCAAGGACGCCTCCTGCAGGAGAACATGTCAAGGACGCCTCCTGCATTAGTGAGGTAAAATGAAGAGCTGTGAGAGGAAAAAATGAGCTTTTAAAGTACGAAAGGCAGTAAAGAACAACATAAGATGAGAATCATAATGTGTAGGAGGTAAATAAGAATGTAATAGCCAAGACAAGAATAGGAGGAAGGTGATTGCAGGAAGAAAGGAAAATGAGGAGCTGGAGGAAAATAAATAATGGGAAATGGGGGATGGAAAGAATGAAGAGCTGGTGAATAAAAAGACAATGTGAATTAGGACCTGGAAAAGAGGATGAAAGAAGTGAGGAGAGAAAAAATGAGGAGTTGGAGGAGAAGAAAGAATGAGACGGAGAGAGATGAGAAGCTGCAAGAGGAAGAAAATGAGAATAAGAAATGAAGGATAGGAAAGATAATGAAATTAGGAGAGGAAGAATGAAAAGCTGGAAAAGAGAGGAAATTGGAGAAGAGGAAAAAAGTAAGAACGAAGAGCTAATGAACAGGAAGAAAATGAGAATTAGGCCCTGGAAAAGAGGAAGGGGAAATGAGGAACTGGAAGAGATGAAGAATGAGGAGCGGAGGAGAATTACACGAAAATTGCAAGAGGTTTCAGTTCCTATCATTCTCTCTCTCTCTCTCTCTCTCTCTCTCTCTCTTCTCTCTCTCTCTCTCTCTCTCTCTCTCTCTCTCTCTCTCTCTCTCTCTCCCTCTCTCTCTCTCTCTCCCCCCCTCATTAGTAGTACATATATTCACACCCTCAAGTTTCTTTACTTCAACGCCCCCATACTACTTCTCAACATCTCCCCTACTCCTCAACACCCCTACTCCTCAACATCTCCCCTACTCCTCAACACCCCTACTCCTCAACACCCCTACTCCTCAACATCTCCCCTACTCCTCAACACTCCTACTCCTCAACCTTCCCCTTGGCTTGCCCTCTCCTCCCACATAAACAACCATCGTACCTGCCAACATACAGTTCACACACAGCACAACCATCCCGGAAGATACACTCCCACCGGAGCTGAATACACGCAAATACAACTGAATCGCTTCATAAATTTTCCAGGAGATATCGTTGCAACTTTTGTATAGAGCATGGATGGGAATAACTCGACCTGACCGAGACGGCGCTTGGCACCAGGGAATTGTACCTCTTTTGTGTGGATTTGTGTCCACCTGGCACCCAATGGCCAACCGCAGATAATAACTTAAGGGCAGTATGGTTGTGTCACTTCTAAAGGCGGCTCACACTCGCTCAGATACTCTTCTTTTACGAAATGTGTGTGTGTGTGTGTGTGTGTGTGTGTGTGTGTGTGTGTGTGTGTGTGTGTGTGTGTGTGTGTGAAAATATCCAGTCGACTATGATGGCATAATGGCCCAATTTGAACATAAGTTGAGTGGTAACTCAAGTCAATCACTGTCCTTGGTCTGATGTCACTTGCTTCCTTCCCTGACGTCATCGAGCTGGATACTGTATATAGGCTTCATCTCTTGCAGACGTTTAGGTTGTTGACAAGCGCATCACTGTGAGGCTTGAATACACAGTACTTGTGTTTTGTGTTTGGTTTTGTCTCCATGTGTGTGTGCTGGTGTCATGCACAGGGTATTCTGTAATTAGTAATAATTCAAAGGTAAGTTATTGGAAGGCCTCAGTCAGATAACTAAAAGCTCCAGTGACTGGCCATCATGGGACTCGGACCCACGTCGGGAAACACTTGTCCTGTTTCCTGACGAATCTTCCCTAATCTAACCTGTTGTGTAAGTTATGGAATCATACGGTATCGACGCACTTAACACTATCACTTCTAATTCCAGTGTACTTGTTGATGGGAGATCCCACCTCTGTTCATGGATCAATAATAATGGTGGACACATTGAACACGTTTTATGAATAAAACCTATATTATAACCACTGTAATACTACAAAAATGGGATTCATATTTTAGAAAATTTAAAAACCTATTAGGACGTTTTTGTGTACAGACCGCCAAATAAATAAATGAAATCCCGATTGCCTTTCTCCATGTTGTGTGAATGGGCGTGTGGGTTCCAGTCTCCGTCAGTTTATTGCCCGAGGGAAGGAGAGAGACAAGCTCACACGCGCGCGCACACGCACACATACACCCAGAAGGAAATAGAAGTGTACTTGAGTGAGCAACGACCTTATTGAGAGCTGACTCCATGGTATTGGCCGCCTTGGTGGTCCAGTAGAGGAACTGACTGGAGGATCATGGTCGGGGACGGTCTTAGGAGGAGGGGGGAAAGGGAAGGAGGTGGAGGAGAAAGAGGGGAATTGGAGAACGAGAAGGGAGAGAGGAAAAAGGGGAGGAGCAATGTGGAGAAGGGAATTAGGCCATGTAGAGCAGAGGTGATTTTTTTTGTTTTCAACAAGACAGTAAGTCGCTCCAAGGAATCTCCATCCCTCCCCTGACTATCGTGGATATTAGAAATTATATATTTTCAGTGTTCTTGATGATGGATTGAACTAGAGGCGAGAGGCTCTTCCAGCTGTAGCTGGAGGTAAAGAAAAAAGTTGCAAAAAATTAAAGGATCATAAAAATTCTCTCTGGGTAGAATTTCTAGGACACGAAAAGTTTATTTTAGGTATGATAAACAAACGCCTGAACCTGGATAGGGACCAACGGAGACTTCTTTCAGACGATATTATAAATGTTGGAAAGATACACCACTGGGACATATGAGTAAAGGGTCACAACAGATTAGAAAGTTGCAGGTTCCTCACCCTTGGTATGGATAAGAGTTATGGGACTGGAGGAGTTAAGTGCCTTCTTGGAAAAGTACACACAAATGTAGTATAATGCAGTCTTTATTGACAATATTTCGCCCACACAGTGGGCTTCATCAAATCACAAACAGATCTGCCTGAGAAGCGAGTACGTGGGTATATAGAGGGCGCAGTGACTGCTTATATGTCAGCTTTTCCATGGTCGGAATTTATACCAGTTATCTCTAAGTACCTTGTTAGTGAAAGGAAGATATTGTAGGGAAGCGATGTGTTGTCTAGACGTAGGGTGCGATAAAGTCTGTGTAGAAGAGGTGGAATAGGTGCGAGTGTCCCTGGGAAACCTGTCTTCACACCAGAGACCCTTGCTTCAGCAGTGATCCGTAGAAGATGGTCTGTCCCAAAGATCGAAATGTAAAGATTTTTTATCATAATATTGGTATGCAGCACAGGTAGCCGAAACGTCTTGTCAATTATGATACCCAGATGTTGCACATGTGTCTTATTCATCAACAGATTTTCTTTTACCTGTGTTGCATTTTCTGTCAAGTGGTTTCTCACTCTTCATCAATCATTGCTCATGATATTTCTATCCAAGCATATCCAGTAACTCATCGTAATCAACGTTAACGTAGTCTAACCTAACGTAGCGTAACTTAACGTATCTTAACTTAATGTAACCTAACCTAACGTAGTCAAATTTTTCTTAACCTAATCTTACCTAGGAAATCTAACCTAATCTAAAATATAAAGGAAATCAAGCGTAACCTAACCTAACGCAACTTAATCTTCAGTAACCTAACCTAACGTAATCTAGGTTAACCTAACCTAACGTAATATAACCTAACCGTAAATATAATGACAGCATAATTTTTCTGTACAAAAAGACCGTTCAGAAATTGCAACTAAGTAATTCGTAATAAAACAAACATTGTTAAATGGGTATGGGTTGTTCTGCGTAAATATAACTTAAATTTATGTATAGTTAACAGCCAATAACGATATTGCTTAAATGAAATGGGCGTCTGGCAACGAGGTGGCCTAGAAAGAATAGAACGTTCACTTGTGAACGTTAATCAGCTGTGATGCTAAAATGTGATAATACTGTTCAAACCAGAGGATGAGAAATATGAGATGGTAGAGCATGTTAATCGTGTTTCGTAGTGGAGAAAGATATGTGAGTGAATAAACTTAGACATAAACATGACGAGTCTGGGAGAGTATATGAGGTTGCCAGGAAAATCTCTCCCATAGTTTTAGGTGAAGCCTCATCTGAGAAAATGTCCGGAATCCTTGTTGTATCTTGAATCTTGTTGAATAATGCTGCTGCTACCACAATTACATAAACAGTGGTGGCAACGGAGAGACAGACAGACGGAGTTAACTAGATAGATAGCTCATTTCTAATTTGGAAGCGTTAGACAGGTCTCAGCTGGCCCGCCATACCTGGGGTATACCTGGATAGGGTTTTTGGGGTCAACGCCCCCGCGGCCCGGTCTGAGACCAGGCCTCGGGGTGGATCAGGGTCTCATCAACCAAGCTGTTACTGCTGGCCGCACGGAAACTGACGTACGAACCACAGCCCGGCTGGTCAGGTACTGACTTTAGGTGCCTCTCCAATGTCTTCTTGAAGACAGCCAGGGGTCTATTGGTAATCCTCATTATGTATGCTGGGATGCAGTTGAACAGTCTTGGGCCCCTAATACTTTTTATGTTGTCTCTCAGTGTACTCGTAGCGCCCCTGCTTTTCATTGGGGAATGTTGCATCTCCTGCCAAGTCTTTTGCTTTCATAGGAAGTGATTTTCGTGTGCAAGTTTGGTACTAATCCCTCTAGGATTTTCCAAGTGTATATTATCATGTATCTCTCTCGCCTGCGTTCCAGGGAATACAAATCAAGGTACTTCAACCGTTCCCAGTAATTTAGGTGCCTTATCTTACTTATGTGTGGCGTGAAAGTACTTTGTACACTTTCCAGGTCAGCAATTTCGCCTGCCTTGAAGGGGCCAGTTAGTGTACAGCAGTAATCCAGCCTAGAGATAAGCGATTTGAAGAGAATCATCATGGGTTTGGCGTCCCTATTTTTGAAGGTTCTCATTATTCATCCTATCATTTTCTAGCAGATACGGTAGATACATTGTTGTGGTCTTTGAAGGTGAGATCCTATGGCATTATCACTCCCAGGTCCTTTACATTACTTTTTCGCTCTATTGCAGGGTTAGAATTTGTTGTATACCCTGATACAGTTTTAATTTCCTCAAGTTTTCCATATCTGAGTAATTGAAATTTCTCTTCATTGAATTTCATGCATTTCTTTCGATAGAATCGAAAATATGATCAGAAAACTCTCAACCAGTCAATAGCCATGAGTAGAAATCTCTCAGCCAGGATGAGTTTGGAAATCTGTCAACCAATCAGAAGCCAGGATGAGTTTAGAAATCAGTCAGCCAGTCAGAAGCCAGGATGGGTTTAGAAATCTGTCAACCAGTCAGAACCCAGGATGAGTCTAGAAACTTCTCAACCAATCAGAAGCCAGATTGAGCACAGAAACCATCGAACCCATCGAGACAATATGTCTATAGGTGGTAGAGCGCTTGTCTCACAATCGAAAGAATCTAGGTTCGAATCTCGGGCTGTTGAAGACGTTCACTTAGCATTAAATGGGTACATCTGTGTTAGCGTCTTGGGTGATAGTACACCTTAAACATGTCTTGGCTTTGGTAGGAGTCGAGGTAGGATAGCATTTGTATAAATTCAGTATACCCATTTCTGCATTTATAAAAGATGAGGGTGGCAGAAGTGAAATATTCAAAAGGCCTCAGGGAGAAATCTATTTTCCTCAAAGCCTTTTTTTTTTTTTTTGTACCTACACCGAGGCTATGGCTCCCCATTGTTTGTACTAGAAATGGCACTGTGAGAAATTATTGAAAAAAAATCAACCCTAAGCATTTAGATTATTTTTTTGTTTTGAAACAAAGATTTGCATATGTATTTCCATTGAGGAAACGAGAAAACAGTTTGAGTATGAAAGCGCACTGGTCAGTGGCTTCTGAGGCTGTGATTACAAACTGTTTTTATTAACGGATAACGATAAGCTGTATGTTCAACACTGAGTGAAACCTAGTAAAATCCGGTAGGAGAATTTGAATGGATAAGTATAAAAAGAATTACGTCAAGGAGTATCTGAAAGAATATGTTAATGGAGGAGTAATGGTAATGTTGAGTGAACAGTTGTGGAAGGAAAAGGAGACTAAATATTTAAATTCAAGAATTTTGTAGCTTAAATGGAAAGTGGGATATGGGAAGTGGTTATATTTGGTGTTTATGGGAACTGAGGTGAGAGAAGTGCAAAGGAGAGAGATTGTGGGAGGTGTTAAATGAATGTTTATGGAACTTTTAGGCAAGTGAAAGAAAAATAATTTCTGGTGATGTTGAAGTGTAAGACACTGCCATAGATGATACAGTAAGAAATATATGAAGTGCATAACACTGAAGAACTAACCTAGTCACACCTCAGCTGCTGATCAGTACACTTTTCTTAAGGGAAGAACTAATGTCACACAAACTTTGAAATTACATTGTAGATCATATGTCCATCGCTCGTGTCCGTGAAATGTTTCACAATATCACGAGAGTAATAAACGTTTGTAAGGAGTCGTGCGAGGAGAACCTACGGCCCTCTCAGAGTCTCTGGTCTTAACATTCTACTGTTATTTTATACACTTGTTTTACGATATAATAATTTTAAGACTAAAGGTGTATTGGGGTTCAGACAAATCGTTACTTTACTTATCTTTCTTTCCTCCTCTTCCTCTTCTAAATCTTCCTTCTGCTTCTCCTGCCTTTCTCCTCTTCCTCCTGTTCCTCATCCTCCTTGCTGCTGCTGCTGCTGCTCTGATGACGACCACGACGATGATGGCTCTTTCATCAGCTTTCGTTCTCCTTCCCCTTTCTTTTCCCCACTATGCCCCCTACCCCCTCCACCATCCTCCTCCCTCTTGTTAATACGATTTATACCACATTTTAAGGGTGTTCTAAATTGTCTAGCTCTTTCTTCCTCTCATGGTAAATAGCGATATATTTTTCAATTGAGAATCACACACATTATGCTATATATATATATATATATATATATAATATATATATATATATATATATATATTATATATATATATATATAATCGTGCCGAATAGGCAGAACTTGCGATCTTGGCTTAAATAGCAACGCTCATCTTGCCATATAGGACAAGTAAAAAATTGTGTATGTAATAATTTCGCCAAAATCATTCTGAACCTAACGAAAAAAAAAAATTTGATTGTGTTTGTTTAGTACTAAATTATTGTAAACGTATTTAAAATATATTTAGTTGGGTTAGTCTAAAATAAATTGTTCTTGTTATAATAAGGTTAGGCAAGTTTTCTAAGATTCTTTTGGTGTAAATTTAAAAAAATTTACATTAACGTTAATGAAAAAAAACATATCTTTAAACGTTTAAGAGAAAATTCCAGAAAGGACTTAATTTTAAATGAGTTCTTTCTAATTGACCAGTTTTACATATTCGGCACGACATTATTATATATATATATATATATATATATATATATATATATATATATATATATATATATATATATATATATATTCATTTATATATATTCATTTATATATATTTATACACACGAACGAAACTAAGCTAAAGCAAAAGTTATACTGGAGGGTTTAATGATGAGTTTGAGTGGTGAAGTATGTCGGACCACTAAGCAGCAACAACAATATTATTTACTCACAAGTACTAAGTCAGAGAGAATAAGTTAAAGTCAAAGCAGCTCTACGTTCTCTTACAAAAGAAATAAAATCACATGCAAGGATTCATACACTATGAGTTCATTTTTCAGTGTATATATGCAGAGAGTTAACTCTAATCCCTTTTTAATGTATTAAAGTCTTCTTGGCTGGTGGTGAATAGGTTACATGCAGCCTTAGTGACCCTCGTGTGTCGATAGGCTTCAAATAACATTAACCAGCAGATTAACCACAAGGAAGAAGTCGTAGGAAAGGAAACTAATCTGTCTTAACCTAACCCCAGTATGTTCAGTCTTCTAAAAACGTCTACTTTATCATTATTTTTCCATCTCAGAAGCAAGATTTTTTGTATATTTTTTTCCCTTGTCATCGTCTCTCAAGTCTAGTCACGCCCTCCGAAGTCATTTATTTATGCAGTGTATGCCGAAGCAGAGGGCAAGTCGTCCACTCGTTGATGCTGAACCAGTGGAAGTGTCCAGAATACATTACATACACATTATTTTTACAAAGGTTTTGACGACACACGATGTTAAGGGCACGTAAAAAAATAATTATTTAGAATTTTACCGAGAGTAATCCAGGTAACCCAAACACTGTGATTCATTTCCACTGTTGTGGAGAACATAACTTGAGACCCTTGAAAACCTGGAGATAAGATAAGATAAGATTTCGTTTGGATTTTTAACCCCGGAGGGTTAGCCACCCAGGATAACCCAAGAAAGTCAGTGCGTCATCGAGGACTGTCTAACTTATTTCCATTGGGGTCCTTAATCTTGTCCCCCAGGATGCGACCCAAACCAGTCGACTAACACCCAGGTACCTATTTGCTGCTAGGTGAACAGGACAACAGGTGTAACGAAACGTGTCGAAATGTTTCCACCCGCCGGGAATCGAACCCGGGCCCTCCGTGTGTGAAGCGGGAGCTTTAGCCACCAGGCCACAGGTATCAGGGAAGACTAGAAGACTTGAATGCAACATCTGTGCATTACACATTGAAGTACGATCTGTGTGAAAAGAATACGATATTAATATAAATTTTACAGACGTTAACACTTAAATACAACTCAAATCTTGAGAGTTAGCGCCATGTAATTCAGGCAAGATGAGACACACTTACTGATTTTGAGGCGAAAAGCTAACGATTAAAGTTTATAGGATATAACAGGCGCATTTACAAGATAAATACTTGTCTCTAAGTTGCATTAAGAATCCGAGCAGGAAAGAAACTTTTCCCAAGATTCAAGAGCAGTGCTGTACACAAGGCGAAAGAGGTTTATCACCTCAACTAAATGAGAAATGAAGTAACCTATGAACAAAAAGGCACAATACCGTGACTGGAACAAAACACATATAACTCGCACTTACGAAAGAGAAGCTTACGACGACGTTTCGGTCCGACTTGGACCATTTACAAAGTGTATATAACCTCTGAGCCTGATGAGCCGAATATTTTGGTAACTCTCCTGGCAACTGTTAAAATGTAACGTTTACAAGACACATCAGAAGTGATTGTAATGCCTAAGTTATTGATGTATCAAAATCTTAAACATCAACCTTAGCCTCAAGATTTATAAGCTTGAGGTTATAGGTAAGAATTTTAGAAATTATACTACGAATCTGCTGGAGTATATTTTGAAACAGTAAGCACAAATGTATGTTGTAGCAGAATTTGAGTAGGTTAAAAACAAAAAGTCTCATAGAGAAAGTGAAGAGCCGAGTGTAAACTTGAGTGAGAGCTCCAGGACGGTAGAGCGATAGAGCTCCAGGACGGTAGAGTGTTGTTCATGAAAGAGTCTAGTAGCCATTTTCATGGGAGTGACTGCGTTGCTACGTGTGATTGTGAGAAAGAAAACACGCGGAGAGATTTGTGTTTAGGGGCAAGACTAATAATTAGAAAGTAATAATTATAATAATGACAAAGACAATACTAAGGGTATTAATAGTTTAAAATTAAATGAAAAATTGATAATAGTTCCGGATGTTTTTTAAATGTTCCGACAAACGCGCTCACACACACACACACACACACACACACACACACACACACACACACACACACACACACACAACACACACACACACACACACACACACACACACACGGTGCTGAGGGATCGGAAAACTTTTACCTTCGTCAATACAGTTTTGACACAGGTTTTTTCTTGTCATTCAACTTATGTGGTCATTTCCTCCATTCCTTTCCACCTGCGGATTTCCTCCTCTTGTGTAACTTCGCTTTTATCACACATTATTTCTTATATTTATTCTAGTGTTTCTTGATGTTTGCTGTTAAACTTTGTGCGTGTGTGTGTGTGTGTGTGTGTGTGTGTGTGTGTGTGTGTGTGTGTGTGTGTGTTAAACTCTTAACCCAAACTCTTACTTAAACTGTTGTTTGAACTGTTGTTACTTAAGCTCTTCCTTAACTTTTGCTTAAATTCTTGAACTCTTACTTAAACTCACATTCTACAGAGACACCATTGATAAAAATCAGTCAAAGTCATGAAATAAAATATATTTCATTTCGATTCTAAATACCATTAAAGGTTTCCCTAGTCAAGTTCAGCAGTATTATCTCTTATGCATTACGTAAATAAAAGCTACTTTAGCTTACTATTATTATTATCACACTGGCCGATTCCCACCAAGGCAGGGTGGCCCGAAAAAGAAAAACTTTCACCATCATTCACTCCATCACTGTCTTGCCAGAAGGGTGCTTTACACTACAGTTTAAACTGCAACATTAACACCCCTCCTTCAGAGTGCAGGCACTGTACTTCCCATCTCCAGGACTCAAGTCCGGCCTGCCGGTTTCCCTGAACCCCTTCATAAATGTTACTTTGCTCACACTCCAACAGCACGTCAAGTATTAAAAACCATTTGTCTCCATTCACTCCTATCAAACACGCTCACGCATGCCTGCTGGAAGTCCAAGCCCCTCGCACACAAAAACCTCCTTTACCCCCTCCCTCCAACCTTTCCTAGGCCGACCCCTACCCCGCCTTCCTTCCACTACAGAGTGATACACTCTTGAAGTCACTCTGTTTCGCTCCATTCTCTCTACATGTCCGAACCACCTCAACAACCCTTCCTCAGCCCTCTGGACAACAGTTTTGGTAATCCCGCACCTCCTCCTAACTTCCAAACTACGAATTCTCTGCATTATATTCACACCACACATTGCCCTCAGACATGACATCTCCACTGCCTCCAGCCTTCTCCTTGCTGCAACATTCATCACCCATGCTTCACACCCATATAAGAGCGTTGGTAAAGCTATACTCTCATACATTCCCCTCTTTGCCTCCAAGGACAAAGTTCTTTGCCTCCACAGACTCCTAAGTGCACCACTCACCCTTTTCCCCTCATCAATTCTATGATTCACCTCATCTTTCATAGACCCATCCACTGACACGTCCACTCCCAAATATCTGAATACATTCACCTCCTCCATACTCTCTCCCTCCAATCTGATATCCAATCTTTCATCACCTAATCTTTTTGTTATCCTCATTACCTTACTCTTTCCTGTATTCACTTTTAATTTTCTTTTGCACACCCTACCAAATTCATCCACCAATCTCTGCAACTTCTCTTCAGAATCTCCCAAGAGCACAGTGTCATCAGCAAGGAGCAACTGTGACAACTCCCACTTTGTGTGATTCTTTATCTTTTAACTCCACGCCTCTTGCCAAGACCCTCGCATTTACTTCTCTTACAACCCAATCTATTAATATATTAAACAACCACGGTGACATCACACATCCTTGTCTAAGGCCTACTTTTACTGGGAAATAATTTCCCTCTTTCCTACATACTCTAACTTGAGCCTCACTATCCTCGTAAAAACTCTTCACTGCTTTCAGTAGCCTACCTCCTACACCATACACCTGCAACATCTGCCACATTGCCCCCTATCCACCCTGTCATACGCCTTTTCCAAATCCATAAATGCCACAAAGACCTCTTTAGCCTTATCTAAATACTGTTCACTTATATGTTTCACTGTAAACACCTGGTCCACACACCCCCTCCCTTTCCTAAAGCCTCCTTGTTCATCTGCTATCCTATTCTCCGTCTTACTCTTAATTCTTTCAATAATAACTCTACCATACACTTTACCAGGTATACTCAACAGACTTATTCCCCTATAATTTTTGCACTCTCTTTTGTCCCCTTTGCCTTTATACAAAGGAACTATGCATGCTCTCTGCCAATCCCTAGGTACCTTACCCTCTTCCATACATTTATTAAATAATCACCAACCACTCCAAAACTATATCCCCACCTGCTTTTAACATTTCTATCTTTATTACATCAATCCCGGCTGCCTTACCCCCTTTCATTTTACCTACTGCCTCACGAACTTCCCCCACACTCACAACTGGCTCTTCCTCGCTCCTACGAGATGTTTTTCCTCCTTGCCCTATACACGAAATCACAGCTTCCCTATCTTCATCAACATTTAACAATTCCTCAAAATATTCCCTCCATCTTCCCAATACCTCTAACTCTCCATTTAATAACTCTCCTCTCCTATTTTTAACTGACATATCCATTTGTTCTCTAGGCTTCCTTAACTTGCTAATCTCACTCCAAAACTTTTTCTTATTTTCAACAAAATTTGTTGATAACATCTCACCCACTCTCTCATTTGCTCTCTTCTTACATTGCTTCACCACTCTCTTAACCTCTCTCTTTTTCTCCATATACTCTTCCCTCCTTGCATCACTTCTACTTTGTAAAAACTTCTCATATGCTAACTTTTTCTCCCTTACTACTCTCTTTACATCATCATTCCACCAATCGCTCCTCTTCCCTCCCGCACCCACTTTCCTGTAACCACAAACTTCTGCTGAACACTCTAACACTACATTTTTAAACCTACCCCATACCTCTTCGACCCCATTGCCTATGCTCTCATTAGCCCATCTATCCTCCAATAGCTGTTTATATCTTACCCTAACTGCCTCCTCTTTTAGTTTATAAACCTTCACCTCTCTCTTCCCTGATGCTTCTATTCTCCTTGTATCCCATCTACCTTGTACTCTCAGTGTAGCTACAACTAGAAAGTGATCTGATATATCTGTGGCCCTTCTATAAACATGTACATCCTGAAGTCTACTCAACAGTCTTTTATCTACCAATACATAATCCAACAAACTACTGTCATTTCGCCCTACATCATACCTTGTATACTTATTTATCCTCTTTTTCTTAAAATATGTATTACCTATAACTAAACCCCTTTCTATACAAAGTTCAATCAAAGGGCTCCCATTATCATTTACACCTGGCACCCCAAACTTACCTACCACACCCTCTCTAAAAGTTTCTCCTACTTTAGCATTCAAGTCCCCTACCACAATTACTCTCTCACTTGGTTCAAAGGTTCCTATACATTCACTTAACATCTCCCAAAATCTCTCTCTCTCCTCTACATTCCTCTCTTCTCCAGGTTCATACACGCTTATTATGACCCACTTTTCGCATCCAACCTTTACTTTAATCCACATAATTTTTGAATTTACACATTCATATTCTCTTTTCTCCTTCCATAACTGATCCTTCAATATTACTGCTACCCCTTCCTTAGCTTACTACTAAAGTTTAATTGCCTAAAGTAAAGTTCTCTAATGCCATCTTAATTTACGAGAGATTTCTCCTAATTCCTAAGGTAAATTGTTTATTGTTTTTAATAACATGATTTTTTCACTGTTGATGTGCATTGACCACCAGTGGATCAGGGGAGCAAGTGATCGGCTTGGACACATCCTCGTTGGGTAGTCATATTATTATGTAAGGTAAAGTTTGTTAGGACATAGAACAAGTGACCCGCAGGTGGAGCTTTTGGTCATCTGACCGAGGCCTTCCGCTGGCATATCGGACCCCCCCCCCCTTTAAAAATTAATGGTTATAATTATAACGGTGTAATAAGTTAGGGGATTAATCTTCCCATCAAGGGAATGACGTATCACCGTACACTTCAACCATAACCATCCTACCTCCGTTTTCTATTGACCGAGGTTCTTGAGTGAGTGCGGACTCCTGTGTGGAGTTTCGCTTCAATTTCCCAACATTATTTTTTCCCCCGTGTTCAACCCTGGGAAGTTAAGAGTGATGAGGAAGAGAGAGAAAAGTGTGTGTGCGTGTGTATATGTGTTGGTTATATAGCAATCATCGTGTGTGTCTGTGTCACCAACAAACTCCTTTACTGCTATTACTGCTGACACCCGAAAAAAAATAGACGCTTGTTTATATTGCAGATTTCAACGTTTCAAATGGTTTGACGTGTTTTCAAATGAGCTGATGTAGGTAACAGCTCTTAGCTTCCCAATAGAGTTAGGATTCCTTAACCTGTAAATAGCTTGTCCATAAAGCTAGGGATCCTTAACCTTGTCAAACCCTGTGTAAAAAAAAATGAGAGAGAGAGAGAGGCTTCTTGAAGGAATCTCCACACCAGCAAATTATTTTAAACTTTCTTAAACATTAACGAAATAAGAATTAAAATACCATTTGTAAAAAAAAAAGATAATATTAAAGATAATAAACAGGTGGACCACAACGTTTCGCCCTGTGAATAGCTTGATCCAGTCTTTCAAAGACTTGATAGAACTCTACCTAGATCGAGACGCTTTTCTCTTCCCAGTACCGTGGCTGGGATAATTCACCAGTATCTCTCAAATTTGTAATGTAACGAAGCCACGTTTCAGCACCTCCGATAGTGGTCGAGGAGGGACCGAAACGTCGCCTTGTTTCATCCGCAGCTTGTCTACTAGTTGTGGTTCAACGAGTTGAATGTGACCAGAGTAGCCAAGACTGGCATGTCATCAAGTATAGACTGACATGTCATCAAGTGTAGATTGGCATGTCCTAAAGTGTAGACTGACATGAAAAGTGTACATTGACATGTCATCAAGCGTAGTCTAACATGTCAAGTGAAAACCGACATGTCATGTCAAGTGAAGACTGACATGTCATCATTTGTAGACTGACAAGTCATCAAGTACAGACTGACATGTCAAGTGCAGACTGACATGTCATCAATTGTAGACTGACATGTCATCAATTGTAGACTGATATGTCATCAATTGTAGACTGACATGTCATCAATTGTAGACTGATATGTCATCAATTGTAGACTGACAAGTCATCAAGTGCAGACTGACATGTCATCAAGTGTAGACGGACAAGTCATCAAGTACAGACTGACATGTCATCAAGTGCAGACTGACATGTCATCAAGTGTAGACTGACAAGTCATCAAGTGCAGACTGACAAGTCATCAAGTGTAGACGGACAAGTCATCAAGTACAGACTGACATGTCATCAAGTGCAGACTGACAGTCATCAAAAAAGCAACTAGGAATGGAGCAAAGAGGAAGAAGAAGAGGAAGACGCATGCAGTGATGAGGGCGTGTTAGTACCTTGTAAAACTGTACGAGATTCTCCATAACTTTATTAATATCCCCTCAGAGACACCGGAGGAATTAGGAAGAGGAATAAAAGGAGGAATTACAGGAGGTTGATGGAGGGGTGATACGGGGCGGAGACAACGACAGAGACCGGGAGAACAAAGAGAGGAGAGAATGAGGAGAGAACACTGGATAATTGCAGAGGGGTGAGGGGTATGTAGGCTGCAGGAGGAGGAGGAGGAGGAGGGGATGATGAAAAGAAAGATGAAAAGAGGAAAGAGGGGAAACTGAACAGCAAGGTGATTGCCCAGGGTTGATGAAGCAGTATAGAAGTACAAGGAAAGAATGTGAATTTAATGCAAATAAGGGATAAAAACTAATTATGGGTAAGCTAAAGGTGAGAAGTGTTGAGGGAGTGTAATAAATAAATGAGGAAGAGAGGAGAGGCCAGATAATTGTGAGTAACAGACGAGACAATGTATTGAAAAGGAAATAGGGTAAATCCACGGACCAAATACAATTGAGTTAAAGCAAAAAGATTTATGGGAGAAGAAAGAAAGGATATAAAAGAGAGCAATCAGAGAGAGAGCTCATTTTATAGAGCTTGCTCATCTTCCCATTGACAGAAAGCTCATGTATTTTTTCTTTCGAGCTTTAGGGGCATAGTAATGTGTAACCGCCTGCGTGCTTCTGGCCGTGTATGTATGTGCGTGCGTGTGTATGTGCGTGCGTGTGTATGTGCCTGCGTAGTAGTAGTTATAGTTACTAGTTGTCAAGGTACGTGTGTGTGTATAGTAGTAGTTGTTGTAGTTATTAGTTGTCAAAGAGTGCGTGTGTTTGTGTTTCTGTAAAGTAGTAGTTGAAGTTACTAGTTGTCAAAGTGTGTGTGTGGACCCAGCAGCAGCAGCAGTGTTGTAATGCTGTGATTCCTTCAGTACTTTAAATCGAATCGTTTACGATAGTGTCAGCGGTATTTCCTGCCTCTTCCTACTCTCCCTCCCTACCTCATAGTTTACTAGTTCTTACTCCTTTAACTAGTTCTCTTCCTCTCCTTTTTTTTTTTCTCGTGTGAGCTTTACTTCCTTTTCCATCTTCTTCCTCGTCTTTGGATATCTCCATCTGTATTAGTTTCCTCCTCCTCTTCTCTTTTTCCTCTTTTGCTTTCTCTTCCTCCTCTTACATCTCCTTCCTCCTCCTCCACCTCTTAATAATTCTCGTCACCCTCCCTTTCTCCTTTTCCTGTTCCTCATCCTTCTCTTATTCTTGATGTTTTCTATTTCCTTATAATTATCTCCTTTCATCCAAGTACCTTAACCTTTCTTTGCCTTCTTTTCCAACCAGGTTCTCCTCTTCTAACTGTTACTTTCTCTCCTTTTCTCCTTTTCCTCCTTAACTTCATCTGCAGTTCCTGCTTCTTTTCCTCTCCTCTCTTCCAAAACCACAAGGAAAAGATAGTGTGTGTGAAAACTAAGATGAAAGCGTAGAGATAAGAGAGGAGAATGAAGTACCGGGATGAGGGAAGGGGGAAAACAGGGACCGTGAAGGCGGATGGCAGATGAGATAGGATAGTAAGGGTATTGAGGTGAAATGAGAATGACAGGTAAAGGAAGGGGAAGCATGCAATGAAGGAGGGAGGTGTGGAGGAAGGAAAGTGGGGAGAAAGAGAGAGAAGGGGGGGGGAATGATGGAGGAGGTAGGTGAAAGCATGGTTCAGGAACACAAACTGGAATATAAAATGAAACTGGTGAATATAAAGGACAAATACCAGAAGCAGCATCACCAACATAGGGACACAATAACAGATGCAATATTCCCAGCAAGGTATTAAGTACTGACAACACATTGGTGGGAGATGAGTGGTGGTGTTGTGGATGGCTACTGTTAAGCAGAATAAACAGAATTATGCCCAGTGGTTCTACAGTAGTACATGAATGGTATACAATACTTACAAGATGATAAAGCCACTGGAAGGCGAAGCGTCTACAATTAAGATGCCCAGATGTTGCACATGACTCTACAGTAGGCACACTCACGACTTTGGGACTGGGGAGGGGGGGTAGTAGAAGTTGTGGTAACCTACAAAACTCCTCCAAACAGCGGATTACCTTGATATTAGTATAAATAAGTTAACAGGGCAACAGTTAACACCATAACAGAAGTGGTATGGAGAGCACACATGGGGAAAGTAAAGATACTGATAACGAGAAACTTCGTAAAAAAATACTGTTAGAGCTGGACACAGCAGAGAAAACTGGACACGGGATGAGTTAATATGAAGAGTGTGATGGAAAACTTTGTGACGGCATGTTAGGTACGAGCAGTGATGATGACCTAGCAAAGTGGAATTTGTTTTTTAAAATAAGCACATCTGACGCTGAAGGAATGGACTATCGTTACTGGTGACCACTGTGTCTTGAGGTGCGACTGCCTTGTGCAAGTAAACATGGAGAGAGCAAAGGAAAAGAGGAAGGAGCAACTAGAATATCAGAAGAGTAAACTGAGCCTGCTTGAGAGACTTCCTGAATACAGTAAAGTGGGATAGGGAATTAAAATGAAAACAGTGAGTGAGAAGTGGCAACCTGGGAAGCGCCAGGGGAAGGAAAAAATGCACAAAAGAAAATGTAATGGGAAAGAGAGAGAGAGAGATGTGGAGAGGGAAAGATTAGAAACGTAAAAGTTTGAAAAAATTACTGGAAGTAGAAGACAGAAGACAAAAGAGAAGCAAGCAGAGGAGATAGAAATTAATACGAACGTATCAAAAGAGAGGCTGATCAACACACTGAGAATGACAAACATTAAAATCTAAATCTGAACCAAATTTTTCTTCAGTCACATGAGAATTAAGTTGATGTTAAAAGAGCAGGTAAGACAAACGAATGAGAAAAAGCTGGGTGGAGACAGGCAACGCCAGAGTGAAATAGAATAGGCAGACCAGCGGGAACTGGATTCCATTAACACAAGTGGTAAAGCAGAGGAGCTGCCGAGTGAAATGATCACATCAAAGGTAATGAGACTTGTCGTGTGTTACCATGGTAGAAGTGTTGAATAAAGTACTACCTGCAGTCTAAAACTCAAGGAAAATGAGGTAATTGCCAGAACAATAGAAAACATCGACTGCTGTTCCAATTCAAGAAATGGGAGAGTCGGAAAACATTGAACAACAGACTTGTTTTCTGGACATGAATACTGTCTGAGGTATAGAAAAAGATAATCAGAGGAAGAAAGGTGGAACATTTACGGAGAAACAGGTACCGATATCAGGAAAGATATCGCAATAAATTAAAGGATATCTAAGGGAAAAGAGAAAGTGATGATGGAGAAGGAAGCATTAGAATGGACAAGTGTGAGAAAAGGGTTCCACATTGTTAGATATTGCAACCAGTACTGTTACTGGTGTATATAAATGATAATTAAGAATCGGAGATGACAGTGAAAGGTTGCTACATAAACCGGACAGATTACAGAGTTGGTCGGATAAGCAGACAACAGAATTCAAACCAAACAGGTGCAAAGTTATGAAAGTTAGAAGAGAAGGAAGACGTTGTGGACTGCACATCTGAGAAACACACTGCAAACATCTCTCAATAAGAATGACTCGTATTACATATTACCGAACTGATCTCTGGAGGCGCACATCGAATATTTTCACATCGTTACCGACAAATTCAGATTCATCCAGACTACGGTGGTGAACACCTCGGCTGAGGGATTGATTACCTCGTCTTCTACTATCCCAGTTTGAACGCTCTCAAATAACCTCTGTTCTGAATTGATATAGCCACCGCAGCGAATGAGCGACTGGTTAACAAAAGATAAGCTTTCAGAAACCTGAACAAAGAATCGTTCACGACGAGACTAGTTCCGAATCTTTGGGTAATGGCCAATGGCTCCCCTCATTAGGAAGATTGTCTCTCTAACTTCCCTCCCCTCAGGAGGATTGTCTCCCAAACTTCCCTCTGCTCATTAGAAGGATTGTCTCCTTAACTTCCCTCTCCTCATTAGAAGGATTATCTCCCTAACTTCTCTCTCCTTATAAGGATTGTCTACTTAACTTCCCTCCCCTCAGGAGGATTGTCTCCCTAACTTCCCTCTTGGCCAAGAAACTATAGAAAGTGGCTTGACATCATGAAGATCATTTGAAAATGAGGGAAGGACTGGCTTGTTCATGCTCGTAAAGGAGTATGTAGTGGACCAGCTGTTCGCTTATTACTTATTTGTAACTACGGGATGAGAGATAATAATAATATCTTTATTTCTACAAGTACATGTACAAGGTGAACATATGACGTGATCAGAGATAAGACTTGGGTAACTCTACAGACGAAATGTTTCGTCTGAGTAGTAGGCTTCGTCTGTGGAATACAGAGGTGAGTTACAGTCCTGGAGACGGGAGAGGTGAAGAGGTAGTTTTAGGTAATCAGTCCTTCAGCCTAGATGGGAGATGGTCATTCTCTTAGCCTAAAGGAAATGCAGTAGGAAGAGCAATGGTTGTGGTGTGTGTGTGTTGTGTGTGTGTGTGTGTGTGTGTGTGTGT
This sequence comes from Cherax quadricarinatus, assembly GCF_026875155.1. Lineage (NCBI taxonomy): Eukaryota > Metazoa > Arthropoda > Malacostraca > Decapoda > Parastacidae > Cherax > Cherax quadricarinatus. The sequence goes on from NC_069427.1 coordinate 16,847,490, forward strand.
GTGTGTGTGTGTGTGTGCGCGCTGCATGAACCTTACAGCTTCTTGCAATAGAGATAATATTGTAATTCAGATTAACTACAATATATAGAAAGAGAGTGAAATTGACAGAGGGGGTGGGGGAGGTCATGAAGAGAGGAACAATTTTCCCAAAGCTTGCCTATTTTAACCCGATAATCGGACAGTTTGTTAAAAACTTGTCCACTTTATCCACGTCGAAGCTCTGAATTTAGTGGCCTCTGGCTGGCTATCTTCTGTCTGGGAACATCACCAGGTCCCCTTACTTCCCTTATTTTCAATCTGGGGAACATCACCAGGTCCCCTTACTTTCCTTATCTTCAGTCTAGTGAACATCACCTGGTTAACCAGGCAAGCAGCAGATGAGCCTGACCCATGGCCGGGCTCCGGAAGTAGAAAAACTGTCGGAACTCGGCAAAGGTATATCAAAGGTAAATGTTAGGTCCTCTTACTCTTACTTTCCTCTTCCTCCTGCTGATTTTCCCTTCTATTTTTTTTCTTCCTCTTCCTCTCTCTTACCGTCTCTTCACATTTCTCTGAACTCATAATTAACTCCTCTCACTCTTTTACCGCTCCTCCTTACCCTCCCATCCCTCGCCTCTCCATCTACCCTCCCCAACCCACATTAACCCATCCCTCCTTCCCACACCCTTCCCTCTTCGTCCCCCATCCCACCGACACCCCTCCCCACCTTCCTCAGTGGGGAAACATTATAAAAACAGAAATAATGAGCAGCATAGGCTCTTCATCCCTGCTCATCCCTCGCCTCACTCTCCTTCTGATTATTAATTTGCATAGTGAGGCCACAAGGGAGGTGGAGGTAGTTGTGGTGTTGGTGGTGGTGGTGGTAATGGTATTTGTGGTGGTGTTGCTGGTGGTGGTAGTGGTATTGGTGCTGTTGGTGTTTGTGTGGTGCTGTTGGTGTTAATGGTAGTGGTGTTAGTGTCGGTGTTTGTTGTGGTGTATGTGAAGGTGATATGCTAAGTAACTTCTGGTCTCGTCCAGGTGTTTGTATGTTTCATGACAGTGACATCTTCATGTCAGTGATGTGATGAATTGTGCAATCCTTGACACACTAACTGGTGATGTTTGACATTCTTCGAGTCACTCGTTCTCTCTGGGCTGGAATATTACTGTGTACAAATATTCCCCTTTCAGAGCAGGCGAAATTGTAGAAATGGAAAATATTAAGAGCTTTCATAGCTCGTATTAACTGAGTTAAGCATCTTAATTATCGGGAGACCTTGAAATCTCTTATGTTCTCCTTAAAACAGATGAGAAAGATGCATCATTATCTACACCTGGAAGATTCTGGAGGAATTAGTTTGCAATCTTCACACAGAAATCACTGCATATGAACTCAAAAGGCATGTCAGACAGTTCAAGATACCTGAGGTAAAAAAAAAAAAAAAAAAAAAGGATAACGATGAGTATACTGAGATGGAATTCAATAAGTGTAAACGAACCACGACTCTTCAACACCCTCCCTATGTGCATAAGACGGATTACCAGCAGATCCCTGGTTGTCTTCAAGAAGAACTCGACAGAGTCCTCAAATCAGTTCCTGATCAGCTGGGTTGTAGTGCATACGTGGTACTGTGAGCGGCGGATACTAACAGCCTGATCGATCAGGCCAGCGAAAAGGAAGAATGTTATAGGAACGGGCCGTAGGGACGGTGACCTTAGGAAGCGGCTACAGGTAACCTGCAGGTATGCTCCTGTGTTACCTGGAACTGCACCAGTGATCTCATTTGTGTCTCTGTACTTAATTGATGACCGACCAGGTGATGTGGTGAATGACCACATGGCGTAATGAATGACCAGGTGGTGTGATGAATGTCCAGGTGATGTGAATGACCAGGTGGTGTAATGAATGTCCAGGTAGTGTAATGATTGACTACTTGGTGTAATGAATGCCCAGTTGGCGTAATGAATAACCAGGTAGTCTACTGAATGCCCAGGTGGTGTAATGAATGACCATGTGGTGTAATGATTCACCAGGTGGTGTACTGATTGATCAGGTAGTGTGATGAATGCCCAGGTGGTGTAATGAATGCCCAAGCGGTGTAATGATTTACCAGGTGGTGTAATGAATGCCCAAGCGGTGTAATGAATGCCCAAGCGGTGTAATGATTTACCAGGTGGTGTAATGATTGACCAGGTGGTGCGATGATCAGGTGGTGTAATGAATGCCCAGGTGGTGTAATGATCGACCAAGTGGTGTAATGATTGATTGATCAGGTGGTGTAATGAATAACCAGGTGGCGTGGTGAATAACCAAGTAGTGTATGAATGACCAGGTGGTATAATGAATGATCAGGTGGTGTAATGAATGACCAGGTGGTGAGAGTATACTCCCCCAGGAAGCTGCTCTGGTGGTGAGAATATCACTACTTTTAAACCAAGGCATTAGGCCCTGTGCCAAGGCACTTGGGCAATACGTGCCCCCCTCCCCCCATCCTCCCCACGCTATGTAATTATCATCATGAATATCAAGTATAATGATGTCTGGTACATAAAGCTGCCGCCAGCTTGAGCGTCCACCTGCACAGCTTAGTAAACAGCTTGATGGGAAAGTCTCTGTTAGGAGTACTGGGGTTTCTCTCACTCACGGCCAGGTCTCAGACCAGGCTTCCTAGGATGGAAGGAAATAGCGTCGCAAGTAGCGTCGCGAGTACCATTGCTAGTAGCGTCGCAGGTAGCATCGTAAGTAGCGTCGCAAGTTGCGTTGCACACGCACCTATATTATATTATTGTAATATTATATTATTGTAATCAGGGGAACGCTAAACCCGTAGGGATTGTACAGCTCCTGTGGGGAGGGGGATGAAAGGTATTCAGGCTCAATTCAGGGAACTGGAGCACAGATCCAGTTCCATAGATCAAGATTCCGTCACTATCATCAAGGAACCTCCCTTGAGGGGATTTGCACACACAGAGAGAGAGAGAGAGAGAGAGAATGAATGGATTAAAAACTATTAAAAAGAACACAGGAAGGTAAAGGTACAATACATTTTTATTGAATGGAGCGAAAGTTCGTTAGATTTACGTCTTCAGGAGTTGAAACTCATTAACGTTGTATTCGCAATAGAGAAGACAAGGAACACCTTTGCAGAATCTTTTATTGAGGAAGAAAAGGAGCACTTTTGATAAAGAAGTTTTAATTGAGACAACTTTTAGATCGTAACAGATCGAAACGATGGCCACAATAAAAGCGTTCTCTGAAAAAGTGTCTATAATTCACTCGTTTGCAAGTAATGGATCACGACAGCAGAGCTCCGGGCCTGCCCAGGTAAGGCAGGCGGCCCACGGTGCAAAACTTTCGCCGATTACTTCACACGGTGACCAGCGGTGGTACTGACAGAGGTTGTCCCTGGTGCCCTCCGCCGCTTCAACTTCACCCGCCACTCTGGATTCTGTTACCATTTCGGCTCCAACTCCGGATCCCTTTGCCATTCCTCCTCCTCCTCGCCTTGCTGACCACTCTGAGTTAACTTCTGATATTTTTTTGTCCTAATTGAGCACCCAGACGCCGGTTTCTTGTCTCTT
>NC_069427.1:16851553-16879212 GCF_026875155.1 Cherax quadricarinatus
CCTTATTCAATCAAACTCTTTTACCTCAATATGATCATATTACCACACTCTGTACCTCAAATATTTATCATATTACCACACTCTGTACCTAAAATATTTTATCATATTACCACACTCTGTACCTCAATATTGATCATATTACCACACTCTGTACCTCAAATATTGATCACAATACTCCACTCTGTACTTCAAATTCTAATTATAATATCGCGCTCTGTACTTCAAATATTCTCCAGAATACCGCACTCCTGTACCTCAAATGCTGACTATAATACCACACTCTATACCTCAAATATTGATCATAACACTGCACTCTGTACGTCAAATATTGATAATAATACTGCACTCTTTACCTGAAATATTGATCATACCATCACACACTGTACCTCAAACACTCTCCATAATACCGCATTGTAACTCAAATAATGACTGTACCATACTAAAGACCTGAAACATTACCAGACGAGGTGTGGCGTGAGCGAGTACGTTAAAATTTATTCCGCGATCATCACAGCAATAACTTCTCGCATCCCTCTATAACAGCCAATTTTGCAGCTAAGGCGATGTGGCTGTAGGGGTCCTCCCGCCACGCGGATTCGCTGCCAGGTTTACAAGTCAACCAATTGACATGTTGATTCCAACCGAAATGATATACTTACACCGCTGGTTGGAATCAGTCTTTCACTAGCAAGCTCAGTATACATACCGGTCTCTTGTATAAGCCAATTGTATTAACTCGTGCATACCATCTAGAAAATAATAATAATAAAGAGAACTTGTTTTACTCTATCTTTATTGTTTTCTGCTATAATCTACTGTAAATATTGGTGGTGGAAATATACTGACACTCAAAAAACTTTCCTTGGTGTTTGTCTTTACGTTTATTTTCTTTAGTTCCTCGCCTGGAGACTTGATTACGGCCTGGTACTACAGCTCTTAATGCACCTGAGTTCTAAGTGCGAGGTGGAATGATGGAGGGAGATGGAGTGAGGAAGGTGGAATGGTAAAGGACGTGAAAAGGTTAAAGTGGAGGGTTATGGGAACTATTGCTTGAAGGTGGAGGGAGGTGGAGTGGTGGAGGTGAAGGAATAGGAAAGTAAAAGATGGAGGGAGGTGGAGAGGTGAGGTATTGTTGGGGAAGGAAAGAGGATCCGGGAGAATAACTTGGAGACTGGCCTCCTGCCAGCGCCTCCCCACCACCGCCTATCCTTCCCACCACCAAATGCCCTCTCCACCACCGCCACTTGCCATCCCTACCCCCGCTTGCCCACCACCACCACTTGCCTACACCACGACCACCACTTGTCCTCCCCACCACCACCACTTGTCCTCCCCACCACCACTAAGTAACATTAGATGCCGGTGATGTATTTAGTTAAGACCAAAGAAATTTATTTTAAATTTGTTCATTAAATATATTTCACCCCAGAGTCGCGATGATGCTGTGTCAACCCGTCAGTACCCACACTCCTGTCTGTATGTACCCTCATCCCTGACAATGTCTGTGTTACTAGGGGTTTAGATGAGTGACGGTGGAAGGAAACAACTGTAGATTGTTATGGAGACGTATACTGGTAGTGGTGGAAGAACCCAGCTTGTCCATCTGCTCGTCTCGTCAGTCTACTTGGAAGTGAGGGAGAGGCCTAGGTGGCTGGTTCAAACGGGAGTCGTCTGACTCGAGACTTGGCTAGGAAGCCTGACTATAAATCGTATTAGGACAAATACATAAAAAGTATTACAATGGTCACATCTGCACCCTTATCCAAACCTTTACCCACATCCATCTTTATAATATTTCCTGAATATTAAAAGTGAACCAAAATATCCAGCCAGAAAGTACTACATTAAGAAAAAAGCAAAGATTAAATTGAATGGTAACACCACCCAAACTCACAAAGCACGAATAGTTTACAAAAAAGCCCACAAAAACCAAAAAAAGAACACTCAAAATCATCCTATCTCATCCCCTGACGACAATACATCCGAGTGGGCAGGTAAGAAATCTATCTTCCACTAAAAACACTTCACCTACCAGCTAAACCTTCATAAATTAGCAAATTTTTGGGGAAACAAGCGCAAAAAACACGAACTACTTAATAAAATTTAAAGCATTGGGGCATATTTTTTTTCCTCTCCCCATTACGACATCCTTTCACCCTTTTCAAAGGAAAACCCGTCGATAGACACACGGCCTGTTTTTTATGTCGGTTTGGTGTGGTGTGCTTTTGCATATATATATATATTAATATAAAATTTTTAAATATATATATATATATATATATATATATATATTAATATATAATTTTTATTATACACACGGGCCGATTCCCCCCAAGGCAGGTCCCAAAAAGAAAAACTTTCACCATCATTCACTCCATCACTATCTTGCCAGAAGGGGGCTTTACACTACAGTTTTTTAAACTGCAACATTAACACCCCTCCTTCAGATGCAGGCACTGTACTTCCCATCTCCAGGACTCAAGTCCGGCCTCCCGGGTTTCCCTGAACCCCTTCATAAATGTTACTTTGCTCACACTCCAACAGCACGTCAAGTATTAAAAACCATTTGTCTCCATTCACTCCTATCAAACACGCTCACGCACGCCTGCTGGAAGTCCAAGCCCCTCGCACACAAAACCTCCTTTACCCCCTCCCTCCAACCTTTCCTAGCCGACCCCTACCCCGCCTTCCTTCCACTACAGACTGATACACTCTTGAAGTCATTCTGTTTCGCTCCATTCTCTCTACATGTCCGAACCACCTCAACAACCCTTCCTCAGCCCTCTGGACAACAGTTTTGGTAATCCCGCACCTCCTCCTAACTTCCAAACTATGAATTCTCTGCATTATATTCACACCACACATTGCCCTCAGACATGACATCTCCACTGCCTCCAGCCTTCTCCTCGCTGCAACATTCATCACCCATGCTTCACACCCATATAAGAGCGTTGGTAAAACTATACTCTCATACATTCCCCTCTTTGCCTCCAAGGACAAAGTTCTTTGTCTCCACAGACTCCTAAGTGCACCACTCACTCTTTTTCCCTCATCAATTCTATGATTCACCTCATCTTTCATAGACCCATCCGCTGACACGTCCACTCCCAAATATCTGAATACATTCACCTCCTCCATACTCTCTCCCTCCAATCTGATATTCAATCTTTCATCACCTAATCTTTTTGTTATCCTCATAACCTTACTCTTTCCTGTATTCACCTTTAATTTTCTTCTTTTGCACACCCTACCAAATTCATCCACCAATCTCTGCAACTTCTCTTCAGAATCTCCCAAGAGCACAGTGTCATCAGCAAAGAGCAGCTGTGACATCTCCCACTTTGTGTGTGATTCTTTATCTTTTAACTCCACGCCTCTTGTCAAGACCCTCGCATTTACTTCTCTTACAACCCCATCTATAAATATATTAAACAACCACGGTGACATCACACATCCTTGTCTAAGGCCTACTTTACTGGGAAATAATTTCCCTCTTTCCTACATACTCTAACTTGAGCCTCACTATCCTCGTAAAAACTCTTCACTGCTTTCAGTAACCTACCTCCTACACCATACACTTGCAACATCTGCCACATTGCCCCCCTATCCACCCTGTCATACGCCTTTTCCAAATCCATAATGCCACAAAGACCTCTTAGCCTTATCTAAATACTGTTCACTTATATGTTTCACTGTAAACACCTGATCCACACACCCCCTAACCTTTCCTAAACCCTCCTTGTTCATCTGCTATCCTATTCTCCGTCTTACTCTTAATTCTTTCAATAATAACTCTACCATACACTTTACCAGGTATACTCAGCAGACTTATCCCCCTATAATTTTTGCACTCTCTTTTATCCCCTTTGCCTTATACAAAGGAACTATGCATGCTCTCTGCCAATCCCAAGGTACCTTACCCTCTTCCATACATTTATTAAATAATTGCACCAACCACTCCAAAACTATATCCCCACCTGCTTTTAACATTTCTATCTTTATCCCATCAATCCCGGCTGCCTTACCCCCTTTCATTTTACCTACTGCCTCACGAACTTCCCCCACACTCACAACTGGCTCTTCCTCACTCCTACAAGATGTTATTCCTCCTTGCCTATACACGAAATCACAGCTTCCCTATCTTCATCAACATTTAACAATTCCTCAAAAAAAAAAAAAAAATATATATATATATATATATATATATATATATATATATATATATATATATATATATATATATATATATATATATGTTGTGTGTGTGTGTTGTGTGTGTGTGTGTGTGTGTGTGTGTGTGTGTGTGTGTGTGTGTGTGTGTGTGTGTGTGTGTGTGTGTGTGGCAGTGGTGAATGATAAAGCTCTTCAGAGGCTTCTTACTTTATTTGGGGTCTTCTACACAAGCAGTGTGTTATGGCGACGGCCAGGCCCATACCTGCGAGGGAGAGTGTGAGTAGGCTTCTTGTCTGAATGACGACGACTGCCAAAGGCAGAGGAAGCATGGTGTGAGCTGAGAGATTGGTACTCCTATAGGTGGCAGCACCAGCATGGCGCGAAATATGAACCCAACTGGGCATACATCGCTCGGCCACCTACCCAGGGTCGTCCTCGACCATGATTGAAAAAAAAAAAACTCGGTCTCTCTTTTTCACAGGTACAGGGCACAGAACACAAAATAAAAACATATATACATGTGGACATTGACTAAAAAAAATCCTACAGGGAGGGCAGAAAAAAAGGGATGTGCTAAATATCATGGTCCAAGGCAGTGAGCCTCAGAGGCATCTTCAGGAGACATTGCTGTGGCTGAATTATGGCGTACAGGGTACGGTCTCGTCTGGAACGGTGAAGCAGTCATCGCAGAGTAGTCACTGCAGGGTTCACTCAACCTGGGGCACAACCTGCTGGTGCCCTCGAGTGAGGCATCATCAGCACTTGGCAACTGGGCAGGACTACTACTAGCAAGTGACTCAGGGCATCAGGATGACACTTCGCGACTGGTACTGTCGCTGGGGCTGTCACTGCCGGCAAGAGTGGAGTGAGTCATAGCAGGGATAACTCAGGCAAAACATCTGGGAGATGTAGCAACATACACTGTAACTGGAGTGAGCAGGTGCCTGCTGACAGGGCTACTGCAGCTTGATGATGTCATAGTCTAGACAGAGTTGGGAGTCATAGCAGGGTTAGTCTAAGCACCCTCAGATTGGTTTTCTATAAGTAACTGCACTCTGAAGGTCAGGGGGTGGCGTGAAAACGAGTCTCAACGGGGAGTCGTAGCAGGATGATTCAGGCATGGCATCTACGAGTGGCGAGCATAAGAACTATTTTTACACAAAGGCTCGATGCTCCTAGCCTGGACAGATTAGTGTCAGTCATCGAATGGTCACAACAGGGTAACAAATGATGTTTTTCTGTGCAAAAATTGACACTAAGGCATTCACAAACATGTGAGAACACTAGAAGGGGAACATTGAGAGGAATTAACACGTGACAACTCTCAATCGTTCTGGACAATACTATATACAACCTGCTCACTGTGAAGCTAACACTGTCGATGTGACATCATGTGATGTCAGGCGTGACGTGAGGGATGTCGTGGGGTGACGTGAGGTGACGTCAGGGCAGACGTCCTGGGTATTGTCTCATGGTGACGTCGGGCAGACGTCCTGGTTGACACTGGGCAATGGTGATGTCGCAAGGTAGCGTCAGGCAGCATGGTGATGTCGGAGGTGACATCATGCAGCAGACAACAGCATGTGGCTTTAGACATCTGGCTTGGTAACCCATGTGACTTTATCCACACGTGGCTTCGGGTGACCTCGGGCACTTGGATACACAGCTCCGGCAAAGAATTCACATTGAATTCACAGAGAAAACAGCAGAGAGGCAGCGAGTAGCGTATTGTGGTGTGAGAGTAAAGCGGTGGCCTACAGTGAGGCCACCGCTACCCTTACCCAACAGCACACATGGGAGACAGTGAAGAATCTACCACCATGGACGCAGAAATCACCATAGAACTCACCTCTGACTTGCTGAAATTGCTGTGCTGAGCTGAACAACAACAGCAGAAACATACAGGTGATGCTGAACACATGACTGAAGAGCAGCGTGGGACGCTGTGAAGACCCCAGGTGATGCCACGAAGATTTCTCGAGGAAAACTCAGCAAATTTCGGCTTGGATCCTGCTAATTCTGTGTCTGGATGCTGAGACTTGCAGGCACAACATCTGGATAACTCACTGAGAGATGGATACTGCGTGTAATGAGGCAATGAAGCAGTCAACATCTTAATGCTTCCTTCCTTCCTCTCTCAGGCAACACAACCGCTGTGACCGCCGCTTTCTATCAATATTACAATTGAAATAAGGAGCTGTGTCCAAGAGGTGAATGATAAAGCTCTTTGGAGGCTTCTTCTTTATTTGGGGTCTTCTACACAGGCAGTGTGTTATGGTGACGGGTATGGGCGCCTGCCCATGCCTGAATGACGTCGGCTGCCAGAGTGAGGCAGAGGAAGCATGGTGTGAGCTGAGCTTGGTAGACCTATAGGTGGCAGCACCAGCATGGTGCGAATGTGTGTGTGAATATCTAATACATTACCCGAAATATTCTTTTATTCACAGGAAAGTGCTAAACCCGTAGGAATCATACAACGCCAAGTATGATGAGGCAAGCAGATTTAATACCAGGAAGGAAAGGGCAGCTACACCTCCATGGATCAAGAGCCCTTCACGAGCATCGAGGCACCTACCTTTCATGAAGGTTAACATATAATCGGCCAGTGTTCAATAGGAGCCACAGTGCTTATCCCTCCCTCGCTCCCTCCCCCCACCACCCTTCCCCGTCTCTCTCTCTCTCTCTGTGAAGATAAAATTATTAAATTTTGGCTTGTTATTTACCATAATCTCTATACACATTTTCCATATAATTCTACATAGACAAATCTGTTCAAAGGATTTATTTGTTCTAGTTGACAAACATTACTGGAACACCAGATATCCTCCGCAGCTCTTACCGTGCGTGTGAAAAAGCGGGGAATAAGTTTTAGCAAATGTCCCGCGGTGCCAGACGGAAATACAGGTCAATATGCGTTAACCTTACCTAGCATAACCTAAACCTAATCAAACCTAACTGAACTCTAGAATAATTAATATAAAGTTTCTAGTGCACTACATTCGTGCACAAATGCACGCACTGCAATTAGTGTGGACGTGGCTGCCCTAGTTGGAGGACAGGTTGTGGGGCAAGTACTGGCTTTGGCGGCATTTCTTAGTAATGATATAATTTTCCCGTCTCATCATTTCCCAATTTCGTCTCAGTTATGACCTGACAATTATCTAAGGTAGACCGAAGCGTACCCAAAATGCTTCCCTCTCTTACGTAAGGTTTTTGTGAATTCCTCTGGGAAAGAAACCCTCTCAGTCACTGTAATAGGTTTCCTTCGATTCCTCCTGCATTTTGCAGTTATCCAGATTAGTCTTTCACGAAGAACTCTATTACAAGCTCTTGTGGAATCAAAGTAAATGAAATCTGCCCATGCGTTGCTGTCTCGCTCGTTGAAGAAATGTTCTTTAAGCAATTAGACCTATCTCCCTTTGGGTTTAACGCTTTACAACAATAATAACTGAACAACGAATAATTTTTTAGTGCATTTGTTGATTTATATATGTGTAACTGATTTTCTGAAGTGGCTGTGATCAGTGTTTACAACCACTCTCCACAGTGAGTGAAGTTCCATAGTGTGGAAGCTCTCCCTTATAACCTTTTCTTAATATCAGCGCAACGGGTGAGGCTTGAACCTATGGGAGTCCTAAAATTCACAGGGCAGTGCTCTGATTTGTGTGATTTGTTTGCAATCCTGTTATCACGATTTCGGCGAGTCTTGAGTACAATTCTTGTCGTTCCGCTTATACACCAGTTGACCTGTGACGGAAACTTCGAAATTTGTGCTTAGTGGGCACCTTGGTTCTTCAGCACATTCTTCCAAAACCCAGGGTAGTACCTGGCCCGGGCACCTTGGTTCTTCAGCACATTCTTCCAAAACCCAGGGTAGTACCTGGCCCGGGCACCTTGGTTCTTCAGCACATTCTTCCAAAACCCAGGGTAGTACCTCGCCCAGTCATATTGCGTTTTCTCGCCAATATTGTACAACTATCGTTATTTCAATGATTTCCTCTTGTCTCTCCGATAATTGTTTTACAGATCAAGTCAGGTTCACCTCGATAACACAGTACTTCGAAAAATATTTATCCTCTTCTGCTGAAGAGGATCGAAATATACAGATTAATCAATCTCCTGAGTTGCTGTCTCTATGTGGATTATTATTGAATAGTGACAAGTGTTCATTACACTTCAAATATTCATATATAAATAAGATAAAAAAAAACACATCTGGCCACGAGTATGGCCGGAAAATGCAGAAATCTGTACGATTTTCACTGCGAGAGAATGGTTTGCGGTCGTACGTCAGCCAAAGCAAAAGAGGGAGCGTGGAGGCCGTTCGTCAACCACGACAGTATAAGTAGTAGTCGTACATCAGACAAGGTGACACACATGTTGTAGCCCAAAGTCATTAGGGCGGTGTTGGGTGTCGTCGTACGTCGGTCAACACAGAAAGATGGTGGTGGTGGCTTTCATTTTACGTCAGGCAAGGGTGTGTAAGGAGTACCTGCACGCAATAACGTAGTTTCGTACCCAAACTTTCTCTTGATTTTAATGTAAGTAAGCTAATTTGGACTTTATGGTGGATTACGATAAAACACACACACACAACAGGCCTAGTGTCTAATCGACATGTGCCTAAGACAAAATGGTAACTCTCACACACACACACACACACATACACACACACACACACACACACACACACACACACACACACACACACACACACACACACACACACACACACACATACACACACATACACACACACATACACACACACACACACACACACATACACACACATACACACACACACACACACACACACACACACACACACACACACACACACACACACACACACACACACACACATACACACACACACACACACACACACACACACACACACACACACACATACACACACATACACACACACATACACACATACATACACACATATGCACACACACACATACACACAACACACACACACACACACACACACATACACACACACACACACATACATAAACACACACAACAGGCCTAGTGTCTAATCGACATGTGCCTAAGACAAAATGGTAACTCACACACACACACATACACACCATACACACACACACATACACATACACACATACATACACACACATACACATACACATACACACACACACATACACACAACAGGCCTAGTGTCTAATCGACATGTGCCTAAGACAAAATGGTAACTCACACAAGAACTGCGTTTACAGATGAGAAAGGTGTGTGTACTGGAGACTATCACTTCAGAAGGGATGAGACTGGGAATACGTGCCATCAAAAGACTATAAGAATACTCTCATACTTGCCATCATACTCGCATACTTGCCATCATACTCACATACTTGTCATCATACTGGCATACTTCCCATCATACCCACAGACTTGCCATCATACTCACAAACTTGCCATCATACTCACTTATACCCGCATACCTGTCAAATGATCACCTGGGTATATTAAGCATCACTAGCGCGCCTGAGGTCCACTGTGTGGAGGCTGGACAGAGAAATCGAGGAGGATAGGTGGGGGATGGTTGGGTGAGGGAGAGCCTAGGGGAACTGAAGGGGGTCCTGAAGGGGTAGGAGTGGGATGAGAGGCTGGTTTAGGGAGAGGAGTAGGGCTATACCCCAATCTTTCTCTTTACTATCTCTTCCTCCCTTTTCTTCCTCTCATTTCCCTCTCCATCTTGCCCATCCATCATCTCCCATGATCTGGGGAGCCAGGCTGAGCCAGGAGCTGAGACTCGACCCCTGCAATCACAAACACGTGAGCACACAAACCTACGTGAACCAGTCACCATAAAAAAAAAAAATGTATTTTTCTCGTTATGTCTATCGCTTTAGACGTCTGTCAGGTTGTCTGTCTGTCACGATGCTGCGGCTCTCGTGCCACGTCTGTCAGCCCGGATGCTGCTGCTCCCGTGCCATGTCTGTCAGCCCGGATGCTGCGGCAACCGTATGCAAATTAAGTGCCAAATGTGACACGCGGAGTGGAAGGTTCCCACATGCCTTAACGATAAACGGAAAATGTGACACGTGGGGAGGAAAGTGCCCAGGTTCTCTTAATTGTAGTGAGGGAAGACCTTAAAAATATCACGAAATATTGTAATTTAGAAACAAAACACACACAGCATGCACACATACAAACATACATACAGGCCTAGTGTCTAATCGACATGTGCCTAGGATCAAATGGTAACATACACTAACACACACATCCTAGGAAAAGAGGGTCGAGTGTTGACAGAATTTTTTCACGCTTGAATAACTGTTGGGCAACAGTTTTACTTATTTCGTCAAGAGTGAACACAGGCAAAACCACCCATCGTGGGTGTCTAGGGAGACAAACTGCGGTATGACTTATCGTCCTTGAGGTCGGCTGAGATATTATTCCAGTGGTCTTCTGAGTTATTATCCTTAAGGACAGCTGAGGTAACATTCTTGAGGACAGCTGGGTTTTATTCAAGAAGTGAGCTATCATTCTGAAGATCTGCTGAGGAATCATCCTGGAAGTCATCTGCTACTCTAGCGGTCAGCTATTACTCTGGAGGTCAGCTGTTACCCCGGAGGTCAGCTGTTAATGTTTAGGTCAGCTGTTACTCTGGAGATCAACTGTTAATTTTTTAAGTTAGCTGTTACTCTGAAGGTCAGCTGTTAAGATAATATCAGTAGGGAGCACAAGCGAGGGTCGTGGGATGGGGAGAATCGACCTTGATGTCAGCGAAGATGAAAAAAAGTGAAGTTCTTCACCCGTGAGGAAGATGGAACGAGCCTAATTGGAAATTACGTAGACTAAATTCCGCTCAAATTTCCGAAACTTTCGCTCAAGTTTTTATTGTGTGTTCACGTTGTAACCATCTCCAACCATTCTTATGTTAGTAGTGTGAAACAAAGAGAAAAATAAACTAAGTGTAAGGAACGAATCAAAAAGAAAGTGCAAATTCCAGGGTCATTTCCTTCCTTTTCCAATCTTTTGTATTCTCGGTTACATTCACCCAATCCCTTTCCCACCCGCTTTTCGTCTCTATTCTATCGATCCACTTCTTTTTCTTTCTTATTCTCCATTTCGTCCACCCAATCCCTTTCCCACCCTCTCTTAGCCTCTATTCTATCCTCTTCCCTTTCCACTTCTTATTCTTCACTCACTCCGTTTCTCAACCCTTCTTAGTCTATATTATATCCACCCCCTCCCGGTTACAGACGTCACTAAGCACGGTTAGTGTTCCTACTAAGTAACTATCACACAGAAACAGCTATAAAAGCTGAGGAGAGCATCACTCAGAGAGACACTACCAAGACATCACTAGTGGGATTTATGATCTCTGTGGTTGAGGCTGCAGACGCCTTGTGTAACCTCCCTCACAGAGATTACAATAATCACCCCATCATTGTCTCCAAATGTGTGTCTGAGGGCTACTTCTACCCCCATCTCGCCCCACTGCTCCCCAACACCACACAGCCAGCTACACTGGTGATTTGAGAGTGAATAAATGTTAAGCTGATTTAATGTAAGCGCTGACAATGGCTTATTAGTATATAAAGTGGGTGTTGTGAGGTGCCTTAGAGCTGTTGATCTAGTGCAGTGACTGCATGGTAGACTGAGAGGGTGACCCTCGACCTCCAAGTCTTGATGTTAGTGCAGTGACTGCATGGTACACGGTGATAATGACGCCTTGACCTCCAAGATCTTTGTGTTAGTGGGCTTTCTAACATGATAGACGCAGATGGTGACTCGTGTTCTCCATCTTGTTAGACACACCAAGATAGTGGCTCCTAACATTCTAACTCTTGACAAAAGTAGACTTCCTAACGATGATGGTCGTAGTAATTAGTTACATGATGACCAAATAATGGCAACAAGTACGGCAGAGTGTACAGTAGCGACAATTTAATGAATAATACACATGTGCAACACCTGGGATGGTGAAACATCTTCCTAATACAGATACCCAGGTGTTGCACATGTGTCATATTCGTCAACGTTTCGCTCAGTTTTGAGTTTCACCATAATCTGATTAGGGCTGGGCCAAAATATCGGTATCAAAAGGTATCGGTATTGGCTAACAGTGAAGGTATTTGTATCGGCTGTGATGATATCGGTATCGGCTGTGATGATATCGGTATCGGCTGTGATGGCATCGGCATCAACTAGCAGTGATGGTATCGGTATCGGCAAACATACTGGTATCGTCCCATCACTAGATATGATACCCTGAGGGTATTCTCCCCAGGGTAAACACTTTATCTACAAACATTTTATCATGTAGCGCCAGTGCCATTACAGATATCAGGGTTAAGGGTAACAGGGCCATTAAGGGTGCCGAGGTCATTAATGGTTCCAGGGGTTATTAAGGGTGGCAGGGCTATTATGGTTTGAGTCAAGGAAGGTAGGGTTATTAAAGGTGCCCAGGTCATTGAGTTAGGGTCATTATGGGTGCCAAGGTCACTGTGCCACGGTCATTAAGGGTACAAGGGCAACTCAGAGTGATAAGGTTATTGTGGAAAATACTGTGTATATTTTCCAGAAATACAGTAGTTATATGTAAATAGATGGCCATACTGTATTTAATAAAATTTACGTTATCGAAAACGGGAAGCTGTGCCTGCGCAGGACAGTCGCCATTTTGTTTGAATTTGCATTAGAAACATTGGTGTAATGGGAAGAATTTTTCGTGCTCTAGAGGTTAAAATTGGGCTGACACCTCTCAAATAGGAGACGAAATTGTTGGATGTGCATTCCTGCATAACTTGAGATATCAGGCGACTGGACAAGACAGCTCCAGGAACCTCAGATAAGTCTTATGTAGTAACCTGGCCAGTGTTATTTTCATAGATAGACAGTGAGGTTTTCTGAGTATGATACACCTTGATTTCCAGTCAAATTGGTGAGTGTTATGATTAAGATATATTCTCCTTCTGTTATATAAATGTGTATTTATATATAATCATTTTATCGAAGGGGGACATTTTTTGCGACCTAGGTGTCCCAAATTCCTACATGTCTAACTGATAAATAATAATCTTTGTTCATTTACTGTTATGTATATAATGATACATTCAGCTAAATGTAATTTTCCAAATTTAATATGCCCGTTGGTCCTTCTTGAACAGGAGGTAATTAGTGAAGTCATTAATTAGTTAATTAATAATTATATGTGAAATGACAGAAGGAGGTGGATGTTAAGTTCACAAATTTACTTAATGTGTAGTGGATTATAATTATTACAATATTAATTTTGATAAGTCAAGTCTGGCTAAGTTTATATTAATTTGTATAATATTAATTTGATAAGACAATTCTGGCCAAGATTATGTCAGTGTATGTGTAATCGATAAGCCAAGTGTAGCTAATTATATTGTGTATAATATCAATTTGCTATGCCAAATTCTGGCAAGGATTTATACTAATTTGTATAATAATTTTGATAAGCCAAGGCTGGCTAAAGGTTTGTATTAATGTACATTTAAAATTTATATAATTTCTTACATGTAATTGCTAAACTCAAGTAGCTAGGATTTATTCAAAGGTAAGTTGTACTATTTACCTTTATAAAGTGCATAATTTAATACATAATCAGTGTCATTAAGTTGAATTTAATACATTGCATCATGGCTGAAAATGAGGAAATTAATATAGAAGACAAACATATGGAATATAGAGTAGAGAAAGCGTCATTGCAAGCTAGAAAGGGTCATGTAACCAAGGCATATAATGATATAATAACTGATGATTTAAAATTGTATTTAGATGCTTTAGGTAATAGATATGATTCATACAAATTATATTACAACAAATATGAAGGAGATTTGTTAGTAAACTGTGTAGATGAGACTGAAATAGATCTCATGATTAATCAGTATTATGAATTAGAGGAAAAGATTCTTTCTTGTAAAAGTCAGGCCTTGAATAAATTAAAATGTGTAAACCAGGCAGTCAATCAGTCTGCTCCAACAAATAATATGTCTTTGCCAAAACTCCCAGAACTATGTTTACCGGTATTTAATCCTGGTGAAAACTGGGAGGAGTTTTGGTCAATTTTTAAAGCAGCTGTGCATGACAGGAGTGACCTAGCCTGTGTAACTAAATTATTTTACCTCAAAGGACAGGTAAGAGGAGATGCTCACATACTCATACAAGCCTTTCCCAATGTAGATGACTCTTACAAGGAAGCAGTTGACTTGTTGAAGGTCACTTATGGTAATATAGAACAAAGGTTGGATCTAGTGAATATCATTGTTAATTTAAAATCTCCAGATCACACTTACAAAGGTTTACAGCAGTTTAGAGTTAAACTAGAGAGCACTCTCAAAACTTTAAGTAATAAATATAATCTGAAGGAATCAGACTGGTTATTGAGTGCCATGGTACAAAATAAATTAAACTATAAAACACTTGAATGGTTTTTCGAACAAATATCACAAGGGCTATTTTGGTCTGAAGGAAATAAGACTAGGTCTACAAGAATTAATTGTGCAGTTGCAGACCAGCCAACTAACTCATTTTAAAGATGCAACACATAATAACTCTGAGGTATCTGTCAAGTTTCACAAAGGGAAAAATTATCCCAATGGTAATAAACAAAAAATTTATTTCCTAAAAAGAGTTGCATAGGTGCATATCAAGTAGCAGTAATCAGAAATAATGATTCTCCACAAGGTAAAAAGAATAAGTACCCTCCTAAGAGTAGCCCAGTTAATAAGAAATCAGTCTGAGAAAAGAGAGATTGTCTTTTCTGCAAGGGTACTCATTTTTCTAAGTATTGCAATGCATACAATTCATGGAATGATAAAGTTGAAAGATTGGAGGAACTTGACAGATGTATCATGTGTTTAGGTAATCATAATGTAAAGGATTGTCATGCCAAATTAAACAACTGTTATCAATGTCACAAAGGAAGACACCATATAGTCATGTGTAAGGGTCTATATGATAATGTTGATAATAATGATAATGTTGACAATCCTGACACAACAGTAGCTAATGTAAAAATTGCTGCTAATGTTAATAATGATGGTTTTGCTGAAGTAGCCTTACCTGTGTTACAAGTAAAAATTGATGATAAAAGGCATAAATCAAGAAATGTAAATGCATTATTGGACCAAGGATCCCAGCGTACTTTCATAAAACGTAAAAAGTCTTGATGGTATGAAAGTACAGATGGGAGTCCCACAACTTTAAAATTATCTGGTTTTTCCTTGGATAAAAGGTCTCAATTGTATGACACTGTTTATGTAACTGTCAGGTTGGGCAATGAGAAAAAACGTGTTAATGCAGTAATTTTTAGATAGACTTCCAAGAAAATAACTACAGTAGGACTTAGTAAAGCTACAGAAAGACTTTCACATAATGTAAATTTAGCACCTTCTGGTGTAAGTGATGATTCTGTAGGCCCAATAAATATTTTGATAAGTAGTGACTATTATGCCTCCTTTGTAAAGGGCATGGTAAAGAAATGCGGTGTCAAACCCCTTTTTAAGACTGCAGGAGGCCATGTAATGTATGGTAGGATTCCTCGTAATAATAATTCATGACTAGAGGAAACTACAAATACCATAACTGTGTATCTTACTCATGAAATCGTACCCCAGTATAATTCTTCCATAGAGGATGGTGTTGAGCCAGTGCAGAAATTGTGGGAATTAGACAGCATTGGAATAAATGTAAATGAAGAAAGTCTAGACGATTCTTTTATTCAGGAGCAATACCTGAGAGATGTAAAATTTGAATCTGAACAATACTGGGTGCGACTTCCGTGGAGACTGAACCATCCAGAATTGCCCACAAATTACAGAATGGCATATGGACAGTTAAAGGCTCAGCTCCGCGAACTGAGTAAGACACCAAAATTGCTAACTGCCTATAATGATATAATTGCTGAACAATTAATTAATAAATTTATAGAAGAGGTACCTCCAGAGCAAGCCAAAATTTATGGTCACTATTTGCCCCATCACGGAGTGAAGAAGGATTCTAAGACCACTCCTTTGAGGATTGTTTAATTGTAGTGCCAGGAGTAACAAAAATGTACCTAGTTTAAATGACTGACGACAGGTCCGTCGTTGACGGAAAAATTAGGAGATATCTTATTAAATTTCAGAGTGAAGCATTATGCCTTTACGGCTGACATAAGTAAAGCTTTCCTAAGAGTGGGTTTACAAGAGGCTGACCGGGATTGCACCCACTTCTTATGGCCTGAGAATCCTAGTGACCCACTTAGCCCTCTGAAAACCTTTCGCTTTAGGAGTGTATTATTTGGTGCTACATCCAGTCCGTTCCTACTTCAAGCGACGATAAATGCACACTTTAAACGTATGGAAAGTCCATTGAGTAAAGTAATGAGCAAACAATTTTATGTGGACAATTTCCTGAGTGTGACGTCAACTGAAGAGGAACTGTAAATGACTTATGGAGAGGCTAATAAAATAATGCAAAGTGCAAATATGCCTCTGAGGGAATGGAATAGTAATTCGTCCAAATTAAAGGACAAAATAAGTAAAGATTTCCCTGGAGATGAAGTGCCAAAATGTAGTAATGTATTGGGTTTAAATTGGGATACTGAGAGACATTTGTTAATGTTAAAACCTAATAATTACAGTATGCCCAATAAATTAACTAAGAGAGTTTTGCTTGCTGAAGTTTCCAAATGTTTTGATCCACTAGGTTTAGTGTCACCCCTTACTATAAGAGGGAAATTATTAATACAGGAAACATGGAAACTTAAATGTGCTTGGGATGAAATTCTACCTGAGGAATTCATTAACAGATGGGATGAATTAATTGGTGATTATGAAAAAATTCCAATGTTGGAGTTCCTACGCCAGGTGGCCAATCCAAATGGGAAAAATGTACTCCACATTTTTTGTGATGCTTCAAAATTGGCATAATAGAGAAATTGAGGCTATATGTAGAGAACAATGTAATTAGGTGCAGAGGTAGGTTACAAAATGCTAAATTGGGTGATTATGCTAAACACCCTATCCTACTGCCCAAAACTCGTCATCTAACAAATTTAATTGTGCTAAATGCCCATAAAAATGTAATGCATGGTGGGGTACAAGATACCTTAAATTGTATTATTGAAACTTTCTGGATTCCACAAGGACGGCAAAGTGTAAAAAGGGTGATTAAATCTTGTGTAATATGTCGCCGTGTGGATGCCAGATCCAATATGTACCCAGGTCCTCCACCATTGCAAATGAGCAATTTGAAGTCGTTTAGCAACGAACTCCTGCCCGGCTGCAGTGTGGAAAATACTGTATATATTTTCCAGAAACACAGTAGATATATGTAAATAGATGGCCATACTGTATTTAATAAAATTTATGTTATCGAAAACGGGAAGCTGCGCCCTGCGCAGAAGACAGTCGCATTTTGTTTAATTTGGATTAGAAACGTTGGTGTAATGGGAAGAATTTTTCGTGCTCTAGAGTTAAAATTGGGCTGACACCTCTCAACTCGGAGACGAAATTGTTGATGTGCATTCCTGCATAACTTGAGATATCAGCACTGGACAAGACAGCTCCAGGAACCTCAATAAGTCTTATGTATACCTGGCCAGTGTTAATTGTTCAAGATCGACATGAGGTTTCTTTCTGAGTATGATACACCTTGATTTCCAGTCCAAATTGTGAATGTTATGATAAGATATATTCTTCTTGATAGAGGTGTATTTTAATATAATCATTATTAATTTAATATAACAGTCACAAATGTAATATATTTACCATATTTCCTGGTGATTATATTTCATTTTAATAATTAATAGGTCCCAGAGCAATTTGTGGATATGACAGTGGTATGGTAATCGAAAGGGGGGGACATTTTTGCGAACTAGGTGTCCCAAATTCCTACTTGTCTAACTGATAATAATTATCTTTGTTCATTTACTGTTATGGAAGAATGATACATTCAGCTAAATATGGCAATTTTCCTACATGCAATTTTCCACAGTTATTAACGGTGCCAGAATCATTATGGGTACTAGGGTCATTAAGGGTATCAGGCTCAGTAAGGGTGCTAAGGTCATTAATACTGTCATTAAGGGTGCCAAAGCCATTAAGGGTACCAGGCTCATTAAGGGTGCAAGAGCCATTAAGGTGCTAAGACCATGAAGGGTGCCAGGGTCAACAAGGGCACAAGTCCCTAAATACCCACTAACCTTCCTAGTCATTCATCCTACCCACTTGCCTGACCATCTATCCTTTATATCTACCCATCTATCCATCCATACAGTAGTAGTAATAGTAATACAGTAGTTGTAGTAGGAAACAGTTGTAGTAGAGTAATACAGTAGTAGTAGTAGTAGTAGTAGTAGTAGAAATACAGTAAGTAGTAGTAGTAATACAGTAGTAGTAGTAGTAATACAGAAGTAGCAGTAGTAATACAGTAGTAGTAATACAGTAGTAGTAGTATAATAGAGTAGTTAGTAGTAATAAGTAAGTAATACAGAAGTAGACCAGTAGTAACACCGTAGTAGTAGTAGTAATACAGAAGTATAGTAGTAATACAAAGTAGGTATAACATAGTAGTAGTAATCACAGAATAGCAGTAGTAGTATAGTAATAGAGTAGTAGTAGTAATATAGAAGTAGTTATACAGAAGTAGTAGTAATACAGAAGTAGTAGTAGTAATACAGTAGTAGTAGTAATACAGTAGTAGTAGTAATATAGTAGTAGTAATACAGAAGTAGTAGTAGTAATACAGAAGTAGCAGTATAATACAGTAGTGTACATATAGTAGTAGTATATAGTAGTAGTAATACAGTAGTAGTAGTAAAGTAAGTAGTAGTAATACAGTAGTAGTATAGTAGTAGTAGTAGTAGTAATACAGTAGTAGTAATATAGTAGTAGTAATACAGAAGTAGTAGTAGTAATACAGAAGTAGTAGTAGTAATACAGAAGTAGCAGTAGTAATACAGTAGTAGTAGTAATATAGTAGTAGTAGTATAGTAGTAGTAGCATAATACATAAGTAGTAGTAGTAGTAGTAATACAGAAGTAGCAGTAGTAATACAGTAGTAGTAATACAGTAGTAGTAATACAGTAGTAGTAGTAGTATAGTAGTAGTAGTAGTAATACAGAAGTAGTAGTAGTAATACAGAAGTAGTAGTAGTAATACAGTAGTAGTAATACAGTAGTAGTAGTATATGTATATAGTAGTAGTAGTAATGACAGAAGTTTAGTAGGAATACTGAAGTAGTAGTATAATACAGTAGTAGTAATTATAGTAGTAGTAGTAGTAATACAAGAAGTAGCCGTATAATACAGAAGTATAAGTAGTAATACCGAATTCTAGTATAATACAGTATTAGTAGTAAGTAGTATAGTAGTAGAAGTAGTGAGTAATACAGAAGTCTAGTATCATACAGAAGTAGTAGTAAGTAATAACAGTTGTAGTAGTTAGTAGTTAGTATATATGTATAGTAGTAATACAGAAGTATGTAGTATAGATACAGAATACAGTATAATAACAGTATAGTAGTATAATACAGTAATAGTAGCGTAATAACAGTATATAGTAGGAATACAGAAGTAGTAGTAGTAATACAGAAGTAGTAGTAGTAATACAGAATAGTAGTAGTAATACAGAAGTAGTAGTAGTAATACAGTAGTAGTAGTAGTAATACAGTAAGTAGTAGTAGTAATACAGTAGTAGTAGTAGTAATACAGAAGTAGTAGTAGTAATACAGTAGTAGTAGTAGTAATACAGTAGTAGTAGTAGTAATACAGAAGTAGTAGTAGTATCCAGAAGAAGTAGTAGTTAATACCAGAAGTATATAGTAATCAGAAGTAGTAGTAGTTAAGTAATACAGAATAAGTAGTAGTACTGCAGAAGTAGTAGTAGTAGTAGTAGCAGAAGTAGTAGCAGTAGTAATAGTAGTAGTAGCAGTAGTAGTTGTAGTTCCAGAAGTAGTAGTAGTAGTAGTAGTAGCGTAGTAGTAGTTAGTAGTAGTAGTAGCAGTAGAAGTAGTAGTATTAGTAACAGCAGTAGTAGTAGTAGTAGCAGAAGTAGTGGCAGTAGTAGTAGTAGTATTAGCAGTAATAGTAGTAGTAGTAGTAGAAGTAGTAGTAGTAGCAGTAGTAGTAGTAGTAGTAGTAGTAGCAAAAGTAGTAGTGGCAGTAGTAGTAGTAGTAATAGCAGCAGTAGTAGTAGTAGTAGCAGTAGTAGTAGTAGTAGTAGTAGTAGCAGCAGTAGTAATAGTAGCAGAAGTAGTAGTAGTAGTAGCAGTATAAGTAATAGTAGTAGTAGCAGTAATAATAGTAATAGTAGTAGCAGCAGCAGTAGTAGTAGTAGCAGAAGTAGTGGTAGTAGTAATAGGAGTAGTATTAAAAGTAGTAGTAGTACTAGTAGTAGAAGTAGTAGTAGCAGAAGTAGTAGTAGTAGTAGTAGTAGTAGTAGTAGTAGCAGCAGTAGCAGTAGTAGTAGTAGCAGTAGTAGTAGTAGTAGTAGTAATAGCTGTAGTAGAAGTAGCAGTAGTAGTAGTAGTAGTAGCAGTAGTAGTAGTAGTAGCATAGTAGTAGTTATAAAAATAGTAGTAGTACTAGCAGTAGCAGTAGTAGTAGCAGAAGTAGTAGTAGTAGTAGCAGTAGTATAGTAGGACAGCAGAGCAGTAAGTAGTAGCTGTTTGAATAGCTGTAAATAGAGTTAGCAGTAAATAGTAGTAGTATAGCAGTAGTAGTAGTAGTAAAATAGTATGTTTGTAGTAGAAGTACTAAAGTAGTAGTATTTGTAGTAGTAGTAATAACGTAGTAGTTTGCAGTAATGTAAGTATAGTAGTAGAGTGGCATGGTAGTAGTAAGTAGTAGCAGTAGCATAGTAGTAGTATAATAGTTGCAGTAGTAGTAGAATTACAAGAAGTAGTAGTAATTTGTAGCAGTAGAAGACAGTAGTGTTTAGTAGCAGTAGTAGAAACAGTAGCAGAAGTTTTAAAAGCTAGTAGTAGTTTGAAGCAGTATAGTGAGTAGTAGCTGCAGTAAGTAGTAGTAGCTTAAGTAGTAGAAAGTAGTAGTAGCAGCAGCACTAGTAGTATAGTAGTAGTGCCAGTAGTAGTAATAACAAAGTAGTAGTAGTAGTATCGTAGTATTGTCAGCAGTAGTAGTAGTAGCAGCAAAGTATTAGCAGTGTAGTAGTAATGTAGCAGTGTAGTAGTTAGTATAGTAGTAAGTAGTAGTAGTAGTAGTAGTAGTAGCGTAGCAGTAGCAGTAGTAGTAGTAGCAGTGCGAGTAGTAGTTTGTAGAAAGTAAATAGTAGTAGTAGTAGCAGAAGTAGTAGCAGTAGTAAGTAGTCTAGAGCAGTTTTAGTAAGTAGTAGTAGTAGTAACAGCAGTAGCAGTAGCAGTAGTAGTATAATAGTAGCAGAAGTAATAGCATAGTAAATAGTAGTAGATAGTAGAGTAGTAGTAGTAAGTAGTAGTAACAGCAAATAGCAGTAAACAGTAGTAGTGTAGTAGTAGCAGCAGCAGAAGTTGTAGTAGCATTTAAGAAGTGAGAAAATTTAAAAATTTTTAAGAGAAATAGTAGAGTAGTAGTAGATAGTAGGCAGTAGTAGTAGTAGTTAGTAGTAGTATAGTAGTAGAGTAGTAGTTAAGTAGTAGAGTAGCAGTAGAAATAGTAGTAGTAGTAAAATAGTAGTAGCAGGGAAATAGTGGTAGTAGTAGTAGTAGTATTAGCAGAATAGTAGTAGTAGTAAAGGAAATAGTATATACAGTAGTAGTAGTAGTAGCAGAAGTAAATAGTAAAAGGCAGTAATAGTAGTAGTTGTAGCAGCAGCAGTAGAATAGTAGCAGAAGTATGGGAGTAGTAATAGTTTGTATAGTAAAAGTAGTAGTATTTTAAGTAGTAGTAGTGAGTAGCAGTAAGTAGTTTGTAGTAGCAGTAGTAGTAGTAGCAGCAGTAGCAATAGTAGTGTAGCAGTAGTATAGTATAATTAGTAGTAGTAAGTGTAGAGTACTAGCATAGTAGTAGTAGTAGCAGATGTTTGTAATAGTAGCTAGTAGTTAGTAGTAGCAGCAGTAGCAGTAGTTAGTAGCAGTAGAAGTAGAGTAGTAGTAATAGCTGTAGTAGAAGTAGCATAGTAAATAGTTTTTGTAGAAACCCGTGGTAGTAGTAAGTAGCAGTAGTAGTAGTAAATAGCAAAGTAGTAGAAGTAGTAGTAGTAGTAGTAATAGCAGTAGTAGTAGTAGCAGTAGTAGTAGTATTAGTAGCAGTAGTAGTAGTAGTAGCATAAATAGTAGAAGTAGTGTAGTAGTAGTGTAGCATTTAGTAGAGTGAAGTAGTTTGTAGTTGCAGTAGTAGTAGTAATTACAAAATAGTAGTAGTAGTAGCACAGAAGTAGCAGTAGTAGTTTAGTAGCAGTAGTAGAAAAGTAGCAGAAGTATTAATAGGTAGTAGTAGTAGTAGTAGCAGAATAGCATAGTACAAGTACAAGTAGTTAGTAGAGTAGTATAGTATTATAGTATAGTAGTACTAGTTAGCACATAGCAAGTAGCAGTCAGAGAGTAGTAGCAAAGTAGTAGTAGTAGTAAAGAGCAGAAGTAGTAGTAGTAGTAGTAGTAGCAATAGTAGAAGTAGCAGTAGCAGTAGTAGTAGCAGAAGGTTTTTTAGTAGTTGTAGTAGTAGTTAGCAGTATATAGTAGTACCAGTGTAGTAGAGTAAAAGTAGTAGTTTAGCAGAAGTAGTAGTAGTAGTAGTAGTATTTAAGATAGTAGTAGTAGTGTAGCAGTAGTAGTAGTAATAGAAGAAGTAGTAGTAGTAGTAGTAGTGTAGTAGTAGTAGTAGCAAGATAGTAGTAGTATAGTAGAGCAAAGTAGTATAGCAGTAGTAGTTAGTACAGTAGCAGCAGCAGAAGTATAGCAGTAGTAGTAAGTTAGCAGTAGTAATGCAGTAGTAGTAGTAGCAGAAGTAGGAGTTTGTATATAGTAGCAGAAGTAAGTAGTAGTAGTGTAGAAGTAGTAGTAGTAGTAGTTAGTAGTAGATAGTAGTAGTATAGCAGTATAGCAGTAGCAGAAGTAGTAGAAGTAGTAGTAGAGTAATAGCAGTAGTAGTAGTAATGCAGTAGTAGTGTAGTAGTAGTAGCGGGGTAGCGAGTATTAGTAGTAGAAGTAGTAGTAGTATTAATAGTAGATAGTAGAGTAGCAGTAGTAGTGTAGAATAGCAGGAGTAGTAGTAGAGCAGTAGCAGTAGTAGTAGCACAGTAGTAGTAGTGGTAGTTAGCAGAGTAGTAGAAGTAGCAGAAGTAAGTAGCAGTAGTATTGGCAGCAGTAGTAGTAGTAGCATAGTAGTAGTAGTATAATGACGTCAGTAGCAGCAGTTGTAGTAGAGAGTTAGACAGCAGTAGTAGAATGCCAGTGAAGTAGTAACAGATAGTAGTGTAGTATAGTAGAGTCGTAGTAGTAGTAGTAGTAATGAGTAGTAGTAGTAGAAGCAGAAGTTAGTATAGCAGTAGTAGTAAATAAATGTAGCAGAAGTAGGCAGTGGTTTGTAGTAGTAGTAATAAAGTAGTAGGTTAGTAGTAGTAACTGTTAGCAGTGCAGTAGTAGTAGAAGCAGCAGCAGGGGAATAGTAGTAGCAGCAAATAGTAGTAGCAGAAGTAGTAGTAGTAGTATACGAAGTAGTTTGCAATATTATTATAGTAGTTTGCAGTAGTAGTAGTAGTTGCAGAGTAGTAGTATAGTAGTAGCAGTTTGTAGTGTAGAAGTAGTAGCAGCAGCAGTAGTAGTAGTAGTAGTATTAGCAGTAATAGTAGTAGTAGTAGTAAAGAGTAGTAGTGTAGTAGTATAGTAGAGAAGCATGGTAGTAGTAGTAGTGTAAATTTGCATAATAGTATAGAGTAGAAGAAGTAGTAGTAGTATAGCATACAAATATTAGCAGAAGTATAGTAGTAGAAGTAGTAGAGGAAAAGTAGTAAAGCAGCAGCATAGTAGTAGTAGCAGTAAGTAGAAGTATAGCAAGTAGTAGTAGTACAGTAATAGTAGTAGTAGTAGCAGCGCTGTAGTAGTAGTAGCAGAAGTAGTGGTAGGTACTAATATAGTAGCAGTAGAAGTAGTAGTTGTCTAGCAGTAGTTTGTAGCAGAAGTAGTATAGTAGTAGTATAGCGAAGTAGTAGCAGTAGTATTTGAGTAGTAGTAGTAGTAGTAGCAGTAGTAGCAGTAGCAGAAGTATAAAGTAATAGTAGTAGTTTGTAGTAGCAGTAGTAGTAGTAATAGCATTTGTAAGGTAGTAGTAGTAGCAAGTAGCAGTAGCAGTAGAGAGTAGCAGAAGTAGTAGTAGTCATAGTTGTATTGAGAAGTGTAGTAGTAGTAATAGCAGTAGTAGTATTAGCAGCAGTAGTAGTAGTAGCGTAGCAGTAGTAGTAGCAGAAGTAGTAGTAGGGAAAGAAGTAGAAGTAGAGGTAGTAGTAGCAGTAGTAGTCAAGAAGCAGAAGTAGTAGTAGCAGTAAATAGTAGTAGTAGAAGTAGTAGTAGCAAGTAGTAGCAAAATAGTAGTTGCAGTAGTAGAGTAGTAGCAAATAAATAGTAGTAGTAATGGGCAGTAGCATGCAGCAGTTTTAGTAGTAGTAGTAGTGGTAGTAGTAGTGCCAGTAGAAGTAGTAACAAAAGTAGTAGTGTTAGTAGTAGTAGTAGCAGTCGTAGTAGTAGTAGTAGTAGCAGCAGTAGTAGTAGTACACAGAAGTAGTAGTAGCATAGTAGTAGTAATAGTAGCAGAAGAGTTAGTAGTAGTTTGTAGTAGTAGTTTGTATAATATAGTAGTTAGAAGTAGAAAGTAGTAGTAGTAGTAGCAGTAGCAGCGGAAGTAGTAGTAAGTAGTAATAGTAGCAAATTAGTAGGGAGTAGTAGTAGCAGAAGCGTTACAGTAGT
This sequence comes from Cherax quadricarinatus, assembly GCF_026875155.1. Taxonomy (NCBI): domain Eukaryota; kingdom Metazoa; phylum Arthropoda; class Malacostraca; order Decapoda; family Parastacidae; genus Cherax; species Cherax quadricarinatus. Next base: position 16,876,622 of record NC_069427.1, read on the forward strand.
AGTAGTAGTAGTAGCAGTAGTAGTAGTAGTTGCAGAAGTAGTAGTAGTAGTAGTAATAGTAGTAGTAGTATAGCGTAGTAGTAGTTGTAGTTAGTAACAGTAGTAGTATAGTAGTATTAGCAGTAGAAGTAGTAGTAGTTGTAACAGCAAATAGTAGTAGTAAGAAAAATAGAGTGGGATTTTTGTAGTAGTATTTAGCAGTAATAGTAGTAGTATTTGTAGTAAACAGTAGTAGTAGTAGCAAAAAGTAGTGTAGTAGTAGTAGTAGCAAAAGTTTAGTAGCAGTAGTAGAGTAGCAGCAATAGTAGTGCAGAAGTAGTAGTTAGTTGCAGTATAAGAGTAGTAGTAGCAGTAATAGATTAGTAGTAGTAGACAGCAATAGTATAGTAGAAGAGTAGTGGTAGTAGTAATAGGTAGCAGTAGAAGTAGTAGTAGTAGTAGCAGTAGTACAGTATTAGTATAGTAGAAGTAGTAGAAGAAAGTAGTAGTATAGCAGAAATAGTAGTTGTAGCAGAAATAGTAGTAGTAGCAGTAGCAGTATAGTAGTAGTAGTTCAGCATAGTAGTAGTAGAAATAGAGTAATAGCAGTAGTAGTAGTAGCAGTAGTAGTAGTAGCACTTTGTAGAGTAAGTAGTAGTAGTAGCATTATGTAGTAGTACAGAGAAGTGAGTAGTAGAGTAGTAGCAGTAGAAGTAGCAAGTATTAGTAAATAGGAGCAGTAGTAGTGGTAGCAGCAAAAGTATTTGTAGCAGTACGTAAATAGTAGCAGAAGTAGAGCAAATACTAGTAGAAGAGTATGTAGCAGTAGTGTAGTATAGTATAGTAGTAGCCAGTAGTAGTAGCAGTAGCAGAAGTAAGCAGTAGCAGTTGTAGTACTAGTAGTAGTAGTAGGGAAAAGTAGCAGAAGTAGTATTAGCAGTAGTAGTAGTAGTAGCAGAAATACAGAAGTAATAGTAGTAGTAGCCGTAGTAATTGTAGTAGTAGCGTGGTAATAGTAGCAGAAAATATTGTAGCGTAGTTAGTAAGCAACAGTAGGTAGTAAGGGAGCGTAGTAATAGTAGTAGTAGTAGCAGAAGTAGTATTAGTAGCATAGTAGTAGTAAATAGTAGCAGTAGTAGCAGTAGAGGCAAAGTAGTAGTAGTAGTAGTATAGTAGTAGCAGCAGTAGTAGTAGTAGTGTATAGCAGAATAGTAGTAGCGTAGTATTAGTAGCAGTAGTAGTAGTAGTAGAAGAAGTAGTAAGTAGCGTAGCAGTCGTAGTAGTAGCAGTAGTAGTTGTAGTAGTAGAAGTTATAGTAGTAATAGTAGTAGTAGAGTATAGCAGTTAGTAGTAGTAGTACAGCAGCAGAAGTTTTAGGAGCAGTAGTAGTAGTAGAGTAGCAGAATAGTAGTAGTAATAGTAGCGAAGTGTAGTAGAGTACATATTATTAGTTAGTAGAGTAAAGTACTAGTATAGTAAAGCAGTAGTATGGTAGTTAGCAGAAAATGGTAGTATAGAAGAGTTGCAGTAGTAGTAAATAGTGGCAGCATATAGTAGTAGTAGTAGCATAGTAATAGGATAGCAGTGTACTAGTAGTATAATAGTAGCAGCAGTATTAGTAGTAGCAGAGTAGTAGTAGCAGTAGTATAGTAGTAGTTGTGCAGAGTATTAGTAGTAGTAGCTGTAGTAGAGAAGTAGTAGAAGTAAAGTATTGTAGTAGTAGGGTAGTAGTAAATAGTAGAATAGTAGTAGTAGAGCAGTAGTAGTAGGGAGTAAATAGTAGCAGTAGTAGTAGTAGGAGCAAAGTAGTAGTAGTATAGTAGAAGTAGTAACAGAGTAGTAGTAGTATAGTAGTAAAGTTCTAGTAGTAGCAGTAGTAACAGTAGTAGCAGTAGTAGTAGTATAGTAGTAGTAAATAGCAGTAGTAACAGTAGTAAATAGTAGTAGTAGTAGTAAAATTCTAGTAGTAGCATAGTAGCAGTAGTAGTAGTAGCAGTATAGTAGTAGCAGTAGTAGTTGTAGGAAAAAGTGTAGTAGTTGTAGTAGCAGAAGTAAATAGTAGCAGGGGTAGTAGTAGTAGTAGAGTAGTAGTAGTAGTAGCAGCAGAGTATAGTAGTAACTTGCAGGAAATGAGTAGTAAAAGTAGCAGAGTAATAGTAGTAGTATTAGCAGCAGTAGTAGTAGTAGAAAAGTAGAAGTAGTAAGATAGTAACTAGTAGTATTAGCGTAGTTTGTAGTAGTAGTAGTAGTAGAAGTAGTGTATAGTAACGCAGTAGCAGTAGTAGTAGTAGTAGCAAGCAGAAGTAGTAGTAGCAGTAGTAGTAGTAGCAGAAATAAATAGTAGTAGTGTAGGAGAAGTATAAGTAGTAAATAGTGGCAGTAGTAGTAGTAGTAGCAGAAGAAGTAGAAGTATAGTAGTAGTAGCAGTAGAAGTAGCAGTAGTTTAGTAGTGGGCAGTAGTAGGGTAGCAGCAGATATTAGTGTGCAGTAGCGTAGTAGTAGCAGAAGTAGTAGCAGTGTACTAGTAGAAGTAGTAGTAGCATGTAGGTTTGTAGTAGTAATAGTAGTTTGTAAACAGTAGTGTAGAGTAGAAAAAGTAGATTTTGGGAAAA
>NC_069427.1:16879712-16925849 GCF_026875155.1 Cherax quadricarinatus
GTAGGGGGAAAATTTTAAGAAAGTGCAGAATGATCTTGGAAAAAAATTATAGGTCACTGCAGGAAGTCTGGATCAAACTGTTTTAACGATCTGGAACGTGGCTGTTGGAGATCAACCCCTGACTGTCACAAAGTAAGGAGATGGGAGTTGGGAAGAATTGTCCGGAGATCATAGGGTGACCCCCGTGGCCTGGCTGGGAAATCTCTCGCTTCACGCACTGAGCGCCCGGGCTCGATTCTCGGTGGGGTAGAAGCATATCGACATGTTTCCTTACATCTGTTGTCCTGTTCACCTAGCGGCAAGTAGGTACCTGGGTGTTAGTCGACTGGTGTGGGTCGCATCCTGGGGGACAAGATTGAGGACCACAATGGAAATAAGACAGACAGTCCTCGATGACGCACTGACTTTCTTGGGTTATCCTGGGTGGCTAACCCTCCGGGGTTAAAAATCCGAACAAAATCTTATCTACCATGGAGACAGGAAACAACTCAAGGCTCCTGTCCACTATTATGGATGACAGAGAATCATTTACAATTAAAGTATCAACTTTAGATACATGACGCACTTGAGCGCTGGCAGTAAATAATTCAGTTTGAAGGAAATTCAAGGACTCCAATGGAAATAAATCACTTTAGCTTTTTTTTCGGGTTATCCTGGTTAATTTACACATCTATTAGTATCTGTGGTAATTATACTTACGTGTAGCTGTGTCTAAATAAACTTTCTAAGTCCAATTATTGATGCTTCAGTTTTCGTAACATTACCATAGTAACCTGATTTTCTTACACATCAGTTTTACAAGCTAAGTTGTTATCCTGCCTCACCTCATTTCAAAGCCCAGCACTATCTGAGGTATACTACCACCCCCAGGATGCCACCCATAACAGTCGACTAACACCCAGGTACCTACTTACTGCTAGGTGAACAGGGGCGGCAGGTGTAAAGAAACATACCTTGTGTTTGCACCCGTGCCGGGGATTGAACACACTCAGGGTGTGAGCTGAGAGTGTTGTCAACTGAGCCAAGTGACACCCGTTAAAGTTCATTACCATTGTAACTTATCAAAATTTTGAGGCCCGGTCCCTGGATCCACTGGAATCATTCCAGAAGATAAGAGGAACTCTGGAGTACAATATAAGAAGGTAGAGTCCAGCCATCAACTAGAGTCAACCTCGTCAAGATTTTATTCTGATTATTAACCAGATGGTTTAGTAACCCAGAATAACCCAACAAAGCCGTGTCATCAGATTATCTGGTTTATTTGCACTTTGGCTCTTTAATGTTCACAAGGATGCGACCCACGACAGTCGGCTGACACCTACTTTCTGCTAGGTGAACATGAGCAGCAGGTATAAGGAAACGTGTGCATCATTTCCACTTTGGAAAAATCATATAGCTGATTTCCCACACTGTTAAAACTCCTCCAGGTTGGGGGGGGGGGAGGGGACAAGCAGACCCACCTATGCCTATAGATGGTGACATATTCTTCATACACTCTTAATTTGTAAGACTTAATTTAGTAATGAAGCCTCCGTAGGCTAATGTGCTATACACTGCTATTTATATGTATGTAATCTAAGTTAGACGTAGCGTTATTAAGTATAACACCTCTCACAACCCACACATTATGGACAGCAGGCACTTGTACCAACCAGTTGAGTGCCCTGACCCCCTGTCCGGTTACACCTGTGCTTAGTCACTCACGAAACTTTAGAGTGTAGGACGACTTATCCTGAAGCTGTGCAGTGAAGTATTCTAACATTCGATACCACATTACTATGCGAATTAGATAATTTCGCCGTGATAACAGATATCTTGCTAAAGTTCTAGGCAGTTACACGTGACTCGTACAGGTATCTCAGGTGACCGAACCCACAGCGACCCCCAGGTTCACGTAACCTGAAGTAATACTGAAAGCGCATTCTTTGTACCTTCAGACCATATGTAAATGGTCTTGGCGATTACCTCCACCAGAGATCTACAGTGCAACCGTCTCCACACAACTACCCAAGTGTGATAGAGGTATGTAAGAATTAATTCAGGTAATTAGGAATGAGATGGCAGGTTTCTAGTCTGGATTCCACATATAACTAGACATGGATCACTAACCTAACCATTCAGAACCCACAGACACCCTCTATCCTGTACATCCACTGAAGCAGTCACTAATTCATCTAGATCAACAAATTGCTACCACCCTAGTCCTGAAGCTGAACCACATGATACTGAGAAACAGAAAATTAAGAGCCATGATCCCTACGTACAAAATATTCAAAAGTGTTGACAAAGAAGAGAACTGGTGGATGTTGGAGGTAACACAACCAGGACACGAGTGGAAACTAGTAAGTCATTTAAATACTGTTTTATTCCCATTACCCATGACTGTATGATCAATAGTAATGTAGCTTTGATTTTAGGTACAGTTTTACACAATTTTGGATTATAATTGTCTTACAAAGTATCATGTTCTATATAACTGTGAGCTTTCTGTTGTACAACTGTCACCCATATCTGTACATTGTATCATGTTAAAATAAATTATTATTTATTAATTATTATTATATTATTATTATTATTATTATAATAATAAAAAAGTCAAATTGACTTATTGTTGTCATTGATGCCGTGGGGGTCAAATTATGGGGAAGAAATTATTTAGTGGAAGGGCTAGTAAGTGGAATTAATGAAAGAAGGAACAGAAGCAGATTTTACACACACACAAAAAAAACATGAAACAAGAGATTCCAGTCAATTAAATGTTGAAAAACAGAATAAATGAGTTGAAGTAGAGTCTGACAGAGAGGTTACCACGCCAGCAGAGTGGCGCAGTGGAAGCGTGCTGGGCCCATAACCCAGAGGTCCGTGGATCGAAACCACGCTCTGCTACATTGTTTTTTGTAGTGAATGTGTGAAATGCATCATGAAGGGACGTAATGGAGCCCAACTTAATAAATATGTTGAAAATTAGATATGTCAATACTTTAGATCGGAAGAAATATAGCCTCACAGGTTATTCTATCTTTAAACTTCAGTGTAACTCTCCCAGTGTAAATGTTAACATTGCAAAAAATATGTACTTAGCATACATAAGATCCTTGATAATTTACAATGGAACAGTATTAGTTCTGCAACACAGTAAAAGCATTGCAAGACTTGAAAAAATGAAGCCCTGAGAATTGTTTTGGGTTGTCCTATAACCACCAAAATTCTTAATATGAGGAAAAATTTAAATATAACTACCTATTGCTGCTGACAGAGTACGTGAAATCAGGTCCTGACAGGATGAAGCTGCTGCCTGCTAATCAAAACAACGTGTCTAAAGAATTACTGGAACTATTAACTCTTGGGACAAGTGAATAAGATGAATTCATATAACAGTGACCCCACATAAAAATATTTGGACTGCATAGTCTGTATCATGTTAAGAAACTACAGCATTTCCATCCACCGTGGCAGACAGCAACTTCTGAAATCGCTATGCCCACCTATCCTCCCAAGAAACTAATCATGCACAATCCTCAACTTCGATTACTTACTCAAACCAGTACTCTGGTACACATACACGACCTTAGGACAAATAATACTATCACACAGACTATCTACGCTGACGATTCCCTTAAGCCTGACAGTAGGGGTCAGGAAGTACTGTTATTGTGTATTAAAATTAATAATTGGGCTTCCACCTTACAAACTGAACTGTTGGCCATGTTTGTTACTCTCAAGTTTGTGGAAACAACGATCGCACACAATTAAATTGTAACTGTCTCTCTCTCCTCATTACTTGCTCTAAATATCCTGAAACCTGAGTGTACTCTATGTAACAAGATTGTGTATGAAGTTAGGCACAGATATACACAAATGATTGAAAAAGATATTGCAGTTAAGTTTTTGTGGATCCCCTCTCACACAGGCCTCCAGGAGCATAACAGAGTTGATGGATTAGCTAAACATGCATTAAATAAAGAAAATAATTTTGATTTTCAAAGAAGAGTTTAAAAAAACATTGTCAGAAAGGAACCACAAACAAGATTCAAACAATACAGATAGGAATTAATAGATCCATTATTCATAATAGTGAAATATTTCAAGTTAAACATCTATGAGGAAAGTAACAAGATCATTGCAGGATGTTGTTATTGACAGACTAAATCTAGGATACAAGTATCTGGCAGTACGGTTTGTAGGGAGATGTTAATGACATAAAATGCAAAGTGTGTAAACAGATACCTGGAGTTTACCTGGAATTTACCTAGGTCATAAACCGGAACATTATATCTTAGAGTGTCCAAACATTCAACCTTTGTATTAATGCTCACAGGATGAGCTGTGGATGTACAATAAACTAGCCGCTAAGGTGACACAACTAATTCTTGCATGATGTGTCTCTTGAAAATTAGACACATGTGCAACATCTGGGTATCTTTAATGTAGACGTATCGCTATCCAGTGGTTTTATCAATACAATTCTAGGACATAATTTGAAGACAGTAGAACTATATACAGAAGATGAGTAATCAGTCCCTCAACCTTGGAGTTGGTGTGAAGAGCACCGTAGTCGTGAAGAATCTGGAGCATCTGGATCTGGATCTGATGACCAGAGCTTTGGTAAGATGGGTAAGGAAGAAGGATGGGTAAGGATGGAAATATTGGAAAAGGGTGGGAGGGGGGGGAGAGGTAGGATATAAAAGGTAAGTGGCCCAACCACTTTGGTGCAAATTAAAAAGTGTATATAAATTGATAAGATATTCTTTAAGGGGTATAACACTAACCCATCAGAGTCACATAGATATAATAGGTATATAACTACATGACTCTGAATTGGTAGTAATTATACAAATTGCAATTGCTTTTTTTTTTTTTTTTTTTTTTTTTTTTTTTTTTTTTTTTTTTTTTTTTTTCGATTGCAAAAGGTACTTTTCCCTTAAAGAAAGGCAATGTTTTTCCCTACCCCTTTTTTGATTTCGTGGTAAAATTTGGGTTTTTTAATGGGGTTTTTCCAAAACAATAGCCCAATAGCATAATTTTACATTAGAAAGAATTTTAAGATGTTTCCCAAATTTGGGGGGCGATGTTTTTAAATATACATAGAAGGGTTCGGGTTTTAACCAACCCTTCTTCATCAGGTAAGTTCCCCTAAAAATCAGGGTCGGGGGTAACACTTTATGAAAAAAGGGCAAACCCTTTCTGGGGGGGAGAGTCATTCTTTGAGTCCTTTGAGGTGGAGTTTTAAATTTGGGTGAAAACGGTGGTTTTTAAAATCACTTGATAGGATGTTCCTACGGGCATTTTATAGTTCTTGAAATTGTTAAATTTTGTTTCTTTTTTAGAGTAAAGGCGTACTTTTAGGGCCCATTTAATATCTTTTTGTGGGGTGTAAATCTCCCCTTTTAAAACTCGGGTTTTCCCCTTTCCGGGGTATCGGTAATAAAGCGAAAAAGCTCTATTCTGGACCCTTTTTTCCCCCTTTAGAAGGGGTTGGGGCTTTTTTGGGTTAAAATGACTTTGGGGCCCCAAAGGGTATTCGAGTATGGGTCTTATTATCATTTTAAAAAAGATGTTTTTTGAATGTTTGGGGCTTGATTGAATCAAAAGGTCTGCTAAGCCCAGCTTTGCTGTTTGATTTTTTAGTTACATGAATTTTTGAGTGGAGCAGCCTGTCTTTTTCCCATACCCCAAGATCTTTTTAAAGGGTTTCAAAATGGTTACAGGTGAAACCTCGATGGAGATACCCCCTTTTTCTTCGATGGTTGATGAAAAAACACCTATGTGCTAACAAAAAACCTTGTCGGATTAGCCCGTAATTCTCCTTTTCTTCTCCCAATTGATGTTCGACGAAGTTAAATATTCTTTTTTTATGACTCTCTCAACTTGTTTTTTTCCTGTTACTGGAGTTATGAGACGACATGAAAAAACCCCATCTCCCAAACTGGGGTACAATTGTGCATTAAATCTGGTTTGAGGAAGGTCATTAAATTTAATTTTTTAAACAAAAGGGGGAATGAACAAAAACCTTGTGGACACCAGCCGTCGGTAAAAAAGGTTCTTCGACTTGCCATAAAGGTGGGAATGTTTTTTCTTTGGTTAAAAAAATTATAAATTACTCTGAGAAAGTCCATTTTATGGTCTGGTAGGTCAATGATTTTTTGTATAAAAGGGCCATCATGCCATAACTATCAAAACTTTTAAAACATCTCTTTGGCAAATTAAGGCCCAAGTTTTCCCCTTTGCTGTTTTAGATTGGGCCTACAGTGCCCAAAATAACATTTTTTGCAGGGTTGGTACCTCTATGTGTTCTAAACCCAAATTGTTTTTAAAAAAAAACAATGTTTAAAAATCCAATAGTAATTAAATTGTTGGAAAGGGAACTTTCTCAAGAATTTTTCCCCATTTGACTTCAATTAAAGATAAAGGTTATAGTTCCCGGGTTTTGGTAAAATGTTTTTATTTGGGTTTGGGCAAGAAAGATCACCCTAGCAGTCTTAAAAAAAAAGGGGAAATTTTTCCCGGAGGCCAAGATGGCATTAAAGATATTTACAAGGATTTTTTTCCCCAATTTTTCCTGGAAAGGTACTTTATTTTTTTCCCATTGTTTTTTTCCAGAGAGGCCCGGGGTTTTAATTTCTAATTTTCCCAAAAACCCCCTGACTTATCTCTAGAATTTAATGGGCCCTAGTAAACGGGGGGTGGGTTTTTCAAGAGTTGAAGAAACCGATGGTAGGTAGTGGTTGTAGATCGTCCAATTTTCTCATCTCCCCATTCAGTTACTAACGGGATAATGATTATTATTAAATTGTCGACTGTTTTTTATGAGAGATTTTTTTTTCCCCCCAAATACATCCCCCTTTCAAATTAGCCTGGTCCTGGGGGATCGTAAAGTTTAATTTCAACATTTTCTTCATATCTTCCCCGTGAAGGTATGAACTAAGTAGTTGGGAAACCCTGTGCTTTCCCCCCAAAAATTGCGGATTTACTCCAAAAAAAAATTTTTCCCGGGTTTACCCTTTATATTGATTACTTGAAGAACTAAAAATTTTTCCCTATGTCCGTTTTTGTTTACATCATGTTTAAATTTAAACTTGCCTTAACCGGTTTCCCAAGTTGCCCGCCCGGTGGGTTTTGTTTGTTTGAAGATTGCCTTTTTACATTTGGGTTGATAATTTCTTAAAGAATCTCTAATTTCTCCCAGGGAGGGTTTTTAAATTTTTTGGTAAAATCTTTGTGGAACTAATTGGGAAGTTGCATTTTGGTTAAACTTCCCTTTTTCGAATTTTGCAAGGGGCCTTTATTGCAAACATCAATTGCACTGGAAGGTAGATTTTCCCAAAGGGCACAATTTTAACACCCCAGGGTATGCCCGAAGGGGGCCAAAACCTAGGTGTTAAGATTGGGTTTAGGGGTTACAGGTATTCTTAAAAAAGGGAAAAAAAAAAAGTTTTTTTTGTTTATTATAACAGGGATATGGTTTAGTCCTACATTTCACCAGGGGATTACACGTGAAAGATGTCACAGTCTCTGTTTGTCAGTACAATATCTGGTGGTTCCCGGATGGGGTCCCAAAGTACGATTTTAAGGAATGGGCCTTGAAATGACCCAAATTTCCCAGCTGTATGATATTAAAGAGTTGTTTTCCTTTTAAGTCCCCCCAGGGGGGAAAAACCACTCACAGTTAAAAGAGGGGAGGGTGAAAGAGCATTTTAAAACTCCCGCTAAAATTTTTGGAAAATTTTCTGCTTAAAAATCCTATGTAGAGGAAAAATTTACTCCTATAAAAGGCTGTCTTTGGGGGAAAAATAATCCGTTCCTATTACTAAGTTTTCCCCCCCCCCCCCCCCCCCAAAGCGACGTTTTAGTTCCCATTGCAAGAATGTTATCTTCATCCCCCTGAATTTTTTTTAAATGTATATCCTAATTTAAAACCAAAATGGCTACCACCACTAAACTGTCCCCTCGATTTCTTCCCAAAATACAGTATCCACGTAAATTTTAATTTTGTTTATCAAATCTTGCAGCTTCTCGTTCCAAAAAAATATAAAAATCCGGGGGTTTTAAGTTATGTTTTCAACCTCAAAAAGGTAACGGTTATTAAAGAAATGGTTTTAACATTTAAATTTTAAAAAATTTTAATCCCCATTATTGCTTATTTTTCGGGTCGTACACTGCGTTCGGGAAAGCCTGGCCCAAATAATGTTAATTTTTGTATTATACTATTCCCCGCTGGACTCGTCAATTTTTAGAAGGGAAATTTTGCGTGGTTTCTTGTGTATTAACAATGCCCCTCCCTTCATCTTTTACTAGAGGCCCGAAATTAAAAAACTATTAGAATTTAATAGAATCGTTAGAGTCGTTAGAGTCATCATCATAAAACTGAGGTATGCTATACTCAGTTTCAGGAAGCAGAGGCTCGTGAGAGTTAATGGGAGACTGTGTAGGCTCCAAGGGAATATTAGATCGGCAAGGTGAGTTACCTTGGGGAAGTTCCTGTTCAACAGATCAGCTACAATAGCGGGAGAGTAGGCACCACTTTCTGGGGCATTATGTTCAGGTGTTGACTTGTCGGTTGAGAGGAGTTGTCGACCTGGTTTGTGAGGAGGGCGATCCCTGAGCCAGGATGACTTAGGCTTATTTTTAGATGTAGAGTATGGTACATACTTCTTGTTATGAGAAGGCTGGGTCATAATGGCCTTCACATTTTCAGGGATAATGATGGGAGTGATCCCATTAGCCATTAACAGATCATTCAAACACGAAGAACAGAGTTGAATATCACCACCAGCTGTGTCTTTGGCCACCAAGTACATTAGTTTGTGCTCTCGTTATATCCCCGTCGTGGATACCTGAGACACATGAGATGCGACTGAACCTTTGTTGTTGTGTCTGTTGTAAGTGAGGGTTAGATTGGGGCGCTCCAAGAGGGGCAGAATTCCAAACATTGGAACCATTGGTAGAGACCTGAGGAGTCCCACTTGATCCAGGCAGAGCTGGGAAGGAAGTTTGGGACATGGTTGGCGGTGCCTGGGGAGTGGTCTTCTTATAAGTGGATAGTTTCTTGGCGTCAAGAATTTTCTGCATTTCCTTTTTTCTTTCAGGACAAATAGCAGAAACAGCATGATGATTTCCATTACAGAGGACACATTTAGGTGAATTTTTATTGGTACAATCACGATACGAATGTTGGCCAGAGCAAATGCTACAAATTTGCCCTTGTATACTGCATTTGTTGTTGTTATGACCAAAGGCATAACACTTGAAACATTGTGTCACACTGACAAAGCGTTCCATGGAAATTTGGTCAGATGTACATCTGGTATTGAAACATTTGAAGCCATTTTGACACACAAGTTTTGGCCTCCTCAGGTGTCCTCGAGTATTAATTTTAAAGTTACCTTATTGTTGTTGGGATTCGAGAATTTATGTGCTTCAACAGCCCTAAGGTCAGAATTCTCGGTATTAATGTTATCAACAATTTTCATTAACATGCTGTGTTTCATAAAACTGTTGATTCTGTGCCACAAACACAGTCCTCTGAGCTTGATAGCTGTCAGGTGCAACTGGGATAACACACAGAAGTCTTCAGTTTATCCAGGACATCATGCTTTAGGAGTTGGAGTAACTCTTCTTCCGAAGAGAGAGAAGTACTACTCCAGTGTGGGTTTTTAAAAACATCCACTGGAGCAACAGATTGAGTTAGAGCAAATACAATTGAGAATGTCTTTCATGGACATTTGATTTCCAACAATGCGTAATCTTACACGAATCCTCGCCATGATGCCTAGGAAGGAGCATGTGGCAGAGGAGTTGCTTACAAAAAGGTATCTTTCCTTAATGTTAGCCTAACATCCTATTTCAGCTGACTTATGAAGGTCAGCTCCTAAGATAGCCTACCCTCGAGTAGTGAGGGGAAAGGGCCCAAGGCAAAGATCGGCTGGATTTTAAAAAACCACACGGGCTACCAGATGGTCAAAATGCCTTGTGTTTAACTCGCCAAAGCGAAGTTGCCGAAAAATAAGAAGATAGGACAGTCAGAAGGATAGCAATGTATGTAGTGTGTTAAGTGTGTGGGCCAGTGTTGATGTATGGGTGGGGGGAGGATGGGGAAGGATGGGGGATGGGGATGAGAGGGGTGAACAAGCAAGCAAGTCACCGCCTTACCCTCTTGATGGGATGGGGCTCGAAGTGACTGCAAGCAAGTCTCCTCTCAGCTCTGGTGAAGAACTACTCAGGATAACCCAAGTAAATTCTCGAGCAACAGTGTTCAGAGTTGCTCAGCTGAAGAGCGGGAACGACGACGTCTTCTCTCCACGGTGGCTGGGCTGCTCTGTCGAATCTGGAGCACAGGCAAGAAGGCTGACGCTTATATACTAGAGTCAGGTGAAAATAGGACGGGTAGCAGACGAAGCCATTGTCACTGTTAGGGGGGGATTCCCCAGTGGAAGTAGGTCATACCCAAGGACGGCTTAGTAGTAGTGAAGAAGGTTGTGGAGTTGTCCTCTGAACCAGCCAGCCTTCTTGCCTGTGCTCCAGATTCTTCACGACTACGGTGTCCTTCACACCAACTCCAAGGTTGAGGGACTGATTACCTCATCTTCTGTATATAGTTCTACTGTCTTCAAATTATGTTCCTAGAATCTGTATTGATAAATTCACGGGATGGCGAAACGTCTACATTAAAGATACCCAGATGTTGTACATGTGTCTAATTTTCATCTGTCGGTATTGTATACCATTCAAAGAACAATGTGTCACTTACTTGTCGAGACAGTCCTGAGTAGCTTCCAAACCCCTGGGTCCCGGGCAGATCCTGAACTCGAAGTGTCCACGGTGGTTGCTGGTGATGTCCACGGTGACATTGATTATCTGCCCCTGTGTGTAATGCTTGACGATGGTGCCTGTAGCGTAAACACCGTCAGGAGCCTCGTGAGGCCTGGGGTGCTGGTCCCAGGCATCACCACACACACCACATTTCCGTCATTAACTTCGTGTTGTTGCTGAAAACGTTGTCCGTTGGTCAGTTTTGTTTACATCTACACTCATCAAATATGTTTTAGCGCCTAAATCTTACGTAGGTGTATTAGAGCAGTTATATTAATGCTATGGCTGATATTTTAAAACTAATGATATGTGCATAATGTCTGGTTAACGGGAAAATTTTATAAGCAAAAAATCGAGGCTGAAAAGACTTACATTGAAGCCTCCACAGAAGCCTTGGTTGTCGTTGTAGTCTATGGAGTAGGCCAACCAGGCGCCATGCTGTGGCCCGTGATGGTGGCTCCATCAGACGTCCATGGCCCCGGCACCCGACCACTGCCACCTGAAGAAAACATTTGTTAGTTTACGAACCGTAAGGAATACTAATCCATGGTAAACCAATCAGTGGCTTATTTCCATTTGGAGTCGACTAACTCCTAGGTACGATATTGCTGGTTCACTGTACAACACCATGACTTATGTACTGCTGTTATGTTGCTAAACTGACCCTTCACGCTACCTAAATTTACTTAAATTCTCAAAACCACATACATATTAAGCTACACAGTAATAAATATTTTTGTAACTTAAATCATGTCTGCATAAATACCTCATTACGATTGTAACCAGGTATAAGCATGTAAATAATTCATTAAATTACCACTGTAACATTTTTAGCTTTCAAAATTTTATGGCCCAGTCCCCGTACCCATTATATGCCTCTGTAATCTTCCAACTACCGCCCACAGGATAGGTGCATAATAAAGATGTTAAACTAAACGACTACCCAGTTTTGTGGACAATAATACAAAAAGAGCTTCAACTAAGTTACACGGACTCAGGAAAATGTTTATGATGCATCCAAGAAAATCAGCAATATCTCGGAAGTCACTACTGCCCTGCTTCAGCCGGGCTGCAGGTACCTCTGGTAGTCTGCACCACAGGCTCATGTATACCTAACAGAATGCAAATATTGCGAGAGGAACTTTTGTCACACCTGCATCATTATGTGCGGGTATGCAGAAAAATATCAAAACCTGAGGGACAACTCGCTCACAGATATACAAGAAATGTCAAAGTATTTTATTCTGAGTGGCATACTACCAGCCATTCTGGGAAAATATCCTGAGTTTCCCTATTATAACATCTCTCCTTCCTTCACAGGTATACCATCCACGGTGTACTGGTGTCTCCTTCCTTCACGAGTATACCATCCACCGTGTACTGGTCTCTCCTTCCTTCACGAGTATACCATCCACCGTGTACTGGTCTCTCCTTCCTTCACGAGTATACCATCCACCGTGTACTGGTGTCTCCTTCCTTCACGAGTATACCACCCACCGTATACTGGTCTCTCCTTCCTTCACGAGTATACCACCCACCGTGTACTGGTCTCTCCTTCCTTCACGAGTATACCATCCACCGTGTACTGGTGTCTCCTTCCTTCACGAGTATACCACCCACCGTGTACTGGTGTCTCCTTCCTTCACGAGTATACCACCCACCGTGTACTGGTCTCTCCTTCCTTCCGAGTATAACCATCCACCGTGTACTGGTGTCTCCTTCCTTCACGAGTATACCACCCACCGTGTACTGGTCTCGTCCTTCCTTCACGAGTATACCACCCACCGTATACTGGTGTCTCCTTCTTTCACGAGTATACCACCCACCGTGTACTGGTCTCTCCTTCCTTCACGAGTATACCACACACTTTATATTCACAATACAAGGAACTCGCTGCTTGCACTAACATACTGTTAACAATAACGAAGAAAAGACACATCGCAGATCACGCTTTTACTGAGATGTTTCTCTCAGATAAAATTGAGCATAGATACATACGTTGCCCCCCGCCCCCCACGCCCCCCCCGCCCCCCCCGCCCCCACGCTATAGATTATATTGTGTATAATATTAATTTTGCTATGCCAAATTCTGGCAAGGATTTATAATTTGTATAATATTAATTTGATAAGACAATTCTGGCCAAGATTTATATCAGTGTATGTGTAATTGATAAGCCAAGTGTAACTAATTATATTAATGTGTATATTAATTTTGCTATGCCAAATTCTGGCAAGGATTTATACTAATTGTATAATATTAATTTTGATAAATCAAGTCTGGCTAAGTTTATATTAATTTGTATAATACTAATTTGATAAGACAATTCTGGCCAAGATTTATATCAGTGTATGTGTAATTGATAAGCCAAGTGTTGCTAATTATATTAATGTGTATAATATTAATTTTGCTATGCCAAATTCTGGCAAGGATTTATATTAATTTGTACAATAATTTTGATAAGCCAAGGCTGGCTAAAGGTTTGTATTAATGAACATTTGAAGTTTATATTATTTTATTACATGTAATTGCTAAGCTCAAGTAGCTAGGATTTATTCAAAGGTAAGTTGTATCAGTGTTGTAAGTTGTAATCAGTGTTATTAAGTTGAATTTAATACATTGCATCATGGCTGAAAATGAGGAAATTAATGTAGAAGACAAACATATGGAATATAGAGTAAAGAAAGCATCTCTGCAAGCTAGAAAGGGTCATGTAACAAAAGCATACAATAAATGCTTGGAATTAATGAATCAAGAAACTGTGAATACTGATGATTTAAAATTGTATTTAGATGCTTTAGGGAATAGATATGATTCATACAAATTATATTACAAGAAATATGAAAGAGATTTGTTAGTAAACTGTGTAGATGAGACTGAAGTAGATCTTATGATTAATCAGTATTATGAATTAGAGGAAAAGATTCTTTCCTGTAAAAGTCAGGCCTTGAATAAATCAAAATGTGTAAACCAGGAAGTTAATCAGTCTACTCCAACAAATAATATGTCTTTGCCAAAACTCCCAGAATTATGTTTACCTGTATTTAAACCTGGAGAAAACTAGGAGGAGTTTTGGTCAATTTTTAAAGCAGCTGTGCATGACAGGAGTGACCTAGCCTGTGTAACTAAATTATTTTACCTCAAAGGACAGGTAAGAGGAGATGCTCACATACTCATACAAGCCTTTCCCAATGTAGATGACTCTTACAAGGAAGCAGTTGACTTGTTGAAGGTCACTTATGGTACTATAGAAAAAAGTAGGTTGGATGTAGTGAATATCATTGTTAATTTAAAATCTCCAGATCACACTTACAAAGGTTTACAGCAGTTTAGAGTTAAACTGGAGAGCACTCTCAAAACTTTAAGTTATAAATATAATCTGAAGGAATCAGACTGGTTATTGAGTGGCATGGTACAGAATAAATTAAGCTGTAAAACACCTTTTGGCTCTCGAACAAATATCACAAGGGTTATTTTGGTCTGGAGGAAATAAGATAGGTCTACAAGAATTAATTGTGCAGTTGCAGACACCAACTAACTCATTTTAAAAAGATGCAACACAAAAACTCTGGGGTATCGTCAAGTTTCCAAAGGGAAAAATTATCCCATAGTAATAATCAAAATTCATTCTTAAAGAGTTGCATAGGTACATATCAAAGTAGCAGGAATCAGAAATAATGATTCTCCAAAAGGGTAAGAAGAATAAGTAACCCTCCTAAGAGAGCCCAGTTAATAAGAAACCAGTCAAAGAAAAGAGAGATTGTCTCTTCTGCAAGGGTACTCATTTTTCTAAGAATTGCAATGCATACAATTCATGGAATGATAAAGTTGAAAGATTGGAGGAACTTGACAGATGTATCAGGTGTTTAGGTAATCACAATGTAAAGGATTGTCATGCTAAATTAAACAAATGTTATCAATGTCACAAAGGAAGACACCATACAGTCATGTGTAAGGGTCTATATGATAATGTTGATAATAATGATAATGTTGACAATCCTGACACAACAGTAGCTAATGTAAAAATTGCTGCTAATTTTTAATAATGATGGTTTTGCTGAAGTACCCTTTTACCTGTGTTACAGGTAAAAATTGATGATAAAAGGCATAAATCAAAAAATGTAACTGCATTATTTAGACCAGGGATCCCAGGTACTTTCATAAAACGTAAATGTCTTGATGGTACGAAAGTACAAGATGGGAGATCCCACAACTTTAAAATTATCTGGTTTTCTCTCAAAATAAAGAGCTCAAGTGTATGACACTGTTTATGTAATGTCAGGTTGGGCAATGAGAAAAAACGTGTTAATACAGAAATTTAATAGATAGACTTTCCAGAGAAAATATCTACAGTAGGACTTAGTAAAGCTACAGAAAGACTTTCACATAATGTAAATTTAGCACCAAAACTGGTGTATTTGATGATTCTGTAAGGAATTTAAATATTTTGATATAGTGACTATTATCCCTCCTTTGTAAGGTATGGTAAAGAAATGGGGGTTCACCCTTTTGAAGACTGAGGAGGCCATGAAATGTAGGGTTTAGGATTCCTCGTAATAAAAAATTCATGACTAGAGGAAAACTACAAATACCATAACTGTGTGTCTACTCATGAAATCGTCCCCCAGAAATAATTCTTCCATAGAGGATGGGTTGAGCCAGTGCATAAATTGTGGAATTAGATAACATTGGGAAAATATGTAAATGAAGAAAGTCCAAACGATTCTTTTTTCTCAGGAGCAAAACCTGAGAGACATTAAAATTTGAATCTGGACAATACTGGTAGACTTCGGTGGAGACTGAACCATCCAGAATTGCCCACTGTTGCAACCCCTGAATGGGTTACAATGTATATGATGTATATATATATAATTATATTAAATTTTCATTAATTTTATATTGCTTTATTTGGGGATAATAGCTAAATCGTAAATATATTGCTTTATATTATTATTTGACTTTGTTATGTTGTTAGGTAGGATGTAACACATATATTATGTGCTCAAAGTTCAAGTCTTGATTGTCTAACTACTGTAATTATCGCTCTTTGCTCGTTACTCTGCCGGCTTCTCGTTGTTATTGAGCAGCAGCTGTCCACGGAGCTATCATGTGATAGAGGGGGGGGGGTACTCACCTTGCCTGAAGTATTCGTTGGGCTAGACTCGCTTGGTGTTGGGCATATTCCAGACAAGAAGTGCCTAAATCTCCCTTATTGGCCCTTGTTGGGAAAATCGTCTGTCTCATTATTTTTTATAGGTTCTGGAGACTCTGTTCACAGAAACATTGTATAGACTTAGTGATTTTCGACGTTTTTACTTTAGGTTTGTGTTTCTCTTAGACACTCTGGCAACTCAGGTCCTGCTGTAGCTTCTGACCTATTTGTACTGGTATCGTGTACTATCACAGTCGGGGATTTCTTATGGGTGAACTTAGATTCAGTAGTATGGGGGTTTTGTGATTTTGTGGAGGATCTGCTGATGGTCCCTACTTAGTGTCATTATATTATCTCATTGATCCTGATTGTCGCAGTTGCTTGTTATATTGCTATTGGGCTTAGCATTCTTTTTTATTGTTCAAGCAGACTGTTCTGATTGCCATCGGTCAAGAACTTAGTTGATGAGAGGCTTTGTCAGTCACTTGTTCAAGTCTAGTCGAGTCGTGAGACATAGCGAACTACTTAGAGCAAATTACACACATACACACAAACTTATTTGTATATTGTATTATTAAATGTACCAGACGGGACTTAAGACATAAAAATGTTGATATGTGCTTTCAGCACAATAATACGTACACGAGAGAAGTGATTAATATTATTTTGATTACTCTGATTAATTTAATTTAATTTGATATATGCCTAGACAACTTAATAAATATATTAAATTTTGATTTCTCTAGTTTTGTAGCCCACCAGTTTGTAATCATGAAGCACTATTTAATCATACTGAATTCTAATGGATAATTGGACAAGGATACTGACTAATTGTTACAAAAACCCAGTAACAGGCTGAATGCTAGAAGGGCAGTCCTTTCTAGTATTCACTGGAGATCTCTAAGCTTTTAGAATCGCATTTTTTGGCATATGGACAATTAAAGGCTCAGCTCCGTGAACTGAGTAAGACACCAGAATTGTTAACTGCCTATAATGATATAACTGCTGAGCAGTTAATTAATAAATTTATAGAAGAGGTACCTCCTGAGCAAGCCAAAATTTATAGTCACTATTTGCCACATCACGGAGTGAAGGAGGATTGTGTTTAATTGTAGTGCCAGAAGTAACAAAAATGTACCTAGTTTAAAGGACTGTTTGATGACAGGTCCGTTGTTGATGGAAAAATTAGGAGATATCTTATTAAATTTCAGAGTGAAGAATTATACCTTTACTGCTGACATAAGTAAAGCTTTCCTAAGAGTGGGTTTACAAGAGGCTGACCGGGATTGTACCCGCTTCTTATGGCCTGAGAATCCTAGTGACCCACTTAGCCCTCTGAAAACCTTTCGCTTTAGGAGCGTATTATTTGGTGCTACATCCAGTCCGTTCCTACTTCAAGCGATGATAAATGCACACCTTAAACATATGGAGAGTCCATTGAGTAAAGTAATTAGCAAACAATTTTATGTGGACAATTTCCTGGGTGTGATGTCAACTGAAGAGGAACTGTTAATGACTTATGGAGAGGCTAATAAAATAATGCAAAGTGCAAATATGCCTCTGAGGGAATGGAATAGTAATTCGTCCAAATTAAAGGACAAAATAAGTAAAGATTACCCTGGAGATGAAGTGCCAAAATGTAGTAATGTATTAGGATTAACTTGGGACACTGAGAGAGATTTGTTAATGTTAAAACCTAATAATTACAGTATGCCCAATAAATTAACTTAGAGAGTCTTGCTTGCTGAAGTTTCCAAATGTTTTGATCCACTAGGTTTAGTGTCACCCCTTACTATAAGAGGGAAATTATTAATACAGGAAGCATGGAAACTTAAATGTGCTTGGGATGAAATTCTACCTGAGGAATCATTAACAGGTGGGATGAATTAATTGGTGATTATGAAAAAATTCCAATGTTGGAGTTCCCATGCCAGGTGGCCAATCCAAATGGGAAAAATGTACTCCACATTTTTTGTGATGCTTCAAAATTGGCATATGGAGCAGTTGGTTACTTTCAATGTAATAGTGTTATTTCTCTTGTTATGTCTAAGGCTAAAGTGTCTCCAATTAAATCACGTACCTTGCCTAAGTTGGAATTAACAGCCATTTATGTAGGTGTCAAATTAGCTAATTATATAAGAAATAAGTTGCAGGAGATAAATATTAGCGACACTGTAATTTGGTCTGATAATGAGGTATCCTTAGAATGGGTTCATAATGGAAACAGTAAAATTGTGTACGTACAAAACAGAGTCACTGAAATTAATCAGCTGCAAGAGAAGTATAATAGTTTGGGTCAGCATATGTTAACATTTAATCATATACCAGGTGAGGAGAATCCAGCTGATTTCTTGTCTCGAGGTTTACCTTATGCTAAATTTGTAAATGCTGTATCATGGTTTAAAGGACCGAATTGGTTGGTAAATAAAGCTAATTGGCCTGTACAAAAGGCGTATATTGCTCCTGTTGAAATTACTGTAACCACTGCTCCAATAGTTTGCCCTTCATTAGCCATTGATATAAACAGGTATTCTTCTTTACCCAAACTAATCAATGTAACTAAATTGGTGTTTAAATTTCTAAACAAGATGAATATATCATATAAGTTTTCACATCCTCTTGAATATTGGATAAAGAGGGTACAGGAGGAAATCTATGGAAATGAGATTAAATTGATGATGGAAAGAAAAATTGTGAAAGGTTCCATAATAGAGAAATTGGGGCTGTATTTAGAGAACAATGTAATTAGGTGCAGAGGTGGGTTACTAAATGCTGAATTGGATGATTATGCTAAACACCCTATCTTACTGCCCACAACTCATCATCTAACAAATTTAATTGTTCTAAATGCCCATAAAAATGTAATGAATGGTGGAGTACAAGTGTTACGCGCCCCTACTTCACTCCATTATATACAAAAATAAAAGGCCAGGTTAAAATAAGTTCTGTAATAATATATCGCGAACCACTTTATTACTAGCTAGATAAAGCAGGTTCGACTATATATTATTATCGGGTACGGTATGAATCATCAACAGTACTCGCATTGTATTATATTGTATTATGTTATATCTTTCCCCATGATTATTATAATTATAATATTATATTATATTATTATTAGGTTAGGCATTACAAATGTGTAACCACTACTGTAGTGACCAATTGGTGGTTCTAGAATTGACGCCACGCGTCGCCTTCGGGCCGAGCTGAAGTCGTACTATGGAGTAGTTGAGTGAGGGAGTCAGGTCCTAGCTCTGACTCGGTACGGGTCTTCAACCCAAAGCTCCTAGCTTAAACTAAAACTTTATACCAAGTCTATTGTCTTGCCTTTGCCAGAAGTCTGGTAATTCATGTCACTTATGAAAGATAACTATTTCGTTACCCTAGACCTTTCTAAAAGTTAAATGGAGAGATTAGTAGATTATTAATTGAAATTATTGTATCATACTCTGTTAATGGGAATTTGAAGGGAAGATTGGGTTTCTTGCTGTATAGTATTTCATTTATAATTGCTTGTGGTTATTTTAATTCACTAACCAAATACCAATGAAACTAAATGATTGGTAATAAAATAAAACTAACAAAAAAAAAATTGAGTTATTTGTGCCCCTATTGTTACGGTGAAGATTAAGTCGTAACAAATGGGTTGTCTGTCCGGGAGCTACTTACCCTGAAGTACATATTTGTTTTGCATTAAAATTAAGCTCCCTTGCGAGAATTAAGAAAAAAGGTCCAGAAATTAAGTCATTATTAGATGAATTAACAGAGGCTACTCTTGACACTTTAAAATTACAGACATGTTGGCAAATAGCTAGACAGTTAGATATACCCTTATAATAATACCCTAGCGCAGGACTCTTAGGTCCCTAATTAAGGATAGATTATTTCCGAAATCCCAAGCATTGCCAGAATTAGATTTGGAAGATAGTTTTATTTCCCAGTTCGAGGAAGTAGAAATCCCACGGACGGGAACTCCCTTTAAAATAAGGAATTGAACCGGGGTTTTACGGGGCCCTTTACTACTCAGTCCCCCCCTAAAAGCTCTCCCCCTTCTTTTCCCCGGGAATGAAACCGGGGGTTGGAACGAACCCTCATTTAAAATTGACGGGGAAAAATTTTGGGGCTGGTGCCCCCGGCCCAAAATACACCGGAGAAGACCCCCAAATTTCCCCCTCCCCCCTCTTTAAACCTTTTTGGGAAAATTTTGTCGAAAAATAGAGCCCAATAGAACGCATATTACATTAAAAAACTCCCAAATCGAAGCTAGAAAAACGTCTAAACGGGGAAGAATTTAGGCGTAAAAGGGTTTCGTTTTGAAAAAAAAGGGCCAGAAGGGAGTTCCCCGGAAAAAAGGACGTGAAAAAAGCACGGAAAGGGGGTTTGACTTGCTTTAACAGCCCCTGATGGTACCAAATTTTAAAATAAAACCCGACTTAGTTTAAAATTCTTTAAAATTTTTTGAGAATCAGGCAGGGGTTAAAAGGGGCGGGCCCCAAAAGACAAAGGGGCCCCACATTCCCTGCCCCAAGTCTCTATATGGAAAGCCGCATTTTGTTCGCCTCCTTTACCATATGAGTTTTTTATGTCCAGTACACGTGTAAAGAGAACTATTTTAGAAGCATTGAAAAGCTCCCTTTTAGTTACCAAATAGCTTTTCTTTCCCTTGAAACGGCAAAAAAAGGAAAAAACTTTTTTTTTGGGTTTTCCCCGGGGAAAGAGTGGCTTTTGAACTTTGGGTGTCAAACTTCCCGGGTCACGATTTAAAAAGATCTTCAAAATTTAAATGTTACTAAAGATTTGTATGAAAAATTTTCCAGGGGGGTTTTTCCCCGTATCTTTTTGGCCTTTCCCAAAACACTTTGTTAGTTTACTCCGCGCTGGCAGCAATTTTTGGGAGTTTCCCCCGATTTTGGGTACAATCTAAAGAAACCGGGTTACCCAAACCAGAAACGAGACCCGAACCTGCGAAGCCTTTCGGTAAGCACCCCCCCCCCCCCTTTCACTCCGTGTAAAAAGGGTAAACTGAAAAAAACACCAAATTCAAATGACCCACCCCTATAACCAAACGGGTTCTTTGGAAAAAATTAAATGTTCGAAACTTTGTTCAAAAGGGGACATTTAAATCACAAGCTTTAAGGGGGTAAAGGGGGACCGGGGAAGGGCCACCCTATAAAAATTGCCCAAAACAAATAAATCCTTCAAACCACCCCGGGAAAGGTCCGCCAAAGTAATGCTCCCCCCCCCAAAGGGAAAAGGAACAGATCCTCCATTGCTAAGAGAATATGGGTATAAATCGTAAAAACTTGCCCCCCAAAGGGGGGGGGGCATATAGTCCTTATTTTTCCAAAAGCAAATTTGGGAATTACCGAAAACCCGTTTTGCAAGAAAATTTCCCTTTGGGATACGGGGTCCTTTTTAGCATTTTTAAAAAAAGGACTGTTATCATTCCCCGCCGGATCATAAGGGGTTTCGATCCTGTTGGAAGTTTTATGGGGGGCCCCTACCGGTCCCCCTGTACAAGTTTATGTTGAAACTCCTTTTTTAAGGGGAGTAAAATCGGAGGTCTCACCAATTTTCCCCCCTAAAGATTAGCCCTATTGTTTGGGGGAACAAACTTGGGGGCGGAAAAAGGGAATAGGGAAAAAAGGGGCCATGGGGTTAAAGGAAAATTCCAAACCAGGAAAATTTACTCTCAAAGGCCCGAAAACGGAACCACCCTTTTTCCTTTGAGCATAGAAACCCCCGGGCAATAAACCAAACAGTCGCGTTTCCCCCTTTGGGTATCGAGGAAGCATGGACGACGTCGACGTAGGAGAGGAGACATATTCAAAAGCCGGGGTGTCAAACCCAACAACCCCACCCAGAACCGAAAACCATTTTCCTTTAATGGGGGGTTTTCCGAATAGATTTATTCTCAAAAGGAGGAACCCTAGTAAAAAACTCAAATAGACCCCCCCTTAAGTAAACCTCGGGAAAGCTTCCCTTGTGTTGGGAGAAAAAAACCCCTTAAAAAGGGGAAACCCTTACTTTGGGAAAAGGGGATTTACGGGAAAAAAAAAACTAGGATCCTTAAAAAGGGGTTCATTTTACTGGTCTTCCCTACCCCTTTTTTAAAAAATTTGGGCATTAATTTGTTTCATGACAGCCTCAAGGTGGACATCGGGGAAAAAAGGGAAGATTTTTAAAAAAAAAATTGCAAAACACTTCCAGGGCCCAAAAAAGGAAGGGGAAGAAGTGGAATGGTATAAAAAAAGGGCTTTTCCCCGTGTGTCAACTGTGGGCAAACCTAAACTTAATCCACCCCCTGCGCCGTTAAAAACCCAAAACAAGTAAGGGGCGAACCCTTTTCACTTGGGGGATGGGACGGGTTGTCCCCCGCCCCCCAAACTCGGCGGGGCAACCATTCCCCTTTTCACTATCATGGCACAGTCACCGGGTTTCCCCGGGAAACAGTTCCTCTCGGGAGGTTTAAATTCCCGCCTAAAGTGAGACCCACGGGATTAAGTTTTTCCCTCTCACTTCGGATTTCCAAGAAAAGTTCAATCGGCAAGGGTCAAATTTTTTCTTAAAAATTTTTTTCCTAAAACCCTTTTGGTTCGGGTTGGGGGTTCAAAAAGGTTTAGGGCGAGGGGCCCTATCGCCCCCAATCAAAAGGGGGTGGTGGAAAGGTTCCACCCAAAACTTTGAAATTTGATGGGGTCCTATTTTTTTACAGTTTTCCCCAAAGATTGGGATAAGGTTTTCCCACTACTTTTGGTTTCCTAAGAAAAGAAAAAACAAGAAAACTTGAATTTTTCGCCATTTGATTTAAAATACCGGGCATAAAATTAGAGGACCATACAGGTTCTAAAAGAAGCTTGGAGGGGGGAAAGAAAACCCCGACTTTTAGGAGCTCCCCTTTAACCTTAAGGGAAAAAAACGCCTGACCTAGCAGAAAATTTGGGCCCCCGGGGAGAACTTACGACAAGCACAGAGTAAATGAAGGGGGAATTTCCCCCGATGGCCCCCGCCCAAAACCTTCGTTCTTTACCCCCCCCCCCGGCAAGGTTTGGTTCAACGATTTCATCGGGGGACATCCTCTACACCCAAATTTAAAGGGCCCTTTAAAAATTCGTGAAGCCCTAAAGTCGGGGAACTACTTGGTAAGGATGCCGAAAAAAGAGGAACTCCCAAGGGGGACGTATCACATTAACCCAAAAACCCTTTTTCGGGTTTCGTTTAAACCCATTTTTCTCCCATAACCCCTAAACCCAAAGAACGGGTTCCATTAATTCGGATAAAAAGATGGGAAATACCAGTTTTCTGGAAAAAATTCGACACCCTTAAAGAATTTAAATTCTCTATGATAAATCGGGAAAGTAAAAAGGGCACGAAATAAAATCCCGGGATTAAAGCAAATCTCCACCTATTCAACGATTCCCAAAACCGTGTACTTTGGGGTGTGCACGATGTTACTCTCAGAAAACCCCTACTCCAATCAAGCAATCTCCCTACAGAGTGAGCCCCCAAGAAACAAGGTGACTAGAGGCAGAGGTGAACTTCTTCCCTCTCACACAGGGGTTGATAAAACCAAGTAACAGTCCTTGGGCATCCCCGTGCATTCTAGTCCCCAAACCAAAATGGACCTTCCCGTTTGTGCACGGATTTTAGAAAAGTCAATTGTAACAGTACCTGATGGGTTTCCAATACCCAAATTGACGACTTAATAGACAAGGTCTCCAGAGCTAAGTAAATCAGTAAATTGACTTGTTAAGAGGGTATTACCAAGTCCCTTTGTCCCCAAAGAGCTCAAGAGATATCGGCTTTTACGATACCTGGGGGCCTAAAACAAGTATTGTGTTATGCCCTTCGGCTTCTGTAACGCGGCTTTTTCTGTCCAAAGCGTTTTAAATGAACATAACGGCGGATTGGACAGAGTAGAAGCTTACTTGACGACTTAGTCGTATACAGCGACAGTTGGCCCAACACCTTAGACAGCTTAAAGGCCTTGTTCGACCCCTTTAAGTAAACATAATTTACAGTGAATTTGTCCCAAGTGTGAGTTGGCCAGAACGAAAAATTAAATACTTAGGATTTCGGATTGGACAAGGTGAAGTCGCTCCTTTGAACGCCAAAGAAAAGGCCCTTTTAAAGAATTTTCCTCCCCCCTAAGGATGGGAAAAGCGTATCAAGATTTTAGGAGTTGCCGGTTACTACCGTCGGTTCTGTCCGAATTTTGCACAGGTAGCTTTTCCCCTAACTGAATTAACTAGTCCAAAAACAAAGTTTTCATGGACCCAGGACTGTGAAATTGCTTTTAATCGTTTAAAAAGATTACTATCCTCTTCCTCAGTATTGCTAAGTCCTGATTTTAATAAACCATTCCACTTACAAATAGATGCCAGTGCATATGCTTTAGGAGCCGCATTGTTACAGAAGGCTCCAAATTCTGACCTATTACAACCTGTTTCTTATTTTTCTTCTAAGTTAAAGAAATCCCAAAATTTAAATTATTCAACTATAGAAAAAAAAGCCTTAGCTCTTGTTGTATGCCTAGAGAATTTTGATGTATATTTAGGATCTTCTCCCCATCAGATATCGGTGTACTCCGATCATAATCCTTTGACCTTCAGAAATACTATGAAATCGAAGAATGCGAGAATACTTCTTTGGGCTTCGAAAAATTTAAACCCCTTTCTCTATCTCTATTTCCCATATAAAAGGAAAACATAATCTCATTGCTGATGCCCTCTCTAGGCCTTGAAATTTTTATTAATATACCTTTATTTTAACAGTATGAGTCGGTACTTTTATGACCATCTATGTTGTGGAGAAAGCTGGAGATGATGTAGACGCTGTCTATGTTACAACCTCTGCTACGTGACAGATGCACCCACCACCGAGAGTCAAGTCAATGGCGACCGTCAGTCGCGAGGGGGGGGTGTTACGCGCCCTACTTCACTCCTTTAAATATACAAAAATAAAAGACCTGGTTAAAATAAGTTCTGTAATAAAATCGCGAACCACTTTATTACTAGCTAGATAAAGCAGGTTCGACTAATTTTATATATCGGGTACAGTATGAATCATCAACAGTACCCCCGCATTGAAATTATTGTATTATTTATATCTTTCCCCATGATTATTATAATTATAATATTATATTATATTATTATTAGGTTAGGCATTACAAATGTGTAACCACAAACGTAGTGACCAAAATGGTGGTTTCTAGAATTGACGCCACGCGTCGCCTTCGGGCCGAGCTGAAGTCATACTATGGAGTAGTTGAGTGAGGGAGTCGGGTCCTAGCTCTGACTCGGTACGGGTCTTAAACCCCAAAAAGCTCCTAGCTTAAACTAAAACTTTATACCAAGTCTATTGTCTTCCCTTTGCCATTAGTTTCCTGAAGTTGTAATTCATGTCACTTATGAAAGATAACTTTTTCGTTACCCTAGACCTTCTAAAAGAGTTAAATGGTGAGATAGTAGATTATTAATTGAAATTATTGTATCATACTCTGTTAAGGGGGAATTTTTGAACGTAAGATTGGGCTTCTTGCTGTATAGTATTTCATTTAAAATTGCTTGTGGTTATTTTAATTCACTAACCAAATACCAATGAAGCTAAATGATTGGTAAAAAAAATAAATCTAACAAAAAAATGGAGTTATTTGTGCCCTATTGTTACGGTAAGATTAAGTCGTAACAAGATACCTTAAATTGTATTAGGAAACTTTCTGGATTCCAAAAGGGAGGGCAAAGTGTAAAAAGGTGATTAAATCTTGTTAAAAATGTCGCCGTGGGGAGCCAGATCCTATATTACCCAGGTCCTCCACCCATTGCCAAATGAGCAATTTGAGTTGTTTAGCAACGAACCCCCACCCGGCCGCAGTGTGGAAAATACTGTATATATTTTCCAGAAATACAGTAGTTATATTAAATAGATGGCCATACTGTATTTAATAAAAATTATGTTATCGACAACGGAAGCTGCGCCTGCGCAGAAGGGACTTGTTTATTTTGTTTGAATTGAGTAACAGACGTTGTGAAAAAGGGGAGAATTTTTCGTGCTCTAGAGGTTAAAATTTGGGCTGACTCCTCTCAAACAGGGGCGAAATTGCTGGATGTGCTTTCCTGCATAACTTGAAATATCAGGCGACTGGACAAGACAGCTCCAGGAGCCTCAGATAAGTCCTGTTTATGTATAATTCTGGCCAGTATTTTCATAAATTTAGACAGTGGGGTTTTTGAGTATGATACACCTTAATCTCCAGTAAAATTTGGGTGAGTGTTATGATTAAGATATATTCTCCTTCTGTTGTATAAATGTGTATATCATGTATATATTATTTATTATTTTTAATATACAGTCCACAAATTTATATGTTTACCAGCTTTCCCCGGGTGATGTATATTTCATTTGTAATTAATAAGGTCCAGAGCAACTTGTGGATGTGACGTGGTAGGTATCGAAGGGGACATTTTTGCGACCCTGGGTGCCCAAATTCCTACTTGTCTAACTGATAAATAATAATTATCTTTGTTCATTTACTATTATGTATATAATGATACATTCAGATAAATGCAATTTTCCACAAATATATTCATGTGGACGGAATTATTATGAGTAGATGGAGTGCGGAGGTCAGATTATGTCTGCCTTATCCTCAGACTGCAAAGTCAAATTTATTATTATGCTGAACAACTAATACGTATTCCAGGACCTTATTAAACAACAGCCAAACATACAACTGCGCTTTTCAGCTTTTGTTGGAACACTACGTTACTTAACAAAAGAGTTCTTGATCCTAAAGTTACAATTGCTTCCATAACCTCCACCAGCACAGGACTCCTGCAAGATTTTAACGCATCAGTTATCTTTCTTTGTTGCTCATTAACTCAGCTCTATCAAGTTTTGCATTCAGTACGTTAGAGTTATCATGTTATGGGGATATAGGACCCAACATGTATTTATAAGTAACAGTTACTATAATAATACCTAATTATATTGAATTGATGGGGACTTTGCTCTAAATGTCAGAAGGACTGATCAACCTTATGACTGAGAGGCAGCTGGGTCAAACCTATTTTTCTCAATATAATAGGTTATACTATAGACACATAAACACACAATTTAAATAAGTAGTTTATAAAGTTGTATTTCTTTTTGTAAAAGTAAAATTAAGGTGTGGTAGAATTGTGGAACGGGAGAAGTGTGCTTGGCAACATCTTTTGTTTTGGTGGGAGGAGCTTAGGTGGGCTTCTCTCTCTCCCCTCCTCTGACTCTCTCTCTCTGTGGCTGAACCTTCAACCTGGCAGGATCCTCTGGGTCCTTCTCCTAATCTTTTGGGCATCATGTGTGCTCCAGGGGTAGTTTTTATAATTTAATTTTGGCCACCATACCCCGGGTACTAAATGTGTCAAAACACGGGTTAGCCCAGATTTTTATGTCAGGAAGAGTGAAGGACAAGAGTTTTGCAACACACCATGTGGAGCACAGGCATGGAGTGTGTGATTTTGTTTGAAAATGGAGGTGTGATTGTATATTTCTATACATATCTATTGAAAAATACAGTTATATTTTTATAGTAGTAGTTTACATAATCTTTTGAAGAGGGCTGGTGAAAGGGTATCAGAAACACTCAAGATGATCAGCCATGATGTAAGTATTACCCCTAGACAAATAAGGCCATTAAGTAAAAGCTACCCCACACTAGAACATGTAGTGAGAACCTTACTATCAAAGTAATAAGGGGACAAACCAACGTAACATGGGAGCTTGACCGGGAGAGTTATTTGACTGCTAAAATAACTCAAAACATTCTTAAACAATATGTGCTGGTATGGGGTAATAACATTGCATGTTTCTGGTAGAAGATTTTACCAAGGTGGTCAGTGGAAGTGTTTTTTTCATATATTAGTTTATGGGTTGTTTTTCTCCTAAGGTGGGGGAAAGGGATAAACACATTTTGTTGGGGTTATGGTAAGTGCTTTGCATAGTTTACATTCAATTTGTGTTATTGAAATGTGCCTGTGGGAAAACTTTGTCCACTGATACTGTAAGAGGGAAGCAAGTGTTTAAAGATAAAAACTATGTCAGAAGATGAGTCTTCAGATTTTTTAGGCTTCAGGGAAAAAGGGTAAAAATTTCATCAGTAAACATGCCTGTTAATAGTGAAGATGGGGAATCACCTATCCCAGGTGATATGGAAATGGAGAGAATGAGACTGAAATTAGCTGTACTAGAGGCTGAAATGAAATTAATGAAAGCTAAGGAGAAAGAACGTCAAAGGTTAGGAGGTTCAGAACAAGAGCCTGAGCATACTTTAACATAACTAAAGCGCAAATTTTGCCCCTAAGTTTACAGAGAGTGACCCAGATAGGTATTTTCTTTTTTTGAGAAGACTGCTTTGGAGCAAGGATGGCCCAAACAGAAGTGGGCTACCCTAGTTCGCACACAACTTGTAGGTAAAGGATTCCAGAGAGTAGAGACTCTGGAGGGCAAGATTTTTCTGATTATGATAAGATTAAAGGGGAAGTATTGCTTGCCTACCAAATGATACCTGAGAAATATAGCCCAAAAGTTCAGAAATAAAAAATTTCGGGATGGCAGACCTTAACTGAGTTTGGGAATGAGAAACTGTTCCTTTTAAAGAATGGGTTTGTTCTAAAGGAGTTAATAGAGACTATAAACAAATTAGTAGATCTAAGGGTTTCATGAGGAATTGTACAATACAATCCCTGTTGACCTCAGAGAATATTTTGGAGGACAAAAACCCAGATAATTTTTTCAGAAGCACTGGATCTAAGGGGGACCGATTCTTGGCTCGCAGGGGAAATTTGGGAAGTAAAACAGTCCATGCTGCTTCTGAAAATTTCCCCACTCATTCTAAACCTTATTCCAAGTCCTATGGTCATAAAAAGGGAAGTGGACAAGAATTTTCAGGGACAAATGAAGGCTGAGGTGCCCTCTAAAATAGAAGGAAAAGGTAAGGCAGCTGGAGTTCAAAGTTTACCTAGACAATCAGATAATGTTTCAGGTCCTCGAGTAAACCAGCACCAGCCTACACCAAATGGTAAAAATCCTTTAAGAGTTATGCCCGTTACTACTGTAACAAAAAAGGACACACCACAAAAGTTTTGCTGGGCAAGGCAGCGAGATCAGGAAAGGGAGGAACCACCCCAGAGGACCTCTAACTGTAGACACAATCCAGTTTCCTGTATTTCAAAGCAAGGTGAGGAGGTACCCTAGGTCTAGATCCCAGGATGCAGGTATTTTTCTAGTAAGTCCACAGTTGCTTTGCATAAGGGGTGGGGAGGGTTGAGAAATATAGTGTCCTTGAGAGATGGATGTAGCACCTACTCCTTGCTACGTGCTGGAGTGTTTTCCAATGTCTAAGGATACCTATACTGGAGTAGATGTATTTTTGAAGGGTATTACGGGTTCAACCAAAGGACACCAATACACAAATTATGGGTAGAATCTGCATACCAAGTGGGCTATCTCCCTGTAGGTAATCCAGATGAAATTCCCTTCGAAGGGGGCGACCTCTTATTAGGGAATAATGTATGGGGTTGTTTGACAGTGAAGAACCACTAGTATGGGGGCAACCAGGCCCCAAAGTTTGGGAGAAGAAGGCTAGGGGACCCTGCCAGAAAACCTTTTCCCCGTTGGTGCCATCACAAGAAGTATGTCTCGTGACCAGGATACCCAAGGGGAATCCTTATATTTCTCAAAGAGGATGGTGAGGACTTTTGGTTTGGAAACTCTATTTTCTGAGGTTGAACTGCAGTCAACTAAAGAAAAGGATACCACAACCCCGATTTTAGCCTAATCAGTGCAGAGATCAAGGAAGTAGTGTGAGGGAGATTGGCCTACTATGATGCAGTTAATTGCTGCACGGGGTGGATGACACACCCTTTAAATCGATCAGAGCCTCACTGTGACTGAGGAGGAATCTTTACGTTTAAATAAATGCTTCTATTTCAGAAAAGGGATACTCATGAAGAAGGCACCTTCGGTTGCAGTACCAGTAGAAGGAGAGCCAAATTTTTGTCACCAGGTCGTGGTGCCTTGGGCCTTATGAAACCATGTTCTTAGCTTAGTGCATGACACACCTCTAGGTGGACACCTAGGTATTGCTAAAACAGTATCCAGGTTTCCCGGGACTTCTTCTGGCCCCCGGCTGTGGGAGACGGTGGGAGATTATATAAAGACCTGTCATGCCTGCCAAATTATAGGGAAACCTAATCAAAGCATTAAACCTGTTCCCCTTCAGCCAATTTCAGCACCAGGTGAAACCCTTCACAAGCTGGTAGTGGATGTCGTTGGCCCACTCCCAAGGGCCAAAGGGAAATAATTATTTACTAACAATAATTGCTCCACTACCAGGTACCCAGAAGCAATCCCTCTAAGCAAGATAACAGCTCGAGTGGTCTTAAGGGCTTTGATGAAGTTCTTTTCCCATGTTGGCTTTCCTCGGAGGTACAAACAGATCAAAGGGGCTAACTTTACCCTCGAAATTATTTAGGAATGTGTTAAAGGGGTTAGATGTACAGCCCAATTTCAACTGCCTATCACCCTCATCTCAGGAGTTGGGAGAGAGATTTCATCAAACCTTAAGGGCAATGATGCGAGCTTATTGTATGAATAACACTAAATGAATGGGATGAGGGTATCCCTTTTCTCTTGTTTGCCGTGCGGGGAAAACACCCAAGAATCCTCAGTTTCAGCCCTTTCGAGCTGTCTATGGTCATCCATGAGGGGAAACCCCTGACTATTCTCAAGGAGCATTGGCTGGGTGGTGAAAATGAGGTTCCCGCCGGAAGATGTTCTCTTTTTCAGGAAACGATTGGACCAGGCGAGACAGATGGCAGCAGACAACCTCAAAGCTAGTCAGAGGGCCATGAAGCGCGGGACACCAAAAGGGCGCCCCCTCGCTCCTTCAGTGTTGAGAGGAAGTGTTAGCTTGGAGCCGGTTCCGGGACAATTTCCTTGGCTGCACGATTTTATGGACCCTTTGTCATCACAGGCAGGTTTTGGCCCCAATTATGTAATTAAGGGTGCTGGCCGTCGCAAATCAGAAAGGACTGTGCACATTAACAGGTTGAAGAAATACCATTCTAGGGCAGGAGTTGCCGCTATTCAAGTTGAGTATGACGATACTGAAAAACTTCCTGTAACAACAGAAGTAAGGCTGTGCAATTCAGCCATCTTGCAAAATCCCTTGGCACACATGAAGGGACTCAGTGTACAGGGAGCCTTTGACTTGGTTCAGTTACTTCCAAAAATTTCCAGATTTGTTTGGGGGTGTACCCAAAGTAAGTAAATTGCCTCCCATGATGTGGATGTCGGGGAAGCTGTTCCAATAAAGTTTGGCTCCTTACCGCATGAACCCAACAAAACAACTTCACATGGAGGAAGAAGTGAAATTCCTCCTTCAAACCCGTTTGTAGTGCCCAGCGAGAGTCAGTGGGCATCTCCATGCCTGTGGTTCCCAAACCTGAGGGGTCTATGCGTATGTGCACTGACTATCGCAGAGTAAATGAAGTAACGAAGGCTGACAGTTACCCTTTGCCACCCTATGGAGATGTGATTGATGCTGTGGGAGGGGCAAAATTTGTGAGCAAACTGGACTTACTTAAAAAGGGTATTATCAATACCCCTCACCCAGCGGCCAAGGAAATTTCAGCCTTCGTCACTCCAGATGGGTTATTTCAATATAATGTTCTTCCTTTTTGGGTTAAAAAAAATGCTCCTGGCCACCTTCCAGCGTCGTAAAAATACTGTCATAAGGGGGTTGGAGGGGTGCGGGCCTATCTAGATTTATTTGTGGTATTCAGAACCAGTGGGAACTCACTTGGTAAGATTGCAAAAGTTGTTTGAATGTCATCCACAGCCAATCTAACCATCAATTTGAGCAAAAGTGAGTTTGGCCAAGCCATGTAACAATTCTTAGGATATGTAGTTGGTCAGGGAGAAGTTGCCCCAATTCATGCTAAGGTGGAGGGCCCTTATAAATTTTCCTTAGACCACAGAATCGGAAGGCAGTGATGAAGTTCCTGGGCATTTGGGGGGTTATTACAGACGATTCTTGCCCCAACCCTCCCCGTACGTCACCACTGACAACTTTGACCAGTCCCAAAGTTCAATTCAACGGACAGCAAGTGTGACAGGGGGTTTGAAAATGTGAAAATGTTATTAGGGAATGCTCCTATCTTGAAAAGTCCTGAGTTTGAATGCCCCTTCTCTCTACAAGTGGATGCTAGTGATGTAGGGGTAGGTGCAGTGTTGTTGCAGGGTGATGAGAGAGATAGCCTTCAGCCAGTTTGTTACCATTCAGCCAAATTAAAAAAGCATCAACGTGGTTATTTCAACGTAGAGAAAAAGGGTTTGGCTTTGGTGTTGGCTGTGCAGAAATTTGAAGTTTATATCAGTGCTTCCCCACACCCTGTAATATGTATAGTGCCATAACCCTCCCGAGGTTTGCAAAGAATGAGAAACCACAATCAAAGATTCTTAAAATGGGCTTTGTTCCTACAGCCTTTTAATTTGGAAGTTAAATATATTTAAAAAATCAGAGAATGTGGTTGCTGATCTCCTCTCTAGAAGTTTCATGTAGATGCATGGTGCATACTTTGACATGTGTTTGTAAAGTGCTGACCTTGTTGTTTTTGCAGTGGTGAACCCCTCGGCGAGCCTGGGGTACTCTCTACCAGCCATCTGACTGTGAAGGGGTCGAGTCAGAGCCAAAGGTGTGACGAGGTCAGGGGGTACGTAAATGTGATTGAGGCGTAGTGACAACCTTCGGTAACATGAGACGTTCAGGAAGGTACGTGATGTTGTGTCTTGGTGTGCTCTATATACAAAACGGCCCGACGGTTTGCCTTTGTGGTCCCCTGGACCCCTCCATATTCTATGTCAGCCTCCCTTCATAAGTTTTGGGGGATCTGTGTGGAGTGGGACCTCGGAAGATGGGCTTAAGTGCCTGACCATGTTAAGGATCGTGAGTGTTGACTGGAAGTCTCACTGTTTGGTTCGGCCACCAAGTGAGAGGGCACCTTGACATGTTTTGGGGAAGTTCCTGCCTGGTGTACACCTGACTGCTCTGGGTTTGGCTCTACTCTCGTCTCCTGATCAGGAAGATGCCACCCTGGAGTACCAGTTGCTTGCTGGATTACTGTAGCAGAGGCACAGCCTGTTGGTGCGGGCTTCACAGTGGGCATTGTGTGCAAAATTTTGCATTGTAATGTTTTATTGTTTAAAAGTCATTAAAATTGTAAATATACACCCTTTAGTTATGGGTATGGTTAAAATGCTTTTATAAAAAATCTGCAATCTGTTGTAAATAACAGTAAAGTGAGGAGTAGTTTTGGTGCTAGGAAATATGTAGCATTTCTAGTAGTCTTTTTTACCGCCTTCAGACTTTAAGCAATATACTTTTTACTAGCCGTATCCTGAGGGAACGGCTAGCTTTTGTGAGACTTCGTCTGGAGGTGGGGGTGTTATGGGGATATAGGAAACCCCAAAATGTATTTATAAGTAACATTTATATAATAATACCTAATTTATTGAATTGTGGGGACTTTGCTCTAAATGTCAGAAGGGGCTGAAAACCTTATGACTGAGAGGCAGCTGGGTCAAACCTATTTTTTTCAAAATAAAAGGTTATAAATATAGAACATAAACACACAATTTTAAATAGTAGTTTATAAAGTTGTATTTCTTTTTGTAAAAGTAAAATTAAGGTGTGGTAGAATTGTGGTAACGGAGAAGTGTGCTTGGCAACAGTCTTGTTTTGGTGGGAGGAGCTTAGGGGGGCTTTCTCTCTCTCTCCCTCTCTCTGACTTTTCTCTCTGTGGCTGACCTTCAACCTGCGGAATCTCTGGGTCCTTCTCCTTCTTTTGGGGCATCATGTGTGCTCCAGGGGTGAGTTTTTATAATTTAAGTTTTGGCCACCATACCCAGGGTGACTAAGTGTGTCAAAACACTGGTTAGCCCAGAGTTATGTCAGGGAAGGTGAAGGACAAGAGTTGTTGCAACCACCATGTGGAGCACAGGCATGGAGTGTGTAGATTTTGTTTTGAAAATGGAGGGTGTGATTGTAAAATTCTATACATATCTATTGAGAATACAGTTATATTTTTATAGTAGTAGTTTACATAACTTGTAAAGAGGGCTGGTGAAAGGGTATCAGAGACACTCAAGATGATCAGCCATGATGTAAGTATTACCCCTAGACAAATAAGGCCATTAAGTAAAAGCTACCCCACACTAGAACATGTAGTGAGAACCTTACTATCAAAGTAATAAGGGACAAACCAACGTAACATATCACAAGCAAGTGTCAGCAGTGTATTGTGAGCAGGCAATATGTTGTGTGTTTATCTCAGATAATATATGTCAGCAGAGACCAGACTCACCACAGCTATCAGCAGCAGCTGCCAACACCTGCTTATCTTCATGTCTCGTCTGGAAACAAAACATGAAACTATGTTAAAAACATCAAACTCTTCCCTTCATTAGCTTTATTTACTGTCTCACAGTTTTTATTATTTTATTTGTAAGACAGTTGATGACAAGCCCAGTAGAGAATACCAGGAACAAGTGCACATGTGTCAATATATTGTGCCGTTATATTATTAGTTTTTTTTATTTATTTTTGTTATAATGAATGATGTTTGTTTCCTAAATCAAACTTAGGAAATGAAAGTATTTAGTGGACGGTGGCTGACGTGTGTGGTTAATATACCTTCCTCTCTGTTGTGACTTTGTTGTACGACTCTCCCGCTGACGTGACACTAGTACTGTCAGGGCAGTGCCACAGGCTGTGTATCAAGACAGTTCCGCTAATGATGTGCCAACGCAGTGCCACTGGCCGGGTTATATACTTAAGGGTGGTGACGTTTTGGTATGGGAAGAGAAGTGCGGTGCCCAGCACTATCTGGCGTGTTTTCCCACCAACACCTCAGGTTATTTCCGGGTCTGATAGCAGCAAGCAATAATTGCGTAAGAGAAAAAAATACCTTGTGAGCAGATGCCGCTGACAGGAGTCCAGTGAAACATCTACAGTGATCCATCTCAGCTCAGATCTCTTATTCTGGCCAATGGCGGATCTACATTTCTGGGCCCTGAAGCTTGAACTGTTATGGGGGCCCCGTCGCAACCAGTTTTCATACAATACACCCAAAATTTTTAACGTGGACTAAAGTCGCTTCTGGGGTCCCTCCGGGATTACGGATCCTGAGGCCTAAGATTTATTTATTTCTTAGCATATCCGCCCCTCATTCTGGCTCTTGTCGCTCGCAAATAAGAAATATTTATTTAAAAACCTCCTGCTGACACTGCTAAGATAATTGTTGACTTTAAACAAGTTAGAAGACTGAGCTACAGATGAGGACGACCCTCGTAATATAAGTGTCCCGATTGCGCATTATAATAACAATAATAATAATGCTATTAATGATAATTAGGAGAGGAGAGAGAGAGACAAAGTCATTGGCCTAAGATAACACTGACCTGTATCTACATAAATACTAGGACTCCTGAGAGGAGGAAAGACGGAATATGGCACTGAAGAAAGAAGTTAAGTTTTACCCAGTTGCTCTCCCTGGTGATGCTGATGACCCTGGTGATGCTGGTGACCCTGGTGATGCTGGTGACCCTGGTGATGCTGGTGACCCTGGTGATGCTGATGACCCTGGTGATGCTGGTGACCCTGGTGATGCTGGTGACCCTGGTGATGCTGGTGACCCTGGTGATGCTGATGACCCTGGTGATGCTGGTGACCCTGGTGATGCTGGTGACCCTGGTGATGCTGGTGACCCTAGAGATGCTGGTGACCCTGGTGATGCTGGTGACCCTGGTGATGCTGGTGATCATGGTGATGCTGGTGACCCTGGTGACCTTGGTGATGCTGGTGACCCTGGTGATGCTGATGACCATGGTGATGCTGGTGACCATGGTGACCCTGGTGAGGCTGGTGGCCCTGGCGAGGCTGGTGGAACTGGCGAGGCTGGTTGCCCTGGCGAGGCTGGTGGCCCAGGCGAGGCTGGTGGCCCTGGCGAGGCTGATAGCCCTGGAGAGGCTGGTGGCCCTGGCGAGGCTGGTGGCCCTGGAGAGGCTGGTGGCCCTGCAGAGGCTGGTGGCCCTGGCAAGGCTAGTGGCCCTAGCGAGGCTGGTGGCCCTGGCGAGGCTGGTGGCCCAGGCGAGGCTGATGGCCCTGGAGAGGCTGGAGGCCTTGGTGAGGCTGGCGGCCCTGGCGAATCTGGTGGCCCTGACAAGGCTGGTGACCCTGATGAGGCTGGTGGCCCTGATGAGGCTGGTGGCCCTGGTAAGGCTGGTGATCCTGGCGAGGCTGGTGGCCCTGGTGATGCTGGTGGCCCTGGCGAGGCTGGTGGCCCTGGCGAGGCTGGTGGCCCTTGCGAAGCTGATGGCCCTTGCGAGGATGGTGGCCTGGCGAAACTGGTGGCCCTACCGAGGCTAGTGGCCCTGGCGAAGATGGTGTCCCAGGCGAGGCTGGTGGCCCTGGTGAGACTGGTGGCCCTGGTGAAGCTGGTGGCCCTGGTGAGGCTGGTGGCCCTGGCGAGGCTGGTGGCCAGGGCAAGACCGGTGGCCCTGGCGAGGCTAGTAGCCCTGGTGAGGCTGGTGGCCCTGGTTTAGCTGGTGGCCCTGGCAAGGCTGGTGGCCCTGGCAAGGTTGGTGGCCCTGACGAGGCAGGTGGCCCAGGCGAGGCTGGTGGCCCTGGCGAGGCTGGTGGCCCTGGTGAGACTGATGGCCCTGGTGAGGGTGGCGGCCCTGGTGAGGCTGGTGGCCTTGATGAGGCTGGTGGCTCTGGTATGGCTGGTGGTCCTGGCGAGGCTGGTTGCCCTGGTGATGCTGGTGGCCCTGGCGAGGCTGGTGGCCCTTGTGAGGCTGGAGGCCTTGATGAGGCTGGCGGCCCTGGTGAGGCTGGTGGCCCTGGTGAGGCTGGTGGCCCTAGCGGGGCTGGTGGCCCTGGCGAGGCTGGTGGTCCTTGCGAGGATGATGGCCCTTGCGAGGATGGTGGCCTGGCGAAACTGGTGGCCCTAGCGAGGCTGGT
Organism: Cherax quadricarinatus; assembly: GCF_026875155.1. NCBI lineage: Eukaryota > Metazoa > Arthropoda > Malacostraca > Decapoda > Parastacidae > Cherax > Cherax quadricarinatus. The sequence continues at coordinate 16,916,733 of NC_069427.1, forward strand.
GGCCCTGGCGAAGATGGTGGCCCTGGCGAGGCTGGTGGCCCTGGTGAGGCTGGAGGCACTGGGGAGGCTGATGGCCCTGGCGAGGCTAGTGCCCCTGACGAGGCTGGTGGCCCTGGAGAGGCTGGTGGCCTGGCGAGACTGGTGACCCTGGCGAGGCTGGTGGCCCTGGCGAGGCTCGTGGCCCTGGTGAGACTGATGGCCCTGGTGAGGCTGGCGGCCCTGGCGAGGCTGGTGGCCCTGGCGAAGCTGATGGCCCTGGCGAGGCTGGCCGCCCTGGTGAGGCTGGTGGCCATGGTAAGGCTGGTGGCCCTAGCGAGGCTGGTGGCCCTGGTGACGCTGGTGGCCCTGGCGAGGCTGGTGACCCTGGTGAGGCTGGCGGCCCTGGTGAGGCTGGTGGCCCTGGTGAGGTGGTGGCCCTGGCGAGGCTGGTGGCCCTGGTGAGGCTGGTGGCCCTGGCGAGGCTGGTGGCCCTGGTGAAGCTGGTGGCCCTGGTGAGGCTGGTGGCCCTGGCGAGGCTGGTGGCCCGGGCAAGGCCGGTGGCCCTGGCGAGGCTGGTGGCCCTGGTGAGGCTGGTGGCCCTGGCAAGGCTGGTGGCTCTGCGAGGCTGGTGGCCCTGGTGAAGCTGATAATCCTAATGAGGCTGATGACCCTGGTGAGGCTGGTGGCTCTGGCAAGGCTGGTGGCCCTGGCGAGGCTGGTGGCCCTGGTGAGACTGAAGGCCCTGGAGAGGCTGGCGGCCCTGGCGAGGCTTTTGGCCTGGCGGAGCTGGTGGCCCCGGCGAGGCTGGTCGCCCTGGTGAGGCTGGTGGCCCTGGTAAGGCTGGTGGCCCTAGCGAGGCTGGTGGCCCTGGTGAGGCTGGTGGCCTTGGCGAGGCTGGTGGCCCTGGAGAGGCTGGTGGCCCTGGCGAGGCTGGTGGCCATGCTGAGGCTGGTGCCCTGGTGAGGCTGGTGGCCCTGGTGAGGCTGGTGGCCCGGGCGAGGCTGGTGGCCCGGGCAAGGCCGGTGGCCCAGGCGAGGCTGGTGGCCCTGGTGAGGCTGGTGGCCCTGGCGTGGCTGGTGGCCCTGGCGAAGCTGGTGGCCCTGGCGAGGCTAGTGGCCCTGGCGAGGCTGGTGGCCCTAGTGAGGCTGATAACCCTAATGAGGCTGATGACCCTGGTGAGGCTGGTGGCCCTGGCGAGGCTGGTGGCCCTGGCGAGGCTGGTGGCCCTGGCGAGGTTGATGACCCAAATGAGGCTGATGACCCTGGTGAGGGTGATGACTCTGGTGAGGCTGATGACCCTGGTGAGGGTGATGACCCTAATGAGGCTGATGACACTAATGAGGGTGATGACCCTGGTGAGGGTAATGACTCTGGTGAGGGTGATGACCCTGGTGAGGGTGATGACCCTGGTGAGGGTAATGACTCTGGTGAGGGTAATGACTCTGGTGAGGGTGATGACCCTAGTGTGGGTGATGACTCTGGTGAGGGCGATTACTCTGGTGAGGGTGATGACCCTGGTGAGGGTGATGACTCTGATGAGGGTGATGACCCTGTTGAGGGTGATGACTCTGGTGAGTGAGATGACCCTGGTGAGGGTGATGACTCAGGTGAGGGTGATTGACCCTGGTGAGGGTGATGACCCTGGTGAGGCTGATGACCCTGGTGAGGGTGATGACTCAGGTGAGGGGGATGACCCTGGTGAGGGGTGATGACCCTGGTGAGGCTGATGACCCTGGTGAGGGTGATGACTCAGGTGAGGGTGATGACCCTGGTGAGGGTGATGACCCTGGTGAGGCTGATGCCCCTGGTGAGGGTGATGACTCAGGTGAGGGGGATGACTCTGGTGAGGCTGATGACCCTGGTGAGGGTGATGACTCAGGTGAGGGGGATGACTCTGGTGAGGCTGATGAACCTGGTGAGGGTGATTACTTTGGTGAGGGTGATAACCCTGGTAAGGGTGATGACTCTGGTGAGGTTGATGACTCTGGTGAGGCTGATGAACCTGGTGAGGGTGATTGACTCTGGTGAGGGTGATGACTGTTGAGGGTGATTACCCTGGTGAGGGTGATGACTCTGGTAAGGGTGATGACCCTAGTGAGGGTGATGACTCTGGTGAGGGTGATGACTCTGGTGAGGCTGATGACCTGGTGAGGGTGATGACTGTTGAGGGTGATTACCTGGTGAGGGTGATGACTCTGGTAAGGGTGATGACCCTGGTGAGGGTGATGACTCTGGTTAGGGTGATGAGTCTGGGAGGCTGATGACCTTGGTGAGGGTAATGACCCTGTCGAGGCTGATTACCCTGGTGAGGGTGATGACTCTGGTGAGGGTAATGACTCTGGTGAGGGTGGTGACTCTGGCGAGGGTGATGACTCTGGCGAGGGTGATGACCCTAATGAGGGTGATGACCCTGGCTAGGCTGATGACCCTAATGAGGGTTATGACCCTGGTGAGGGTGATGCCCCTGGTGAGGGTGATGACCCTGGTGAGGGGTGATGACCCTGGTGAGGATGATGACCCTGGTGAGGGTGATGACCCTGGTGAGGGTGATGACTCTGGTGAGTGTGATGACCCTGGTGATCCTGATGACCCTGGTGAGGCTGATGTCCCTGGTGAGGCTGATGACCTGGTGAGGCTGATGACCCTGGTGAGGGTGATGACCCTGGTGAGGGGTGATGACTTCTGGTGAGGGTAATGACTCTGGTGAGGGTGGTGACTCTGGCGAGGGTGATGACTCTGGCGAGGGTGATGACCCTAATGAGGGTGATGACCTGGCTAGACTGATGACCCTAATGAGAGTTATGACCCTGGTGAGGGTGATGCCCTGGTGAGGGTGATGACCTGGTGAGGGTGATGACCTGGTGATGGTGATGACCCTGGTGAGGGTGATGACCCTGGTGAGGGTGATGACTCTGGTGAGGCTGATGACCCTGGTGAGGCTGATGACCCTGGTGAGGCTGATGACCCTGGTGAGGCTGATGGCCCTGGTGAGGCTGATGAGCCTAATGAAACTGAAGACCCTGGTGAGGGTGATGACCCTGGTGAGGGTGATGACTCTAGTGAGGGTGATGACTCTGGTGAGGGTGATGACTCTGGTGAGGGTTGATAACCTGGTGAGGGTGATGACTCTGGTGAGGGTGATGGCCTGGTGAGGGTGATGACCCTGTTGAGGGTGATGACTCTGGTGAGGTTGATGACCTGGTGAGGGTGTGATGACTCTGATGAGACTGATAACCCTGGTGAGGCTGGTGACTACCACCCAAACCATGGTGTGAGTGGTAGTTACCTCATACCCATGATGTGGGTGGTAGTCACCACATATCCATGGTTTGGGTGATAATCAACCCCATACTCATGGTGTGGGAGGTAGTCATTCGATACACCATGGTGTGGCTGGTAGTCACTACATACCCATGGTGTGGGTGGTAATCACCACATTCCCATCGTGTGGGTTTTACTCACCCCGTACCCATGGTGTGGGTGGAAGTCATTCCATACCTATTGTGTTGGTGATAGTCACACCATACTCATGGTGTGGGTGGTAGTCACACCATGCCCATGGTGTGTGTGATAGTCACTCCATACCCATGGTGTGGGTGGTAGTCACACCATACCCATGGTGTGAGTGGTAGTTATACCATACCCATGGTGTGGGTGGTACTCATCCTATACCCAAGGTGTGAGTGGTAGTCATACCATACCCATGGTGTGGGTGGTAGTCATCCCATACCCATGGTGCGGGTGGTAGTCACACCATACCCTTGGTGTGGGTGGTAGTCAAACCATGCCCTGGTGTGGGTGGTAGTCACTTCATTCCAGTGGTGTGGGTGGTAGTCACACCATGCCATGGTGTCTGTGGTAGTCACTCTATGCCCATGATATGGATGGTAGTCACACCATACCCATGGGTGTGGGTGATATTCACTCCATACCCATGATGTGGGTGGTAGTCAAACCATACCCATGGTGTGGGTAGTAGTCACTCCATACCCATGGTGTGGGTAGTAGTCACTCCATGCCCATGGTGTGGGTGATACTTACTCTATTCCCATGGTGTGGGTGGTAGTAACACCATACGTTTGGTGTGGGTGTTAGTCACACCAAACCCAGAGTGTGGGTGGTAGTCACTCCATATCCATGGTGTGGTTGGTAGTCACCCCATACCCATGGTGTGCGTTGTAGTCACTCCATTCCCATGGTATGTGAGGTAGTCGAAACATGACATAATGGGTCCAGGAACTGTACCTCAACATTATAGAGGTAAAAAGTGGGTCTAAGGACTGTTCCTGAACATTACAGAGGTACATAATGGGTCTGGGACTGTACCTCATCATTACAGAGGTAAATAATGGGTCCAGGACTGTACCTCAACATTACAGAGGTGCATAATGGGTTCAGGGACTGTATCTCTAAATTACAGAGGTACGTAATGGGTCCAGGGACTGTACCTCAACATTACAGAGGTACATAATGGGTCCAGGAACTGTAACTCAATATTATAGAGGTGCATATTGGGTCCAGGGGCTGTACCTCAACATTACAGAGGTAGCTTATCGGTCCAGGAACTGTACCTCAACATTACAGAGGTACATAATGGGTCCAGGGACTGTACCTCAACATTACAGAGGTACATAATGGGTCCAGGAACTGTATCTCAACATTACAGAGGTACATAATGGGTCCAGGGACTGTATCTCATCATTTCAGAGGTACATAATGGTCCAGGATCTGTATCTCAACATTACAGAAGTACATAATGGGTCCAGGAACTGTTTCTCAACATTATAGAATAAACATAATGGGTCCAGGGACTGTACCTCAACATTACAGAGGTACATAATGGGTCCAATAACTGTAATCTCAACATTACAGAGGCACATAATGGGTCCAGGGTCCGTACCTCAACATTACAGAGGTAAATAATGGGTCCAGGGACTGTACCTCAACATTACAGAGGTACATAATGGGGCCAGGGACTGTTCCTCTACATTACAAAGGTGCATATTGGGTCCAGGGACTGTATCTCAACATTACAGAGGTAGCTAATCGGTCGAGGAACTGCACCTCAACATTATAGAGGTACATAATGGGTCCAGGAACTGTACCTCAACATTACAGAGGTACATAATGGGTCCAGAAACTGTACCTCAACATTACAGAGATACATAATGGGTCCAGTAACTGTACCTCAACATTACAGAGGCACATAATGGGTCCAGGGACTGTACCTCAACATTACAAAGGCACATAATGGGTCCAGGGGACTGTTCCTCAACATTACAGACTAACATAATGGGTCCAGGAACTGTACCTCAACATTAGAAAGGTACATAATGGGTCCAAGGACTGTACCTCAACATTACAGACTAACATAATGGTTCCAGGGACTGTACCTCAACATTACAGATATACATAATGGGTCCAGGGACTGTACCTCAACATTACAGACTAAAAATAATGGGTACTGGGACTGTACCTCAACATTACAGAGGTACATAATGGGTCCAGGGACTGTACCTCAACATTACAGACTAACATAATGATTCCAGGTACTGTACCTCAACATTACAGAGGTACATAATGGGTCCAGGGACTGTACCTCAACATTACAGACTAACATAATGGGTCCAGGGACTGTATCTCAACATTATAGAGGTACATAATGGGTCCAAGGACTGTACCTCAACATTATAGAGGTACATATTGGGTCCAAGGACTGCACCTCAACATTACAGAGGTATATAATGGGTCCAGGGATTGTACCTCAATATTACAGAGGTACATAATGGGTCAAGGAACTGTACCTTAACATTACAGTGGTACATAATGGGTCCAGGGACTGTTCCTCAACATTACAGAGGTACATAATTGGTCCAGGGACTGTACTCCTCAACATTACAGAGGTACATAATGGGTCCAAGACTGTACCTCACATTACAGAGGTACATAATGGGTCCAGGGACTGTACCTCAACATTACAAAGGTACATAATGGGTCCAGGAACTGTACCTCAACATTACGGAAGTACCTAATGGGTCCAGAAACTGTACCTCAACATTATAGAGGTACATAATGGGTCCAGGTACTGTACCGCAACATTACAGAGGTACATAATGGGTCCAGGTACTGTACCTCAACATTACAGAGGTACATAATGGGTCCAGGTACTGTACCTCAGCATTGCAGGACTAACATAATGGGTCCAGGGACTGTACCTCAACATTACAGGAGTAACATAATGGGTCCAGGGACTGTACCTCAACATTACAGAGGTACATAATGGGTCCACGTACTGTACCTCAACATTACAGAGGTACATAATGCGTCCAGGGACTGTACCTCAACATTACAGACTAACATAATGGGTCCAGGGACTGTTCCTCAACATTACAGACTAACATAATGGGTCCAGGAACTGTACCTTAACATTACAAAGGTACATAATGGGTCCAGGGACTGTACCTCGGTACATAATGGGTCCAGGGACTGTACCTCAATATTACAGACTAACATAATGGTTCCAGGGGACTGTACCTCAACATTACAAAGGTACGTAATGGGTCCAGGGACTGTACCTCAACATTACAAAGGTACGTAATGGGTCCAGGGACTGTACCTCAACATTACAAAGGTACGTAATGGGTCCAGGGACTGTACCTCAACATTACAGACTAACGTAATGGGTCCATGGACTGTACCTCAACATTACAAAGGTACATAATGGGTCCAGGGACTGTACCTCAACATTACAGACTAACATAATGGGTCCAGGGACTGTACCTCAACATTACAAAGGTGCATAATGGGTCCAGGGACTGTACCTCAACATTACAGACTAAATAATGGGTCCAGGGATTGTACCTCAACATTACAAAGGTACATAATGGGTCCAGGTACTGTACCTCAACATTACAGACTAACATGATGGGTCCAGGGACTGTACCTCAACATTACAAAGGTACGTAATGGGTCCAGGGACTGTACCTCAACATTACAGACTAACTAATGAGTCCAGGGACTGTACCTCAACTGTGAGGGAAAGTTCAATAGATAGGAGTAGCGAGGGAGTATATAGTAACATAGTTTCATTGCCGGCTACTTGTTAAGGTAGGGTAAGTCAAGCTCCCGCTATTCCTGCCTTTTTTCCCCTTCCCAAAAGTGATAGTTTGACTGCCGGCTACTTGTTAAGGTAATGTCAGTCTAGCTCCTGCTATCCCTTCCCTCCTCTTCTTCCCCCCCCCCTACGAAAGGTGACGTGTGGGGCTCCGGTCCAAACAGTATCACTAGACTCACAGCTCCCAGCACTTCTGTAAGTACATGCTGCCTTGTATTCTAGTGGATTTATTGGTTGAAAGTTTCACTTTGACCAATAATAAACTCAGTCCTTTCAGTCTTGCTCTAAGTTGACTGTTGTAATAGTCACCACATCTTTTAGGTATTGTACTTATCATGGAGAGTGATTTCTTAAGCGTGGGTAACCTGTCTATCTTTCCAGCTTGGATGACAGAGAGGGTCACCTGCCAATCAAGAGTAGAATTGATGGAGATGGACTAACGTCCTGAGACTTCCCTTTTTGGATTTAATTACCTGTGCACCTGTATGAAATTGCAGGACGTAACCACTCATCATTGCAGCGGTAAAGAACTGCTTTCCTGTCATCGGGATAGAATACTCAAGGCTATACTGTGAAGAACGAACCGGTGGGTTGTAACCAACACCTGCGACCCCCCCCATCATCAGCAACAGCTACAATTTTAACAACACGCAGTGTCACCAACACCAGCAACCCAAGTTTTATATTAGCGTTGAATTCAGTTATCATTTATATTTTTCATTTTTTCATTTTCTTTAATGTAGGATTAATATTTCATATTTAAGTTTTTTAATATTTTATATTTTCTATATAATAAAGTGTTTATGTTTGCCTGTTATTATTTCTTTTTCTATTCATTAATTTTCCGAGGAGGAGCCAGCCTTGGTAATACTGTCTGAAATTATTACAGGGACTGTTCCTCAACATTACAGACTAACATAATGGGTCCAGGGACTGTACCTCAACATTACAGACTAACATAATGGGTCCAGGGACTGTACCTCAACATACAGACTAACATAATGGGTCCAGGGATTGTTCCTCAACATTACAGACTAACATAATGGGTCCAGTTACTGTACCTCAAACATTACAGAGGTACATAATGGGTCCAGGGACTGTACCTCAACATTACAGACTAATATAATGCGTCCAGGGACTGTACCTCAACATTACAGAGGTACATAATGGGTCCAGGGACTGTACCTCAACATTACAGACTAACATAATGGGCCCAGGGACTGTACCTCACATTACAGACTAACGTAATGGGTCCAGGGACTGTACCTAACTTACAGACTAACATAATGGGCCCAGGGACTGTACCTCAACATTACATTGTTTATATCTGGTTACTATCATCATAAATAAAGTCACAACAATAATAAAGTGTAGTTCATATTACCTTATATTTTAGGAAGGTATTCTTGAATTTAAACAAGTTTAAGTAGTTATAATAAAAGTAATAATAATAATAATAATAATAATAATAATAAATAATAATAATAATAATAATAATAATAATATAATAATAATAATATTATTATTATTAATAACAATATTATTATTATAATCAAAAAGAAGCGCTAAGCCACAAGGGCAATACAGCGCTGCAGGGTAGGGAAGGAAGCGAGGGTATTGGATGCAGATAAGGGAGGAGGGATGATCAGTAGGTTACAGAAAACAGCGGGGCAGGGGATAGTACGGGGGTAGAGGGTAGCAAGAGATTGAAGTAGAAAGGGCTGAAGGTATCAGAATTTGTGAAGTAAGTCAGTTGTTGTCAAAAAGTCAATGAGAGAGTCTGGATGAAAGGTGGGTCCATCAGCGAGAAGGGAAGGTAGAGAGAAAGCAGCAGAGCGAAGACGACGACGGAGGGTAATTCTGCCCTGCTCGTTGATAAGTGGGCAGTCCCAAAAGAATGTGGCTGACTGTTAATGGAACTTGGCAATTCTCACAGAGAGGAGCAGGGCCTCTCCCTGGATATCCATGAGTAGAGGGTATGTCCAATGCGAAAGCGGGGGGAGAGAGGGCTCCCAAACCCCGCC
>NC_069427.1:16926349-16968849 GCF_026875155.1 Cherax quadricarinatus
ACCATCCCCCCTATCCTCCTCGATTTCTCTGTCCAGCCTCCACACAGTGGACCTCAGGCGCGCTAGTGATGCTTAATATACCCAGGTGATCATTTGACAGGTATGCGGGTATAAGTGAGTATGATGGCAAGTTTGTGAGTATGATGGCAAGTCTGTGGGTATGATGGGAAGTATGCCAGTATGATGACAAGTATGTGAGTATGAGCAAGTATGCGAGTATGATGGCAAGTATGAGAGTATTCTTATAGTCTTTTGATGGCACGTATTCCCAGTCTCATCCCTTCTGAAGTGATAGTCTCCAGTACACACACCTTTCTCATCTGTAAAGCAGTTCTTGTGTGAGTTACCATTTTGTTCTTAGGCACATGTCGATAGACACTAGGCCTGTTGTGTGTATGTGTGTTGTGTGTATGTGTATGTGTATGTGTGTGTATGTATGTGTGTATGTGTATGTGTGTGTGTGTATGTGTGTGTATGTGGTGTGTGTGTGAGTTACATTTTGTCTTAGGCACATGTCGATAGCCCACTATGCCTGTCTTGAGTTTATATGTGTCCTTCAGGATCGCCCTTCAGTTCCTAGGCTCTCCCTCACCCAACCATCCCCCCTAGTCCTCTCGATTTCTGTCCAGCCTCCACATGTGGTACTCTAGGGCGCTATGTGTGTGCTTAATTACCCAGGTGATCATTTGACGGTTGCGGGTATAAGTGTGTGTATGATGGCAAGTTTGTGAGTATGATGGCAAGTCTGTGGGTTTGTGATGGGCAAGTATGCGAGTGTATGATGGCAAGTTGCCAGTATGATGATCAAGTATGGATGTATGATGGCAAGTATGCTGTGTATGATGGCAAGTATGCGAGTATGTGTGGCAAGTATGCGAGTATGATGGCAATATGCGATGTTGTGGCAAGTATGAGAGTTTTTATAGTCTTTTGATGGCAGTATGTCCAGTTCATCTTCTGAAGTGTGTGCTCGTAACTACACCTTTCTCATCTGTAAAGCAGTTCTGTGTTTGTGTGTGTGTGTGTGTGGGTTTATCGTAATCCACCATAAAGTTCAAATTAGCTTACTTACATTAAAATCAAGAGAAAGTTTGGGTACGAAACTACGTTATTGCGTGCAGGTACTCCTTACACACCCTTGCCTGACGTAAAATGAAAGCCACCACCACCATCTTTCTGTGTTGACCGACGTACGACGACACCCAACACCGCCCTAATGACTTTGGGCTACAACATGTGTGTCACCTTGTCTGATGTACGACCACTACTTATACTGTCGTGGTTGACGAACGGCCTCCACGCTCCCTCTTTTGCTTTGGCTGACGTACGACCGCAAACCATTCTCTCGCAGTGAAAATCGTACAGATTTCTGCATTTTCCGGCCATACTCGTGGCCAGATGTGTTTTTTTTTATCTTATTTATATATGAATATTTGAAGTGTAATGAACGCTGTCACTATTCAATAATAATCCACATAGAGACAGCAACTCAGGAGATTGATTAATCTGTATATTTCGATCCTCTTCAGCAGAAGAGGATAAATATTTTTCGAAGTACTGTGTTATCGAGGTGAACCTGACTTGATCTGTAAAACAATTATCGGAAGAAGACAAGAGGAAATCATTGAAATAACGATAGTTGTACAATATTGGCGAGAAAACGCAATATGACTGGGCGAGGTACTACCCTGGGTTTTGGAGCAAGTAATGTGCTGAAAAAATACCAAGGTGCCCGGGCGAGGTACTACCCTGGGTTTTGGAAGAATGTGCTGAAGAACCAAGGTGCCCACTAAGCAACAAATTTCGAAGTTTCCGTCACAGGTCAACTGGTGTATAAGCGGAACGACAAGAATTGTACTCAAGACTCGCCGAAATCGTGATAACAGGATTGCAAACAAATCACACAAATCAGAGCACTGCCCTGTGAATTTTAGGACTCCCATAGGTTCAAGCCTCACCCGTTTGCGCTGATATTAAGAAAAGGTTATAAGGGAGAGCTTCCACACTATGGAACTTCACTCACTGTGGAGAGTGGTTGTAAACACTGATCACAGCCACTTCAGAAAATCAGTTACACATATATAAATCAACAAATGCACTAAAAATTATTCGTTGTTCAGTTATTATTGTTGTAAAGCGTTAAACCCAAAGGGAGATAGGTCTAATTGCTTAAAGAACATTTCTTCAACGAGCGAGACAGCAACGCATGGGCAGATTTCATTTACTTTGATTCCACAAGAGCTTGTAATAGAGTTCTTCGTGAAAGACTAATCTGGATAACTGCAAAATGCAGGAGGAATCGAAGGAAACCTATTACAGTGACTGAGAGGGTTTCTTTCCCAGAGGAATTCACAAAAACCTTACGTAAGAGAGGGAAGCATTTTGGGTACGCTTCGGTCTACCTTAGATAATTGTCAGGTCATAACTGAGACGAAATTGGGAAATGATGAGACGGGAAAATTATATCATTACTAAGAAATGCCGCCAAAGCCAGTACTTGCCCCACAACCTGTACTCCAACTAGGGCAGCCACGTCCACACTAATTGCAGTGCGTGCATTTGTGCACGAATGTAGTGCACTAGAAACTTTATATTAATTATTCTAGAGTTCAGTTAGGTTTGATTAGGTTAGGTTATGCTAGGTAAGGTTAACGCATATTGACCTGTATTTCCGTCTGGCACCGCGGGACATTTGCTAAAACTTATTCCCCGCTTTTTCACACGCACGGTAAGAGCTGCGGAGGATATCTGGTGTTCCAGTAATGTTTGTCAACTAGAACAAATAAATCCTTTGAACAGATTTGTCTATGTAGAATTATATGGAAAATGTGTATAGAGATTATGGTAAATAACTAGCCAAAATTTAATAATTTTATCTTCACACAGAGAGAGAGAGAGACGGGGAAGGGAGGTGGGGGATGGAGCGAGGGAGGGATAAGCACTGTGGCTCCTATTGAACACTGGCCGATTATATGTTAACCTTCATGAAAGGTAGGTGCCTCGATGCTCGTGAAGGGCTCTTGATCCATGGAGGTGTAGCTGCCCTTTCCTTTCTGGTATTAAATCTGCTTGCCTCATCATACTTGGCGTTGTATGATTCCTACGGGTTTAGCACTTTCCTGTGAATAAAAGAATATTTCGGGTAATGTATTAGATATTCACACACACATTCGCACCATGCTGGTGCTGCCACCTATAGGTCTACCAAGCTCAGCTCACACCATGCTTCCTCTGCCTCACTCTGGCAGCCGACGTCATTCAGGCATGGGCAGGCGCCCATACCCGTCACCATAACACACTGCCTGTGTAGAAGACCCCAAATAAAGAAGAAGCCTCCAAAGAGCTTTATCATTCACCTCTTGGACACAGCTCCTTATTTCAATTGTAATATTGATAGAAAGCGGCGGTCACAGCGGTTGTGTTGCCTGAGAGAGGAAGGAAGGAAGTATTAAGATGTTGACTGCTTCATTGCCTCATTACACGCAGTATCCATCTCTCAGTGAGTTATCCAGATGTTGTGCCTGCAAGTCTCAGCATCCAGACACAGAATTAGCAGGATCCAGGCCGAAATTTGCTGAGTTTTCCTCGAGAAATCTTCGTGGCATCACCTGGGGTCTTCACAGCGTCCCACGCTGCTCTTCAGTCATGTGTTCAGCATCACCTGTATGTTTCTGCTGTTGTTGTTCAGCTCAGCACAGCAATTTCAGCAAGTCAGAGGTGAGTTCTATGGTGATTTCTGCGTCCATGGTGGTAGATTCTTCACTGTCTCCCATGTGTGCTGTTGGGTAAGGGTAGCGGTGGCCTCACTGTAGGCCACCGCTTTACTCTCACACCACAATACGCTACTCGCTGCCTCTCTGCTGTTTTCTCTGTGAATTCAATGTGAATCTTTGCCGGAGCTGTGTATCCAAGTGCCCGAGGTCACCCGAAGCCACGTGTGGATAAAGTCACATGGGTTACCAAGCCAGATGTCTAAAGCCACATGCTGTTGTCTGCTGCATGATGTCACCTCCGACATCACCATGCTGCTGACGCTACCTTGCGACATCACCATTGCCCAGTTGTCAACCAGGACGTCTGCCCGACGTCACCATGAGACAATACCCAGGACGTCTGCCCTGACGTCACCTCACGTCACCCCACGACATCCCTCACGTCACGCCTGACATCACATGATGTCACATCGACAGTGTTAGCTTCACAGTGAGCAGGTTGTATATAGTATTGTCCAGAACGATTGAGAGTTGTCACGTGTTAATTCCTCTCAATGTTCCCCTTCTAGTGTTCTCACATGTTTGTGAATGCCTTAGTGTCAATTTTTGCACAGAAAAACATCATTTGTTACCCTGTTGTGACCATTCGATGACTGACACTAATCTGTCCAGGCTAGGAGCATCGAGCCTTTGTGTAAAAATAGTTCTTATGCTCGCCACTCGTAGATGCCATGCCTGAATCATCCTGCTACGACTCCCCGTTGAGACTCGTTTCACGCCACCTCCTGACCTTCAGAGTGCAGTTACTTATAGAAAACCAATCTGAGGGTGCTTAGACTAACCTCTGCTATGACTCCAACTCTGTCTAGACTATGACATCATCAAGCTGCAGTAGCCCTGTCAGCAGGCACCTGCTCACTCCAGTTACAGTGTATGTTGCTACATCTCCCAGATGTTTTGCCTGAGTTATCCCTGCTATGACTCACTCCACTCTTGCCGGCAGTGACAGCCCCAGCGACAGTACCAGTCGCGAAGTGTCATCCTGATGCCCTGAGTCACTTGCTAGTAGTAGTCCTGCCCAGTTGCCAAGTGCTGATGATGCCTCACTCGAGGGCACCAGCAGGTTGTGCCCCAGGTTGAGTGAACCCTGCAGTGACTACTCTGCGATGACTGCTTCACCGTTCCAGACGAGACCGTACCCTGTACGCCACAGCAGTGTCTCCTGAAGATGCCTCTGAGGCTCACTGCCTTGGACCATGATATTTAGCACATCCCTTTTTTTCTGCCCTCCCTGTAGGATTTTTTTAGTCAATGTCCACATGTATATATGTTTTTATTTTGTGTTCTGTGCCCTGTACCTGTGAAAAGGAGAGACCGAGTTTTTTTTTCAATCATGGTCGAGGACGACCCTGGGTAGGTGGCCGAGCGATGTATGCCCAGTTGGGTTCATATTTCGCGCCATGCTGGTGCTGCCACCTATAGGAGTACCAATCTCTCAGCTCACACCATGCTTCCTCTGCCTTTGGCAGTCGTCGTCATTCAGACAAGAAGCCTACTCACACTCTCCCTCGCAGGTATGGGCCTGGCCCGTCGCCATAACACACTGCTTGTGTAGAAGACCCCAAATAAAGTAAGAAGCCTCTGAAGAGCTTTATCATTCACCACTGCCAGACACACACACACACACACACACACACACACACACACACACACACACACACACACACACACACACACACTGGGACCGGACAACATCTCCCCGTGGGTCCTTAGAGAGGGAGCAGATATGTTGTGCGTGCCACTTACCACAATCTTCAACACATCCCTGGAAACTGGCAACTACCTGAGGTATGGAAGACGGCAAATGTAGTTCCCATTTTTAAAAAAGGAGACAGAAAAGAGGCACTAAACTATAGACCTGTGTCATCGACGTGTATAGTATGCAAAATTATGGAGAAGATTATCAGGAGGAGAGTGGTGGAGCACCTGGAACGGAACAGGAGTATAAATGCCAACCAGCACGGATTCACGGAAGGCAAATCCTGTGTCACAAACCTTCTGGTGTTTTATGATAAAATAACAGAAGTAAGACAAGAGAGAGAGGGGTGGGTTGATTGCATCTTCTTGGACTGCAAGAAGGCCTTTGACACAGTTCCTCACAAGAGATTAGTGCAGAAGCTAGAGCATCAGGCGCATATAACAGGAAGGGCACTGCAATGGATCAGAGAATACCTGACAGGGAGGCAACAATGAGTCATGGTACGTAATGATGTATCACAGTGGGCACCTGTGAGAAGCGGGGTCCCACAGGGGTCGGTCCTAGGACCAGTGCTATTTTTGGTATATGTGAACGACATGACGGAAGGGTTAGACTCAGAAGTGTCCCTGTTTGCAGATGATGTGAAGTTAATGAGGAGAATTAAATCTGATGAGGACCAGGCAGGACTTCAGAGAGACCTGGACAGACTGGACACCTGGTCCAGCAAATGGCTTCTCGAATTTAATCCTGCCAAATGCAAAGTCATGAAGATAGGGGAAGGGCACAGAAGACCACAGACAGAGTAATAGGCTAGGTGGCCAAAGACTGCAAACCTCACTCAAGGAGAAAGATCTTGGGGTGAGTATAACACCGAGCATGTCTCCGGAAGCACACATCAATCAGATAACTGCTGCAGCATATGGGCGCCTGGCAAACCTGAGAACAGCATTCCGATACCTTAGTAAGGAATCGTTCAAGACACTGTACACCGTGTATGTCAGGCCCATACTGGAGTATGCAGCACCTGTTTGGAACCCGCACTTGATAAAGCACGTCAAGAAACTAGAGAAAGTACAAAGGTTTGCGACAAGGTTAGTTCCAGAGCTAAGGGGAATGTCCTATGAAGAAAGATTAAGGGAAATCGGCCTGACGACACTGGAGGACAGGAGGGTCAGGGGATACATGATAACGACATATAAAATACTGCGTGAATAGACAAGGTGGACAAAGACAGGATGTTCCAGGGAGGGGACACAGAAACAAGAGGCCACAATTGGAATTTGAAGACACAAATGAGTCAGAGAGATAGTAGGAAGTATTTCTTCAGTCATAGAGTTGTAAGGCAGTGAAATAGCCTAGAAAATGACGTAGTGGAGGCAGGAACCATACACAGTTTAAGACGAGGTTTGATAAAGCTCATGGAGCGGGGAGAGAGAGGGCCTAGTAGCAACCGGTGAAGAGGCGGGGCCAGGAGCTAGAACTCGACCCCTGCAACCACAAATAGGTGAGTACACACACACACACACACACACACACACACACACACACACACACACACACACACACATATATATATATATATATATAATATATATATATATATATATACATGCAAATGCATACACCACACACAAACCGACATACACAACAGGCCGTGTGTCTATCGACCGGTGCCTTTGACAAGTGGTGACTAAGTAGGACTGTCGTAATAGGATGAGAGGAAAAAAAATATGCCAACTGACTTTAAATTTTATTAAGTAATTCGTGTTTTATGCGCTTGTTTCCACTAAAAAATTATGCGTAATTTATGAAGGTTTAGCTGGTAGGTGAAGTGTTGTTAGTGGAAGATAGATTACTGTACCTGCCTCACTCGGATGTATTGTGACGCTCAGGTGATGAGATAGGATGATATATGAGTGTTCTTTTGTGAGTTTGTGGCATTTATAGTAAACAATATCGTGCTTTGTGAGTTTGTGGTGAGTGTTACCATTCAATGAATCTTATGCTTTTTTCATTAATGTTCGTACATATTCTGGCTGGATATTAAGGTTCACTTTTAATATTCAGGAAATATTATAAAGATGGATGTGGGTAAAGGTTTGGATAAGGGTGCAGATGTGACCATTGTAATACTTTTTATGTATTTGTCCTAATACGATTTATAGTCAGGCTTCCTAGCCAAGTCTCGAGTCAGACGACTCCCGTTTGAACCAGCCACCTAGGCCTCTCCCTCACTTCCAAGTAGACTGACGAGACGAGCAGATGGACAAGCTGGGTTCTTCCACCACTACCAGTATACGTCTCCATAACAATCTACAGTTGTTTCCTTCCACCGTCACTCATCTAAACCCCTAGTAACACAGACATTGTCAGGGATGAAGGTACATACAGACAGGAGTGTGGGTACTGACGGGTTGACACAGCATCATCGCGACTCTGGGGTGAAATATATTTAATGAACAAATTTAAAATAAATTTCTTTGGTCTTAACTAAATACATCACCGGCATCTAATGTTACTTAGTGGTGGTGGGGAGGACAAGTGGTGGTGGTGGGGAGGACAAGTGGTGGTGGTGGGGAGGACAAGTGGTGGTCGTGGTGTAGGCAAGTGGTGGTGGTGGGCAAGCGGGGGTAGGGATGGCAAGTGGCGGTGGTGGAGAGGGCATTTGGTGGTGGGAAGGATAGGCGGTGGTGGGGAGGGCATGTGGTGGTGGGGAGGCGCTGGCAGGAGGCCAGTCTCCAAGTTATTCTCCCGGATCCTCTTTCCTTCCCCAACAATCCCTCACCTCTCCACCTCCCTCCATCTTTTACTTTCCTATTCCTTCACCTCCACCACTCCACCTCCCTCCACCTTCAAGCAATAGTTCCCATAACCCTCCACTTTAACCTTTTCACGTCCTTTACCATTCCACCTTCCTCACTCCATCTCCCTCCATCGTTCCACCTCGCACTTAGAACTCAGGTGCATTAAGAGCTGTAGTACCAGGCCGTAATCAAGTCTCCAGGCGAGGAACTACGAAAATAAACGTAAAGACAAACACCAAGGAAAGTTTTTTGAGTGTCAGTATATTTCCACCACCAATATTTACAATAGATTATAGCAGAAAACAATAAAGATAGAGTAAAACGAGTTCTCTTTATTATTATTATTTTCTAGATGGTATGCACGAGTTAATACAATTGGCTTATACAAGAGACCGGTATGTATACTGAGCTTGCTAGTGAAAGACTGATTCCAACCAGCGGTGTAAGTATATCATTTCGGTTGGAATCAACATCTCAATTGGTTGACTTGTAAACCTGGCAGCGAATCCGCGTGGCGGGAGGACCCCTACAGCCACATCGCCTTAGCTGCAAAATTGGCTGTTATAGAGGGATGCGAGAAGTTATTGCTGTAATGATCGCGGAATAAATTTTAACGTACTCGCTCACGCCACACCTCGTCTGGTAACTGACTCAAGAAATCGTAATGACATGATTGCAAATAAACCATACCCCCGGCTCGGATTGAACCCGCGGTCATAGAGTCTCAAAACTCCAGCCCGTCGCGTTAGCCACTAGACCAGCCAGCCACAATAAGATTCATCCAACTAGGTATATTTCTACACCATAGGAAAGTTAGCACAGGCACCTCTGTGACCACAAATGCAAGTTTTTACAGACGAATCTCCAGCTAGCGTGGCCGTGACGAACTCTAGCTCAAGTCCTTCACTGCCGTCAACATGACTCAAGAAATCGTAATGACACGATTGCAAATAAACCATAACCCCGGCCGGGATTGAACCGCGGTCATAGAGTTTATTTGCAATCGTGTCATTACGATTCTTGAGTCATGTTGACGGCAGTGAAGGGACTTGAGCTAGAGTTCGTCACGGCCACGCTAGCTGGAGATTCGTCTGTAAAAACTTGCATTTGTGGTCACAGAGGTGCCTGTGCTAACTTTCCTATGGTGTAGAAATATACCTAGTTGGATGAATCTTATTGTGGCTGGCTGGTCTAGTGGCTAACGCGACGGGCTGGAGTTTTGAGACTCTATGACCGCGGGTTCAATCCCGGCCGGGGGTATGGCTCGTCTGGTAATGTTTCAGGTCTTTAGTATGGTACAGTCATTATTTGAGTTACAATGCGGTATTATGGAGAGTGTTTGAGGTACAGTGTGTGATGGTATGATCAATATTTCAGGTAAAGAGTGCAGTATTATGATCAATATTTGACGTACAGAGTGCAGTGTTATGATCAATATTTGAGGTATAGAGTGTGGTATTATAGTCAGCATTTGAGGTACAGAGTGCGGTATTCTGGAGAATATTTGAAGTACAGAGCGCGATATTATAATTAGAATTTGAAGTACAGAGTGGAGTATTGTGATCAATATTTGAGGTACAGAGTGTGGTAATATGATCAATATTTGAGGTACAGAGTGTGGTAATATGATAAATATTTGAGGTACAGAGTGTGGTAATATGATCAGTATTTGAGGTACAGAGTGCAGTATTATGATCAGTATATGAGGTACAGGACATGTTAAGACAGAGGGCAAACACTGAGGCGGATTTGATAAGGATGGTTGAAATAGGGTCGACCGTTAGCGAGACAATAACGAGCGTATGAACTGGCCCAACGGCTTAACGATATGAGGTCGTCCGCTGCTAACGACACCTAGTCGTTCGACGCTAACAAGTGGTCATCCGCCGTTAACGACACAGGCGGTCGTTCACCGGTAAACTTGAGCGGTCGAAGTGCTTGATGACTATCATAACTACCACCACCATTACTATTACTACCACTACTGCTACTACTACTACTGCTACTATTACTGGCACTACTACTACTGCTACTACTACCGCCACTACTACTTCTGCTACTACTACTTCTGCTTCTACTTCTACTACATCTACTGCTGCTGCTGCTACTACTGCTACCACCACTACTATTACTACTACTACTGCTACTACTACTACTCCTGCTGCTACTACTACTACTACCACTGCTGCTACTACTACTACCACTGCTGCTACTACTACCACCACTACTGTTACTACTACTACTGCTACTACTACTACTACTACTACTACTTCTGCTACTACTACTACTTCTACTACTACTTCTACTACTTCTACTGCTACCACCACCACCACCACTACTACCACCACCACCACCACCACCACTACTGCTGCTGCTGCTGCTGCTGCTGCTGCTGCTACTACTGCTGCTACTACTACTACTACTACTACTACTACTACTACTGCTGCTGCTGCTGCTGCTACTACTACTACCACCACTACTATTACTACTACTACTGCTTCTTTTACTACTACTACTGCTGCTGCTGCTACTACTACTACTACTACTACTACCACCACCACCACTACTACTACTACTACCGCTACTATCATCACTACTACCACTACCACTACTACTACCGCTACTACTACTACTAGTACTACTACTACTACCATCACCACCACTTGCTGCTGCAGCCTCTTGTGTCACGTGACTCCTATGGCTGAGATGTAATGTTGATGGTATGTTATACTGACTTTCGTATCTTAATTTCATAAACGCCTCGCCCGCCCAGCAGGCTTCTCCAGACGTATACAGAGGTGAATAAAAATACTGGAGGCAGCTAAAGAGATTTTGATGTGTCCATTGTGCAGCCTGGATAGAGGTGAATTAATTTTAAGATCTCCACTTCATAATTAAGATATCAGTGTTTAAGGTTTTAATAGACTTGATAAACAAGCACCTACCCCGCTCATTAGCTCTATAAACCCTTGGATGAGGTGTTCTCATGTTATAAATGAAAACCTTGGATTTGAAAACTGTATTAGAGTACATGACCGGTTCTACAGTAAAGCAGTACAAACATATATAACCTATGGTATACAATATATATGGTATACCAACATATGAGACGTATGGTATACAATATATATGGTATACCAACATATGAGACGTATGGTATACAATATATATGGTATACCAACATATGAGACGTATGGTATACAATATATATGGTATACCAACATATGAGACCTTTGTATATAATGCAAGAAGATGACTTAGACACATGTGCAACAATTGGGTATCTTTACTTGTAGACGTTTCGCCATCCAGTGGCTTATCAGTACATACAATATATAAACATAATCTGAAGTCTGTAAAAATATATTCTGTACATATTTATAAATAATTACACGTAATATATTGAGTCACTGGATGGCGAAACATATACAAATAAAGATATCTAGATGTTGCACTTGTGTTTAATTCATCATCTTGTATAACACGAATGTACATATAAGATTGAATTAAGCGCTCACTAAACTCTGAACACTTCAGACGCCAGAAAAACACAGGTTCAATAATTCTCAGTTTTCTCATCATTGTTATAATATAATAATAGTATGCCAGGCGACCACATATACATATTTTCTATTGAAACACTCAGTGTATAATTAAGGAATTAGAGGCAATTATAACTTCTGGAGACCTCACAATCGTCAATTCGAATTGGACACAACGTTACTGAACGACGGTTTTACGTTCTAAGCAATGATATAGTGTCAGGGCTGACCGCTTTGCCAGGGCTGTGTATGCTTTAAAAATGCGACGTTTTTCACAACTTCTTTGAGGGCAGCTTAAAAAAGTTGGTCGGTAACAGACTTGACTGATCAGACATTGATTAACCAGGAGGCCTAGTCTAGGACGGGGCCTCGGGGGTGTTGACCCCCGAAAACATCCTTCAGATATAATTCAGATTCCTTCCCTTCCCTCCCTTCTTCCCCCCTCTCTGGTGTTTTATACATGATTTAACAACTATTCTCCTTGTAGCCCTTGTCATCCTCGTCCTCTTCATCCTCGTCCTCTTCATCCTCGTCCTCTTCATCCTCGTCCTCTTCATCCTCGTCCTCCTCATCCTCGTCCTCCTCATCCTTGTCCTCTTCATCCTTGTCCTCCTCATCCTGTCCTCTTCATCCTCGTCCTCCTCGCTCCTCATCTCGTCCTCTCATCCTCGTCCTCCTCATCCTCATCCTCGTCATCCTCATCCTCGTCCTCCTCATCCTCGTCCTACTCATCCTCGTCCTCCTCATCCTCCTCATCCTCGTCCTCCTCATCCTCGTCCTCCTCATCCTCGTCCTCCTCCTCCTCATCCTCGTCATCCATCCTCGTCCTCCTCATCTCGTCCTACTCATCCCGTCTCCTCATCCTCCTCATCCTCGTCCTCCTCATCCTCGTCCTCCTCATCCTCGTCCTCCTCATCCTCTCCCTCCTCCTCCTCATCCTCCTCCTCGTCCTGGTTTCCACTAGCTCTACAGCTTCAAGAGGCTTTAAATTTGCTTTCATAATTAGAGTTCTGGAGTGTGCAAGTTTATATTCTCTATGTAAGCCAGTTCTCGATGTCTTCTAAAAGGCACATGCTATTTAAGCGGATAAGTTTGCCTGTTATTTAATGGATTTTATCTCTGGTAAGGTGAAGGTTTTGGTAGAGGTGGGGAAGGTTTTAATGGTGGTTTTAGCTTGTTCATTTGCAGTCCTTTTTATGGTGGGTGGGGTATTGTGGGGGGGGGGGTATGAATGATATTTTTTTGCTTTGTTGAGGTCATTGTGTTTGGGGCAGGTTATAGGTCTGTTGAGTGTTTTGTTGTGTGGGTGATATTGTGGGGTTATTGGGGAATTGTGAGTGTGCGGAGGCATTGTGGGACTGTTGGGGACATTCTGGGTTGTGGGGATATTGTAGTTGCTTGACAAAAATTATCGTTTCCATAAAGCCGTCAGCAGTAGTGACAGGTCTTTTACCTAAGTTCAGAACGCCAAATTTCCCAGTACTGAGAAAGTGTACACACCGTGGGACGCACATCTCTGTGTATTTACACAGAGTTCAATCCCTAAAATGGGGGTTAAAGTATCCTTGACTGGTTGTATAGTGAAGTGCAGCTTTAATGACCCTCCTTTTTGAAACTCAAACAAGTTGTTCTCTTTTGAAAAGACTCGTAGTAGATCATAGTCTTGTAAAATAATTTTTTTTAAATTAGGCTATCAGGAGCAAACATCTAGACAGGTTCCAAAGCCCAATCTGAACACAGGAAATTATTGATAGGAGGTTTAAAATCCATAATAAACCAAATATAGTAACGGCCTCGTAGAACCTATTGACAAGCGTTTGTCAGTTTAAGTATAAGACAGGTGTGGACATGTATCTAATCTAAAAAATGCAACTTCCAAGTGTATCTATTTATTATATATTCATTAGTCTTCGTAGAAAGTGTATAGATATGATAGAAATTGAGTTGTGTGTGTGATGCTGCGTTTGGAATAGGGTGTTGTGTGTGTGTATATTGTCATTGTGTGAACGTAACGTGTATGTCGTGTGCGTATTAACAGTGTATTTTCTAAATTGATCTTCAATATATATTTATGGACAGACAAACCTTACTTTATCAGGTGTGTGTGATATGGGAGGTAGGAGGGGAGGGTAAGAACACCACATTCCTTACATTAACCTCTGAGAAACCCAAAATTGTATACACTGATGGAATACACTGTCCAATGAAGTATAACGAGAATGGATAGACTGGAGGATGAAAGATAAGGGACGGGATTGTAGTGTGAGGAAGGATAAACAGAAATGTATATCATGGAATTATAATAGTACCATTATACATAGAAGCTGTTTGCTGATGTGGTCGTGCCGACTAAAAGTAAACTCTGCAACGACTTTCTACCACCCTGACCGATACAGCAAGTGAAAATTGTTATACACTAATTTTCCACATAAATCATTCTGACACACCTAACGAAAAAAATAACATTATCATTGGCTTGTAATACCACTAAATTATTGTAAACTTTTAAAAATATAATTTTACTTGGATTAGACTAAATATATGTGCGCTGTATAACTAGGACATGTACTCACCACCCTAGGACACTGTACTCACCACCCTAGAACACTGTACTCACCACCCTAGAACACTGTACTCACCAGAACACTGTACTCACCACCCTAGAACACTGTACTCACCACCCTAGAACACTGTACTCACCACCCTAGAACACTGTACTCACCACCCTAGGACACTGTACTCACCACCCTAGGACACTGTACTCACCACCCTAGGACACTGTACTCACCACCCTAGAACACTGTACTCACCAGAACACTGTACTCACCACCCTAGGACACTGTACTCACCACCCTAGGACACTGTACTCACCACCCTAGGACACTGTACTCACCACCCTAGAACACTGTACTCACCAGAACACTGTACTCACCAGAACACTGTACTCACCAGAACACTGTACTCACCACCCTAGGACACTGTACTCACCACCCTAGGACACTGTACTCACCACCCTAGAACACTGTACCACCTAGAACACTGTACTCACCACCCTAGGACACTGTAATCACCATCCTAGAACACTGTACTCACCACCCTAGGACACTGTAATCACCATCCTAGAACACTGTACTCACCACCCTAGACACTGTACTCACCACCTAGAACACTGTACTCACCACCAGACATTACTCACCACCCTAGGACACTGTACTCACCACCCTAGAACACTGTACTCACCACCCTAGGACACTGTACTCACCACCCTAGGACACTGTACTCACCACCCTAGGACACTGTACTCACCACCCTAGGACACTGTACTCACCACCCTAGAACACTGTACTCACCACCCTAGGACACTGTAATCACCATCCTAGAACACTGTACTCACCACCCTAGGACATTGTACTCACCACCCTAGAACATTGTACTCACCACCCTAGGACATTGTACTCACCACCCTAGGACATTGTACTCACCACCCTAGGACATTGTACTCACCACCCTAGGACATTGTACTCACCACCCTAGGACATTGTACTCACCACCCTAGGACATTGTACTCACCACCCTAGGACACTGTACTCACCACCCTAGGACACTGTACTCACCACCCTAGGACATTGTACTCACCACCCTAGGACATTGTACTCACTACCCAAGGACACTGTACTCACCACCCTAGGACACTACACTCACCACCCTAGAACACTACTCCCTGCCCTAGGACACTGAACTCACCACCCTAGGACACTGTACTCACCACCCTAGGACACTGTACTCACTACCTAGGACATTGTACTCACCACCCTAGGACATTGTACTCACCACCCTAGGACATTGTACTCACCACCCTAGGACACTGTACTCACCACCCTAGGACATTGTACTCACCACCCTAGGACATTGTACTCACTACCCAAGGACACTGTACTCACCACCCTAGGACACTACACTCACCACCCTAGGACACTATTCACCATACTCCCTGCCCTAGGACACTGAACTCACCACCCTAGGACACTGTACTCACCAACCTAGGACACTGTACTCACCAACCTAGGACCGAAAACGTACTTGCTAAGGTATTTGTGGCTTATCTGCGTCTTTAGCTGCTGTGTTCCCTGGTTCCCTCCCTTCACATCTCAAACAACCTGTTCCTATCCACTATCCAGCCCTCTTAGTATTTTGTATATTGTGATTATGTTCCCCTCGATCTTCCTTCTATTATTGTTTTTCGTAGTCCATTTCTCCTGTTACGATTGCTGCTAGTCTCGTTGCAAACATTTCAAGCCTGTGTCATGGGTGCCTATTTTATACCTCACTATTTAAAGTTGCAATGATAGAGTCTCAGCTCCTGTTCTCGCCTTTCAACTGGTCGTGGTGCGTGTGTGAGCGCAAGTGGGGAGAGGATTGTGATAAAGTGTTTGACACTACAGAAGAATCTGTTGTATAACCCGGCAGTTTGTTGCTGATATATGGCACCTCGGAGGCTGCCCCGGTCTTCCCTCCTCCCCCATTGACTCGCCAACACCTCAAGAGGGAAACAGCAGACTAAGGGAGGCTAGGGTAAGCTTAGTCAGCTACACGTTAATGTAAATTAAGTTACATAAATTATCATACATAGCGTATGTGTAGATTACCTCTAGGATAACCCCAAAAAAGGTCAAAGTGACTTATTTCTATTATGTAAGGATAGGGAGAATTAGCCTAGAGCT
Organism: Cherax quadricarinatus; assembly: GCF_026875155.1. Lineage (NCBI taxonomy): Eukaryota > Metazoa > Arthropoda > Malacostraca > Decapoda > Parastacidae > Cherax > Cherax quadricarinatus. The sequence continues at coordinate 16,942,889 of NC_069427.1, forward strand.
GTTAGGTTAGGTTTGGGTAGTTGGATTATTGTGGTTTGGGCAGGGTAGTGAAGAGTAGTTAAGGTTAAGATAGTTTAGGAAAGTAAGGTAGGCTAGTAAGATTAGATTTATGACAACAGATGCACGTGTCGTGCACGAACAGCTTGATGGATCAGCCAGAAACTAGGAGGCCTGGTCTGGGACCCGATGTCATGACAATAGTATACATTTCCTACAAAATGAGGAATCAGACACATGTGCAACATCTGAGTATCAAATAACTACACCCAGATGTTGTACAGGTTTCTCATTCTTCCACTTACAGATATTAAAAACCAACTTAAAACAGTGTATCAAAGTTAGACATCATCCTGATTCCACTAAAACAACATTCGGTGAAATGCATGTCAGTATACTTAGTCCTTATTCCAGGTATTTAAAGTATTCCTGACTGTTGGTGAAGGTAACATGCAGCCTTAAGGACCCTCGTGTGCTGAAAAAAGTGGTTATAATAACTATAATTTTTAAAGGGGTGAGCCAGCGGAAGGCCTCGGTTAGATGACCAAAAGCTCCAGCTGCAGGTCATCATATGACTTAAGACCCACGTCAGGAAACACTTGTCCTGTTTCCTGATTGACCTCACCTAACCTACCCTCGTGTGTTGGAAGGCTTTAAGCTCAATTAACCAAGTGTGTTGCATTAACTCGGAGCCAGAACTAGGCAGTAATTCTTCTAGTTTACGATATCACTTATGTTAAACGTGTGCTTGGGAGCCTTAATTCATATCACATTAGCGGGAGGTTATGTAAACACAGGTAGGTCGAGTATATCGTTTTTCACCAGTAAAGTACACGTTTTGATACATATTGCTACTGTATGGTCAGCATGTTACAAGTTTTGTAATAATAATAATAATAATAATAATATTGTAAAGCATGACTAGTACAACCTGTTCCTACATAAACTGGCCAGAGAACTGTTTCAACCTTTGCACTGTACACTACCACTAATCAGACTAAGTTCCTCCTATCTCTCTGTCTCTGTCTCTCTACCCCCCTCCCTCCCCCCTCTCACTCCCTCTTCCTTGCCTCCCTGCCCCCCCCTCACCTTCCCTCCTCCTGAGGGCCAAGTACAGATGCAGTCAGGCTAGAGGAGGGCGATTAAGATCAGCTATCAAATTAAGCGTCTAAAATTAAACTTGACAACGGGATCTAGCAGCGCTTAAGGAAGCCCAGTTCCTCCGGCCCCTTCCTTCCGCTCCCCATTACCCTTCCCTCTGCTCCCCATTCCCCTTCCCTCTCCTCCCCATTCTCTTTACTTCTCCTCGCTTTCTCCAATTCTCTCCTCTGTCCTCCCGTTTAATAAAGTCTCCTCACTATCTTCCCTTTACCTCTCCTATCTCCCCTTTCCTCTCATTCATTCCCCTTCATTTTTATTTCCGTCTCTTGCGTATTCTCACCACTCCCATTCCTTTCCCTTTCCTCTCATCTTTTCTCCCTTCTTCCACCCCCTCCCTCTCTGCCCCTCCCGTGGTTTTGCCAAGTCCTGGTCACAGGTCTAAGCCCCACAGAGAAGGTATAGTTTACCAGTTATTTGTACGAGCCTCAAGTCTGGGCTCCGCCTCGTGTTTACACATTCACAATTTCGTCGATTTTATGAATGGGTGGGTAACATGCATGATAGTCACGTGCTGAATGGGAGGGGCTGGTGTTGGTAAACAGAGTGTGGGGTGCAGGGGTATGGGGAGGGGGATGGTACTTGAGGGGGTTAAGTTGTGGGGGGGTACACGGACCAGTGTTGGCAACAACGGTTAGTGTGTTGTGTGCGAGTTTCCTCGGAAGAGTTTTTGTTAAGTGAAGACGTGATGGGCATGCGTTGTGGGGAGAGTAGAGATGAGGAGGAGGACCTGTGGAAGGGGGAGAGCTGGAGAGAGAGAGAGAGAGAGAGAGAGAGAGGGGGGGGGGAGGGGGCAGCAGGAGAAAAGGAAGTCGAAGGAGAGAAGCTGATTTTTTTTTTCTAAATTTGATAAATAGTGTGTTGTTACATTATTCTATTCGATAGTTACACAGTGGCAGCAAAAGTTATGTAATTCTGTCATATTCCATCACACTGGATGGGGCTCATTCATAGTGTTGAAATTTGTCAACCTTAGTTGGGAGATGTAGTGTCAGCATGAGCTGGGAGATGTAGTGTCAGCATGAGCTGGGAGATGTAGTGTCAGCATGAGCTGGGAGACTTTAGTAGTGTCAGTCTGAGCTGGAATGCTTCGATATTATAAGCCTTAGCCGGGAGACTAACATCACGGGCGAGAAGGAAGCTTGCTTCTTACTCTCAATATGGGAAGGAGGTAAGACAGTAATATGCCATCTCACCTCATAACTCACTGTCGGGAACTTGACTCGTTTCCACTTAGCTAGATACTCACTACTTAATACTCAGTCTTATTAAGAATAACAAATTAAAGATGGGGAAAGCGAATACTCTCTTTCACACTATTGAAATTTAATTAATACTTAATTACTTGTTACAACAGTGTGGTTGGTTAATGAGAAAGGAATCTGATGCTAAGATATCTAGAAATATATAACTTGATACTTCAGAAAGGGAGCTATAATTAGATGACAACATTGATTATGCACTTACTCCATATATAACTGGAGCTCGCACAGGGCAGTTCCACCTCCCCAACAGAGACAGAACTCCTGTTCCCAGCAGAGGCTAGCCACAGAATCTTGCCTTAGCTACTATTTCTGAACTGATGAACGACTCCACACCCCTCATTACTTTTGGCTAGTGAGGTCAGCTCCCGTGAGAAACTCGTCTTGTGCTCGCCAATAGAACCTGGAGTTCCCTGACAGAACTAGGGTGGCAGGATTAGCAGCATAAGACGCCTGTCTTTACAGAGGAAAATAAGAAACAATGAGGATATCGTCAGTTATTTCATTAAACATTCAAGGTCTACGGGAGCTTCAAAAGTTTCGTTGCAGGAGAACTGGAGTAACTATTACGTGGGAAGTACCATCTCTCAAGATGAGCAATCCCATACACAGGAGAAATGGAGTTTTTATGAAGATGCGTTCACCATCGCGGAACAAGGGCAATAAAATTTACATAGGGCAGACGATGGGAAAAAGTGGACAGGGGGAGGAGAGAAATTTGAACGATATAATACAGCTAAATTCTCCTATACATTAATATATATATAATGCTGCCTTTGGGGAGCTTTTTGTTTTGCAGTTGGATACATCAGCAGTGTGCTCTTACACTAATCTATATGTCACTTAAAAAGTGGGAACAAAACCTGTTTCCAATTCATATTCCATCACGCAGGATGTTACCCATACAAGGTGTTGAAATGTGCCAGCCTGAACTGGGAGACTTCAGTGGGGCAGTGAGGATATTGTCAGCTTTGGGGAGGTGAGAAGTAGCTTGGGAGACAAGGAAGAGGCATGTTTACCTTGAGCCAGACACACAACTCATCAGGTCTCAGTCCTTGTCAAGAGGAAGGGAGTAAGAGATATGGGAGAAAGTGTGCAATAAATTCTAAAAATAACAGGGGCGTTTTGAGCACAGAAGAAATTGTTAAAATTCCTCGATCATGATTCTTCAACTTTGTACCTGCACATGTTAGAACTATTGCTGGAAAAATGAAGTTTTCATGGGGAACACTGGACCACTTTGTGCAGTAAATGCCAAATCAGTCAAGTTTTGATGGTTATGCAGAACTTCAGGCTACAGTCAGCAACAGTGGAGTCTAACCTCAAACCCTGCTTGGAAAATAGTACTTTCCAAACTGGTTAGAAGTATATCACAGCCATGTCCAGTGACTGATTAATGATTAGCAGGTTACTTTGCGAGATAACTGGGTGAACTGAGGTTACAGCCACTATCCGGTTAGATGAAAATACAGTTCAGATACATTTGAGTACTTTTCTCTGTATGAAGAAAGTCACTGGGTACACGACTGCGTAAAACTGCCAGAGTTCTCGCTAAGACAAAAAGCCAGATAATTCTCCAGTATTCACAGATTTTCTGCCTTGTATAAACATATACGTATTACTTATACAGAGTTTGTTATAGTTTGAGATGATCCATTGATACCGGAAGTAAAATATAACCATTTTTTGGACTACACAGCACAAGTTGCTATTTCCTGGCGTAATATAAACTTGAATAAATATTCTGAGTGTGTTCCAGCGTGGTTCACGTCTGTCGGAATGAGCTTTGTAGCAAATGTAATGGAGCAAGGAGGTCGTGGCTCCGAATGGTGGGTCGTAAAGCAGGGAGACGCTGGTGGAATGATCGTGGTTATCCCTGAGCTTATACGCGCTCTGCTGTCATGAAAGCTGAGACCATGCCCATACATGAGAGAGTGAATGAGGGAAGGAAATGAGTGAATCATTGAGTAAATGTTTGTGTGTATATATGTATGGTTTTGTGTATATGCATGAGTGAGTGGAAAGATGGAGGGAAAGAGAGGGAAGAGTAAGAGGGAGTGAAAGAGAGTAATTAAGGGAAGGAGAGAGGAGAGGGAATACGACTTCAGTCAAAGGTAACTCCAAGTATCATATTACAGTGGGGAAGGGAAGCCCTTCTTACCATCAGTATGGGTAAGTAATGGGTTGTGACAGTAACACGCCATCTCGTTAGATAAGCAAGACACAGGTACAACAGTTAGGTACCTTTATTCCGAAACGTTTCGCCTCAGTAACCTTCTTCAGTAGAATACAGAGGAGGTAGCAGAAGCATTAGAGATATATAAAGACGATGTAATCAGTCCTTCATTGGGGATTTTTCCCAGTTCCACTTAGCAATTTGCTCATCACTTAAGTAATACTCTGTCTTATTAGGAATAACAAATTAAAGATGGGAAAAGTGGATACTTTATTTCATTCTATTGAAATTTAATTATTTAATTATTTATTACAGTAGAATACTTGGTTAATGAGAGAGTCTGCCATAGTGAAGAGCTCTGTTCCACAAGGCACAGTACTCGCCCCCATCCTGTTCCTCATCCTCATATCAGACAAAGACAGAGATGTAATCCACAGCAGCGTGGATCTGCATGAGACTGTCATCTGCTGAGGACGCGGTTAACCTCCAAGAAGATATAAACAAAGTTTTCCAGTGGGCAACGGTAAACAATATGATGTTCAATGAGGACAAATTCCAACTACTCCGTTATGGAAAACTGGAGGAGATAATAACTAGAACAGAGTATACTAAAAACTCTGGCCATACAATAGAGCGGAAAAATAATGTAAGGGGCCTGGGAGTAGTAATGTCTGAGGATCTCACTTTCAAGGATCACAACAGTGCCACGATCACAGGTGCAAAGAAAATGATAGGATGGATAATGAGAACGTTCAAAACGAGAGATGCCAAGCCAATGATGATCCTTTTCAAATCACTTGTTCTCTCTAGGCTGGAATACTGCTGTACATTAACATCTCCATTCTAAGCAGGTGAAATTGCAGATCTAGAGAGTGTACAGAGAACCTTTACTGCACGTATAAGTTCTATCAGGCACCTGAACTACTGGGAACGCTTGGAAGCACTTGACTTGTATTCCTTGGAACGCAGGAAAGAGATATATATAATCTATGCTTGGAAAATCCTGGAAGGAATGGTCCCGAATCTGCACACACACACAAATCACTCCCTACGAAAGTAAAAGACTGGGCAGGCGATGCAAAATACCCCCAATGAAAAGTAGAGGCGCCGTTGGTACACTAAGAGAAAACACCATAAGTGTTCGGGGGCCCAAGACTGTTCAACAGCCTCCCACCAAGCATAAGGGAAATTACCAATAAGCCCCTGGCTGCCTTCAAGAGGGAGTTGGACAGATACCTAAAGTCAGTGCCGGATCAGCCGGGCTGTGGTTCGTACGTTGGACTACGTGCGGCCAGCAGTAACAGCCTGGTTGATCTGGCCCTGATCCACCGGGAGGCCTGGTCATGGACCGGGCCGCGGGGGCGTTGATCCCCGGAATAACCTCCGGGTAGACTCCAGGTAAGGTGTCTGATGCGATGATATCTGTTAAGATACAACAAAGTGAGATATTGGGGAATGGAGAATATAATTAACCGACAGAATTAAATATTTGTTTATCTCTAACAGTCCACCTTCCACAGGGAGTATAATCCAGAGTGCGGTTCCCATAAAGCTTCATCTCTCCAACCCAGACATAAAGACTTCTGCCCCCAGCAGAGACTAGCCACAGTCTCTCCAGCTCTGTACCCGAATAGAGTCTGGCCACCGAATCTTCTCAGAGCTACTTTCCCACTCATAACTTCTGGCTAGAGAGGTATCCTCTCATGGGAAATTCAGCACGTGGTCTCCATAGAGCTAGAGTTCCTGGACCAAGGCAGGCTGTCAGGGGAATAGCACTTCTGACGCTATGTGGTTGTTACATCAGTCTACCATTCACTCAAAAGTTCACTACATCCTGAGATCCGTAGAACCAGTCAGTCAGTTTATGATCGTATTTCCTCGTTCAATTAAATCGGTCAGTCGTCCAGTCAGCTGTGACATCCAGTTAGTCCACTGCTGGTGAGTGAGACATCAAGTTAGGACTGACATGTTTTGATAGGTGTTCGCTGGGCCTGACTGAACCCGTGATATGACAAGGTAACAGTGTGGGGCGGTTCCTCTCATACCTCCATATATGTGATAATATACATGACGATATACACGATACGCATGATGATATACATAACGATATAAATGATATGATTAAAGATACACACGATATACATGGCATACACATACATGTGACGATACACAACATTTACTTTATAAAAGCATGGTGTAAATGGTGCGGGCGTTTACTCAAGGGTTATTTCTCTGGATCGAGACTCAGCTCTCGGTCCCTCTTCTCTTTTAGACTACTTTTCAATTACCTTCAGACTAAAGAAATACTTCCTTACATCAGTATGACTCGTCTGTCTTCGGCTTCCACCTGCGTCTTCTTGATCCTCGTCCTCTTCTAACAATCTGTCCCTGTCTGCTTTATCAATTCCTTTTAATTTTTTTCTTCTCGATGAGGTTTCCACTACTTTTTCTCCTCCAAGGTCGTTAAGTTCACTTCCATCAGCCTCTCCTCAAAGGACTTTTATCTTAGTTTCTGAAAGTTAAGACACATGTGCAACATCTGGATATCTTTATTGTAGTAGACGTTTCGCCATCCAGTGGCTTTATCCCTCTGAACCAAGATTCCATGATGTTGCAGAGGGATAAAGCCACTGGATGGCGAAACGTCTACTACAATAAAGATATCCAGATGTTGCACATGTGTCTTAACTTTCATATTGTCGGTATTTTATACCTTTCTTGCACATCTTAGTTTCTGTCATATTTGTTTACTGTACACCAAATTTTTTTTCAGACCTTATCGCCACCAACCAGCTCTCCTCAACTCATTCCATTCTTCTGATCTATTCATTTTAATCTTTACCTTGCCCACATTAATCTACCACTCCCTTTTACTTCAACTCTCCCCCTCTAACTCCACGCCTCCCCTCTACCCCTCCAGGCGAGGAGGTCGGGTGATGGTCGGGGAGGTGGCAGTGGATGCTGGTATGGAGACAAAAACATCTAGTAATTTGCACGTCAATACTCGTCCAATTCGGAAAACAGATTCTTTTATTCTTTCTCTGTGCGTTGTGTAACGAGGCTGGAAAATATAGAGGTTTCAGTGTTAACATTTCAACATAAAGAATCGTGTCGAGAGGTCATCAGGCAAAAAAAAAAAAAATATTCGGCACAACATATATGTATCGTGCCGAATAAGTAAAACTAGTCAGCAGGAACTCATTTAAAATTAAGTCCTTTCTAAAATTCTCTCATACGTTATATTAATGTAAAAATTAATGATGTACCAAAAGAACCTTAGGAAACTTACCTAACCTTATTATAACAAGCGAAATTAAATTTAGCCTAATCCAACTAAATATATTTTATATAAGTTTACAATAATTTAAAAATAAACACAATGAAATACAATTTTTCGTTAGTTTCAGAATGATTTTTGCGAAATTATTGTATACATTGTTGATCAGATTCTGATCCACCATGAGTGCCTGGTCACAAACCGGGCAGCGGGGGCATTGACCCCCAGAACTCTGTCCAGGTAAACTCCAGGTACATAAATTTTCGTTTGCCCTATTCGGCAAGAAGTGCGTTGGTATTAATACTTGACGTGCTGTTGGAGTGTGAGCAAAGTAACATTTATGAAGGGATTCAGGGAAACCGGCAGGCCGGACTTGAGTCCTGGAGATGGGAAGTACAGTGCCTGCACTCTGAAGGAGGGGTGTTAATGTTGGCAAGACAGTGATGGAGTGAATGATGGTGAAAGTTTTTCTTTTTCGGGCCACCCTGCCTTGGTGGACTCGGCCAGTGTGATAATAATAAAATAATTATATATATATATATATATATATATATATATATATATATATATATATATATATATATATATATATATATATATATATATATATATATAGTATGTCGTGCCGAATATGTAAAACTGGTCAATTAGCAAGAACTCATTTAAAATTAAGTCCTTTCGAAAATTTTCTCTTATGCGTTTAAAGATATATTTTTTTCATTAATGTTAATGTAAAAATGTTTTAATTTCGCACCAAAAGAATCTTAGAAAACTTACCTAACCTTATTATAACAAGAACAATTTATTTTAGCCTAACCCAACTAAATATATTTTAGATTTGTTTACAATAATTTAATACTAAACAAACACAGTAAAATATATTTTTTTCATTAGGTTCAGAATGATTTTGGCGAAATTATTGCATACACAAATTTTCACTTGTCCTATATGGCAAGATGAGCGTTGCTATTTAAGCCAAGATAGCAAGTTCTGCCTATTCGGAACGACATACACACACCCACACACACACACACACACACACACACACACACACACACACACACACACACACACACACACACACACACACACACAACACACACACACATATATATATATATATATATATATATATATATATATATATATATATATATATATATATATATCATCCACTTGTCGATTTTGTATACCATTAATATAATAGAAAGAGAGAGAGAGAGAGAGAGAGAGAGAGAGAGAGAGAAATAAATAACTAGAGTGTAAGAGAGAATGGAGGAAGGAAAGTGATCACGGACGAAATAAATTTCTATCAGGAGAAAGTAAATATCGCCCAGGAGAAAATAACTTCAGGTGGAAGGGAAGAAAGGCAGGCAGCGCGAGAAGAAATAAATTTATATAAGATGGACGAATATGACCCGGACCAAGAAGGCGGGAAGAAGTGGTTGTGGAGGCGGGATGACGAGTGCTGGAGATGACGACCACGACGAGGAACAGGAGGAGACTGAAGACGATGATTCTGACGAGAAGGAGGCAGAAGATGATGATTCTGAAGACGAGGAGGAGGAGGAGGAGGCTGCAGATGATGATTCTGACGAAGAAGAGGAAGCAGATGACATTGATCAAGAAGAGATGAGTTGGGATCAAGAAGGAAAGCAAGGATCAAGAATAAATTAACAAGAATGAAGAATATATAATAACATCCTAAGTAAGAAATAGTTAAATGTGGGAAATAATTAAATATGGGAAAATAATTAAATGTGAGAAATACTTAAATGTGGAAATATGTAAATGTAAGAAATACTTAAATGTGAGAAAAGTTTAATGGGGAAATAATTAAATGTGAGAAATAGTCAGATGTGGAAATAAAGGATGAGGTGTGGAGTTACCAAAAGTATTAGTCAGAAGACCGAGTAAGAATTATTGTGGTTTGGACATTTAGAGAGGATGGAGAAAAATAAATGATTAGGAGGGTGTATAAATCTCGGGTGGGGAGAAAGAAGGGCAGGGGGTCGTCCTAGGCACAGTTGGAGGGGGGGGGGGTAGAGGGGTTTTGGGTGCTAAGGGCTTGGATATCTAACAGGCGTGTGTGAGCGTGTTAGATAGGAATGAGTGGAGACAAGCGGTTTTCTGAGTTGACGTACTGTTGGAGTGTGAGTCAAATATCATTTGTGAAAGGATTCAGAAAATCTGGTTAGCCAGACTTGAGTTCTGGATGTGAAAAGTACAGTGCCTGCACTCTGAAGGAGGGAAGTACAGTGCCTGCACTCTGAAGGAGGGAAGTACAGTGCCTGTACTCTGAAGGAGGGAAGTACAGTGCCTGTACTCTGAAGGAGGGAAGTACAGTGCCTGTACTCTGAAGGAGGGAAGTACAGTGCCTGCACTCTGAAGGAGGGAAGTACAGTGCCTGTACTCTGAAGGAGGGAAGTACAGTGCCTGCACTCTGAAGGAGGGAAGTACAGTGCCTGCACTCTGAAGGAGGGAAGTACAGTGCCTGCACTCTGAAGGAGGGAAGTACAGTGCCTGCACTCTGAAGGAGGGAAGTACAGTGCCTGCACTCTGAAGGAGGGAAGTACAGTGCCTGCACTCTGAAGGAGGGAAGTACAGTGCCTGCACTCTGAAAGAGTGGGCATGTGGTAGTTTGGAGGGGCATCTGAGCTATAACGACGGCACCATTCTGGCAAGACAGTGACTAAGTGACGATGAAAGTGTTTTCTTTGTCGGGTCACCTAGCCTCGGTGGGAGACGGCCGGAGTGTTTACAAAAACAAATTGATGTAGGAAATATACGGGAGAATTAATTGTGGGAAATGCGTTAAATACGGGAAATAAAATATGGGAACTTCTGAAATGTGGAAAATAATGTAATGTGAGAAATATTTATATGTGGGAAATAGTGAGAAATATTTGTCATGAAAATATTTACGAATGGAATATGGGAAATGAGGAAAATAAATTATAGGAAATTAGTGTGGGAAATAATTTAATACAGGAAGTAAATGCAAGAAATGTTATGGGAAATAATCCTCCCATCAATAAAGCTGAATGATTGAGGAGAGTTTGGGAGATAATTAACGCTAAACGTGGAGGGAAGTAATGAGAACACGCTTGATAACGAATGGCTATAATACGTAGAAAGAACGGGAGAGAAGGGAGAAAGGGAGATAATGTATGAGAATATATCGCTGAGGGAAGGTAGTAAAGAGAGCGTAGAAGTAATGGAAGCAATGGGGGAGTGATAGAGGAAGAGGCGAGAAACAAGGGAGGAAGGTAAGGTGAGATGAGAGAGAGTGACGAGAAATGACTTAAAGCTATATTGAGGGATGTTAGGAGGTGTGAGGTAGGAGTTAGGGAGGTGTGAGGATGTTTAGGAGGTTGTGAGGATGTTAGGAGGTGTGAGGATGTTAGGAGGTGTGAGGATGTTAGGTGTGAGGATGTTAGGAGGTGTGAGGATTGGTTAGGTGGAATGTGAGGATGTTAAGGAGGTTGGTGAGGATGTTAGGACGTGTTAGGATGTTAGGAGGTGTGAGGATGTTAGGACGTGTGAGGATGTTTGGACGTGTGAGGATGTTAGGACGTGTGAGGATGTTAGGATGTGTGAGGATGTTAGGACGTGTGAGGATGTTAGGACGTGTGAGGATGTTAGGACGTGTGAGGATATTAGGATGTATGAGGATGTTAGGATGTATGAGGGTGTTAGGACGTGTGAGGATATTAGGATGTATGAGGATGTTAGGATGTATGAGGGTGTTAGGACGTGTAAGGATATTAGGATGTATGAGAATGTTAGGATGTATGAAAATGTTAGGATGTATGAGGATGTTAGGACGTGTGAGGATGTTAGGACGTGTGAGGATGTTAGGACGTGTGAGGATGTTAGGACGTGTGCGAAAGGCTGTCAACGGAGGTTAAAAAATTATAATGAACGAATTCTGAGAAATGGAAAATGAGGAAAAACACGCACACACGACAGGCTGCAGACCTGGTCCAGCAATTGGCTCCTGGAGCTCAACCCCACCAAGTGTAAAGTCATGAAGATTGGGGAAGGGCAAAGAAGACCGCAGACGGAGTACAGTCTAGGGGGGCCAGAGACTACAAGCCTCACTCAAGGAAAAAGATCTTGGGGTGAGTATAACACCAGGCACATCTCCTGAAGCGCACATCAACCAAATAACTGCTGCAGCATATGGGCGCTTAGCAAACCTCAGAACAGCATTCCGACATCTTAATAAGGAATCGTTCAGGACCCTGTACACCGTGTACGTTAGGCCCATATTGGAGTATGCTGCACCAGTTTGGAACCCACACCTAGACAAGCACGTAAAGAAACTAGAGAAAGTGCAAAGATTTGCAACAAGACTAGTCCCAGAGCTAAAGGGTATGTCTTACGAGGAGAGGTTAAGGGAAATCGACCTGACGACACTGGAGGACAAGAGAGATAGGGGGGACATGATAACGACATGCAAAATACTGAGAGAATTAACAAGGAGGACAAAGACAGGATGTTCCAGAGATGGGACACAACAACAAGGGGTCACAGTTTTAAAAGTTGAAGACTCAGATGAATCACAGGCATGTTAGGAAGTATTTCTTCAGCCACAGAGCTGTCAGGAAGTGGAATAGTCTGGGAAGTGATGTAGTGGAGGCAGGATCCATACATAGCTTTAAGAAGAGGTATGATAAAGCTTATGGAGCAGGAAGAGTGACCGAGTAGCGGCCAGTGAAGAGGCGGGTCAAGAGCTGTGAATTGGCCCATGCAACTGCAACTAGGCGAGTACACACTCTCTCTCTCTCTCTCTCTCTCTCTCTCTCTCTCTCTCTCTCTCCTCTCTCTCTCTCTCCTCTCTCTCTCTCTCTCTCTCTCTCTCTCTCTCTCTCTCTTATGCTAAAGTTACTCTTCATATTGAAAGAAGAAATGTGAAAAAAAATGATAGACAAATCGATGATAATAAATATAGCCATTGTTCAGAGAGAATAAGAACAGAAGTACACAGGACACACCAAGAAGAGGAAACTATGAAGAACACGAACACAGATACAATAAAGCAAAATATTTTGTTAGGGAGCACCAATAAAGGAAAATAAAAAGTACAGTGCAAAATGATTAATAAGAACACCTGGAAATGACGAAGAACACAAACTAAGACAAACGAAGCAACAGAAAACAACAGTCAGTTACGAACAGGTAGTGACGAATGAGCAGTGACAGTGGCAAACAGTGACGAATGAACACTGACTTTGGCAAACGGACAGTGACAGTGGCAAATGGATAGTGACAGTAACAAACGAACAGTGACAGTAACAAACGAACAGTGACAGTGACAAACAATGACAGACTAAGTGACAATCAGCGGCAACAATAATTGTATGGAGAAGTACTCCAAGTTTTGGATTACCTCATAATGGAGGTTGAAGGGCCGGCAGGAGGGTGGAGGGCAGGCAGGGGGGTGGGGGGCAGGCAGGGGGTGGGGGGCCGGCAGGGGGGTGGAGGGCAGGCAGGGGGGTGGGGCGCAGGCAGGGGGGTGGAGGGCAGGCAGGGGGTGGGAGGGCAGGCAGGGGGGTGGAGGGCAGGCTGAGGGGTGGAGGGCAGGCAGGGGGGTGGAGGGCAGGCAGGGGGGTGGAGGGCAGGCAGGGAAGGTGGAGGACAGGCATTGAAGGTGGAGGGCAGGCAGGGAGGGTGGAGTGCAGGCAAGGGGGTTGATGGCAGGCAGGGAGAGTGGAGGGCAGGCAGGAGGGGTGGAGGGCAGGCAGGGAGGGTGGAGGGCAGGCAGGGGGGTGGAGGGCAGGCAGGAAGGTGAGGGCAGGCAGGGAAGGTGAGGGCAGGCATTGAAGGTGGAGGGCAGGCAGGAAGGGTGGAGGGCAGGCAGGGAAGGTGGAGGACAGGCATTGAAGGTGAAGGGCAGGCAGGGAGGGTGGAGGACAGGCAGGGAGGGTGGAGGGCAGGCAGGGAAGGTGGAGGACAGGCAGAGAAGGTGGAGGGCAGGCAGGGAAGGTGGAGGATAGGCAGGGAAGGTGGAGGGAAGGCAAGGAGGGTGGAGGACAGGCAGGGAGGGTGGAGGACAGGCAGGGAAGGTGGAGGACAGGCAGGGAAGGTGGAGGACAGGCAGGGAAGGTGGAGGATAGGCAGGGAAGGTGGAGGGAAAGCAAGGAGGGTGGAGGACAGGCAGGGAGGGTGGAGGGCAGGCAGGGAGGGTGGAGGGCAGGCAAGGAGGGCGGAGGGCAGGCAGGGAGGGTGGAGGGCAGGCAGGGAGGGTGGAGGACAGGCAGGGAGGGTGAAGGGGAGGCAGGGAGGGTGGAGGACAGACAGGCAGGGAGGGTGGAGGGCAGGCAGGGAAGGTGGAGGACAGACAGGCAGACAGGGAGGATGGAGGGCAGGCAGGGAAGGTGGAGGACAGGCAGGGAAGTTGGAGGGCAGGCAGGGAAGGTGGAGGGCAGGCAGGGATTTGGAGGGGACAAGGAAATCTGGTGGAGAGAGCGAACAGAGGATGAAGGAAATTAGGCAAAGAAGGAGAACGAGAAGTGAGGGAGGGAAGGCGAGAGGGGAAGGGTGCGGGAAGAAAAGGAGAAGGGAGCTCGGGAGAGTGGGCGGGGAGGAAGAAACGGGAGGGATATCGACAGATAAGGGGGAAAACAAAAGGTCAGGGTGAATGACAAGACAGGGAGGGAGGGAGGGAGGGAAGGAAGGAAGGCAAGGAGGGAGGGAGGAAGAAATAAGAGAAGAGATGAAGGGAGGAAGGAAGAGAAGGGGAGGGATCAATTTGAAGGATGTTTGTGTGGATAAAATACTTGATAAATCACCAGACTCACCCAGGATGAAGATGTCGATGAATATTCCATTGTGATTAATTATTATTTCAAAAATTTTCTTCATAGAGGTGGTAGAGCCGATGGTGGTAGTGGTGGTGGTTGTTAGTGGTGATGGTGGTGGTGTTAGTGGTGGTTGTGTTAGTGGTGATGGTGGTGGTTGTGTTAGTGGTGATGGTGGTAGTGGTGGTTGTGTTAGTGGTGATGGTGTTAGTGGTGGTTGTGTTAGTTGTGATGGTGGTGGTGTTAGTGGTGGTTGTGTTAGTGTGATGGTGGTGGTGGTGGTAATGGTGATGGTTGTGTTAGTGGTGATGGTGGTGGTGTTAGTGGTGGTGGTGGTTGTTAGTGGTGGTTGTGTTAGTGGTGATGTTGGTAGTGTTAGTGGTGGTGGTGGTGGGTGTTAGTGGTGGTTGTGTTAGTGGTGGTGGTGATGGATGGTGGTAGTGGTGGTGGTGATGGGGGTGGTGTTAGTGGTGGTGGTTGTTGTTAGTGGTGGTGGTGGTGGTGGTTGTGTTACTGGTGGTGTTAGTGATAGGGGTGGTGTTAGTGGTGGTGGTGGTTGTGTTAGTGGTGATGGTGGTGGTGGTTGTTAATGGTGGTGGTGTTAGTGGTGGTTGTGTTAGTGATGGGGGTGGTGTTAGTGGTGGTGGTGATGGGTGGTGGTGGTGGTGATGGGGTGGTGTTAGTGGTGGTGGTGGTGATGGGGGTGGTGGTAGTGGTGGTGATAATGGTGGTGACTACGGCAGTGTATCAACACAATATACCTATATAATTTATCCACACCTGGATTTATGGACTTAAAATATTTCAGTTGTACCTAGCATCATAGATGTTAGGTAATGATAGATACTGTGTTAGCGAGGGTCACCAGGTACCTTCTTGAAGGAAGATGGTGGTTACAAGGTACCTTCTTGAAGGAAGATGGTGGTTACAAGGTACCTTCTTGAAGGAAGATGGTGGTTATAAGGTATGTTCTTGAAGGAAGATGGTTACAAGGTACCTTCTTGAAGGAAGATGGTGGTCAAGGTACATTCTTAGAGGAAGATGGTGATCACTGGTTCCTTCTTGAAGGAAGAAGGGGGTAAAGTACCTCTTCTTGAAGCCAGTCTTTGAGTGAGTGCTTTTAACTTGTTCCAGCATCTCTACTTGAGGTGAGGGAGGCGTGGGTGGTGACATAGGCGTGGGATGAAGCACGCCCATCACAGTAACCATACACGCCCTACTCATGGCTGGAGTGTGTCGCTTACTCGGGGCCTGGTATAACTTTTCTGCAGCGCATATTTAAGAGAGTTTGGAAACTACGACAAGCTATTTGCAACCTCCCGGGGTGTGTGTGTGTGTGTGTGTGTGTGTGTGTGTGTGTGTGTGTGTGTGTGTGTGTGTGTGTGTGTGTGTGTGTGCGTATTTGCTTGCGAGTGTACGTATTTGTCTAAGTTCTGCTCCTGGCGCGCCTTTAAAACGACATCGACCGCCATTAGTCTTCTATCGTCTCCTGGACTTTTTCATGCATATTCTTCAAAATGTAATGAATTTACCACCATCACTTAATCCGACTCTTTCTACTTTCCATCACTTCTCGAGGGCCTAGGATGTACTGCTTAGCATCTCTGGGGCTCAACAGAATCTTTAGCTACCACCACCTGTGTTCCCTTGGCCTTGGTCCTCATTTTTTAGTCTGTCGTAATTTGCCCTCTCATTTCTCAGATTTAAGACTAATCTACTTGCAAAACTTTAGCTCTTTTCGAGTTTCTGCAAATATTTGATCAAGAAAGGCCTCTGCACTAAGGCTGCGTACTCAGTTATGAATCTAGCATATGTCGTGAATAATATGCGTAAGGATTATTTATTTAACTCAACAATTTCCAGTCTACCAGTGCATCGCCACCTTTCCTTGGTGACTGGATTTGTACCGTGTTTGTCCAAGGAGAAGGAAAGGCTTTCGTTGTCAGACAGACAAAGGTAATTGAAGTTAACAGTGGTGATAAACATCGACAAGTATGTAAGAATGACGTGCGTTTTAGCTAGGTTATTATAATAAGATAATACTCCACCAACCCATGGTTTTATCAATCTTTAAAATATCCTAGTTACCATATATTTCTTTCTTATATAGAGGGAGGGTCCCTCCCCCGCCCGAGCCAAGTGCTGGCTACTTTCATTGTGACCCTAACATCTTGGTTATGTCATCAGTGGCACGAATATTTTTGTCATTCTTCGACATTTAAATTATGAACATGATTAATGGACTTCTAATTGTATTGAATGCATAGTGATGATGATTTCTATAATTTAACAGCAAATTTGTCATAATTATAGAAAGCTGGTAATGACAGCAGCAAATTTGAAAGGTAATAACAAATTGGTGTCGATACAGCAAGCTGATGCTGTTGTTTTATGTTAAAAGTGCTGAATAACCAAATGGTTAGATAATTTTTAATTCATACGGTCGGTCTACGGTGTCCAGGTTTTTCATTTCTTCAAATCTCCAGTAGTTCTTTTTTTATTTCGTTTCTCACTATTTAGTATCCCTCTGGAAATATCAGGGTTGTTATTATTCTGGTAAGTTTCGTTTCTTATAATTATAATACCTGAGTTTTCACTCTCCTCTTTCAGTTTGCCACTTTTGTTGTTGACTTAATCTATATTTGAATTCCACATCCTCATTTTTTTCTGTCACTGTTTGTCGGACAGTGTTTCTCTACTGTTTAATTTCGGGATATAAAAGGCACGTTCAGTTGCTTACAGTGTTTCCTTCACAGTTATAGTTACTCTTCCTTTCTTCTACTTAATTGTGTCTTTCTTCAGTGCTGCTAATTTTCACCAAAAATTTCATCAATATTTTTTCTAATTATTTGCTCTATGTTAACCGCAAGATATAGATATTTAGTATTGATAATGTATTACAGTTCTAATATCTCTGACACCACGCCATTTTATTATATATATATAATATATATATATATATATATATATATATATATATATATATATAATATATATATATATATATATTAAGTATTTTTTATGAGTATGATCATCCAGAAGTTTACATTATCCTTCTGTTTTAATGATTGTTTGTGTTCCTTTAATCTCTCTAGACATTTTGAATAAAACATCTTACAGTTTTCTTTCGCTGTTATCCTTCGCTCCTTGCTTCCCTTATTCCTCTCCCCTTACACTTCTCCCTCCATTCCTCCATCTCTCCCTTATCTCCTCGCTATTCCCTCTCCCAAGTATAAATTCAGCCTACTACCTATTTCCTCCTGCCCACCCGGCTCACGACTCTAAGATACGTTTACCATTATATTGTGATACTCTTATAACTTGTTTATCTATCGCCAAACGCTGTGAAAGCATCCCACCTTGTGGCTAAATCTGGCGGAAATCGTCCGAGATAAGTGAAGCTATATGCGTGACTCGCCTCATTGGGTCTTGCCAAGGCTCTAGGAGGGCGTGGGATTAATGGCTTCTTATCTATATTATCAATACCTTGCTTCCTTGTGGGTGTGGAGGCAACGAGGTTGTTAGTCTCGGGGCTCCTTGTTGGATGGTTCAGGAAGGTGGTGGTGCAAACGTTACTGGTGCGCCTGCTGGTGGTGGTGGTGGTGTTCCACCTGCTGGTGTTAATGCTTCTATTGCTTTACCTGCTGGTGTTGATGCTTCTGTTGCTCCAGCTGCTAGTGTTGGCGTTTCTGCTGCTGTTGTTACTGTTAAGTTGCTAGGGATTCTAAAACTAACCCAAAAAGTTTTTTCCAGGTATATAGAACAAAAGTTAGAGATAAGATAGGTCCCCTTAAAAATAACTATGGGCATCTTACTGACAAAGAGAATGAAATGTGCTCGATTTTAAATAATTATTTTCTCTCGGTTTTTACACAGGAAGACACTAACAATATTCCAGTAATTAATTTTTATAGTGGGCCGAAGAAGATAAATTATGTAACATCACAGTCACTAGTGAAATGGTTGTGAAGCAGATAGACCGACTGAAGCAAAATAAGTCACCGGGTCCTGATGAGGTTTTTTCAAGGGTTCTTAAGGAATGCAAAATGGAACTCTGTGAACCATTAACTAATATTTTTAATTTATCTCTTCAAACAGGTGTAGTGTCTGATATGTGGAAGATGGCTAATGTAATTCCTATTTTTAAAATAGGGGACAAGTCGTTACCGTCAAATTACCGCCCAATAAGCCTGACCTCAATTGTAGGCAAATTACTAGTCAATTATAGCCGAGATTATAAGAAGCCAACTCGATAAGCATAACTTGATTAATGATACTCAGCATGGATTCACAAGAGGCCGGTCTTGTCTAACTAATTTATTAACTTTCTTCAGTAAAGCTTTTGAGGCTGTTGACCACGATAAAGAATTTGATATCGTTAAAGAAAGTGGCAGCTCATGGCATTGGGGGAAGGGTGCTCTCGTGGATCGAATCATGGCTCACAGACAGGAAGCAGAGTGTGTCCATAAATGGGGTTAAATCCGAGTGGGGATCAGTAACAAGTGGCGTTCCACAGGGATCAGTCTTGGGCCCGTTGTTGTTTATAATATATATCAATGATCATGATGAAGGAATTACTAGTGATATGAGCAAATTCGCCGATGACACAAAGATAGGTAGGATAATTGATTCAAACGTAGATGTTAGGGAACTTCAGAAGGATTTAGACAAACTCTATTCTTGGTCAGAAAAGTGGCAGATGCAGTTCAATGTAGATAAATGCAAGGTTCTGAAGCTCGGGAGTGTCCATAACCCTAGCACTTATAAGTTAAATAATGTAATAAAGTTGGTAGAATTACCGACAATATGTAAAGTAAAAGGACACAAGTGCAACTAATGTGACATTTATTGTGGCAACGTTTCGCTCTCCAGGAGCTTTATCAAGCTTGATAAAGCTCCTGGAGAGCGAAACGTTGCCACAATAAATGGCACATTAGTTGCACTTGTGTCCTTTTACTTTACAAGTTAAATAATGTAGAACTTAGCCATACAGATCGCGAAAAGGACTTGGGGGTTATGGTGAGCAGCAACCTTAAACCAAGACAGCAATGCCTAAGCGTACGTAATAAGGCAAATAGATTACTGGGATTTATATCAAGAAGTGTAAGCAACAGAGGTCCAGAGGTCATACTGCAGCTTTATACATCATTAGTAAGGCCTCGCGAAGATTATGCAGCTCAGTTCTGGTCTCCATATTACAGAATGGACATAAATTCGTTAGAAAACATTCAGCGTAGGATGACTAAATTAATACATAGCATTAGAAATCTTCCTTATGAAGAAAGATTGAAGACTTAAATTACATTCACTTGTTAGACGAAGAATGAGGGGAGACCTGATCGAAGTGTATAAGTGTAAGATAGGTATTAATAAAGGGGATATTAATAAGGTCTTGAGGATATCTCTCCAAGAGAGAACCCGCAGTAATGGATTTAAATTAGATAAGTTTAGATTTAGAAAGGACATAGGAAAGTATTGGTTTGGAAATAGGGTAGTTGATGAGTGGAACAGTCTACCTAGTTGGGTTATTGAGGCTAGGATTTTGGGTAGTTTCAAATTTGGGTTGGATAAGTACATAGTGGGGGGGGTTTTGGTTTTTGAGGGGGGACTTGCACATCAGAGCTTATTTTTTGGGTGGCATTGAAACTGGTTGGGCAGGTTTTTGTTGGGGGGAAAGAATTGTAAAGGACCTGCCTAGTAGGGGCCAACAGGCCGCTGCAGTTTTCCCTCCTTTTTTAAAGTTTTTATATATATATATATATTAATATATAATAAAAATTTATTATTAATATAATATAAATATATATAAATAATATTATATGGCCATAGTCATAGTTTGCTTGTACGAGAGTCGAGACACTTGAGGAATTAAAGCTTTGATTTTGAAGTTTCTGGGGAAGTCATGCATATTAAAACACTTGCTGCGCGCCACTACAACAACACCCGGTTTTTATACAAGTTTATTTACAATCATTTTCGTGCAGTGTTCCTTTCCGATTAAAAAAGGAAGTTAAAAGCATTTGATTTTTTTTAAGGATTTTGTGCATGCATGCAGGGTTATCCCCAGGAAGGGGAGGTGCTCGTGTCCTCAAACTGCAGTGTCCCCCAGGGGGAAATCACAGGGAAAAACATACCAACAAACTCATCATTTGTCACTGTCTGTATTGCCAAATCATTTCTCTCTCTTCTCTTTTTTTTCTATCTCTCCTCTCTCTTTTTCCCTTGGCAATAGCCAACGTACAATAAAACCCCAAGCGGTGGATTCAGCCTCTGGCTGATGATGCCATCTTCATAAAAAAAGGGTGTGGACTAACTTTGCCCGGGGTTAAACTTTTAAGAGAGAGAGAAGAGAGCGAGCAAGAGCAACAGAGACTGAGGCAGGTATGTTGGCACTCAGGGGGAGGTAATGCTTTTACTGGAAGATGCAGTGTCAAGTCATTGTTGACCCTGAAGAAATTCCCCCCGGGTATCGCCCACCCAAAAGAACCGTATTGTGTTCGAGCGATATTTGTTGTGTGTGTGTGGTGTGTGTTGGGTGTGTGTGTGTGTGTGTTTTTCCTTTTCACCAAACTGCTTTTATGATCAAAAAAACCACACACACACACACACACCCAAAACCCCCTACCTACATATTTCCTTCCCTCATTTGTTTTTTTGTTCCGCACACTTTTGGCCCCCCTCCACTCTTCCACTTTTTTTCTATACACAGGAACCAAAAAATTGGCCTAGACTCAAAAAAGTCAAAGCATAAATTTTAAAACATTGATTTTACAAAAAACGTTCGTGTCCCCCCCATAGCTAAATTAACTGGCCCCCTGGTTGTCAACACTGTATGTACCCTAGGGGTTTATACTTCCCTAAGTATAAAATAAAATAAAATAGAATCAAAAAAAGGGTTTCGACTTCATTGCTTTATTGGGGCAAAATTTATATAAATCGTTATACGATGCTAGTTTTAAGTATCCTCGTGTATCTCAACCGAGGGTAGATGAGACAGGAGAGATGGAGTTTATGGGTAAAAATTGAGGGGTAGAGAGTGGGGTTTGGGGAAAGAAAGGGAATTGAGGTAAGGAAGAAGAAGAAAGTTAGAAAGAGTAAACTAGGGGGAAAGAGAAAGGTGGAGAAGGGAGAGGAAAAAGGTGTGTTGGAGACGAAAAAAATGGCCTTTAACCCCAAGAAAGCTGAACCCAGCTTGACTAAAAAGCTATTGTGTCCCCCCTGGTGGGGTGGTGGTAAGATGGGGGTGGTGTCGTGGGGGGTGGGGTGGTGATAATTTCAGTGGGGGTGATGGGGGAGTTGTGTGAAATTTCGGTGGTGGGGGTGATGATCTAATCAATGGCAAAACGAGGTGACGAGGATGTGAACATGACGGTGAAAAATTTTTGTCCACCCTGTGCCCCCCTGTGCCCCCACTAACCTCTCTACCAGTCAGCGTAAAAAAATACAGACGGGTGTATAGTTGCTTAAAAATTTTAAAAAAAAAAAAGAACTAAATAGACCATAATACACGGAAACTGCTACAAACCACCCCCACCACCACCATCACCACCCCCACCACCACCACCCCCACGACCACCACCTAACACCACCACCACCCCCCCCACCACCATCATCATCAACACCCCCACCACTAAAACACCACCTCACCACCACTATCACACCACCACTATCAACACCACCCACCACCATTTCATCACCACCATCACCACTATCACCGCCACCATCACCACCACCAAAAAAACCCGCCACCATCCCACCCCCCACATCCCCCCCGCCACCAATCACCACCACCATCACCACTTCATCCCATTCCCCACACCTCCATCACCCACTACCCACCACCCCCATCACCTCCACCCCACAACCACCGCTACATCACCACAACCCCCGCTATCACACCACCGCCAAACCACCCTTCTTACCACCACCCCACCATCCCCACCACCATCCCCACTATCCCCCCACCACACCTCCCCCAACCACAATCACCGCTATCACCCACAACCACCGCTATCATTACCCCCACAACCCCCGCTATATCTCCCCACCACCACCGCTATCTCACCACAACCACCGCTATCATCACCACCACCCCCGTTTCACCACCCCCCAAAACCACCGGTCATCACCCCCACCAAAACCCACGCTGTCATCCCCAAAACCACCGCTATCATCACCACCAAAACCCACCGCTACATCACCATCACCGCTATCATCCCACCCCCAAAACCACCTTTATATCACCACCACCAAAACCACCGTTAAAACACCACCAAAACCCCGCTATATCCCCACCACCCCACCCCCACCCAATCCCACCACCACCGCTATCCCCACAAAACCCACCGCTATCACCCCAAAACCCCCCGCTATCACCACCACAACCACCGCTTCACACCAAAAACCACCGCTATCACCCCCACCCCCACAACCACCGCTATCACCCCACCAAAACCCACCGCTATCACCACCACAACCACCCATCACCACCACCACCACCACAACCCCGCATCACCACCACCACAACCCACCGCTTCACCACCACCCCCACCAAAACCCACCGCTATCACCACCCCCACCACCAAAACCCACCCATCATCACCCACCACCACAACCACCGCAACCACCACCACAACCACCGCTATACCACCCCCAAAACCCCCGTATCACCACCACCACCACCACAACCCCCGCAAAACACCCCCCACCCCCACAACCACCGCTAT
The DNA here is from genome assembly GCF_026875155.1 of Cherax quadricarinatus. Classification (NCBI taxonomy): domain Eukaryota; kingdom Metazoa; phylum Arthropoda; class Malacostraca; order Decapoda; family Parastacidae; genus Cherax; species Cherax quadricarinatus. The sequence continues at coordinate 16,966,291 of NC_069427.1, forward strand.
CTTTCACCCCACCACCACAACCACCGCTATCATCATCACCACCACCAAAAACCCACCGCTATATCACCACCCACCAAAACCACCGCACTCCCCACCACCCCCACAACCACCGCATCACACCACCCCACCACAACCACCGCTATCATCACCACCACAACCACAACCACCGCATCACCCCACCACCACCACAACCACCGCAAACACCACCACCACCACCCCCCAAAACCCCCGCTATCATCCCCACCACCCCCACAACCACCGCTATCACATACCACCACCCCAAAACCCCCGCTTCATCACCCCCCACCGCTATCACCCCCCACCACAACCACCGCTATCCCCACCCCCACAACCACCCTATCATCACCACCACCCCACAACCCCCGCTATCATCACCACCACCCCCCAAAAACCACCGCTATCATCACCCCCACCCCCCCACACAACCCCGCTATCATCACCACCACCACCACCATCACAACCACCGATCATCACCACCACCACCACCATCAAACCACCGTTTCCATCACCACCACAACCCCGCTATCAACCACCCCCACCACAACCCCCGCATCACACCACCACCCCCCAAAACCCACCGCTATCATCACCACCACCACCACACCCCCCCGCTACATCACCACCACAACCACCCTGCCTACTGTTTCCCCCTTCTTCCAGCCCGCTATTACTACTATACCACTCTAACTACTACTATACTATACTCTACTAAAAACAAAATGACTAATAAAAAGGTAATGAGCAATGTTGAGAGGGAAAAGGAAAAAAATTTACTGAAAATTCAGAAGCGGACGAGAAAAAAGAGGGGCGATAAAACAAAAGATAAGGGAAGGTGTGAGTTTAAAAGGGCGCAAGAGGAAAAGAGTTATGATTGGTGGAGGAAGAGGAAGAGAAGAGAGGAGCCGGGAAATAGATTAAAGCCAAAATGAAAATCTCATTAACGTACGGGGACTTTAAATTTGTTCACAAAAATTTTTTCGGATTACAAAGTGATATTTTGGGGAGGAAAAAATAATATATTTGGGTGAACGTTCTTTGTGCCCCGGACTCAGTGTGTCGTGCTGGACTCAGTGTGTCGGCGGACTCAGTGTGTCGGCTGGACTCAGGTGTTGTGCTGGGGCTCAGCGTGTCGTGCTGGCTCAGCGTGTGGTGGACTCATGTGTCCCCTTTTTTACAGGTCGTAAGGGAAAGGTAAGTAAAAACATTGTTGACTTTACCGTATAAAAAATCTTTTTTAATAGAAATGAGAAAAAAAAATTCTCTTAAAATAAAAAAAAAAATGGCAAAGAAACAAGTAAGACCTCCAGAATTAACTGACCACAGAGCAAACTATGGTAATGGTAGGGTTTTTTATGATCCAGCAGGTCACGATGGTTGTTTTCTGTGAGTCCAGCAGGTCCGCTAATTAATGCTTTCAATGAGTCCAGCAGGGCCCCCTGTTTGGTTTCTTTCCGAAAAACTGATATTAATGATCTTTGATGGGAAAAGTCTCGATGGATCAATTAAAAATAGGTGTGGCCAGGTAGTCGCAGACAGGACACACAGTAAGCCTCGGGTGAAAGAGGTCACCAAAGAACAAGAGGTAACCGGGTAGTGACAGAACTGAAACATTCATGGGGCCCTGGGGCTGTAAACATGTCATATTAATAAATTGCCCGGGGAATCCCCGGGAAATGTCACTGTTCAGAAGAAAGGGGAGGCAACTTTCAAAAAAGTTCTTTTAAGAATCGTTTTCTTTACCTAACAAAATGACTCGCATGAAACCTATGAAACCCTACCCCGGGCCCGGGGTTGAAACCCGGTCAGAGTTCCAAAAATCCGACCGCGCGTAGCCCCCTGACCCCCTAGCCACAAAAGATTCGCCAACAGGTATATTTCTACACCTAGAACTTCGACCGCGGGTTCAATCCCGGCCCCGGGGATGGTTTTTTGAAAACGTGCATTTCATTTTGTAAGTCAGAAAAATAGTGCGCGGGGGCCCTTAATTCCGTCTAAACCCCTGTTACCACTATCCAGCTACTACTGCTACGCATTGCTGCTACTACTATACCACAAAACAATACTCCCTACCGCCGCGTGTCGTTTATATTTATCTTTCCCCCTTTTTTCACCCCCCTGACAAAGGGTCAGGGGAAAAGAAACGCCTCAAAATGTTCCTCTCCTAATATACATGAGTTACCAAAAAACTGCTGAAAGAAGTGTAACAAACATGGTACATTTAAATAAAAATATTAATGATAAAGAAATATAGACTTAAAGTCAGTATTGAAAACCCTATATAAAAATTCGTGAGGATAGATAAACTTTCGTTTCGAAGAGAGGAAAGAGGGGGATGGGGAGGACGTAAGACACCCAAGGGGATGGGTGGGGAAAATAAAAGGAAAAAAAAGAAATGCCTGCAATACCTAGGCCCCCCTTCCCCGTAAAATAGGTCAACATACACATTCCCACAAGAAATTTTATATCACCAAACCACGGGAAACATCTAAAACAACATAAAATTTTTAAAAGGGGCCTGTCTGCTCCCAGGGTTTTTTA
>NC_069427.1:16971349-16981349 GCF_026875155.1 Cherax quadricarinatus
GCAGTATTGTTATATAAAATATATAATATAATATATATATAATATATAAAATATATAAAATATATAAATATATATATATAATATATATATATATATATATAATTCGTGCCGAAAAATGTAAAACTGGTCAATTAGCAAGAACTCATTTAAAATTTAAAGTCCTTTCTAAAATTTTCTCTTAAAAAACTTTAAAGATATATTTTTTTCATTAATGTCGATGAAAAAATTTATAATTTGGCACCAAAAAATCTTAGAAAACTTACCTAACCTTATTATAACAAGAACAATTTATTTTAGCCTAACCCAACTAAATATATTTTAGTTTTGTTTTACAATAATTTAAAAACTAAACAAACACAATGAAATATATTTTTTTCGTTAGGTTCAGAATTATTTTGGGCCCGAAGTTATTGCATACAAAATTTTCACTTGTCCTATATGGCAAGATGAGCGTTGCTATTTAAGCCAAGATCGCAAGTTCTGCCTATTCGGCACGACATATATATAAATTTTATATATATATTAAATATAATATAATATATATAATATATATATATATATATATATAATATATAATATAAAATAATGCATACAGTTATGATACATCACCTGAGATAATTATTGTTAGTTATCCGATATTATACATCTGTATATAATTAATTTTCTGGTATATATGAAGAATTTTCGAGGCTCGTGAGGAGTGCACAACAATAATACCGTCTTAAAGGCAGCTTTTGGTCCAAAGAATCGCTCTTACCCCGCTTCTTGGATCAAGCTTAATTACCTCCCAATCCCCATGAGCTCTATAACCATGAAAATGATAACTTCCATAGTGGTTTGTTCACCAGTGGCTTCATCAGAGACGATTTGCGAAGGTAGTAGATGAAGAGTCAGTCAGTCAGTCTTGCAGGACTATATACAGAAGACATTAGAAGACGAGGTAATCAGTCAGTCTAGCACAACTATATACAGAACTAAACACAACACCAGAGTGTTATGTTTGTATTGAGTAGTTTCATTAGATTACTAATTTTCTTGTTGCACCCTGAGTTATGACCTAATCTGCATATCAGTGAGTTGATCTACAGTCAATTAACTTGTGTAATGATGTGGTCGTGATTCTGAATAATTGCTTCAAGCGTGGCACTGAAGTTGTGACATCAACTAGGACAAGTGGCAGTGTTTGTGTGTGTCGTACTGGCACTGAAGCACTTATAGTATTGTCTGCTAGCCACTCTCTATTTTTCTTAAAAAAAAAAAAAGGACTTCTGGTATACATTGCTAACAGAATGTCCAGTTCTTTGAAAAAAAAAAAGCTTTTTAGTATTGCTTATTAACCACTTGCCCAGTTTTCTTTGAAAAAAAAATGGACTTCTAGTATTGTCTGCTGACAGAATGTTCTTTAGATTTCCTGGAATAAAAGGCAGTAATGTTTACCGACCATATATCCAGTATTCGTAGAATTCAAAGTTTTGTATCATTGTTTGCTAATACGTCCTTCAGTTTTCTTAACATGAAGGATTTTGTGTTCGCTTGCAGGTTCTTCATTTTTTCCAAGAATAAGAGACTTCTAATATTGTTTGCTAGTCACATGTCCTGTTTTCCTAAAATAGTGTTTCTTGCACTACAGATACATTCTTCACTTTTCTTAGAGCGTGTTCTAACACATTCTTCATTTTTCTTAGAAGAAATTGCTTCTAGTATCATATATTAACACGTTCTTCATTGTTCTTAGAAGGAATTACTTCTAGTATTGTGTACTAGCAACATCTTATCTAGTTTTCTCCTTTATTTGTCCTCTTCGTTGTCACTGTTTTTATTATTGTTATTGAATAATACTGTTAATAATAATAGTTGTAATAATACTAATAATATAAAATAAACATAATTAACATTATCTTAATCTTGTTTTCCGTTTTCTCCTTTTCTTATTCTTCCTTTTTTCTTACAGATGTATTTCTCAAGCTCTCATATTTTCTTCTTATTTTCTTCTTTGGTGTTTTCTTTCTGTTTCATTTTCATCTCCGTATTTCGCATTTTCTTCCCATAAATATTTTTATTTTCCTCTTCTAAATCTGAGTCAATTTCCTGAACGAGCACGACATCAAGACAGTGTCATTCTGCACCCAATCCCGCACCTCGTATACACGAATGAGGAGGATTCCACAGGGGGATTCCACAGCGGAGATTCAACAGGGGGATTCCACAGCGGAGATTCCACTCGGGGATTTCACAGCGGAGATTCCACAGGAGGATTATCCAGGGAAGATTCCACAGGAGGATTATACAGGAGATTCCACAGAGGGATTATACAGGAAGATTCCATAAAGGAGATTCCACAGGAGGATTATACAGGGAGATTCCACGGGGAAGATTCTGCATGATACCAAAGAAGAGATTCCACATTAGGAATCCGCAGAGGAAATTACAGAGAAGGATTTAAGAGGGGATATTCCACACGAGGATTCCACAGGATTGAGCTTTAGTTAAAGGATTTATAGAGGATTCAGGAGAGAGAGGAGGAGCTAAAAGCAATTAGTGAAATTGAAAGTATCTAGTATCGGGCCCTTGCTCAGAAAAGATGGAGCCTACATAGATGATAAAGAAATGAGTGAGATACTGACGTCTCAATACGACTCTGTTTAGCGAGCCATTAATTAGCCTAATGATCGACAATCCAAATGATTTTTTCATGAATGAGCCTCAAAACCCTGTCAGTGCACGCCGAATTTCTGACATAATCGTAACTCCACTGGACTTTTGAGAAAGCTATTGATAACATGCCCATACACTCAGTCCTAGGCCCAGACTTGTGGATCTCTGTGTTCATAAAGAATTGCAAGAAACCCCTTACGTGGGCCCTAAGTATGCTGTGGAGAGGGAGCATAGACACGGGTGAAATTCCAGTCACTAAAAACAATGGATATAGCCCCACTCCATAAAGGTGGCAGCAAAGCAATAGCTAAGAACTATAGACCAATAGCTCTAACGTCCCACTTCATATTTTTTTTAAATAATTCTAAGAAGCATCATCACCAATCACCTGGATTCCCGACAGTTGCAGAATCCAGGGCAGCATGGGTTCAGAGTAGGCCGATCCTGCCTCTCGCAGCTACTGGACCACTATGACATAGTCTTGGATGCACTGGAAGACAAACAGAATGGAGATGTAGTATATACAGATTTTGCAAAAGCCTTTGACAAGTGCGATCATGATGTAATAGCGCACAGAATGCGCACTTAAGGAATAACTGGCAAAGTGGGCAGATGGATCTTCAACTTTCTAACCAATCGTACATAAAGAGTAGTTGTAAACAGAGTTAAGTCGCAGGCTGCCACAGTGAAAAGCTCTGTTCCACAAGGTACAGTACTCACCCCCATCCTGTTCCTCATCCTTATATCAAATATAGAGATGTAAACCATAGTACCGTGTCATCCTTTGCAGACGATACTATAATCTGCATGAGACTGTCAGCTATAGAGGACACGGTAAATCTGCAAGCAGATATAAACCAAATTTTCCAATGGGCTCCGTTATGGAAAAACTGGAGGATATATTAGCTAGAACCGAGTATACTACAAACTCTAATCATACAATAGAGCGGAAAAATAGTGTGAAGGGAGTGGTAATGTTAGGGGATCTCATCTTCAAGGATCATAACAGTGCACTGTCACATCTGCTAGGAAAATGATAGGACTGATAATGAGAACCTCCAAAACAAGGGATGCCAGTGCATTAATGATCCTTTTTAAATCGCTTGTTCTCTCTAGGCTGGAATACTGCTGTACATTAACATCTCCATTCAATGCAGGTGAAATCGCAGATCTGGAGAATGTACCAGAAAGCCGGAATGGTGGGGTACACCGAGCAGTGCTGGACACAATAAACACAACCGAGGAGGTAAAGAGGCTGCTAGGTGAACAGTCTTCAACACATCTATCAAAACAGGGCGATTTCCTGAGGTGTAGAAGACAGCGAATGTAGTCCAGAGAACCTTTACTGCACATACAAGTTCCGTTAAAAACCTTAACTACTGGGAACCCTTAAAAGCACTTGTACTCACTGGAGCGCAGGCGAGAGAGATGCATCATAATCTACACCTGGAAAATCCTAGAGGGACTGGTCCTAAATCTGCACACAGAAATCACTCCCTACGAAAGCAAAAGACTGGGCAGGCGGTGCAACATACCCCAATGAAAAGTAGGGGCGCCATTAATACACTTAGAGAAAATACAATAAGTGTTCGGAGGCCCAAGACTGTTCAACAGCCTCATACTAAGCATAAGGGAAATTACCATTAGACCCTGGCTGCCTTCAAGAGGGAGCTGGACAGATATCTAAAGTCAGTGCCGGATTAGCCGGGCTGTGGTTCGTACTTTGGAGTACATGCGGCCAGCAGTAACAGCCTTGGTGATCAGACCCTGATCCATCGAGAAACCTGATCAAGGACTGGGCTGCCGGGGCGTTGACCCTCGGAACAACCTCCAAGTAGAGAATTCCACAGGGCAGAATCCAAAGGGAGAATTTCACAGGACGAACACAACTGTGAGATTATGACAATCTTTGTCTCTCTGAGGTTCACCTTCCCGCTAATGTCGTTCGAAGGTGGACTGGGAGTTCTGAGGGGAACTGGGGGCAAAAACAGTTTACTTGACATTAGAAAAACGAATCTTGCATTTGGAGTTCCGAATTCGTTTAAGTTAGGAGACCCAAAGAAGAGAGGTTGAATGTGTGTACTCACACACACACACACACACACACCACACACACACACACACACACACACAAACACACACCGTCTCTAGGGTTGGGGACACCCAGAGATAGCTGGGGCCCCCAGGAAGGAGACTGGAGGCCCCGAGCCCTGCCACAAGCACCGGATGATCCTCTCTCAAGCAATATTTTTCAGTCAGCGAAGTTGGTGTCTAGACGTGATAAATAAAGCCTTCCAAAGGTGATAATTTGCATACATTATGTGTCATCCTTGATGTATCGCCTCCGCATTCCAGGTGTTTTTTTATTTCATATTTTTCATTTCTTGTCTTTTTATGTATTTTAAAATTTTGCCTTTATATATTTAATATATTTTATTCTTATTATTTTATTTCCTTTATTTTCCTTTTCTTAGTGGCGTACATGGTGGCAGGTGTTGTGTGGGGGAGGGACGAGAGATCTTTGTGAGAGAGAAAAGGAATGTAGGCAGTGTGTTTGTGAAAGGGAGTGGGTCTTTGTAAGTGAGCGTGGGAGGTAAAGTGTTTGAGGGAAAGAGGGAGGAAGGGTCTTTGTTAGAGAGATGCAAGATCAACCAGGAGGTACTGGTGTTCATCTCAAGTGAGCTTCGTTGTATCACAGCTATCTCTAACTAATGATTAATTTCTTTACAGTTTTTTTTTCGTTCATTTCATACTAGAATTAGGTCCCAGGTTATTCCACTTATGAATCAAGAGGCACGAAACTCACTAGGTAACGGGACCTCTTTACCTTCCAGCAGATACTGGAGTTTTCTTACACGGGACTGGAGTGTTATTTTCAGACAGGACGGGAGTTTTTTTTTACACAGGACTGGAGTGTTTTCTCACTCAGTATATGATATTTCAATAGGACTGGAGTTTCCCATCATATTTTTTCTTGACTGTGACCCAAAACAGTCCGCTAACAAGAGGGAACCTATTTTTACTGCTTCGAATGGGCCACTCAAAACAATATGAAGTTCAACGAGGAGAAATTTCTACTTCGATATGGAAAACTTGAAGAAATTAAAAATGTATCAGGGTATACGACAAATTCTAACCATACAACAAAGCGGAAAAGTAATGTGAAGGACCTGGGAGTGATAATGTCAGAAGATCTCGCCTTCAAAGACCACAACAGTGTATCTACTTCATTCTCTAGGAAAATGATAGGATGTATAATGAGAACCTTCAAAACTAGGGACGCCAAGCCCATGATGATTCTCTTCAAATCGCTTGTGCTCTCTAGGCTGGAATACTGCTGTACACTAATGGCCCCCCTTCAAGGCTGGCGACATTGCAGACCTGGAGAGTGTACAAATAACTTTCACGGCACACATAAGTACGATAAGGCACCTAAACTACTGGGAACGGTTGAAGGTCCTTGATCTGTATTCCCTGGAACGCAGGCGAGAGAGATACATGATAATATACACTTGGAAGGTCCTGGAGGATTGGTACCAAACCTGCACACGAAAATCACTCCCCATCAAAGCAAAAGACTCTTCAGGAGATGCAACATTCCCCCGATGAAAATCAGGGGCGCCACGAGTGCATTGAGAGACAACACAATAAGTGTCCGGGGCCCAAGACTGTTCAACTGCCTCCCAGCTTACGTAAGGGGGATTACCAGTAGACTCCTGGCTGTCTTCAAGAAGGCACTAGACAGTCACGTAAAGTCAGTACCTGACCAACCGGCCGTGGTTCATACGTCAGCTTGCGTGCGGCCAGCAGTAACAGCCTGGTTGAGCAGACCCTGATCCACCATGAGGCCTGCTCTCAGACCGGGCCGCGGAGGCGTTGACCCCCGAAACCCTCTCCAGGTAAACTCCAGGTAGGTGGGCAGGGGCGGAAGTGTTACAAGTTTAATAAAGTCTAGGGACATGTCTTGCCATTTTTCACTTGCTTTTGGGGTGATGGAGGGCAAGTTGGCAGTGCTCTTGAGCTGGCATTTTTAACTTGGAAGATGACAGCAATCTAGCGATTTTGCACTCATATTTTGAGCGCTCTGTTTGAAACTGTTTCCTCGATTTCCCATTCTGATCCTAGTGTAACGCTAGGATCATCAACTTTATAAATTTATCGCAAGCAAATATCGTTGTGGAAACAGCAGTGTGAGGTGGTCAGTAACACATAAAATGAAGGGATTGTTAGGTGGGAAAATTTCACTAGCAGCTAGAACAGGAAATTGATGGTAAAAATAATATACGACTTAATGCATATCTGGAAAGCTAGTCCGTTTATCTTGTTAAATTCTCAGTAACGTGAAAATAAACGATGAGAATTATCTATTTAAGGAAATTCAATAACCTGTGTCATTTCGCGTCATCACATATCCTCTTAAGTTACAGTGATCAAGATGAGAGTTAGTGGTCACTTATTATTATATTAATAGAAAGATCTAAGCCTGTAGGGATTATACAGCGCGTTTGCAATGGGATTCAAGCAAGTGAAATCCCAGGCTGGGTAGGTATATTGCCCAGTCGTAGATACTATACACTGTGAGCAGCTGTCAGTTATTTTGCATAATTGACTATTCTTAGTCACCCTGAACACCACGTCATTACTAAGAGATGCCACCTGACCTCCATTGATATAAACACCGAGAGTTTAACAACCAGCAGCTCAGTTGCCAAGCATTTCGTTAAAATTATTACTTAGACACAAACAATCTTGTTAAAATTAAGCTATCAGTCAAATAAGTTTTTGGAACTGACGCGATAAACTTTGATTCAAGACTACCTCTCTATATAAAATGATCAAATTTAAACATCAGTTTGCAGTTGTCGACATATGTTGTCACGGCCATGGAAATAAAAGTAAATATTAGGACTGGAGGTAAAGAACGGGGTGAATTCTGGGTATTTTTAATGATTGTAGATAATTAGTCATTGACTGTAGCTGAGAGCTGCTCAGTGTCTGTTTCTGGACATACCATACCTCTGTGGGATCAAATATGATTAAATATCATTTCACAGCTCTGTATGATCCATAAGACTTTAGCGCTGAGAGGGAATATTATAATAAAAGTACCATATAGAACGAGACAGAAATGTAAAATTCTCCCTATATGAGAAAATGGATGGAGAGAAGATATAAATTTGGATCACTAATATCGGCATAAAAACAAATGAGCCTATAAGAATGGACTTGGTGGAGGCTTGTAGGAAGCGAGGGAGACGAGGGGGAGGGTAGGAAACAAGGGTGATGGACTGAGATTGAGAAAGGAACCACTGACAGTGGGAGAGGAGAGTGGGAGGAAAAGGAGGATAATGGCTGGGAAAGACACCTCTGGGAGCAGTGGGTGTGGGGGCCTCAATACGCTGCCTCATTTCCTTTATGGCATCCTCATTGACTCGGCAGGTCGGCGAAATCGCGGTTGTGAGAGACTTTAATGAGGAGGCTGCAAGACTGGCTGTAAAGACGTTGATGGCACGCAGCTGTCCTGTGTGGGGAGGTGCTGTGGTGGGGGATGCTGTTGAGGGTGATGTGATGGGGGATGGTGTCGAGGGTGCTGTGGTGGTGGATGCTGTTGAGGGTGCTGTGGTGGTGGATGCTGTAGAGGGTGATGTGGTGGAGGTTGCTGTCGAGGGTGCTTTTGTGTGGGCTGCTGTTGAGGGTGTTTTGATGGGGGCTGCTGTTGGGGGTGCTGTGTGGTGGGGGATGCTGTGGAGGGTGCTGTGTTGGGGGATGGTGTTGAGGGTGCTGTTGTGGAGAATGTGTCGAGGGTGTTGTGGTGGGGCTGCTGTTGAGGGTGTTGTGGTGGAGGCTGCTGTTGAGGTGATTTGGTGGGGGTTGTTGTTAAGGGTGCTTTGGTGTGGGCTGCTGTTGAGGGTGCTGTGTGGGGGATACTGTCGAGGGTGCTGTGTTGGGGGATGGTGTTGAGGGTGCTGTTGTGGAGGATGGTGTCGAGGGTGTTGTGGTGGGGGCTGCTGTTGAGGGTGTTGTGGTGGAGGGCTGCTGTTGAGGGTGCTTTGGTGTGGGCTGCTGTTGAGGGTGCTGTGGTGGGGGATACTGTCGAGGGTGCTGTGTTGGGGATGATGTTGAGGGTGCTGTCGTGGGAGATGTTGAGTGTTCTCTGGTGGGGCTGCTGTTTGAGGTGCTGTGGTGGGGGCTGCTGTTGAGGATGCTGTGGTGGGGATGGCTGTTTAGGGTGCTGTAATGGGAGCTACTGTTGAGGGTGCTCTTGTGAAAGTTTCTGTTGAGGGTGCTGTTGAGCTTGCTATGGTATGGGCTGCTGTTAAAGGTGCTGTGGCTTGGGCTGCTGTTTGGGGGGATGCTGGAGGTGCAGTGGGGGATGCTGGTGTTGAGGGTGCTGTGGTTGGAGCTGGTGTTCTTGCTTCCCTCTAGGGAGGTATTGTGGAGGTGGCTGGTGTTGTGGTTGGGGCACACACCGCCCTCGTGGTCCTCTTGGGTCCTCTTCTTCTAAAGGGCCTGCCTCTTTTGTCTTCCTGGTTCTCATTGTCCTCTTGGGTCCTTCTGCCGCTCATGACCTCCGTGAGTGTTGCCGGTACAATGATGAAGTCTTGAAGCAGGTAACATGACGATCAGGAGTTCTCTGATTGGCCCATCTCTAATGGCTACGTGGGCATGCAGACCATGGGCAGCAACAGCCTGGTAAATCAGGTGGTAGCCTGGAAAAAAATATCTGAGGCCGGCCTGTAATAAAACTCTTCTCATCACAGGTATGAAAGATGTTCTCATTCTCATGTGGATTTCTAAGATGGTGATTCAGAGGGCCTTGGTAAATTCTTCAGCTTCTGACATTTTTTGGCTTCTCTTGCCTCTCAAGAACCTCATGGTTCTTCTAACTTTCTACGATCCTGTTAGGACCTTCATGTAACTTGTTACTCCAAGATCTTGCCACTAGTCTTAACTTCTGTTTTGAATTTTACCGCTTTAGCTTTCTTCCCTTAGAGCATATCATTCACACACGTACACTACCGCGTGCTGTTTCTAACCTTCCTTCCTTACTACCTTCTTTAACAGTTTTTAATATACAGCACTCACCTCACACCCTTCCATGATCTCTATTTTCACCCAACTACAGCCTAGTATTTTAATCTCAACCTGCTGCCCTTCCCACTAACGCCTCCTACCCCCACTTCCTCACGTCTTCACCCTTTCCTTACCCCCCATTTTCACCACTTCTTTTTCCCCTCTACCCCCATTTCCACTTCGGCTTCCCCCTCCACATCTCACTGGCACTGCCTCCCCACCTTTCCCTATCCACTAATCATCCTCCCCTCCACCACTTACATCTCCCCAC
>NC_069427.1:16983849-17006349 GCF_026875155.1 Cherax quadricarinatus
GAAGATTCCTAGTTAAGCAGATTGATTCCTGCTGGCTTAGATTCTCACCATTTCAGATTCCCAGAATGATGGCCGTTGTCACAGATTCCCAAAGTGATCTTGTTGCACCTTTCCCCTGAGTCTGGAACAGTACCTACACCTTCCTGGAGCACCAGGAAAACTGCAGCCGACCTTCTCACGGCAGGAAAAATGAGAGTAAAAGTGAATGGACGTCATAATGCCTTAGGCAGGATGGTGCTGCCCGACGCTCTTTTTTTAATACCGCTTGTTGAGGCGCGGCTGCCAGTTATGGCCCTTGCCCACGAGCGGTTTTACAGCTGTTGTACGGTTGGGGGCGCAGGGGTGGTAGTGGGGTGGTGTAATAATACTGGTAGTGGCGTGATGATGGGTAGTGTGATGGTGGTGGCTGGTGTGATGTGGTGGCGGTGCTAGCAGCTTGATTTTGTGATTTGGCACCGTGATGTGGTGGGGGTCTTGGTGATGGTAGCGGAGGGGACGGTGTGATGTGGTACGGAGACAATGAGATGTAATGGTTGTTTGATGGAGTGGCTGGATATAGTAGTAAAAATAGCGTAATCGTTACTTGACGGTGGTGGTGATTGTTTAATTGGGAAGAGTGGTAGTGGTGATTGGTTAGGCGAAGTCGTTGAGGTGATTGTTATTTCATTGAGTGGAGTGTTGGTGGTGATTGATGGCTTGGAGTGGCGGTCTTGTGATGGTTGCTTAATGGAGTGGAATTATGGCGGTGTGATAGTTTTGTTGTGGTGGTAGTGTGATAGTTGAGTGTGAGAGGTATGAAATACCGAGAAGTTTAAAAATGATCAAACCTGGGCAGAGTGAACTCTTCATTAACAGTCTCGCTTGAAGACCAAACTTTTTCAAGTCTATAGAGATAATCTTCATTCAGGAACATCAGGGACACCTTCAGACAGTTCCAGGAGAGTTATTTGCTACCCTGACTCCTAGCCAAATTACCGAGATACCCGTAGAGATCTCGAAGAACTTTTAGAAAATTCTTTCGACAATATAATTTTTAATTAACGCTGTTGTAGCCTGGTATGATATTTGTTTTGAGTGTTTATGTTCCTTGTTTTTGTTAATTTAAACCTTTTTACTTTGTTGTATATACTTTATATAAATGTCACAACTATCTACCAGATCCAAAATCAATTAATCTGTTGCCAGGGACACCTGTGAAGCCAAGGAATTAGTAGACTCCAGGAAGGAACCACTGCTAGTGTTCACAGGATTAACCAAAAACTTTCAGCTCTGTGTTCTAACAGCCTTTGGGAGGATATAAACCAGACGACATTAGTATCAACCTTAATTTATGAAATCCAAAGGTTTTTTGGGGATTCGAGCTAGGGTGTCAGGTGACAGCCCACCGCTCTTCCTCTGGACCAGCACCACTCATAATAGGATACCGCACCTCTCGTACAGTCCTCACAGCCTATACATTCCTAAGCTTCCCATGTATTGGTCACTTGAAATGGCTTGAAAAAAAATCACTTGAAAAAGCGTTGTCACCAAGCGAGACGTTCTGTTACCAAAGGGTCCATTCTGCCTTTGTGTCTTTGGTGTGATAGTTGTTTGATAGTGTTACGCAGTGGGAGGACGCATTGTTAGTTTGGAAAGTTGGCGTTATAGTGGTGGTGGTGGTGCAAGGATTTGTTTTCTGTGTGAGTGGGAGCTGTGATGGGGTGGTGGTGGTCGTGGCGGTGATGGGGCGATGGTCGTGGTGGTGATAGCTGAGTAACTGGTGTTTTGGCAGCGTGGTTGTCGTGGTGATCGTGTGGCGGTTGTGATGGTGGTGTTGTCGTAAAGGTGTGGTGATTGTGGTGTTGCTGTGGTAATTGTCATAGTGTGGTGGTGGTGGTGTGGCTGCTATGGTCGGGGCGTGGTTCCTATTGTGTAGTTGTGCTTGTATTGTGGTAATGGTGTGGTTCTTGTAGCAATGGTATGGTTGTCATTGTGATGGTGTAGTTTTTTGAGGTGACAGCTAGTTACCAGTTGCAAAGGCACTTATTGATAGATGCTTGATCTGTTGAGTGTGTGTGCTCACCAAATTGTGGTTGTAGGGGTCGAGACTCAGCTTCTGGCCCCGCCTCTTCACTGGTCGCTACTAGGTCCTCTCTCTCCCTGCTCGATGAGCTTTATCATACCTCGTCTTAAAACTATGTATGGTTCCTTCCTCCACTACATAACTTACCAGACTATTCCACTTCCTGACAACTCTGTGACTGAAGAAATACTTCCTAACATCCCTTTGACTCATCTGAGTCTTCAGCTTCCAAGTGTGACCCCTTGTTTCTGTGTCCCCTCTCTGGAACATCCTGTCTTTGTCCACCTTATCTATGCCTCGCAGTATTTTGTATGTCGTTATCATGTCTCCCCTAACCCTCATGTCCTCCAGTGTCGTCAGGCCGATTTCCCTTAACCTTTCTTCATAGAACATTCCCCTTAGCTCTGGACCTAGCCTTGTTCCAAACCTTTGGACTTCCTCTAATTTCTTCACGTGCTTGACCAGGTGTGGGTTCCAAACTTGGGCTGCATTCTCCAGTATGGGTCTGACATACACGGTGTATAGAGTCTTGAACGATTCCTTACTGAGGTATCGGAACGCTGTTTTCAGGTTTGCCAGGCGCCCATGTACTGCAGCAGTTATCTGGTTGATATGTGCTGCCGGAGACGTACTTGGTATTATACTCATCTCAAGATCTTTCTCCTTGAGTGAGGTTTGCAGTCTTTGGCCGCCTAGCCTATACTCTGTTTGCTGTCTTCTTTGCCCTTCCCCGATCTTCATGACTTTGCATTTGGCGGGATTAAATTCGAGGAGCCAGTTGCTGGATCACGCGTCCAGACTGTCCAGGTCTCTCTAGTCCTGCCTGATCCTCATCCGATTTAATTCTTCTCATTGACTTTACATAATCTGCGAACAGGACACTTCCGAGTCTATCCCTTCCATCATATTCGCATATACCAAAAATAGCACTGGTTCTAGGACTGACCCCTGTGGGACCCCGCTCGTCATTGGCGCCCACTGTGATACCTCAATACGTATTTGTTATACGTGCCTGATCCTCTAGCTTCCGCACTAATCTCTTGTGAGGAACTGTGTGGAAGGCCTTGCAGCCCAAGAAAATGCAATCAACCCACCCCTCTCTCTCGTGTCTTACTTTTGTTGCCTTGTCTTAAACTCCAGTAGGTTTGTGACACAGGATTTGCCTTCCATGATTCCGTGCTAGTTGTTGTTTATAATCTTATTCTGTTCCACGTGCTCTACCACTCTCTTCCTGGTAATCTTCTCCTTGACTTTGCATATTATACACGTCATTGACACTGGTCTATAGTTTAGTGCCTCGTTTCTGTCTCCTTTCTTAAAAATGGGGACTATATTTGCCGTTTTCCATACCTCAGGTAAACCATACCCCGGCCGGGATTGAACCCGCGGTCAGAGAGTCTCAAAACTCCAGACCGTCGCGTTAGCCACTGGACCAGCTAGCCACAATAAGATTCGTCCAACTAGGTATATTTCTACACCATAGGAAGGTTAGCATAGGCACCACTACGACCACAAATGCAAGTTTTTACAGACGAATCTCCAGCTAGCGTGGCCGTGACGAACTCTAGCTCAAGTCCCCTCACTGCCGTCAACATGACTCACGAAATCGTAATGACACGATTGCAAACAAACCATACCCCGGCCGGGATTGAACCCGCGGTCAGAGAGTCTCAAAACTCCAAACCGTCGCGTTAGCCACTAGAGTCATGTTGACGGCAGTGAGGGGACTTGAGCTAGAGTTCGTCACGGCCACGCTAGCTGGAGATTCGTCTGTAAAAACTTGCATTTGTGGTCACAGTGGTGCCTATGCTAACCTTCCTATGGTGTAGAAATATACCTAGTTGGACGAATCTTATTGTGGCTAGCTGGTCTAGTGGCTAACGCGACGGTCTGGAGTTTTGAGACTCTCTGACCGCGGGTTCAATCCCGGCCGGGGTATGGTTTGTTTGCAATCGTGTCATTACGATTTCGTGAGTCATACCTCAGGTAGTTGCCCAGTTTCAAGGGATGTGTTGAAAATTGTGGTTAGTGGCACACACAACATCTCTGCTCCCTCTCTAAGGACCCATGTACGTTGTTATATCACCCCAAGGCCTTCTTTCCTCCTTGTTCATATCTTTGCACTTTCTACAATGTCTTGACGTGCTTGACCAGGTGTGGGTTCCATACTGGTGTTGCATACTCCAGTATGGGCCTGATATACCTTATAATGTGTCTTGAATGACTCTTTACTTACATTTCCGAAAGCTAGTCTTAATTAAATTTGCTAGATGCGCATTTGCTGCAGCAATTATTCGGCTGATGTGCTCTGTACAGTACTCACCCGAAGGTCTTTCTTAAATGAGATTTGCAGCCTTTGTCCTCCGACCCTGTACTCCGTCTGCAGCCTTCTTCGCTCTTCCCCAACCTTCATAACTTTGCTCTTGCTGAGCTAAAATTCCAGTAGCCACTTGCCAGACCAGACCTGCAGCCTGTCCAGATCTATTTGTATGCTTTGCTGGTCCTTACCTAAATTGTGTCCTCATTAATTTTACAACATCTGCGAACAGGGATACCTCTGACTCCATCCCTTTCGCGTGCGCGCGTGCGTACTTGTAGGGATATTTGTATGGTTGTGACGAATATGGGTTAAAAAAAATTACTATTTTTTGTACAGACATTGCGGCCAATATGTTGGAGCACTGTACTAGCATGGTAGCAGGAGCTATGTTAGTGGCGTTGGTAAAGTCGCTGTGGATTTCGGTCTTGGCAGCGTGAAGATTGAATAGCAGCAGCTAAAATAATAGAAAACGAAACTAAGCTAATTGGTGCTGAGTATGCCTCATCAATCAGGTTGTGCTGCCTATATAGTTCCTCGCATCTGGTCAGATCTGTTCTGCCGTAGTCTTGTCGGGCGTAGTTTGGTTTGGTGTGGTCTGGTCTAGCTTGGTCTGGTCTAGTTTGGCCTGGTTTCGTTTTTAGGAGGCTTGCGGCTGAGAGAGAAGTAACATACACCTTTAAGACGACGGAAGGCTGTGTGTGGGGGTCAGCATGGCACCAACAGCAGGCTCATCCTGGCCCTGGGGACCCCTGACTTCTCACCCCCTGTCCCTGATCCACCCACCTGGCAGTGTTTTGTTGGTTTTGCTAGTTTCCTGTGTACTTTTTACAGGTTCCAAAGTCAATAGTCTCCCAGTTCAGTTGGTAGGTTCCGAAGTCACTTGCTAGGTTCCCAGGTCACTTGCTAGATTCTCAAGCTACTAGCTAGGTTCTCAAGCTACTAGCTAGGTTCTCAAGCCACTTGCTAGGTTCTCAAGACACTTGCTAGGTTCTCAAGACACTTGCTAGGTTCCCAAGTCACTTGCTAGGTTCCCAAGTCACTTGCTAGGTTCCCAAGTCACTTGCTAGGTTCCCAAGTCACTTGCTTAGGTTCCCAAGTCACTTGCTAGGTTCCCAAGTCACTTGCTAGGTTCCCAAGTCACTTGCTAGGTTCCCAAGTCACTTGCTAGGTTCCCAAGTCACTTGCTAGGTTCCCAAGTCACTTGCTAGGTTCCCAAGTCACTTGCTAGGTTCCCAAGTCACTTGCTAGGTTCCCAAGTCACTTGCTAGGTTCCCAAGTCACTTGCTAGGTTCCCAAAGTCACTTGCTAGGTTCCCAAGTCACTTGCTAGGTTCCCAAGTCACTTGCTAGGTTCCCAAGTCACTTGCTAGGTTCCCAAGTCACTTGCTAGGTTCCCAAGTCACTTGCTAGGTTCCCAAGTCACTTGCTAGGTTCCCAAGTCACTTGCTAGGTTCCCAAGTTACTTGCTAGGTTACCAAGTCACTTGCTAGATTCCCAAGTCATTGCTAGGTTCCCAAGTCACTTGCTAGGTTCCCAAGTCACTTGCTAGGTTTCCCAAGTCACTTGCTAGGTTCCCAAGTCACTTGCTAGGTTCCCAAGTCACTTGCTAGGTTCCCAAGTCACTTGCTAGGTTCCCAAGTCACTTGCTAGGTTCCCAAGTTACTTGCTAGGTTACCAAGTCACTTGCTAGGTTCCCAAGTCACTTGCTAGGTTCCCAAGTTACTTGCTAGGTTCCCAAGTCACTTGCTAGGTTCCCAGTCACTTGCTAGGTTCCCAAGTCACTTGCTAGGTTCCCAAGTCACTTGCTAGGTTCCCAAGTTACTTGCTAGGTTACCAAGTCACTTGCTAGGTTCCCAAGTCACTTGCTAGGTTCCCAAGTTACTTGCTAGGTTCCCAAGTCACTTGCTAGGTTACCAAGTCACTTGCTAGGTTCCCAAGTCACTTGCTAGGTTCCCAAGTTACTTGCTAGGTTCCCAAGTCACTTGCTAGGTTCCCAAGTCACTTGCTGGGTTCCCCAAGTCACTTGCTAATTCCAATCATTTTCTGGGTTTTAAACTTTTTTTTTAAAGGTCTCTGTAATTTATTGGTGTATCTTTAATCCCCTTGTTCTGTTCGACTGTGTCTTTTGGTGACAGCGCTTCTGTTGCTCTAGTTTTCCCTTTTTTCGTGTCTATGCTAAAATTCTGTAATAATAGTACCGTTGTTGAGTTGTTAATAGATCCTAAGTGGTGTCGACCTCGGTGCTTTAGTGGTGTTGATTCCACCGTTGGTGGTGACGCAAGCACTAAGCTCCTTGCTGCTCCCTATTTTTTCAGTGTCTCAGATGTAAAAAATATACAAAGAACACCCAGAAGAAAGAAATAAGCGAGCACTCGTATCGTGTACTCACCTATTTGTGGTTTCGACATATGAGGATATGCTACTGATAAATCAGAGGAAATACAGGAAAATCAAGGAATACAAGTGATTAAAGCTGCTTCTACACACACACACGACCCCTGCAGCTGTGACTCGACCCCTGCAACCCACAACTAGGTGAGCGCGCGCACACACACACACACACACACACAACACACACACACACACACACACAAAACACACACACACACACACACACACACATACATACACACACAACATACACACACACATACACACACATACACACACAACAACACACAAAAACACACAAAACACACATACACACACACATACACATACACACACACATACACATACACACACACATACCCCACATACACACACCACATACACACCCAACACACCACACCACATACACAACACACACACCACACACACACCCCACCACACACACACACACACACACACACATACACACACACACACACACACACACACACACACACACCACACACACACACCACACACACACACACACATACACACACTAGAGTAGTCAATAAGTGGAATAGTTGGGAAGCGATGTAGTGGAGGCAGGAATCAATACATAGCTTTAAGCAGAGGTATGATAAAGCTCAGGGTTCAGGGAGAGTGACCTGTAGCGATCAGTGAAGAGGCCGGGGCCCCGGGGCTCGGACTCGACCCCTGCAACCTCAACTAGGTGAGTACAACTAGGTGAGTACACCACACACACACTACCACACACACTACCACACACACTACCACACACACTACCCCACACACTACCACACACACTACCACACACCCTACCCAAAAACACACTACCAAAACACTACCCAAAAACACTTCCACACGCACTACCAAACACACACAACACACACCACACACACTACCACACACACTACCACACACACTACCACACACACTACCACACACACTACCACACACCCCTACCAAACACACTACCACACACCCCTACCACCCACACAATACCACACACACACACACACACACAAAACACACAACACACACACACACACACACACATCTGATATGGCTGTTTGATAGCTGAGTCATATATATATATATAGAGCAACAAGGCTGTGAAGAAAACTTCAGCCTCAGGTTGATCACAAAATCAAGCGACCTGAGTCTCCTAAAACATGCTGCCTTTTTATGGAATTTAAAATTTGAATTACTGAAAAAATATATCTTTTTTAATCAAATATAGATATCTCAGTGTGGCCAGAACATCAATATTTATAATGGCTCACTCATATATTTATCAATTTAATTTTCTAAGCTTCTCTCTGTGTTAGCTTCAGTAATTTATTAATTGGCAGAATGTTCCACTCGCCAGTTCTTTCGTAAGTTCTTTCTAAATCTGAATTTATCCAACTTTAATCCATTAAATAATACATTCGTCAGAGTCGGACCGAAACGTCGTCATAAGCATGTTTCTCCCATGTGCGGATTTTGTGTATTTAATCCTTTCTTTCGAGTTCTATCATACATATTCTAAGCGCCTTATTAATACCTCCTTTGTTCAGAGTTCTCCTTTATTTATATATTAAATCATATCTTCCCTCTTTCTTCGTCTTTCAAAAGAGTGTAGGTTTAGAGGCGTCAGTCTGTCTTCGTACGTAGGATATCTTAGGCTGTTGATTAATTTTGTTATCTCTCACTTTTCTTAAATCATTCTGCAGTATAGAACATAAATGTGTTGTATAAATCCAGCTTATAACCTATGAAATGCGTAAGCCATGAGACATGTAAGCCATGAGACATGTAAGCCATGAGACATGTAAGCCATGAGACATGTAAGCCATGAGACATGTAAGCCATGAGACATGTAAGCCATGAGACATGTAAGCCATGAGACATGTAAGTCATGAGACATGTAAGCCATGAGACATGTAAGCCATGTGACATGTAAGCCATGTGACATGTAAGCCATGAGACATGTAAGCCATGAGACATGTAAGCCATGAGACATGTAAGCCATGAGACATGTAAGCCATGAGACATGTAAGCCATGAGACATGTAAGCCATGAGACATGTAAGCCATGAGACATGTAAGCCATGAGACATGTAAGCCATGAGACATGCAAGCCATGTGACATGTAAGCCATGAGACATGTAAGCCATGAGACATGTAAGCCATGAGACATGTAAGCCATGAGATATGTAAGCCATGCGACATGTAAACCATGAGACATGTAAGCCATGCGACATGTAAGCCATGAGACATGTAAGCCATGCGACATGTAAACCATGAGACATGTAAGCCATGCGACATGTAAGCCACGAGACATGTAAGCCATGAGACATGTAAGCCATGAGACATGTAAACCATGAGACATGTAAGCCATGCGACATGTAAACCATGAGACAAGCCATGCGACATGTAAGCCATGAGACATGTAAGCCATGAGACATGTAAGCCATGCGACATGTAAGCCATGCGACATGTAAACCATGAGACATGTAAGCCATGAGACATGTAAGTCATGAGACATGTAAGCCATGCGACATGTAAACCATGAGACATGTAAGCCATGCGACATGTAAGCCATGAGACATGTAAGCCATGCGACATGTAAACCATGCGACATGTAAACCATGAGACATGTAAGTCATGAGACATGTAAGTCATGAGACATGTAAGCCATGAGACATGTAAGTCATGAGACATGTAAGTCATGAGACATGTAAGTCATGAGACATGTAAGTCATGAGACATGTAAGTCATGAGACATGTAAGTCATGAGAAATGTAAGTCATGAGACATGTAGTGGCACTGCATCTAAGTGTTCGTAGCCAGGAAAGTTTGAAGAACAAACATACTCGTGTTAGACTTCTGGCATATTTTTACACGTCCGTTCAAACAGCAACAGTAGGAAAGAAACTATCACATTTCCGTGTTATTTACTTGATCTCTCTCCCCGTAGGCTTGTTTTTCTCTTTTGTCTTCTCTCTTGTACTACCCTGTCTACTACGAGGCCTGGTCTCAGACCGGGCCTCGGGGGCGTTGACCCCCGAAACCCTATCCAGGTAAACTCCAGGTAAACCCCTACTCATCCTAATCCTTCTTCTGGCATCTGGGTATTGTGACGATACCAGCCGGCAAGGATGCCTGCCAGCCAACTCCGATGCTCTTCTGGATCTCTACAGCAGCATTCCCCCTCAAGGAAGGTTCCTTGATGTTGGTGAGGGGCTCTTGATTTAGGGAATTGGATCTGTGCTCCAGTTCCCCGAATTAAGCCTGAATGCCTTCCACATCCCCCCCCAGGTGCTGTATAATCCTCCGGGTTTAGCGCTTCCCCCTTGATTATAATAATAATACAGCAGCATTCTCTCTCTCCATCAGCTAGCGGATAGTGATTGACTTGTGAGTTATGGGAGCCGTCTGTGTTCCGGTCCAGTCTCTCTTGATTTGATCGTTAAGTCGGAAGGCTTCAAGGATCATTTTTGTCAATTTTGTCTAAGAGGACTATCTTATTATCTTTCCCCTGCCTTCTGTTAACCCCCTTCTCTGCTTTCTGTTAGCCACTTGTTCACCTGTTCACCCTTTTTTTCCTTACCTGTTAATCCCTCCTTTTCCTTTTACTCCGTTTTCTGCCTCCTGTTAACCATTTCTCTGCCTTCCTCTTCATTGCTAAGGTGTCAGGGAGAATGACTTGATTACAATAAACTGTAGTTTCGATAATAGTTACGACAACGGTAACTACATTCACAAGCTCTTGTAGTTTCGATAGGGTAGTTTCAAGCAACAGTAGTTACGGCAACGGTAACTACAATTACAGGCTACTGTAATTTCGATAATGGCAGTTACGACCATGGTAATTACTACAACAATAGTTACGACATCGGTACTTGCGACGATGGTAGTTGCGACAATTTTGAGAATAGATACTTCCTTGACACCGGTGAATAGCTCTTGATCCAAGTAACTGTAGCTACCTTCTTCTTCCTTGGATCAAGCGGGGCTACTGCCAATTCCCCTTGCAGGTTTATCGCTTCTTCGTGAATATGATCATTTAGTGAGATATAAAATGGATTAAAATTATTATTATTATTATTATGATTACTAGGGAAACACTAAATAGTTAGAGGTAACGAAATTATGAAATACAATTATAGATATAAAATAATAGTTTGATCATAAGAATTAGAAATTGATAAAATTTGAAATTGTTTAATAAGAGTTTTAGGCCTTGGAATTCTTATTCAGTTTAGAAGATTTTTAAGGCCCATAAAGCTGTTAGAAATATAGGTAAATTAGAAATATATTTGTGAAAATATTAGACTTTTGAAAAGGGAATTAGTGAAGAGTTTTAGTGTGATTTTATTTTTTTTTACAAGGTTAGGTTAAGGATTCCTAACTTTATTTACAAGCTAAGAGCTGTTAGCTACATCAGCTCATTTGAAATCTCCTTCTTTCTCTCTCTCTCTCTCTCTCTCTCTCTCTCTCTCTTGATAAGATCTGAGCAAAGTTTAGATTGTTCAGGCTGAGGTAGCGCATGAAAGCCTCCAGAGAGTACACTATCTGGTTGACCTACCCGCCTCCTGCCCCACCTCCTGACCGGCCTCCAGCCCCACCTCCTGACCGGCCTCCAGCCCCACCTCCTAACCGGCCTCCTGCCCCACCTTCTGACCCCCCACCTGCGCCACCTCCAGACCCCCTTTATCCTCCTCCCCTCTTCCCTCCCACCTCCCTCCAGCCTACCAAGCCTCTTCTCACCGTGTTCTTCACTTCTCTTCCCTTCCTACCTTCTGCTCTCTTCCTTGTCCGATGGTATGAATTGATGTGGGCAGTTCCAAGATAGGGTAACCGTTTTTTTTTTTTTTGGGGGGGAGGGGTCAACATCTTTCCACTGGACGACCCAAAAGGGTGCACTGCGTGTGTTTAATAATAATAACAATATAAAAGTTAAAACACATGTGCAACATCTGGATATCCAGATGTTGCACATGTGTTTTAATTTTTATATTGTCGGTATTTTATACCTTTCTTGCAATAATATCTCCAAATAGTGCTCTAACCTCGCGTGTTTTTCTACTCCGGTGTATCACCCTAGTTGCAAGAAGGTTGAGATTGAAGAAATAAGACACATGTGCAACATCTGGGTATCTTTTTTGTAGACGTTTCGTCATCCAGTGGCTTTAACAATACAATTCAAGGACATAATGTGAAGACTGTAGAACTATGTACAAAAAACGAGGTAATCAGTCTCTCAACCTTAGGTTGGCGATGAGCACCAACTAGTCACCAACGCTAAGCCTGTGGGACTGTTTACCTCAGCTTTTGTATATAGTTCTATAATCTTCACATTATGTCCTTGAACTGTATTGATAAAGCCACTGGATGGCGAAACGTCTACAATAAAGATACCCAGATGTTGCACATGTGTCTAATTCTTCATCTTGTCGGTATTATATACCATTCATGTGCAAGGTTGAGACTGGGATTGTCATGGGAGTGTGTACGTACCAAGTTGCCAATTGTATTTTTATAATGGTGTGGTATAAGTCTCCTGAACGGCCTCAATCTTCATTGTCTGATGTGTTTTATATCCAGGATGGTAATCAGTAAGGTTAAGCTGCTGAGATGCAGAATTGTCCTTATGTGAGTACTGTGTAGATAATAAAAATGGAATCGTTGGAGAATGCTTCTTCAGACTGAGCTAAGCTTTACAGATGTGAGTTCTGAGCACAGGATGCTCTTGAGTGCCAAGTTTGAAGAGATTCTGAGGTGGTAGAGTATTATATCCCCAAAAATATTGGCTGTTATGTTCGGGAACTCCCATGTGTGTAATTCCCTCCTTGTAATTGTCTTAAGAAAAATGTGTTGAAATGAGCTTCGGTTAGTGTGTTAGTTCTTACTTTTTCTTTACTACGGTTTAGAAAATGGTTAGTGGCGTGTGCACCCACTGTCTATATTTCCTTGGATCTAAAAATCTTTGATGGGTGTCGAGACTTATCCTAATCTCGCAGCCCTGCATTGGGTCAGGCTTGTCTGGTGTTTCCTTACACCTATTGTCCTGTTCACCTAGCAGCAAATAGGTACCTGGGTGTTAGTCGACTGGTGTGGGTCGCATCCTGGGGGACAAGATTAAGGACCCCAATGGAAATAAGTTAGACAGTCCTCGATGACGCACTGACTTTCTTGGGTTATCCTGGGTGGCTAACCCTCCGGGGTTAAAAATCCGAACAAAATCTTATCTTATCTAACCAGGCTGTTTCTGCTGCCGGCCCACTGGCCCATATATCCATGACAGCCTTTAATCCGTCACTTGACAGTTGAAATTGTCCAGTTTCCTCTTGAAGACATACACTTGTTCCAGCAGTGTTTGTGATATCTTCAAGGTGTTAAAAAGTCTAGGACAGCGAATGTTGAGCAGATAAGACCTTATTGTGCCCATAGCATTTCTATCTTTCACTGGGTTTATTCTGCACACACTTCCACACCTCTCACTCCAGTATGTTATGACAGTATGCAGATGTGGGACTAAGTCCTCAAGTACTTTCCGCGTATATATTATCATGTCTCTCTCCTCTGCTCCAGCGAGTACACATTTAGGACTCTGAGGCATTCCCAGTAATCTAAATCTTTATTAGCACAATGCGGGCCGTAAATGATCTCTGAATGTGTTCCATCTCTCTCTCCTGACATGACCTGGAACCATCAACACTGAACAGTATTTCAAAGAAAATAGAGAGACCTCTACACTTACTTGAATTTATATCATGGTAAACTTTTTCTTGTCTTCCTCTTGTCTGGGCTTTATTTCCCTGATAAAATCTCTTATCTACCTTGCTAATTATCGAGGGTATCTTATACGTCGTGATCATAAACCCTCTTGTTCTGTTTTTTTCTATAGACAGAGAGATATAGCTCGTTTAGTTTGGATTTAGTTATCGTAATGCCAATGACAGTGAAAAGACACAGGATTCACTATGTGAATGAATTTATCAAGCTGTGTACATAACGTAACGTTGTCCCAATGCACTTTTTTCTGGAGCATGTGTAATTTCTTCACTTGTCAGTTCTTATGTGTCTGTTTTGTGTGTACGTGTACTCATGTGTGTGTTCATGCGCATGTGTCAGTGCGTAGTACGTTCGTCCCTGCTCACTGTCTGGAAGTGTAATGAGTGGAATAGTCAGGTATGACAACACTGGGGGGTTTGAATTACCCTGGGTCCAGAGCATGGTAGTGTCAGGTCACGCCTCGCCACTCTCGCCAGGAATACGGCCCTCTGACTGGCTGAACAGGTCACCAGTCATTTAATAAGCGGGTGGATAATTCACAGTGTACACGCTCCCGCTGTCCTGTCATTTCCTCCTGTTGCAGTGTGTACACACGCACTCTCATACACATATGGGCCATGGGCCTAGCATGGACCGCTGCAGTGCTCATTTACGTTCTTAATGTTCTTTAAACAGGTGAAGTGTTTATAGATAAATACCTTTGACAACCTATAAACACACACACAACACACACACACACACACACACACACACACACACACACACACACACACACACACACACACACACACACACACACACACACACACACACACTTTCTAAAAATATCCACTCTCGACCCAAAAATTCCCCCGCATTTCAAAACGGGCTCAGAAATAGGACAGGGCAGTCGTATGCCAAGAAATTTAACTGCATTGGAAGGCATAAGAATCAGAGGAAGGTGATGCACGGGGCTGACTGGCCCAGTATTCCTTTCCAAGCTCTCGAAAACGCAAAGAAGGAAGAAAATGGTCTTTTGAAGAGTGGGAGAAATGGTGGAGGGGGGAAGATTTAGGAGCTACGAAAGAAGGTAAATGTTTGGGGTAGTGGAGAAGCAGGGAGCAGATGTTGGTGTTTCAGAAGCAGGGAGCAGATGTTGGTGTTTCAGAAGCAGGGAGATGGTGTTTCAGAAGCATGGAGCAGATGTTGGTGTTTCAGAAGCAGGGAGATGATGATGGTGTTTCAGAAGCAGGGAGATGATGATGGTGCTTCAGAAGCAGGGAGATGATGATGGTGTTACAGAAGCAGGGAGATGATGTTGGTGTTTCAGAAGCAGGGAGCAGTTGTTGGTGCTTCAGAAGCAGGGAGCAGATGTTGGTGCTTCAGAAGCAGGGAGCAGATGTTGGTGTTTCAGAAGCAGGGAGATGGTGTTTCAGAAGCAGGGAGCAGATGTTGAAGTAGCAGAGAGCATGTAAATGTTTTTCGGAAGCACGGAGATGTTGGGGGATGTTGAAGCAGGGAGCAGATGTTAAAGGTGTTACAGAAGCAGGAAGCAGATGCTGGGGTGTTAAAAGCAGGGAGATGGTGGGGAGTTTCGGGAGCAGGGAGTGTACCCGGTATCTGCTAAATTTACCTGGAGTAGATTTCGGGGGTCATCACCCCCGCAGCCCGGTCCTAGAGCAGGCCTCCCGAGGCAAGTGGTGAATTTGCTAGCAGAGAATGTTGGTAGTAACCTCGTTGTGTTCACCCCAGACTTGGTGCATTGTTGTGTCCGGGCGTAAGGTGGGGCGGCGAGGCCATCTGGGAGGGCGTGGATGGGCGGGAGTGGGCGGTCGGTCCAAGATGAATGCCAGCCAATGTATTACTTCACTTTTGTTTTTTGTTTTTTAACCCCCGTTTGTTTCCGCGGGGACGTGTGTGTGTGTGTGTGTGTGTGTAAGTGTGTGTGTGTGTGTGTGTGTGTGTGTGTGTGTGTGTGTGTGTGCTTGCGTGTGTGCGCGCGCGCTGGGGGACATAATGTGTGCTGCGTGACTCATCCCTGGACTTTCTAGAGAAGACGGTAGAGGAAAAGGTGGAGGGAGGAGGGAATAAATGAAGGAGAGGAGGGAATAGATGAGGGAGAACAAGGAAAAGTAGAAAAAGAAAAATGAGGATGAGTATAAGAGTAAGAAAAAGTGGCGGGAAGAGAAGAATAAATAGAATAAAGAAGGGAGGGTCATGATGGCATCTCTGGGGAGAATCAGGCAAGGCAGCCTCTAATGTTTTAAAGGCTCACGTAGGGACGCACTAACATTTACGGACCAGAATTGAATTTGAAGAAGACAGAGAAGGCTGACTCTTAGGCATAATGTATCATGACAAATAGAACACACACACACATACACACACACACACACACACACATACACACACACACATACACACATACACACACACACATACACACACACACATACACACACATACACACACACATACACACACATACACACACACACATACACACACACACACATACACACACACACACACACACACATACACACACCAGAGTAGTCAATAAGTGGAATAGTTTGGGAAGCGATGTAGTGGAGGCAGGATCCATACATAGCTTTAAGAAGAGGTATGATAAAGCTCACGGTTCAGGGAGAGTGACCTAGTAGCGATCAGTGAAGAGGCGGTTCCAGGAGCTCGGACTCGACCCCTGCAACCTCAACTAGGTGAGTACAACTAGGTGAGTACACACACACACACACACACTACCACACACACTACCACACACTACCACACACTACCATACGCACTACCACACACACTACCACACACACACACACACACACACACACACACACACACACACACACACACACACACACACACACACACACACACACACGAGAGGACCTAGTAGCAATCAGTGAAGAGGCGGGGCCAGGAGCTATGAATCGATCCCTGCAACCACAAATAGGTGAGTACACACATAGCGGGGCCAGGAGCTATGAATCGACCCCTGCAACCACAAATAGGTGAGTACACACACACACGTACTCATATACAACAGGCCTAGTGTCTAATCGACATGTGCCTAGGACAAAATGGTAACTAACACACACACACACACACACACACACACACACACACACACACACAGCTGAAGACACAGATGAATCACAGGGATGTTAGGAAGTATTTCTTCAGCCACAGAGTAGTCAGTAAGTGGAATAGTTTGGGAAGCGATGTAGTGGAGGCAGGATCCATACATAGCTTTAAGCAGAGGTATGATAAAGCTCACGGCTCAGGGAGAGTGACCTAGTAGCGATCAGTGAAGAGGCGGGGCCAGGAGCTCGGACTCGACACCCGCAACCTCAACTAGGTGAGTACACACACACACACACACACACACACACACACACACTCACAAAGACATTATCAAAATACCTCTACACACATGGGGTGGTAACAGAAACAAAAATATTCAGACGGTTTCTAGCAGATACCTCACGACTTTTCCTTAGAAACCATTGTATTTACTTCTCCCAGGTTCTGTCCTCTGAATTAATACCAGAGTTTTACATACAGTCAGCTGTTATATAGAGCTTATCCATATTTGCTCTCGTATAGAGCTGGTCCATATCAGCTCGTTTAGAGCTCATCCATATCTCTCGTATAGAGCTTATCCATATTTGCTTCCGTATAGAGCTCGTCCATATAATCAGCTCGTTTAGAGCTCATCCATATCTTTCGTATAGAGCTCATCCATATTTGCTCTCGTATAGAGCTCATCCATATTTGCTCTCGTATAGAGCTCATCCATATTATCAGCTCGTTTAGAGCTCATCCATATCAGCTCTCGTAAAGAACTTATCCATATTTACTCTCGTATAAGAGCTCATCTGTATCATCTATATAGTGAATATTTTCACAAATACGATTAAAAAAATTACATCCACAATTGAACAGCACTAAGAAGGCCTTCCCAGCCTGTTTCATTAGGCAAGCACCGGACGAGCCTGGCCTGTGGCCGGGCTCCGAGAGTAGTTAAACTCTCGAAACTCTTCAAAGGTAAAGGTTAGGTATAAGGTATATGACAGTACATGCTATTCAAATTTCGATAAACTTATTCACTCCCATTTATAAAATAAATGCACTGTATGGAGAGGACTTGTAAGAGAGTTGACTGTATTCATGTTTTCTTATTTTTTCTAAGGGTCACTTAAAGAAACTTAAGTTATTTAGAAATCCCATCTTCATATTCTCAGTCATGTGTAGTGTTTATTCGCCACTCATCTGTGCGTAAATAATGGATGACACTGACTTAATATACCATTCTCAATCGTCAACAGCCTTATCAGCTGTTAGTTCTAAGCGCAAGCTTATCTGTTTTAATGGGTTGGTTATATTACACCATGGATACCTCTGATGAAAAGGTAAAGGGACACAAGTCCAACTAATGTGACATTTTATTGTGGCAACGTTTCGCTCTCCAGGCTTGATAAACCTCCTGGAGAGCGAAACATTGCCACAATAGAATGTGACATTAGTTGCACTCGTGTCCTTTTACCTAACATAATGTCGGTAATTCTACCAACATCAATACACATGTTAGAGCTATGATGACGTACCTGATAACTCTGTGTAGTTTAGAGCTGTATTGATGTACCTACAGCTATTTTATTTTTCTTGGCTCCTTACAAAGTGATGACGGGATTGAGAAGCATTTATTTGGCTTATCATATATAATGAAATGTTCATATGTATTTACAGGGATATACCCGTGTGTTCACCAGGGATACACTGAGCGTCGCTCATTGACTTTATAGCTTCTGTATCCACCCATAGAAAGGGCTGTATTGTGATACCTATCGTAGAGAAGCCAGAGAATAGTGACATTCTTATAACTATAAACATGGGGGGAGAGAGAGATTGAGATTTTAAATATATTCCTGCCTCTCTGTCCCAGCACGTGATCTCGTATATGCAAATTAAAACTACGAAGGAACGGCAGTAAAACCCTTAAATTCTTTTACCCGCGGACGTTGTCAAAGAGTGAGACGATTAGAGTTGCAGATTTTGCCCATGAGGGTGAATTTACTGGACAGTGCCACTCATCCTGACGCCATCAGCTCATGTATGACGCTATAGAACATGCGTGACGTTATGAAACACATGTGGGCATTAAGACGTTCTGGAAACGCCTGTGTGTAGTGTGGTAGTTCAGTAATGTTACCGGCCAGGGGGGAGTAGAATGATAGCTCTAGGTCTTTCGTGTTGAAATCAACACATCATCAGGAGGATGTCCAAGCAAGTACGTTCCCATAGGACGTCTTCACACTGAGTGAGGGAGAGAGTAGGATACCTGCCTCCCCATGTCCGGATCTGTGAGAACACTAAGCACTGGACCAGAGCGATGCGGATGTTGTACTGTTCTCAAGGAGCTGGACATGGGGACATAGGGCTAGCCGTACTGTCTTGCCAGAGGCGCACTTACACTACAGCTATAAAACTGCAACATTCCTCCTTCAGAGTATAGACACTGTACTTCCCATCTCTAGGACTCAAGTCTGGCCTGCCGGTTTCCCTGACTCCATAAATGTTACCTTGCTCACACTCCAACAGCACGTCAAGTCCTAAAAATCATTTTCTCCATTCGCTCCTAACACGCTCACACATGTTTTTTGGAAGTCCAACCCCTCTTGCACAAAACCTAATTTACCCCCTCCCTCCAACCTTGCCTTCCCTCCACTGCAAATTTATACACTATCGAAGTCGTTCTGTTTTATTCCTTCCTCTCTACATGTCCGAACCACTTCAACAACCCCTCAGCCCTCTGGATTTTAGTTTTGGTAATTTTCTACCTCCTAATTTCCAAACTACGAATTCTCTGCATCATATTCTCAGATATGACAACTCTACTGCCTCCAGCCTTCTTGTTGCAACATTCACCACCCATGTTTCACACCCATATAAAAGCGTTGGTATAACTATACTCTCATTCATTCCCCTCTTTGCTTCCATGGACAAAGTTCTTTGTCTCCACAGACTCCTACGTGCACCACTCACCTTTTGTCATCATAGTTGCTGATCCCTGTATTCCCTGTATTATATAGCATAGCATATTAGTATCATCCATGTGCTTTAGATACGAGATCCCTTGTAGGTCTGTGGCTTTGTGTGACGTCACGGGATGCACATGTGTAGGCTCATACCTCTGCCCCGCTCTCACTCGGTGGCAGACCATTCAGCAGACAGGCAAGGCAGCTGGGCTCCATCCCTCACCATCTCAGTCTGACAATATATATTACCATCCAACAAGTGTGTCTACCTTCAACCTACGATATCTCCATTTAAGAACCCCTACAATAAATGGTGGCAGCGGTGGGCCTGTAATTCTGACGATTACAGCGATTTCTGGAGATAAATTTTCGACCAGCAAGACGGCCATTTCGTGTCACCAGTAGGCCTACCGAGGTTCACCCCAGCCAGCTACCTCAAGTCAGCTACTCGCCCAAGCTCCTACATTATTCACTGGTCAGTCTCTTTGTATTAGTGTTTTCTGCTTATTTGCATCACTCCCGAGGGGTTGACCCGAGTTTGCAAAATAAGCCAGCTTCCAGTCTGTGGTGGGGGAGTCAGAACAACCGAGCCCAGTCGAGCCTAGTCTACTCCATCCAATTCCTTTGCCTGCCAAGCCAGCTTCCACCCCTGCTGTGCTCATCGTGTGAAGTTATCAAGCCATTCTGTGTGAAGGGTTATGATAAGCCAGCTAGTAACTAACCCAGGTGTCTTACCCCAGTACTCGAGCAAGCCACGTGAGTAGTCTTCATCGCTTGTGATTCAAGCTCCAAGCATTCTGAGTGCTCTTTTTCATCCTTGTGGTGTTGTAGTATTTCGTGGGTTTATTTTAAGCCAGCCGGCTTAGAATTATCTTCGCGGCAGTGTGGGTGTTCTCAGTGAGACGACGTTCAACCCATAAGCCCAGCCACTCACGATCACGTGTGTCGCACCATTGCCGGTCTCAGCCCTGTTAACCCACAAACCCAACTACAGTCAGCCATTACCCACTCACTTCATCAGTGTTTTGGTGCACTGCTAAGGGTTGTAGCACCATATTTTAAGGATCACATAGGGGGTCAAGAACTAGAGTGTGTTTGCGCCACCTTTATAAAGCCTCCTGTGTGTGTCTATCGCCGATGTAAGCGCAATTCTACGATCACCTGTGCAGAGGGCAGCAGCAAGACCATATAAACAATCCATCAATCTCATTCTTCAAGTTGTTACAGCGATAATATTTTTTTTTTAGAGACATTTGCGAGTGTTGAGACATTTCTTTTGTGTTTCCAGTGAATTTTTTTCTTAGTGACATTCAGTGACTCTTGATCATACTCAGTGTTTGATTGCATTAATTTCTTTTAATCTCCTTAATTCATATTAATTAATATTAATATCGTGTGCATTATACAATTCTGTTATATATGTTCAAACAGCAAAGATCTATGCAAAAAAAAAAAGCATTTTTGTCATTGTCATCCTGATCAGTGAGATATTTGGGGTGTATTTTTGGTGGTGTCAGGTTGGTAGACACTGTAGGGCCGTGTAGCGCAGCGCTACCAAACACTGAATCCTGCCCAATCTTCCGATAGCTCCGTAATTGAATTTTGCCTTGGTTGTGTATTCTGTGGAATTACAACAAACTATCTGACTCGGGTCATGAAGGGGGGTGTGTTAGGAAGGGAGGGAAGGCAGGAAGGGTGGTAGGCAGAAAGAGGAAGGGGAAAAGCAGGAAATCTGGTTGCACGCGGAAACTTTCCTCCTTTAGTCGTGATGCAAAGCAGGGAAGATGATAATGGACGTTCAGTAGTGTTAGTCGGTTTGTGGAGGTATTAGAGGCTGGCTGAATGGGATATAAGAGGCTGCGTGGGGGGGGGGATTATGTGGGACGGAGGAATGGTGTGGGAATGGAGTCATGGGGATCGAAAGAGAAAGAGAGGCGGGATAGGTATGGTATGTTGAAGGAGAGGAGAAAAGGATAGAAGAAAGGAGGAACGTAAGTTATGTGCTACTCAGATCTCGTTCATTTGAAGTATGTCCCTCATGAGGAGACATGATTACAGCATACATTATACTCCGAGAGACAGACAGACGGTAGAATACAACGAACTGATATTGTAGGAACCACGACCAGGGGGACAACTGATGATAACAATCAGAGATGTAAAGAGAAAATCACGGTGAGGAATTGAGTGCATGGAACACACGAGGCGAGGAAGACAGTGCATGGAACACACGAGGCGAGGAAGACAGTGCATGGAACACACGAGGCGAGGAAGACAGTGCATTGAACACACGAGGCGAGGAAGACAGTGCATGGAACACACAAGGCAAGGAAGACAGTGCATGGAACACACAAGGCGAGGAAGACAGTGCATGGAACACACAAGGCGAGGAAGACAGTGCATGGAACACACAAAGCAAGGAAGACAGTGCATGGAACACACAAGGCAAGGAAGACAGTGCATGGAACACACAAGGCAAGGAAGACAGTGCATGGAACACACAAGGCAATGAAGACAGTGCATGGAACACACAAGGCGAGGAAGACAGTGCATGGAACACACAAGGCAAGGAAGACAGTGCATGGAACACACAAGGCGAGGAAGACAGTGCATGGAACACACGAGGCGAGGAAGACAGTGCATGGAACACACAAGGCGAGGAAGACAGTGCATGGAACACACAAGGCTAGGAAGACAGTGCATGGAACAGACAAGGCAAGGAAGACAGTGCATGGAACACACAAGGCGAGGAAGACAGTGCATGGAACACACAAGGCGAGGAAGACAGTGCATGGAACACACAAGGCGAGGAAGACAGTGCATGGAACAGACAAGGCAAGGAAGACAGTGCATGGAACACACAAGGCAAGGAAGACAGTGCATGGAACACACGAGGCGAGGAAGACAGTGT
>NC_069427.1:17008849-17026349 GCF_026875155.1 Cherax quadricarinatus
AGGCTAAACGTAACCTTTTCACTACGAAACTAGAATACTTTAATCCCTAAAATGGAAATTAAAGAAGAAACACTTTCATCATCATTCACTCCATCACTGTCTTGCCAAAGGCGCACATAGTCATAAACCTGTAACAAAGCAACACCCCTCAGCATATATACACTGAGAGAAATATACCTGTGGATGTATATATGCTGAGTCTCTGTAACTGAAAATTGTCAGTAGTTTTCCATTACTATTCATGTTAACAGCATTCATATATCAAGTCCAAAATTATCATTATATTTAATAATGTTTTCACAGGACAACTTAGTTATTTTAAACTAAACTTTGGAATAATCTAACTTGGATTATATAAATATTTGATGTTCTGTAAAGTAGTTTTAAGATCAGACTTTAGTCTGCCTTAAATGCTCTCCATAACCACTTATGTACATTTTGAAAAACAATGATCTGCCAGATCAAAACATTCTTCCTTGTGTTATAGAATAGTTTGGCTTCTCTCTGCCTTCTTCACTCAAGTAATTCTTAAGTGCTTGTTCTCCTTGTTCTTCTCCTTGCTTGTTTACTTTCACTCTGGCTCATTCACTCGGCTGTAGGTGTGTTTGTGTTTCTTCTTGTGTACCAGAGCGGTATTTTGCTTTATTGTTATTTAAATAAAATAATCAAAATGTGCAACTCTACTCACAAACGAAGTATAACGCGATCCTTTATTGATAAAGTTTCTCCCACACAGTGAGCTTTATCAAGTCACAAACTTTACCCTTTCATATTTCGCGTTTATGGAAGGGAAAAGAGCAGCAATGTTGTCAGAGTGCCAGATGTTTATCAAGCTTCCATTTTTGCAGTCATGTGAGATGGTAGTACCTGGCTGGATGGTTGTGACTTGATAAATCCCCCTGTTTGG
This sequence comes from Cherax quadricarinatus, assembly GCF_026875155.1. Lineage (NCBI taxonomy): Eukaryota > Metazoa > Arthropoda > Malacostraca > Decapoda > Parastacidae > Cherax > Cherax quadricarinatus. The sequence continues at coordinate 17,009,757 of NC_069427.1, forward strand.
GGGCGAAACGTTGCCATTAAAGGATAGCATTGCGTTGCTTTTGTTTATCTTTTTATTTTCAATCGTTTATATTATTTCTCTTCATAAGTTACAGAAGACATAAACAGCGTCGGGATTAAGACGGGAACTTATATATATATATATATATATATATATATATATATATATATATATATATATATATATATTATATATATATATATATAAAAATTAGGATAATTGGGAAACTCACCGCTTCGTAGAACCTCGAACCTCGAGTCAAGAAACAGCGACGCTCTGGCGGGTAGGAACCGATAAAGAAAAGAGACGGAAATGAACAAGGCTGGCGAAAGAGAAGGAAAATGGAGAGAGCGACACACAATAAATAAAGCTTGAAACGATGTGAGTTGTATTTTTTAAATAGAGAAACTGGCTGCGAGTGGAGAAGAGAGAAGGAAGAGGATGAGGTGGAGAATTGAGGAAGACTCAGGGGAGGGAGGGAGGAAGGAAGGAAGGAAGGATGTAGGATACATGTCATGGTAGCGCAAGGGGGTCCTGCGTAGGGTAACAATGCAGTGAAAGGGGTTACGACTTGGGTTTAGCGACGCGTAGGATATTCTGATTTTCTAACACTGCTCCACTTACTGCATAAATTCTCCTATTATACACACCTAAGCTCTCTCTCTCGCTCGCTCTCTCTCTCGCTCGCTCTCTCTCTCTCTCTCTCTCTCTCTCTCTCTCTCTCTCTCTCTCTCGCTCTCTCTCTCTCTCTCTCTCTCTCTCTCTCTCTCGCTCTCTCTCTCTCTCTCTCTCTCTCGCTCGCTCTCTCTCTAACACACACACACTCACACACACATACACTCCATTCTTATTCATAACATTACTAAAATAACACGTATAACACCGCTTATTCGGCACTTGAACCGGAGGCTGTGCGTGTGTCAAGTCTGGCCCCACCACGGTTTTGGTGTAGCTAAGAGATTGATGTGGCAAACCATGGCATGTGCTAACATTACCTAGCGAGTGCTTACTCTCATATATTGTAACCACCACAGCACAGTGGTGGAGTCCAGGCTTCACACACGTATAGCTTCGGGTTCGATTCCCGTCCAGTTTAAAATGAAAAGAAAAAAATGTCAGTGGATCCATTTCTGACCAGACAGTCTAAAGACTTGGAGTACTGGGAAACACACCGAGGACTACAAAATTGTAACGCTAAATTGACGGAGACCGTAATGGAACATATCAAGCGGCAGCGTGTCAAGCATATGACAAGATTAAGAGGAAGGGATGAACTAGCATGACACTGCTGGCAACCACTGCCTTGTGTTTCCACTACATAATGTACGTGAACCTGGAGAACACGCCAGAGGGAAGGGAGAGAACATAGAGGAGAAGCGCATTCTTGACAATTTCCTGAATCCAGTACAGTGAGAAAGGGAAATGGAAGGAAAGACAATTGATGAAAATTACCTGGAAGAACAAGAAAAAATTCATACCCAGAGGAAATTTGAAGAGGGAGAGAGAGACATCGTTTACTCACATTACACAATGCAGAGGAAAAGAAGAAATAGAGCATGCAAGAACTAATGAAGCCGAGGCCGAATCGAAATAGAACAGCGAACAAAAGACCCAGACAGTGGGAAGAGAAACATTCGATATGAGAATGATGTAACTGCAAATGTTACAATAGAACCCACACAGCTACATAGTCATATTAGAAGAAAGTCGACATTAAAAGACCAAATAATAACACTAAAATAGCTAGTTTCAGGAGACGCACCGAGAAAGCCTTCAAGGTGTTCAATTTGGAATCAGGAACAACAAGAGTGACAACGATGAAGCGGAGTTTAACTGAGACTTGATCCCATTTACACAAAAGGTGAAAAAGAAATTCAACAACTGAGTAAACTGGACGCATGGAACAATGGAATCTAACAGTGTGCAAATTTTGGTTCTAAGAGAAAGAGCAGAGGCAATGCAGTAACCTTCAGCTAAAATATGCAGATTAAAAAAAAAGGACAGTTTTCAGAAAGATGGAATTGAGTAAATGTAGTCACATGATTCATGCAAGTCAATCAACTAAAAGCTTAGGTCTAGTGTTCAGCATCTTAGATACTCTTAGTAAGGTAATGGAAAAGATAATCAGAAGAAGACTGGTGGATAACCAGAAGAGAAGCTGCTTTGCAAGCGTCAGTCAGCACTGATTTAGAAATGGTAAGTCACATCTCATTAACCTCTGGTGATATATGACAGGTTAACAGATGTCTAATAGCAAGAATGGTGGGTTGATAGCACATATTTCCAATGTGTAATAAGATATTTGACAGTGTATCACAAAGAGACTAGTCCATTAACAAGAAGAGCAAGCGATGAACAATGACAAAGAACGCCTAAGGTAAAAAGACAGAGGGATAACAGTCGGAGGGACTGATTACTTCAAACTTCTGCTCTCCCACCATTCTGTTCTGTATTGGCGCAGCGTTTCCACAATAAAGATAACCAAGTGTTACAGAAGTGTCTCGTTCATCAACTTGTCGGTTTTCTGAACCATTTTTCTACAAGGATCAGTAGTGGAACCTATCTGTCAACAATCAGAGATAAGAGGGTCATAGATGGAAGCGAAAGACACTAAGTCACAGGGATGTATGTAAACATTTCTTTAATCTCAGGATGGTCAGAAAAAAGAAATGATCTATAAGCAGAATCCATACACAGCTTTAAGAATACGTATGATAAGACCCAGGAGGCAGAGTTATTGATTTAGGCTGTAACCGGCGAGAGGCTGGGCCAAAAGTTTTAAAACCGGTCTCGGAACCCAGAGAAACATTGTCAGGCAAGACATGATAGCGGCGTCTACGTTAATATGGAACATAACTATGACTTCATTAAAGGTTTTGTGGACTAGTGGAGTGAGCTGAGTAGCGAGGTGGGGAAACCAATACATGATAATGGACTAGTGGAGTGAGCTGAGTAGCGAGGTGGGGAAACCAATACATGATAATGGACTAGTGGAGTGAGCTGAGTAGCGAGGTGGGGAAACCTATACATGATAATGGACTAGTGGAGTGAGTTGGATGGTGAGGTAGTGGAAACAGTACATGATAGTGGACTATTGGAATGTGGTAGTGTAAACAGTACATGATAGTGGACTAGTGGATTGAGTTGTGGATTTACAAACACAAGCCATGAACCACAAGACGCCAGGCAGGAATCACCACCAGTCAGCTGAAAGTTAAAAAGCCGGACCACAAGACTTGGAGCTCAACACCCCCAACTACCAATAAGTACGCACACTCACGCCTCCCAAAGCGTCTCTGGCCTCAGCAGTCACTCAGCTGACGGAAACATGCAGTATTGATAAGAATGAAACCAGCCGTTGAGTGTTAGTTACCATTTTGTCCTAGGCACGTGTGTGTGTGTGTGTGTGTGTGTGTGTGTGCGCGCGCGCGCACACACACACACACACACACACACACACACACACACACACACACACACACACACACACACACACACACACACACACACACACACACACACACGTGTGGGGGTTTGTGTCACCACGCACACATTTCCTCCTTGTCCCTTTAAACTCGAAAATATATACATCATGGTCTCATCCTGACTTACTCAGAAACGATATAAAAAAATGATTTAAAACCCTCCCAAGAAAAGAAAATATAAATAACAGCGAGGCATCGAAGGGGCACGAGGCCATGGTGTAAATATTGTCAACAGTGATCTCCCAGGAACTCACAAGTACGCATGTGTACGCATGCAAGCACATCACGTACACACACAGCACATACACTGCGCACGCATACACACACACACACACACACACACACACACACACACACACACACACACACACACACACACACACACACACACACCGGTTTGGAACCCACACTTAGCCAAGCACGTAAGAAAACTAGAGAAAGTGCAAAGGTTTGCAACAAGACTAGTCCTGGAGCTAAGGAGAGGTTAAGGGAAATCGACCTGACGACACTGGAGGACAGGAGAGATAGGGAGGATATGTTAACGATATATAAAATACTGAGAGGAATCGAGAAGGTGGACAGACAGGTTATTCCAGAGATGGGACACAACAAGGGGTCACAGTTGGAAGTTGAAGACTCAGATGAATCACAGGGATGTTATGAAGTATTTCTTCAGCCACAGAGTTTTCAGGAAGTGGAATAGTCTGGGAAATAATGTAGTGGAGGCAGGATCCATACATACTTTAAGAAGAGGTATGATAAAGCTCATGGAGCAGGAAGAGTGACCTAGTAGGGGCAAGTGAATAGGCGGGGCCAGGAGCTGTGACTCGACCCTTGCAACCACAACACACAAAGTACAGGTCACAGAGGTGACCTGTACTTAGCTCAGAGGTGACCAGTACTTAGCTTAGAGGTGACCTGTACTTAGCTCAGTGAGGACGTGTCGAGTGTGCTCTCTACGGACTGAACCAAGATGCCCTCCATCGAGCAACTTTACCAACAGATTAAGGAAGAATTGAGGATGGCGAAGATGGAGATTCGGCGACTGACCGAGGAAAACAAGAAGATTCGTAGTAGTCCTCCTGTTTTGAGTCCTCAGGTCAAGAAGGGAAACTGGTCAGTGGGTGGACAGCATGGAACGAAGTTGACGATCAAGAAGACGAATGGAAAGGTAGAAACGATGAAGAAGAAAGAGACTGCTGTGGAAACTGTTGTGGAAACATCTAATGCATTCTCCGTGCTACCCGACGAATGTGAGTCGACTACTGGGAACGTCACGACGACCGACACCAAGGAAGGTAAGAATATTGTTGTTGTTGGGGATAGCCAGGTTAGATACATGGATAGGGCGTTCTGCTTGAAGGACAGGAGTAGGAGACAGAGGGTTTGCTTTCCTGGGGTTGGGATGGAGGATATTGTTAGCCGTCTGGATGACATGAGAGGTAATGGGAGCAATCCTATTATCTGTCTCAGTGCTGGAGGCAATGATGTTGGCAGACGTAGGAGTGAGGATCTGATTAGCAGGTATAGGTCAGCAATAGAAATAATTAGGAGGAAAGGTGGGAACCCTGTTATATGTGGTATTTTGCCAAGGCGAGGAGTTGGAAATGAATGGCTGTCCAGGGCAATTGGTGTCAATTGCTGGCTGGACAAATACTGTAAGGAAAATGCGGTAACATTAATTGACAACTGGGACCTCTTCTATGGCAGAAATAACACGTATGCCAGGGATGGGGTTCACTTATCTAGGTGTGGGGTGGGGGCACTGGCAACTGCAGTGGAGGGAGCTGTTAGGTCTTTAAACTAGGAATAGTGGCATGGGTTTTGGCAGGAAAACAGTGAAGTCCCAGTGTAGTAATATTATGAGTTCTAGGGGAACTAGTAATAAACAGAACGAGGTAGATATTGAAAAGCCAGTGACACTAGGTGATAAGGACAGTAATAGGTTTAGTAGAAAAACAGAAATGAGCAGGAAGGGTAAAGAGAAAGGAGAATCTTTCAATGTATATTATGCTAATAGCCGTAGTGCTAGGAATAAGATGGACGAGTTGAGATTAGTTGCTAGTGCAGGTAACATTGATGTATTTGCCATAACTGAGACGTGGTTTAATTCAAAAAGTCGGGACATGCCTGCAGAATGTCACATTCAGGGTTTTAAATTGTTCCAAGTAGATAGAAGTATCGGGAAGGGGTGTGGGGTGGCTTTGTATGTCCGAGATCGCTTGAACTGTTGCATAAAAACGGGTATTAAGTCTGAAGTAACACATACAGAGTCTGTTTGGATAGAGTTTTCAGAGGGGCATGAAAAATTTATTTTTGGTGTGATATACCGTTCCCGAAACTTAGATAGGGACCAAGGGACACTACTATGGGAGGAAATTGTTAAGGCCATAAGGCACGATAATGTAGTAATCCTAAGAGACTTTAACTTAGTCATATTGATTGGAATTTCTTGACTGGGAATTTAGAATCATACGACTTCTTAGAAGTAGCTCAGGATTGTTTTTTGAAGCAGTTTGTGACAGAGCCTACAAGGGGAAATGACCTGCTTGACTTAGTTCTGGCAAACAATGAATCCCTTGTTAATAATTTACAAATTTCAGAGGAACTTGGTGCTAGCGACCACAAATCAATTACATTTAGCATTGAATGGAAGTATGATAGAAGGGATAACTCAGTAACAGTCCCAGATTTTCGCTTAGCAGATTACGATGGGCTTAGAGAACACTTATCTGTTGACTGGGGTAACGAAGAGAGCTATCAATATGACAGTTTTCTGAACACTATACATGCTGCCCAAAGAACGTTTATCCCGTATAAAGAAATTAGATCAAATAGAAATGACCCAAAATGGATGAATAATAGGCCGAAATATCTACTGGGGCATAAGAAGGGAATTTATAGGCGTATCAAAAGAGGTGAGGGTCATCTTATGAATCAATATATTGACATCAAGAGGGATATTAAAAAGGGGATAAGAAAAGCTAAAAGGGACTATGAAATTAAAGTTGCTAGGGATTCTAAAACTAACCCAAAAAGTTTTTTCCAGGTCTACAGAACAAAAGTTAGAGATAAGATAGGTCCCCTTAAAAATAACTATGGGCATCTTACTGACAAAGAGAATGAAATGTGCTCGACTTTAAACAGTTATTTTCTCTCGGTTTTTACACAGGAAGACACTTGCAGTATTCCAGTAATTAATTTTTATAGTGGGCCAGAAGAAGATTAATTATGTAACATCACAGTCACTAGAGAAATGGTTGTGAAGCAGATAGACTGAAGCAAAATAAGTCGCCGGGTCCTGATGAGGTTTTTTCAAGGGTTCTTAAGGAATGCAAAATGGAACTCTGTGAACCATTAACTAATATTTTTAATTTATCTCTTCAAACAGGTGTAGTGTCTGATATGTGGAAGATGGCTAATGTAATTCCTATTTTTAAGACAGGGGACAAGTCGTTACCGTCAAATTACCGCCCAATAAGCCTGACCTCAATTGTAGGCAAATTACTAGTCAATTATAGCTGAGATTATAAGAAGCCATCTCGATAAGCATAGCTTGATTAATGATACTCAGCATGGATTCACGAGAGGCCGGTCTTGTCTAACTAATTTATTAACTTTCTTCAGTAAAGCTTTTGAGGCTGTTGATCACGATAAAGAATTTGATATTATTTACTTAGATTTCAGTAAGGCTTTTGATAGAGTCCCACACCAAAGACTGTTAAAGAAAGTGGCAGCTCATGGCATTGGGGGAAAAGTGCTCTCGTGGATCGAGTCATGGCTCACAGACAGGAAGCAGAGAGTGTCCATAAATGGGGTTAAATTCGAGTGGGGATCTGTAACAAGTGGGGTTCCACAGGGATCAGTCTTGGGCCCGTTGTTGTTTATAATATATATCAATGACCTTGATGAGGGTATTACTAGTGTTATGAGCAAATTCGCCGATGACATAAAGATAGGTAGGATAATTGATTCAAACATAGATGCTAGGGAACTTCAGGAGGATTTAGCCTATCTCTATTCTTGGTCAGAAAAGTGGCAGATGCAGTTCAATGTAGATAAATGCAAGGTTCTGAAGCTCGGGAGTGTCCATAACCCTAACACTATGCAGATTGCGAAAAGGACTTGGGGGTTATGGTGAGCAGCAACCTTAAACCAAGACAGCAGTGCCTAAGCGTACGTAATAAGGCAAATAGATTATAGGGATTTATATCAAGAAGTGTAAGCAACAGAAGTCCAGAGGTTATACTGCGGCTTTATACATCATTAGTAAGGCCTCACCTTGATTATGCAGCTCAGTTCTGGTCTCCATATTACAGAATGGACATAAATTCGTTAGAAAACATTCAGCGTAGGATTACTAAATTAATACATAGCATTAGAAATCTTCCTTATGAAGAAAGATTGAAGACTCTTAAATTACATTCACTTGTTAGACGAAGAATGAGGGGAGACATCGAAGTGTATATAAGTCTAAGATGGGTATTAATAAAGGGGATATTAATAAGGTCTTGAGAATATCTCGTCAGGAGAGAACCCGCAGTAATGGATTTAAATTAGACAAGTTTAGATTTAGAAAGGACATAGGAAAGTATTGGTTTGGAAATAGGGTAGTTGATGAGTGGAACAGTCTACCTAGTTGGGTTATTGAGGCTAGGACTTTGGGTAGTTTCAAATTTACGTTGGATAAATATATGAGTGAGAGGGGTTGGATTTGAGTGGGATTTGCAAATGAGTGGATAGTTATCAGAGCTTATTTCTTGGGTAGCATTGAAAATTAGGTTGGGCAAATGTTTTGTTAGTGGGAGGGATTGTAAAGGACCTGCCTAGTATGGGCCAACAGGCCTGCTGCAGTGATCCTCCTTTCTTATGTTTTTATGTAATAAGTATGATAATCCTCAGGAAGTTCTGAAAGTGAACCAAATAATGGCCAGTTGAAGAGGCAGAGGCAGGAGCTGGGACTTGATCTCTACAGTCAGCAATAGGCGTGTGCAAGTACATCAACGTACTTGCATACGATACCTGATGGTCAGTCCCTGTACACACAGACTGGTAAAAGCAGCCTAAACACAACTTTAAAACTAGGTATAATAGAGCTCAAAAAGTTAGGAGATCGAATCTGATAGCGACCAGCGAAGGGTGGGGCCAGGAGCTGTGACTTAACCCCTGCAACCACATATAGGTGAGAACTCATAATATATGTAAGCTCTTAGGCAATCATATTTTCCACTTCTCTCACTCTTGTTGACATGATTATCTTTCCCAGCATTTGTATGGATCATCTTGCAACAGATTAAATATAAATTGTAAATATGTAATAGATATGTTCTTGTTAACATTTTTTATGGCCTAGTTTCTAGGCCTCTTTTTGTATCAGTTTACTCTTGCTCTTCCATCTACAGGATGGTTATGGGGTGCACAATAAATTAGCCACTATCGTCCACATGATGGATATGGGGTGCACAATAAATTAGCCACTATCGTCCACATGATGGATATGGGGTGCACAATAAACTAGCCACTATCGTCCACATGATGGTTATGGGGTGCACAATAAACTAGCCACTATCGTCCACATGATGGATATGGGGTGTACAAACTAGCAGCTTCGGTGGCAAAATTTAAAAACTTGGTCGATGTCTTGAGGTCTCTTGATGTCTCCACCCGCGTGATCTCTTCTGGGAATTTCACTGAGGTTGGAAGTCTCCCTGCGTCCTATTGTGTTTTTGTCCGGGTTCTGACAGTATGTGTGTGTAAGAGAGAGAGGAAAAAAAAGAGAGGGAGAGAAAGTTGGTGGAGAGTTTGGTATGGTTTTGAGCCATGTTGTAAGTTGTGATGGGACGCAACATCTGTACCAACACAGACCAGACTTTTCAAAATTGTGTTGACCTTTCACAGTCACACGCACGCGCACGCACGCACGACAAATATACAGAAGTTCGTGAGAATTGTATATCAGACCAACACCACATTCTCTCTCTCTCTCTCTCTCTCTCTCTCTCTCTCTCTCTCTCTCTCTCTCTCTCTCTCTCTCATTATGAAGTAAATTAGGAACTCGAAGCATAAAAAATTGGTGAAGATTTTACAAAATTTCAGATCCAATAAGCACAGTCCAGTGAGTGAAAAGTAGCATTTATCAGAGCGAAATGTCGAAGGGAAAAAACCTTTTTCGAGAATAAATCGCAAAGATAAAAAGTAAATCAGAGTAAATCACCCTCATGACGGTGTAAAATATTGTCAGTGGAAAACATCACCTCTATCATTTATTCAGTGGGTTGAGGTAGTGACTTGATACACCCACAGTCAACCCACCACTGCCCACCCCACTCTTCTTCTCGCCCACCCTGTCTCATCCACTCCTAGCCCACCGTGACTCATCTATTCCTGGCCCACCATGTCTCATGCACTCACTTCTAACCCCCCTCCCCTGACTCACCCACCTTTGTTTTAAACAACTCTAACCGGTCTACCCCATAACCTACGTGCTTCTCCCCCAACCCACTCACCTGCCCGTAAAGCCCACTCACTTCTCTTCACAGCTCACTCGCCTCTCCCCACACTCCACTCACCTCTCCCCACAGCCCACTCACCTCTCCCCACAGCCCACTCACTTCCCATTCATAAGAATTTTAAGACTAATTTCCATCCATAGCAGTAATAAACAATTTTTGCCTCTCTCTCTCTCTCTCTCTCTCTCTCTCTCTCTCTCTCTCTCTCTCTCTCTCTCTCTCTCTCTCTCTCTCTCTCCTCTCTCTCTCTCTCTCTCTCTCTCTCTCTCTCTCTCTCTCTCTCTCTCTCTCTCTCTCTCTCTCTCTCTCTCTCTCTCTCTCTCTCTCTTCTCTCTCTCTCTCTCTCTCTCTCTCTCCATCCATCCATCCATCATATTGTCTCCCTATCTCAATTTTTCCACTTCCTTTTTCTTCCAGCCTCATTACCTCCCTCTCTACCCTCCATTTTTCTCCATCTACATTGCCTTCTCCCTCTTCTTTGTATTACCTCCTCTTGTCCCTACTTCACCTTCTCTCCCTCTCTTCTACCTCCCTCACACCTGCTGGGTTTCTCTTCGCTGCTTAAAATCTTCTCAAAACTCCCACTTAGTCTTTCCTTCTGAGATATTTACCTCGTTTGTTCAACCTTCACGAAGAGCGCAAGTGTGTGGGGAAGGTCTGGGTAGGGGTTGGTGAGATTGTAGTGGGGGGGGATGCTGGTTTTGATGGTGGGGGTTGGAGAGGTGGTTGTGGTGGGGGGTTATAGGGGATGGCTTTGGTACAGATCGCTCGTTATGTAAAACACAACAACACACACACACACACACACAGGGATGGGAAATCCTGTGTCACAAACTTACTGGAGTTCTATGACATGGTGACAGCAGTAAGACAAGAGAGAGAGGGGTGGGTGGATTGCGTTTTCCTAGACTGCAGGAAGGCGTTTGACACAGTTCCACACAAGAGATTGGTGCAAAAACTGGAGGACCAAGCAGGGATAACAGGGAAGGCACTACAATGGATCAGGGAATACTTGTCAGGAAGACAGCAGGGAGTCATGGTACGTGGCGAGGTGTCAGAGTGGGCACCTGTGACCAGCGGGGTCCCACAGGGGTCAGTCTTAGGACCAGTGCTGTTTCTGGTATTTGTGAACGACATGACGGAAGGAATAGACTCCGAAGTGTCCCTGTTTGCAGATGACGTGAAATTGATGAGTAGAATTCACTCGATCGAAGACCAGGCAGAACTACAAAGGGATCTGGACAGGCTGCAGACATGGTCCAGCAATTGGCTCCTGGAGTTCAATCCCACCAAGTGCAAAGTCACGAAGATTGGGGAAGGGCAAAGAAGACCGCAGACGGAGTAGTCTAGGGGGCCAGAGACTACAAACCTCACTCAAGGAAAAAGATCTTGGGGTGAGTATAACACCAGGCACATCTCCTGAAGCGCACATCAACCAAATAACGGCTGCAGCATATGGGCGCCTAGCAAACCTCAGAACAGCATTCCGACATCTTAATAAGGAATCGTTCAGGACCCTGTACACAGTGTACGTTAGGTCCATATTGGAGTATGCGGCACCAGTTTGGAACCCACACCTAGCCAAGCACGTAAAGAAACTAGAGAAAGTGCAAAGGTTTGCAACAAGACTAGTCCCAGAGCTAAGAGGTATGTCCTACGAGGAGAGGTTAAGGGAAATCAACCTGACGACACTGGAGGACAGGAGAGATAGGGGGGACATGATAACGACATACAAAATACTGAGAGGAATTGACAAGGTGGACAAAGACAGGATGTTCCAGAGATGGGACACAGCAACAAGGGGACACAGTTGGAAGTTGAAGACACAGATGAATCACAGGGATGTTAGGAAGTATTTCTTCAGCCACAGAGTAGTCAGGAAGTGGAATAGTTTGGGAAGCGATGTAGTGGAGGCAGGATCCATACATAGCTTTAAGCAGAGGTATGATAAAGCTCACGGTTCAGGGAGCGTGACCTAGTAGCGATCAGTGAAGAGGCGGGGCCAGGAGCTCGGACTCGACCCCTGCAACCTCAACTAGGTGAGTATACACACACACACACACACATACCATTTACGTCAGGCCCATACTGGAGTATGCAGCACCAGTTTGGAATCCACACCTAGTCAAGCACGTCAAGAAATTAGAGAAAGTGCAAAGGTTTGCAACAAGACTAGTCCCAGAGCTACGGGGATTGTCTTACGAAGAAAGGTTGAGGGAAATCGGCCTGACGACACTGGAGGCCAGGAGGGTCAGGGGAGACATGATAACGACATATAAAATACTGCGCGGAATAGACAAGGTGGACAAAGACAGGATGTTCCAGAGATGGGACACAGACACAAGAGGTCACAATTGGAAGTTGAAGACTCAGATGAATCAAAGGGATGTTAGGAAGTATTTCTTCAGTCATAGAGTAGTCAAGTCGTGGAATAGCCTAGAAAGTGAAGTAGTGGAGGCGGGAACCATACATAGTTTTAAGGCGAGGTATGATAAAGCTCATGGAGCAGGGAGAGAGAGGACCTAGTAGCAATCAGTGAAGAGGCGGGGCCAGGAGCTATGAATCGACCCCTGCAACCACAAATAGGTGAGTACAAATAGGTGAGTATACACACACACACACACACACACTAACCATAAAATAAGGGGAGGCCGTGTCTATCGACACACACTAGAGTTATCACATTCGTAGATGGGTAGCTCTAAACCCGTAAGAGCCATAGAGGGCCTGGAAGAATGGGGGACAGTCAGGATCCATCCAGGGATATTCCTTGGATCACGAGCCCCTCACCGGCATCACGGAACCTTCCTCGAGAAGACACATACAAAATATTTAAAAAATAAGAGAGAATTATGACTCGGGTCTGAAAGTTAATATCCAGATAAGGTCTTGCAAACCCTTTTGGAGCTTGGTTAATAAGTCTTTTGTGTATCCATATGCTTTTGCTCTGCCCTTCACAGGATGAGTATGAGGTGCACAGTACACTAGAAGCTAGCGTCCGCAGGACGGAGTACCAACTAAACCAGGCATTACCGTCTACAGGACGGAGTACCCACTAAACAAAGCACTACCGTTTGCAGGACGGAGTACCAACTAAACCAGGCACTACCGTCCACAGGATGTTTATGGGGCGCCCAATAAGCTAACAGCTTCGGCGGCAGAGTCGAAGCTATTACGACAGTCACATAAATTATCCAAGAGTGAAACGTATATGGGGGTTGTGTTTACATTTTAATTTGGCTTTCGGTACAGTTCCTCTCGAAAGACTAATCTGGAAACTGAAGAACATAGGGGTCATTAAAGGTAAGCTATTACAGTGTGTGATAGTTTTCTTTTTAAGCAAAACCGCGATCAACCATTCGAGGTAAAACTCTCAAGGGGTAATATCTACAGCGGGGTGCCACAAGGATCGGTACTTGCTACGACAGTGCTTCTAAGCGATGTACATACTTTTCTAGAAGGCATTAAAAATGTAAACACGCTGCAGTTTAGGTATGAATCTTCAAGAAAAACATCAAAGGAATAATAGACTCAGATGCACTATAATGTGATCCTTTACTGACTACATTTCTGTCACAAACAGAACTGTTTGTTATTTGATAAAGCCCACTGTGTGGGTGAAACGTAGTGTCTACGAGAGACAGTAAGTGCTACAACCACGAGAATGATTTACAAGGGGCAGGAAGTGCTACAACCACTAGACATTAAAAAATAAATTACGATAGAGTAAATGCTTCTGAAGACGGGACACCACGGGTTTAGATTTCTTTCTTTAGTTGCAAATAAATAATCCTCTCATTTTCTCTCTCTCTCTCCTCTCTCTCTCTCTCTCTCTCTCTCTCTCTCTCTCTCTCTCTCTCTCTTCGTTTCAGAGGGTGAAGGATTCATATTTACAATATAATACAGGAACGATAGACCGCAGAGGTTGGGTAATGTAATATTGTACCTATACGAGCACATTACCATGTGTGTCCCTGACACACTCCATTACACGACAAACTAAACCATTCCAAGACGCACTAAACCATTCCAAGACAAACTAAACCATTCCTAGATACGCTAAACCATTCCAAAACAAACTAAACCATTCCAAGACAAACTACATCATTAAAACAAACTAAAACAATAGAAGGCAAACAAAATCATTCCAAGACAAAAAAAAAACATTTTAAGACAGACTGAAGATATTCTTAAATGCAACACACGTAAAATAAGTCAATACAAACCAAATAAAACACGTCAGTACACACCAGATAAAACACGTCAATACAAACCAAATAAAACACGTCAATAAAAAACAAGGGAAGTCAAACTGAGTGAAATTAAAAGAAATTAAGTGAAGACAAACACACATGTCAGCTGTTGCAGGCTTCCTGCTGCTCTTGTTGCAGCCTCCATATGACCGGGCCAGCCTGGCTCAGCCTGTCCCGGCCTGGCCCGCTGCCGGCCTGGCCCGGCCTGGCCCACGCATTTTAATTAATTTTAGAATGGCGCCGTATTTTGGCATGCACAAAAAAGTTGAGCTTGAAACTTTATAGTTCTAATTAATATCTAAAATTATTGGTCGAGGCTGAGATAGTTAACTGTCTGTAGTGGACCTCTTGTGTGTGTGTGTGTGTGGTGGTGTGTGGTGTGTGTTGTGGTGTGGGATGTGTTATAGTGTGACTGCTATTAAAACGTCAGTAACCAGTATCGTGATAGTAGTATGTGGTATGAGTGAATGTTGTGGTGTGTGTTGAGGTTCTGTGTCTTGTGTGCAGTCCTGTATGCCGGGTGGTAGTGTGTGGTGGGATTTTAGTGTTGTGTGATGTGCGCGTATTTGGATGCACAATAAAGTTGAGTTGATGTTGTGATAGTTCGTAAGTTATGTGCTATGTATTGGTGAGGCTGGATAGTTTAACTGTGTGTGGCTTGTGTTGTGTGTGTGTGTGTGTGTGTGTGTGTGTTGTGTGTGTTTTGTGGTGTGTGTGTGTGTGTGGGTTGTGGTGTGTGTGTGTGTTGTGTGGGTGTGTGTGTGTGTGTGTGTGTTTTGTGTGTGTGTGATGTTGTGTGTGGTGTGTGGGTGGGTGTGTGTGTGTGTGTGTGTGTGTGTGTGTGTGTGTGTGTGTGTGTGTGTGTGTGTGTGTGTGTGTGTGTGTGTGTGTGTGTGGTGTGTGTGTGTGTGTGTGTGTGTGTGTGTGTGTGTGTGTGTGTGTTGTGTGTGTGTTGTGTGTGTGTGTGTGGTGTTGTGTGTGTTGTGTGTGTGTGTGTGTGTTGTGTGTGTGTGTGTGTGTGTGTGTGTGTGTGTGTTGTTGTGTGTGTGTGTGTGTTGGTGTGTGTGTGTGTGTTGTGTGTTGTGTGTGTGTGTGTGTGTGTGTGTGTGTGTGTGTGTGTGTGTGTTGTGTGTGGAGGTGTGTGTGTGTGTGCGTGTGTGTGAGTGGGTGAGTGTGTGTGTGTTGTGTGTGTGATGGGTGTGTGTGTGTGTTGTGTGTGTGTGTGTGTGTGTTGTGTGTGTGTGTGTGTGTTTGTGTGTGTGTGTGGTGTGTGTGTGTGTGTGTGTGTGTGTTGTGTGTGTGTGTGTGTGTTTTGGTTGGTGTGGGTGTCGTGTAAGAGTGGGCGTGTGTGAGGAGTGAGTGCGGGGGTGAAGAGTGAGACAATGAGAGAGAGACAGTCTCTTACATTAGCGGGAAGTTGATCTGAGAGACATTAATCTTTCCGCCTCCCTGGACATCAATGAGACTGCAGCCCACCCTAATGCTCGCCGCCCACCCTAATGCTTCGAAACTTATCTTACAGCCCACCACCACCCATCACCACCCACCACCGTCTACTGCTTGGGGTAGGGTGGGTGGTAGGGGAGCAGCTTATTGGAGGTGTAGGGGAAGCTGTGTTGAGGTGACGGGGATTTGTGTGGGAGTGGGAAGGTTTCGTGTAGGGGTAGGGGGCTTCTTGTGGGGGTGGGGGAGATAGGCTTCTTGTAATGGGGAAGAGAATGGCTTCCTTGTAGAGGGGGAGAATTATTTTATTTTCAGGGTGCCCTCTCTAACACCCCTTAATTCTCTCTAACACCCTTTAACCTTGTCTAACACCCACTTTATTTCCTCTAACCCCTTAACCCCTTTGCTTACCTCCTTCATTATTTTCTTTCATTAATTCTTCTGACATTTTCCCCTGTCCTTCACTCCATCACTTTCCTCCTCCCTTCATTTCCTCCCCCGTCTTCCCTCTGCTCATTTTTCCCACGTCATCACCTCCCTCCATCCCCACTCTTTCACATTTTCTCCTTCTCTCTCTCTCTCTCTCTCTTCTCTCTCTCTCTCTCTCTCTCTCTCTTCTCTCTCTCTCTCTCTCTCTCTCTCTCCCCTCACCTGTTTTCCTTTTTCCTTCACTTCTGATATACTTCCTCCTGTCTCCCTCTCTCTCCACTACTTAATTTTCACTTTCTCCGCCATACCCACTCTCTCTCACTTTCCTATTCCCTCCCTCCCACTCGTGCTCTACCACTCCCTGTTGCATACTGAATGTTGCACTCAACACTGCATGTTGCACTCAACACTTCATATTGCACTCAACACTGCATGTTTCACTCAACACTGCATGTTTCACTCAGCACTGCATGT
>NC_069427.1:17031349-17063849 GCF_026875155.1 Cherax quadricarinatus
AGATAAGAAGGGAGGCCCAACGACAATATGAAAACGACATAGCAGCGAAAGCCAAATCTGACCCGAAGCTGTTATACAGCTACATCAGTAGGAAAACAACAGTCAAGGACCAGGTAATCAGGCTAAGGAAGGAGGAGAGACAACAAGAAATGACCGTGAAGTATGTGAGGAACTCAAGAGATTCAAAGAAGTGTTCACAGAGGAGACAGAAGGGGCTCCAGTGGGACGGAGAGGTGTGGCACATTACCAGGTGCTGGACACGGTACACACAACCGAGGAAGAAGTGAAGAGGCTTCTGAGTGAGCTAGATACCTCAAAGGCAATGGGGCCAGATAACATCTCTCCATGGGTCCTGAGAGAGGGAGCAGAGGCGCTGTGTGTACCCCTAACAACAATATTCAATACATCTATCGAAACAGGGAGATTGCCTGAGGCATGGAAGACAGCAAATGTAGTCCCAATCTTTAAAAAAGGAGACAGACATGAAGCACTAAACTACAGACCAGTGTCACTGACATGTATAGTATGCAAAGTCATGGAGAAGATTGTCAGGAGAAGAGTGGTGGAACACCTAGAAAGGAATGATCTCATCAACAGCACCCAACATGGTTTCAGGGTCGGGAAATCCTGTGTCACGAACCTACTGGAGTTCTATGACAAGGTGACAGCAGTAAGACAAGAGAGAGAGGGGTGGGTGGATTGGATTTTCTTGGACTGCAAGAAGGCGTTTGACACAGTACCACACAAGAGATTAGTGCAAAAACTGGAGGACCAAGCAGGGATAACAGGGAAGGCACTACAGTGGATCAGGGAATACTTGTCAGGAAGACAGCAGCGAATAATGGTACGTGGCGAGGTGTCAGAGTGGGCACCTGTGACCAGCGGGGTCCCACAGGGGTCAGTCCTAGAACCAGTGCTGTTTCTGGTATTTGTGAACGACATGACGGAAGGAATAAACTCTGAGGTGTCACTGTTTGCAGATGACGTGAAGTTGATGAGAAGAATTCATTCGATCGAAGACCAGGCAGGACTACAAAGGGATCTGGACAGGCTGTAGACCTGGTCCAGCAATTGTCTCCTGGAGTTCAATCGCACCAAGTGCAAAGTCATGAAGATTGGGGAAGGGCAAAGAAGACCGCAGACGGAGTACAGTCTAGGGGGCCAGAGACTACTCAAGGAAAAAGATCTTGGGGTGAGTATAACACCAGGCACATCTCCTGAAGTGCACATCAACCAAATAACTGCTGCAGCGTATGGGCGCCTAGCAAACCTCAGAACAGCATTCCGACATCTTAATAAGGAGTCGTTCAGGACCCTGTACACCGTGTACGTTAGGCCCATATTGGAGTATGCGGCACCAGTTTGGAACCCACACCTAGCCAAGCATGCAAAGAAACTAGAGAAAGTGCAAAGGTTTGCCACAAGACTAGTCCCAGAGCTAAGAGGTATGTCCTACGAGGAGAGGTTAAGGGAAATCAACCTGACGACACTGGAGGACAGGAGAGATAGGGGGGACATGATAACGACTTACAAAATACTGAGAGGAACTGACAAGGTGGACAAAGACAGGATGTTCCAGAGACTGGTCACAGCAACAAGGGGACACAGTTAGAAGCTGAAGACACAGATGAATCACAGGGATGTTAGGAAGTATTTCTTCAGCCAGAGAGTAATCAAGAAGTGGAATAGTTTGGGAAGAGATGTAGTGGAGGCAGGATCCATATATAGCTTTAAGCAGAGGTACGATAAAGCTCATGGTTCAGGGTGAGTGACCTAGTGGCGACCAGTGAAGAGGCGGGGCCAGGAGCTTGGACTCGACCCCTGCAACCTCAACTAGGTGAGTACAACTAGGTGAGTACACACACACCCCAGTGCAACCAAACACTCTAAATCAAAACACCCATGCCACATCCAATGCCCCCACCCACTACATTACAAACTCCACCCCCCACAGCAACAACCCATAGTTCCTTACCAGGTCTCCCACTTCCCCAACCCCAATATACCTCCCAGACCACAGTCTTAGAAAAGAAGTTGAAGGTGTGGTATACAAATGCAGATGGAATAACAAACAAGTATGAGGAGTGGCACGAAAGAATCAGAGACATCCCCAGACAT
The DNA here is from genome assembly GCF_026875155.1 of Cherax quadricarinatus. Taxonomy (NCBI): domain Eukaryota; kingdom Metazoa; phylum Arthropoda; class Malacostraca; order Decapoda; family Parastacidae; genus Cherax; species Cherax quadricarinatus. The sequence continues at coordinate 17,033,468 of NC_069427.1, forward strand.
AATAGCACTCACAGAAACAAAACTCACCAGAATAATAACAGATTCAATCTTTTCATCCGGATACCAAATCCTCAGGAAAGACAGAGGGAGGAGAGGGGGAGGAGGAGTTGCACTGCTCATTAAAAACCAGTGGGATTTTGAGAAAATGGAAGGAATGGATGGCATGGGCGAAAGGGACTACTTAGTAGGAACAATCCAGTCTGAGGGACATAAGGTGATAATTGCAGTAATGTACAACCCACCACAGAACTGCAGGAGGCCAAGAGAAGAATACGATGAGAGCAACAGAGCAATGATCGACACACTAGCCGAGGTGGCCAGGAGAGCACACATGGGGGGAGCAAAGTTACTAGTTATGGGTGATTTCAATCACAAGGAGATTGACTGGGAAAACCTGGAGCCCCATGGGGGTCCCGAAACATGGAGAGCTAAGATGATGGATGTGGTACTGGAAAACCTCATGCATCAACATGTTAGAGACACTACCAGAGAGAGAGGAGAGGATGAACGAACCAGCAAGACTGGACCTTGTATTCACCATGAGTAGTTCGGACATCGAGGGTATCATGTATGAAAGGCCCCTGGGAGCTAGTGATCATGTGGTTCTGTGCTTCGACTACATAGTTGAGCTCCAAGTGGAGAGAGTAGCAGGAATAGGCTGATAAAAACCAAAATACAAAAGGGGGAATTACTCAGGCATGAGGAACTTCCTTCAAGACATTCAGTGGGAGAGGGAACTGACAGGAAAACCAGTACAAGAAATGATGGACTATGTAGCAACAAAATGCAAGGAGGCAGAGGAGAGGTTTGTTCCCAAGGGAAACAGAAATAATGGGAAGAACAGAACGAGTCCTTGGTTCACCCAAAGGTGTAGGGAGGCAAAAACTAGGTGTACTAGAGAATGGAAAAGGTACAGAAGACAGACAACTCAGGAAAATAAAGAAATCAGCCGAAGAGCCAGAAACGAATATGCACAGATAAGAAGGGAGGCTCAGAGACAATATGAAAATGACATAGCATCAAAAGTAAAGACTGACCCGAAGCTGTTGTACAGCCACATCAGGAGGAAAACAACAGTCAAGGACCAGGTAATCAGACTGAGGAAGGGTGATGGGGAATTCACAAGAAACGACCAAGAGGTATGTCAGGAGCTCAACACAAAATTTAAAGAGGTATTTACAGTGGAAACCAGTAGGACTCCAGGAAATCAGAACAGGGGGGCACACCAGCAAGTGCTGGATGAGGTACATATAACCAAGGAGGAGGTGAAGAAGCTGCTATGTGAACTTGACACCTCAAAGGCGGTGGGACCAGACAACATCTCTCCATGGGTCCTTAAAGAGGGAGCAGAGATATTGTGTGAGCCATTAACAAAGATCTTCAACACATCATTTGAAACTGGGCAACTCCCTGAGGTATGGAAAATGGCAAATGTAGTCCCAATTTTTAAAAAGGGAGACAGACATGAGGCACTAAACTACAGACCTGTATCACTAACGTGTATAGTATGCAAGGTCATGGAGAAGATCATCAGGAGGAGAGTGGTGGGGCACCTGGAAAGAAACAAGTGTATAATTGACAACCAGCACGGTTTCAGGGAAGGAAAATCCTGTGTCACAAACCTACTAGAGTTTTATGACAAGGTGACAGAAGTAAGACAAGAGAGAGAGGGGTGGATCGACTGCATATTTTTGGACTGCAAGAAGGCCTTCGACACAGTTCCTCACAAGAGGTTACTGCAAAAGCTAGAGGATCAGGCAAACATAACAGGAAAGGCACTGCAATGGATCAGAGAATATCTGACAGGGAGGCAACAACGAGTCATGGTACGCGACGAGGTGTCAGAGTGGGCGCCTGTGACAAGCGGGGTTCCACAGGGGTCAGTCCTAGGACCTGTGCTGTTCTTGGTATATGTGAACGACATAACTGAAGGGATAGACTCAGAAGTCTCCTTGTTTGCAGATGATGCGAAGTTAATGAGAAGAATCAAATCGGATGAGGATCAGACAGGACTACAAAGAGACCTGGACAGGCTACAAGCCTGGTCCAGCAACTGGCTCCTTGAATTTAACCCTGCCAAATGCAAAGTCATGAAGATTGGGGAAGGGCAAAGAAGACCGCAGACACAATATAGTTTAGATGGCCAAAGACTGCAAACCTCACTCAAGGAAAAAGATCTGGGGGTGAGTATAACACCGAGCATATCTCCTGAGGCGCACATCAATCAGATAACTGCTGCAGCATACGGGCGCCTGGCAAACCTACGGATAGCGTTCCGATACCTCAGTAAGGATTCGTTTAAGACTCTGTATACCATTTACGTCAGGCCCATACTGGAGTATGCAGCACCAGTTTGGAATCCACACCTAGTCAAGCACGTCAAGAAATTAGAGAAAGTGCAAAGGTTTGCAACAAGACTAGTCCCAGAGCTACGGGGATTGTCCTACGAAGAAAGGTTGAGGGAAATCGGCCTGACGACACTGGAGGCCAGGAGGGTCAGGGGAGACATGATAACGACATATAAAATACTGCGCGGAATAGACGAGGTGGACAAAGACAGGATGTTCCAGAGATGGGACACAGACACAAGAGGTCACAATTGGAAGTTGAAGACTCAGATGAATCAAAGGGATGTTAGGAAGTATTTCTTCAGTCATAGAGTAGTCAAGCCGTGGAATAGCCTAGAAAGTGAAGTAGTGGAGGCGGGAACCATACATAGTTTTAAGGCGAGGTATGATAAAGCTCATGGAGCAGGGAGAGAGAGGACCTAGTAGCAATCAGTGAAGAGGCGGGGCCAGGAGCTATGACTCGACCCCTGCAACCACAAATAGGTGAGTACAAATAGGTGAGTACACACGAGCTCTCTCTCCCTCTCACTCCATCTCTCTCTTACTATTGCTCCCATGGGATCCTTCCTCCCTCCTGACTGCCATGGCCAAACGCACTACTCCTTAACAAGATTTTTCTCACTTGATATCTATCTTAGTCTCGTCTTGACCTGTCTTTTCTTGTCTTTCTGGTCACCACCACCGTCTCTCTCTCTCGCTCTCTCCCTCTCTCGCACACCTACTTTTGGGAGATAGTTGAAGCTACTTTGTAAAACAACAACAGCAACAGTGCAACAACAACAATAAGAGCGCTCTCAACATCAACAATAATACAATACTACCATCACTGCCCAGAACAACAGTGTTAACAACAGCCACTACGCCAGTATCAACGATGCCAACGACAGCAATACCAACAACAGCAAAGCCAACAACAGTAATACCACCAGTGCGAGCAATGGTGCTACCACCACCACCACCACCACCAATCTCCAAGAACGAACAAGGAAGGTAAAGAGACCTTCAGAGATCACTGGAGGAATCACGAGGTGGTGGCAATCAGGTCTAAGATGAGGCCAATACACTTGGATAATGATCTTAATGCTATCACCAACGATACTGATGGTGTTAATGATGATGGATGATGATGGCGATAAAAGTGATGCTAATGACACAGTATAAGACAGGGATTTTAGCTGTTAGCGGAGGGGTTAGTACTTTCATTAAGCTTTGGGACCTTTGTAAAGATGGTGGTGCCTCTGGACCAGAAGACTTTGTAACCTTTAAGTTGGTTTTCTGTTGTCATCAGGTCAAGGCTTAGTGGTTTTCTTGATTAAAGTCGTGTATAACAGGGTTTTGTGTGTGTGTTGCCATGTTGGTGTGGGAGTGGATTGTGTGAGGTGGGTGGGGAGAAAAGAGGGAGAGTGACGAGGAGGGAAGGTAGGAGGAAGATAGTGTGTGTGGGAGGAAGATAAAGGATTCATTGTAGGTGGGATACATGTGTGCGAGGGAGGAGAAGGAAGTATGGTAGGGAGGGATACCTTAAGCGTACGAGGGAAGTAAAATAACTTTGGTAGGGAGGGATACCTGAAGTATGGGAAGGAAGCAAAGGAATTATGATAGGGAGGGATACCTGAAGTGAGGGAGATAACTAACTATGGTAGGGAGGGATACCTAAAGTGAGGGAGGAATACTTGGAGTGTGGGAGGGATGGAGATATTTCAGCAGTTGTGCGAGGGGCTGCCATCCCGGTTTTTAAAGACATGAGAATGTTGAAGGAATCTCTTAAGATGCTGGCAAGAAATTACTATTACATAAATATTTGGTTTACTATCGAATGTTCCAGCTTACGATTTTTTCCTTGACTAGTGGAAGGGGAGGTGAAGCCTCGTCCAAATATTAATGTTCCTTACGTCTTTTTTCTTCATCAATTTACAAACGTGAAATTCTTGGAAGAACAAAAATATTTTGTTTTACAGTTTTATCTTGGGTTTTATTTAACAGTCTTGAGGTAAACGTTATTGGATGACTGGATGATAGGTGATCTACCAGGCTGTTATGAGAGCGAGCTGTGTTTTGGATGGGCGAGGAGCGAGATTCACCAGGCTGTTGTGAGAGTATTTAGGAGAGACGGCGGCACCTTAACCCAAGGATAATGTCTCTCTGGACATGACAAGTGTCTTGGCTTGATTACTCTAGCCACAGAACCAGGGTTGTTAGACAGTTACGACGCTCAGCTCCTGACTGTCAACTGCAAACTGCCGTTAAGCGTCACTCATGTCACAGCTAGTGCCTGGCTATACTCTTGTCAGTTCTGTACTGTTTGGCGTTACTAACAGTGTGGCAGCTCTGTACTACCAGTACTCTTCTGACAGATGAATGGCTCCCTAAGGTTACGCACGGCATCAGTGGCCCAGCCTCTTGAATCCAGTTAATTGAAAGCTATGGGTACAGGATCTCCTTCAGGGCCCAGACCTCACAGGTCTCCAAGAAATTTCCCTACCCTTTATGGACTATCTTTGAAGATAGTCCCTCACCCTGGATGGGCCATACTTGAATATAGTTCGTCACCCTGGACAGTGTAACTTTGAAGATAGTTTCTCACCGTGGACGGGATATCTTCGAAGTTCCTCACCTCTGTTGGGATATATTACAAGTTCCTCACCCTTAATGAGATGTCATAGAGATTGCTTTCTAAATATATTTTATTGGCTTGTGAATCATGCTGTACCTTCCAGTGGGAGTAAGTGTGGACCATAACCATGTACAGAGAGAGAGAGGGAGAGAGAGAAATAAAGCATATTGGTACTCTTAGCTTGGTAATGGGATAAATGGATGATGTTCATGGGGAATGAATGGATAAGAAGCTTGAAGTGTCGTATCCCTCCTTGTAAGATCCGCGTCGGGGGACATTTGTCCTGTTTCCTGACAATTCTTACCTAACCTAATCTTGTATCCCTCGTGCCGTCCCTAGCAGTGTGGTCCCTCAGACGCTCTTGTTTCTCGTGACAGTGAGCGGTCGATTAAGCATGTTTTAAAAAAACGTAAAATTGTCAAGAGGTTTAGCTTCATTTGGGTGACAAGCGTAGGTTGTTACGCTGGAGTGTGCCTCTAGTATCTCTCTAACTTCTGCTGCATTCTTTATCAAGTGAACTTTGGAGGTGTTACGTTTCTCTGTCTCCCACTCATGCTTCCTCTCCCTCCCTCCCCTGCTTCCTCTACCTCCCACTTATCCACCGTCTCTCCCTCTCCTGCTTCGTCTCCCACTCATCCTTCATCTTCAACCTCTTCCTTTCTCTCATCCTCCTTCGACTTCCACTCATCATCCTTCTCCCTCCCACTCATCCTTAGTATTCGACCTTTTTCCTTATCCATGTAAAAACTGAGCCAGTAAACTATTGAGCCACAAGCCACGACCAGCCAAACGCAATTACCGCACACGACGTTGCCTAGCCAAGAACTGCAGGCAAAATAACCTCATATATATACAACTAAGTGGAAGACCTCAAAAAAGTCAAGTGGAAAGCCTTGTCGTGGCGGTTAAAGGAAGGAAGAAGGAAGGGTGACAGAAAAAGAGGCAGAGAGAGAGAGAGAGAGAGAGAGAGAGAAGAGGGACAGCAGGAATAAAGGAAGGATAGAGGGGCAGATAAAAGTGTGTGTATATATGTAACGTCGTGCCGAATAGGTAAAACTGGTCAGTTAGCAAGAACTCCTTTAAAATTAAGTCCTTTATAAAAATTTCTCTTGTACGTTTAAAGATATATTTTTTTTCATTTATGATAATATAAAAAACAATTTTGTACCAAAAGAACCTTATTATAACAAGCTCAATTTAATTTAGCCTAATCCAACTAAATATATTTTAGATAAGTTTACAATAATTAATACAAACAAACAATAAAATATTTTTTTCGTTAGGTTCAGAATGATTTTTGCGAAATCATAGCATACACAAATTTTCGCTTTCCTTATTCGGCAAGAAGAGCGTTGCTATTTATTAAGAATGAATGACCTGTGAGACCTGGTCGCAATAGGAATCGGATCAAACAAACACAGCAGTAGACTATAATGTATATTTTGCCTTCACCCACTATATACAGATGTACACTATATACAATATGTACAGATAATAATAATGTGTACTCCACGGTGGCAGATGGCAAAGTAGAAGCCAGAGTGCACCATACTCAACCAGCAGGTAGGCATATCTGCCAGTGCTTATAGCAAGTGAACCACGTTCTTTCAGCTTTGGCGGACTTGCCTGTGATTGATCAATGAACCGAGGTACTGATTTAACGATGGGTACCCTACCGATCGTTAAACCCTTAGCACCCGGTTCACTGGTTGGGAGGCAGCCTATATGGGAGTGTGACATACGCCGAATAAATTGTAACATACTCTTTGCATGCCACACTGTTTAATCCAAAATAGCAAGTTTTACCTATTCGACACGACATATATGTCGTGCCGAATAGGTTCTTTTGGTACAAAATTATTAATTTTTACATTAACATAAATTAAAAAATGTATCGTTCAACGTATAAGAGAAATTTTTAGAAAGGACTTTTAAATGAGTTCTTGGTAATTGACCAGTTTTACCTATTCGGCTCGACATATATATATATATATATATAATATATATATATATATATATATATATATATATAATATATATATATATATATATATATGGAAGTACCACCTCTATAGCTGGAATGAGGACCCTCATCCTCAGAGAAGACAATAAACGTACCTCAGGGAAAACTCAAAGTTCTCCCCGGAGCTGTTTGAATATTTTCTTCTCCTACCACCCCCTATATATTTTATATTCTATGTGAACATTTATTAATAAACAGAATTCATTTACAGAAAAAACAAACATGAATACAATGGCACAATTATCAAAGATCGTGAATTTCCTCCAGCTCCTCTGAGGCTGGATGCGAGCCAAGTATGCAGCAAGCATTTCCCCTCTGGATGGCTACGCTGAGGCGCTGGAACATGAAAGCGGCTTCCCTTGGGTCCCTGGTGGTGTCGACGAGTCTGGAACCCAGTTCTTTAAGGAAACGTGTGGCATTTTTTCCCCATGATCCCAAGGTCTCTGATCCCACTGGGACAAATTGATACTGTTGGCTTATGTCCCTGTACTTGCTGATCTTGTACTCCTCCCTGTGGTCAGCAGCTCCTCCCTGTCGCCCCACACTGTGATGGATATAGGTGTCAGCCAGTGTGGACACACAAGTATAGTCCCATGCTAAGAGCTTGCCATTCTTCCAAGGAGAGATGGTGATCCCGTCGGAGCGGTTTGCTGGGTTGTGGGTATTGTTGGCTGCTAGTGATTGGGGCTCCCTCTCGCCTGGGCATCCAGCTGTAGCAAGGGTTCTCTTAATGATGTCGTTGACCTCATTGTGTCTTGCATGCCAGCCCTTGGTTTTGGAACAGTTAAGACCATGTAGACCGTATTGGTCTGCTTGTGCTTCGCCGCAAATACACGTATATTCTGTGTGAATTGGGGCAGCAAGGCGCAGAGCCACTGCAATACGGAGGGTCTTAGGGTCGAGACGCGTTCCTATTGCCGATATGGGAACTGTTTGGAGGAAGTCCCCGGAGTGATGTGCACTCACAGCCTGGAGACGGGCAATCTCCCTATCTGATGTTGCAGCCCTGAGCATGTTGGCAAGCACGTTTTCAGCGATCGGGCCATCCCAGCTTGATTGTGAGTCAGTGCTGCACTAGGGTTTGGTGCTGGAGCAGCAAGAGTCTCCCATTCAGTGATGGCACTGGCATAGCTAGGGTCATCTATTCCTGCTGAGCCGCTGAGGGTATCAGGAAGAATTTGTCTTATCAACTCGTTTGATGCTATGGAAGAGGATAGAAAAGCTGGTAGAGCAATCTGGGAGGATCTGCGTACTCCCTAGAGTGTGTATTGAATCTTTCAAGGGAAAGATTCAATACACACTCGAGCATGGTCTTAAGGAGAGAGTCATATTCCTTGAGTTTTGGACTGCTGAAGGTTGGGGAGCATCTCAGAAAGTAGGTAAGTTTTGGGATTGACAGGCACCTGGTGAGTAGGTAGAAGGCATCGTGTGTGTCAATGTCTTTCATCCTGCTTTCCATCGTCCAGAGGTCTGAGACTTCTTTTTCTAGGATCAGATCGATGGAATTGGACCCAAGATGAGCACCAAGGAGAGTGCTATTGGCTGGATCAATGGCTCGTGCTCCTGGTAAAACGGCGCTAATATTCTGGATCATCTGTTGATTGGTAGAAACAATTTCACATTTGGTGGGGTTTAAAGAAAGGCCCAGGCTCTCTCCCATGTCTTTAATTTTACTGATGTCCTCTAGGAGAGATTCTGTTGTGCCAGCTAGGGTACCGTCGTCCAGGAACCAGATATTGAGCTCGCTGGAGAGTGCTTCTGTGACTTCCTTGATGACTAAACCAAATAGAAAGGGGGCGAGAGGGTCCCCCTGTTGCACACCCTCTCATGAGTCAATTTCATGGTTCCCAAACCATAGTTTGGAAGTCACACGATTCTATGAAGGGATAAAGGGAAGGGAAGTTTCTATAAACTGCTTGGAGAACAGCATCCCTTCTGACTGAGTTGAAAGCGTTGGCAAATATATATACATATATGTCGTCCCGAATATGTAAAACTGGTTAATTAGCAAGAACTCATTTAAAATTAAGTCCTTTCTAAAAAATTCTCTTATAGGTTTAAAGATGTATTTTTTTCATTAATGTTGATGTAAAAATTTATAATTTTGCACCAAAACGAACTTAGAAAACTTACCTAACCTTATCATAACAAGAACAATTTATTTGAGCCTAACCCAACTAAATATATTTTAGATTTGTTTACAATAATTTAATACTAAACAAACACAGTGAAATATATTTTTTTCGTTAGGTTCAGAATGATTTTGGCGAAATTATTGCATACACAAATTTTCGCTTGTCCTATATGGGAAGATGAGCGTTGCTATTTAAGCCAAGATTGCAAGTTCTGCCTATTCGGCCACGACACACAACCATATATATATAATATATATATATATATATATATATAAAAATATATATATATATATATATATATATATATATAATATATATATATATAGGGAATAAGATCACAGTAAACAGGTGATTTCAGAATATGCAAAACAACCACTGTGAAAGAATAGAGAAATTCCAAGCGCTTTCGTGACTACTCACATCATCAAGGAACAATAAAAGTAATGCATAGCTAATGATTTGAAATACCCAAGAAACGTAATTGATAAATATTTTAAAATTGCTAGAAATACTTTTTACAATCCAAAAAGGGACAACCAGCCTTATTCAACTAAAAATATGTTGGTTCTCCCTTACCATGAAAACTTGGTTGATGTGCCTTCTCTTCTTAAGACTTCTAATATCAAAGTTGTTTTTAAAAATCTTGATACAGTAAAAAAAAATTTTGATAAAGAATTTCCCCCAAAATGCTGACGGATGTGTCTATAAGATTCCTTGCAAAATTTGAGATAAAGTTTATTACAGTCAAACTGGTAAAAGTCTCAAACTAAGATGAAAACAACATAAATATTGCATTAGAACTGGACAAGATTCCAATGCTCTATTTATTCATGTGAGAGATTTTAACCATCCGATTGATTTTCAAAAAGTTGAGAAAGTTGTATCAAGCAAGTCCATGGTCGACAGAAATATAATTGAATCTTTTCATAAAAAGCAGTTTTGACATAATATGAATATTTCCCTTGGTTTATATAAATTAGATCCATTTTTAATTAATATAATTTGGGAATTTAATAATACATTGGACAAATAATAAATTTTAAAATTCTTAATTCTTGGGTAGAATAGTTTGTTGGTGGATTGTGTGAAGGACCTGTCTAGTTGGGCCAGCGGGCCTGCTGCAGTGTTCCCTTTCTTACGAGTCGCGCATCAGGTGTTGCTTTGTTGTGGGATGTGATAGTGAGGTGTGGTCTAGACCCTATATATGCCTTCCTTTGATACATTACTTTTATTGTTCCTTGATAATGTGAGTGGTCACGAAATCACTTGGAATTTCTCTATTCTTTCACAGTAGTTGTTTTTGTGTGTGTATATATATATATATATATATATATATATATATATATATATATATATATATAATATATATATAATCTCTTATTCCACAGCAGGATTCGAACCGGCAAACTCGGCATCAGAGTACGCAGTACTTAATCCACACAACCAGACTCAAGTATAAGTATGGGCGCCTAGCTGAAGCTAGAAGGTCACTTGCCCATACTCCGGGGCACCAGGCTTGTACAAAGGTATTTCATCAAATCCTGCTACATGCAGTGAATTACGAAAGAGATTTTGAAATGTTTAACAATCTGATGCCGAATTTGCAGGTTCGAATCCTGCTGTGGGATGAGAGATAATGTTTGTAAATAATTTCTTAGGGGAATCGCAGAGCCAGTATGGATGATACAGTTCCGGGGTATGGGAGATGATCAGGTTAGATTCTAGGAAGAGGAGGGTAGCTCTTGTTACTTGGATTAAGAGCTCTTCAGCATTTTATAGGGGATCGTGTTAGTGGATCGTGTTGATCGTGTTAGTGGATCGTGTTAGTGGATCATGTTAGTGGATCTTGTTAGTGGATCATGTTAGTGGATCATGTTAGTGGATCATGTTAGTGGATCATGTTGATGGATCATGTTAATGGATCGTGTTGATCTTGTTAGTGGATCGTGTTAGTGGATCATATTAGTGGATCATTTTAGTGGATCGTGTTAGCGGATCGTGTTAGCGGATCGTGTTAGCGGATCAGGTTATTTGATCATGTTATTGGATCATGTTAATGGATCTTGTTAGTGGATAATGTTAGTGGATCTAGTTAGTGGATCATGTTATTTGATCATGTTAGTGGATCGTGCTAGTGGATCGTGTTAGTGGATCATGTTATTTGATCATGTTAGTGGATCGTGTTAGTGGATCATGTTATTTGATCATGTTATTGATCATGTTAGTGGATCGTGTTAGTGGATCATATTAGTGGATCATGTTAGTGGATCATGTTAGTGGATTGTTAATGGATCATGTTAGTGGATCATGTTAGTTGATCATATTAGTGAATCATGTTAGTGGTAAACAACTTTCTTATACATTCAGTAGTTACCAAAGTTTATTTACTCTTAATTACGAAAGTTTTCTTCTAAAATAATTCTTTGAGAGTGTAACTTTATACTTTGAAATTACTTGTATGATAAATATGTTTATTTTTCACCCTCTGAAGTTGCCGGTTACTCTTGATTCCTCTCTGCTGCCTTCCCTCTTGCTGCCCTCCCTCTTACTGCCCTCCCTCTTACTGCCTTCCCTCTTGCTGCCCTCCCTCTTACTGCCCTCCCTCTTACTGCCTTCCCTCTTGCTGCCCTCCCTCTTGCTGCCCTCCCTCTTACTGCCTTCCCTCTTGCTGCCCTCCCTCTTGCTGCCTTCCCTCTTGCTGCCCTCCCTCTTGCTGCCCTCCCTCTTACTGCCCTCCCTCTTACTGTCTTCCCTCTTGCTGCCCTCCCTCTTACTGCCCTCCCTCTTACTGCCTTCCCTCTTGCTGCCCTCCCTCTTACTGCCTCCCCTTACTGCCTTCCCTCTTGCTGCCCTCCCTCTTGCTGCCTTCCCTCTTTCTGCCCTCCCTCTTGCTGCCCTCCCTCTTACTGCCCTCCGCTCTTGCTGCCCTCCCTCTTGCTGCCTTCCCTCTTGCTGCCCTCCCTCTTGCTGCCTTCCCTCTTGCTGCCCTCCCTCTTGCTGCCTTCCCTCTTGCTGCCCTCCCTCTTGCTGCCTTCCCTCTTGCGTCCTCCCTCTTGCTGCCCTCCCTCTTACTGCCTTCCCTCTTGCTGCCTTCCCTCTTGCTGCCCTCCCTCTTGCTGCCTTCCCTCTTGCTGCCCTCCCTCTTGCTGCCTTCCCTCTTGCTGCCCTCCCTCTTGCTGCCTTCCCTCTTGCTGCCCTCCCTCTTGCTGCCTCCCTCTTGCTGCCCTCCCTCTTGCTGCCCTTCCCTCTTGCTGCCCTCCCTCTTGCTGCCTTCCCTCTTGCTGCCCTCCCTCTTGCTGCCTCCCTCTTGCTGCCTTCCCTCTTGCTGCCCTCCCTCTTGCTGCCCTCCCTCTTGCTGCCTTCCCTCTTGCTGCCCTCCCTCTTGCTGCGATCCCTCTTGCTGCCCTCCCTCTTGCTGCCCTCCCTCTTGCTGCCTTCCCCTTGCTGCCCTCCCTCTTGCTGCCCTCCCTCTTGCCTGCCCTCCCTCTTGCTGCCTTCCCTCTTGCCCGCCCTCCCTCTTGCTGCCTCCTCTTGCTGCCCTCCCTTGCTGCCCTCCTCTTGCTGCCCTCCTCCCTCTTGCTGCCCTTTCCCCCTTGCTGCCTCCCTCTTGCTGGCCTTCCCTCTTGCTGACCCTCCTCCTCCCCTTCTTGCGCCTCCCCTTGCTGCCTTCCCTCTTGCTGGGGCTCCCTCTTGCTGCCCTCCCTCTTGCTGCCCTTTCCCTCTTGCTGGCTTCCCTCTTGCTGCCCTCCCTCTTGCTGCCCTCCCCTCTTGCTGCCCCTCCCTCTTGCTGGCCTTCCCTCTGCTGCTCCCTCTTGCTTTCTCCCTCTTGCTGCCCTCCCTCTTGCTGCCTCCCTCCTGCTGCTTCCCTCTTGCTGACCCTCCCTCTTGTGGACCCTCCCTCCCTCTTGGTGGCCTCCCTCCCTCTTGCTGACCCTCCCTCCTCCTTGCTGGACCCTCCCTCCCTCTTGGTGGACCCTCCCTCTTGCTGGACCCTCCCTCCCTCTTGTGGACCCTCCCTCCCTCTTGCTGGGCCCTCCCTCCCTTTTGCCTTCCCCTTCCCTCCCCCTCTCTATGGACCTCCCTCCCCTTCCTGCCCTCCCTTGCTTTTCTTGGGCTCCCTCCCTCTTGATGACCCTCCCTTCCTGGTGACCCTCCCTTTTGCTGGACCCTCCCTTTTTGCTGACCTCCCTCTTGCTGGTAGGACCTCCCTCCTTTCTTGCTTGACCTTCCCTACCCTCATTTGGACTCCATCTCTTGCTGGACTCTACTTTTACTTGGACTGCCTTTTCCTCTCGGATGACCCCCTTTTCTTTTTGTCCTGACTTAATCTCTGTTGACATCCCTTTTTACGAAGTGTTCCATACTTGCGAGTCAAAGCGTTTACGATCCCTCATTTGAAGCCTTTTTAGTAAGGTAGACGCTCAATAAGTTGAGCTCACTCTGCCCTCTTGTCATTATAACATTTACTTGTTTCACACTGTCCCTCGAAGTGGATCCAAGGTGGTAGTTTGGGCATATGGGGCCACCATAAGTTGGCCTTTCGCCCCTGACATCTGCTTGTTGAAGGGTCTTGGTGAAAGTTGTAACGGATCATCCTGGTTTATGAAGGTCTCAGGCAGAGAATGAGACGACTTGGGTCTGTTCTCCATTCTGTCAAGCAGTCGCAATGAGAGGGGGGGGGGGCAGGCAAACCAAGAAAGTGGAGTATACTCAAGTGTGAGCGTACTTGTGCCTCGTACAGAATCTTGCAACCCCTACTGTAAGCAGATGCGAGATACTGCGAAGTGCTGTAAGCTTCCTGGCTGCCTTGTTTGCAAGATTTACACATGGTTCTTCATGGTTAGTTTTGGAGCAAATTTCACCCCAAGGATATCAACTTCTTCTCCAGTACCAACATCCTCCCATTCATCCTTACTATTGCACCAGCATTACCATCATGGTGCCTAGAGACGATCATCATTTGCGTTTCCTTTCAGGTGCAAAGTGTAACTTGCCATCATTTCCCCAAGCTGATACAGCTCTTACCTGGTGATTGATGTAGCTTAGAGCAGCTGGATTTCTGTCTCTTGGATAAGTGAATGTCAGGTACAGTCGTCTGCATATGCATGTGATTCTGGGATGAGATGAAGATCGTTGAAGTAGACATTCCATAACAATGGTCCCAGCACGCTTCCTTTTGGAACACTTGCCCCAATAGGATGTCTTGCTGATTCCGTTCCATTGAGAACTACACTTACAGATCTACCATGAAGGTAATCACTGAGGAGACGTAGTGTAGAGCCTGCAATTCCCAGTGCTTGAAGTTTTGCTAAGAGGCCCTGGTGCCACACCCGGTCGAAAGCGCCAGCAGTGTCCAGTGTTACCACACAGCTGACTTTGGATTCATCCAGTGACTGGTGCCACTTAGTGGAGAGGTTTAACAACAGATCAGCAGCAGAGTAACCTTTCCTGAAGCCATATTGACGATCACAAAGTAGTGAGTGGTAGTCAAAAAACTCTGTCATTTGTCTTGAGATTATTGTCTCAAGGATCTTACCAGTGATTGACAGGAGTGACACTGGTCTGTAGTTGCTGATTTCTGCTCTGCTCTTCTTTTTGTGAACAGGGACTACATTTGCCTCTTTCCATAGAGAGGGCCATTTACACTGTACTAGGCAGTGCTGAAAGATGCGAGTTCGAGGTGCTGTCTAGCTGGTCTGCACATCTCAGCAATCTTGGGCTCAACTTGTCTGGGCCCACAGCCTTTTCTTGGTCAAGCGATTTAAGAAGGATATGCACCTCCTCCTGCCTTATTGTCACCACTGACAGTTTTGACACAGTTTTTGCAGCTAGCCAAGGAGGGTCCCTTGCTGGATCAGGAACTTGCATTTTGGTAGCAAAGTGTTCAGCAAAGAGGTCTGCCTTCTCTTGACTACTAGTAGAGTTGGTCCATCCTGTCGATTTAGAGGTGGAATGAGTTCATCAAGCATAACCTTGTCTGTCCTTGACCAGGGACCACCAGGTTTTGGAGCCTACCGTACCTGATGCCAGCTTTCTTTTAGTATCCACCCCCATTAGCAATGGCCCACTTTTGAACATCACCCATATGCCTACAGGCTTCCCTGTGCAAGTTCCTGTTATAGGTGGTAGGATGTCTCTTATACCTTCGCCATGCTTTGTACTTAGCAGTAGCAGCCTCTCTACAACGAAAGCCAAACCAAGGCTGATCTGTAGGCTTCGTCACATATTGCCGGTGAGGAATGTGTTCTTGTTGTAGATTAAGGATGTGTCCAGTGAAAGCTTTCACTTGGTTGTCAACATCCCCTTGGAGAAGAGCATTCCAATCGGTGGTGGCGAGCTCAGAGCAAAGGGCTGGCCAATTACCTCTTTCCCATAGCCAGGTTGTGCGTGTGGACTCCTCACCTCGTTCTGTTGGGATCTTAAGTGTCGTAAAAACAGCCTTGTGGTCAGACGATCCAACGTAGCCGAGGGGTTGACAAGCGACTATGCCTTCTGCCAGATCACTCACTACTGGGTCAAGGGAGGAGCCAGAGATGTGAGTAGGGAAATCAACAAAGTTTCTCATGTCATATACTGCAAGAAGGTCATCAGAGTCCTCTGTGTAAGGTGTTGGTTGAGGTCACCAACAATTATGATATGTTGACAGTTGTGTTGTAGCAGAAGAGAGTCAATATTTGTATTGCTCTCTCTCTTGATGAGATTCTCTTTTCTC
Source organism: Cherax quadricarinatus (assembly GCF_026875155.1). Taxonomy (NCBI): domain Eukaryota; kingdom Metazoa; phylum Arthropoda; class Malacostraca; order Decapoda; family Parastacidae; genus Cherax; species Cherax quadricarinatus. The sequence continues at coordinate 17,049,300 of NC_069427.1, forward strand.
TTCCTCACTTCTTCTGGCTTGTAGGCCTCCCTGTTACTGCCCTCACTTCCTCTGGCTTGTAGGCCTCCCTGTTACTGCCCTCACTTCCTCTGGCTTGTAAGCCTCCCTGTTACTGCCATCACTTCCTCTGGCTTGTGGTCTCCCTGTTACTGCCCTCTCTTCCTCTGGCTTGTAGGCCTCCCTGTTACTGTCATTACTTCCTCTGGCTTGTAAGCCTCCCTGTTACTGCCCTCACTTCCTCTGGCTTGTAGGCCTCCCTGTTAATGCCCTCACTTCCTCTGGCTTGTAAGCCTCCCTGTTACTGCCATCACTTCCTCTGGCTTGTGGTCTCCCTGTTACTGCCCTGTCTTCCTCTGGCTTGTAGGCCTCCCTGTTACTGTCATTACTTCCTCTGGCTTGTAAGCCTCCCTGTTACTGCCCTCACTTCCTCTGGCTTGTAAGCCTCCCTGTTAATGCCCTCACTTCCTCTGGCTTGTAAGCCTCCCTGTTACTGCCCTCACTTCCTCTGGCTTGTAGGCCTCGTTTCATTTTCTCTCTCTCTTAGTAGGTATTTTCCCTCACTTCCTCCCTCGTAGTAGTCCTCTTGCTTCCCTCACTTTCCCTCATGAGGCAGGTGGGCGCGCGCGCGCGCACACACACACACACACACACACACACACACACACACACACACACACACACACACACACACACACACAGGAAGTGGAATAGTTTGGGAAGCGATGTAGTGGAGGCAGGATCCATACATAGCTTTAAGCAGAGGTATGATAAAGCTCACAGTTCAGGGAGAGTGACCTAGTAGCGACCAGTGAAGAGGCGGGGCCAGGAGCTTGGACTCGACCCCTGCAACCTCAACTAGGTGAGTACACACACACACACACACACACACACACACACACACACACACACACACACACACACACACACACACACACACATATCTCGTAATACCTGTTCCCAGGTGCTCGTGTCTTCTGTTGTAACATGTGATGTGCCACTGACTGTGCAGGACATTTTAACAGTTTGTTCTCGACTTAGACTTGTCAGCCTTCATCATCGGGTTTTATCATTACCGAGATCCCTGTAGGGACCTCGGGGAATTTTTAGGGGACTTTTTTTCCCCCTTAATAATGTAACACGTAGTTTAATGCTGGTTATTATAACAGCGTATGATAGTATCTGTGTTGATTGCTCACATTCATTGCTTTCATTGTTAAATTTTGTGTTTGTGTTGTATGTATATATTTTATGGCTACGATCCCTGAGTGACCTGCCAGGTTAGAGTGCTCATTAAATGCCTCAACTGCTAATCTTCTTATTTTTCTCCTTCCCGCCTTTTCCTTTTCTAAATTTTCTCCTTCCCCTCTTTCCACTCCTGTCTCTTACTTTCGTCAGTTCCTAAGCCACTTCAAAGGATTCTACATTGAACTCTGACATTTAAACCAAGCTGAGTGAAGTTCTTCCTCTTCCTCTTTCTCTCTCTCTCTCTCTCTCTCTCTCTCTCTCTCTCTCTCTCTCTCTCCTCTCTCTCTCTCTCTCTCTCCTCTCTCTCTCTTCTCTCTCCTCTCTCTCTCTCCCCTCTGATGCACTCTTGAAAATAAACTAGCTATTTTTGGTTACTGAAATTGACCCTTATACACCCTGATCCTTTACCATACACCCTGATCCTTTACCAAATAGGCCTGGTCACAGACCGGGCCGCGGGGGCGTTGACTCCCGAAACCCTCTCCAGGTATACACTCTGATCCCTTACCATAAACCCTGATCTCTTACCATACTCCCTGACGCCTCCTCATACACCCTGACCCTTCCCGACACGAGGAATGTCGCTCAGATTAATTAGAAAGAGGACTTCCGATGGCTTAATTAACCCTGGAGAGTTAATAACCCAAGATAACACAAGAAAGCCAATCAGTGTGGCTTACTTCCTTCAAGCTCCTCAGATCCTTTCCTTCAGAATACGATCCACAACAGCTGACTAACTCCGTGGTATCTACCCCTAGATGAAGAAGGGTAGGAGGTGTCAGGAAACTTGTGTGTGTGTGTGTGTGTGTGTGGTGTGTGTCAGTATACACTGTGACATGTGGCATCTCAGTGTACGAGTATATACACAGAGAGGTGTTTATGTCTTCCTAAATATACACAGAGAGTATACGTGATAAAATCTAGCATTGAGCGAAACGTTGTACTAAAAGGATTCTCAGTTACCAGTATCTTTATTTTGAAGAAGTTTTTCGCCAGTAAATTACCAAGAGCCAGCTGGGAAGGAACTATCTTGCCGAGGTAATGGTGAACCCGGCTCACCCCAGGGAGAAAAAGTTAGGCCAGAGTTCCCTGACGACAGTGTGTATACACCGAGGTTTGTATATCTTAGCCTATATTCACTGATAGGTGTATATCTCAGTGTATATTCTATTAGAGAGAGACGACAACTAACCTCCTGTGTAAGTTAAACTCTTGAGTGAACATTGTTAGGGAGAGACAAGAGTCTTGTGTACGTATTTAAATTCTTAGATGATCACGAGATTCGAGAGTAGATGTGATTGACCCTACCCAGGTTTACGTAGCATATTAGATATGCATAGGGCGTAAAATAGTATACACAATGAATATCTATACAGCTTACTAGTCAGAGTTATTCATGGTATCACTTACTAGTAGGTCCTTAAGAGAACTCCCTTAAAAACAGCTAGACCTGATGTGTACTTGAGACGCTAGAAGCTAAAATCCTAGATAATTATGTGACGTATACTTAGTAAGATCAGAGCCTGAGTTGTGGATCTGTCGTTCTAATTATTTTCCAAGTGATTTGGTCAGTTTTAATTATATTTCCAATACTCAGGGTTCTGATACCCAATAACAAAGATTCTTAGCAAATATTCTAAGCAGATGTATTTGCGCAAAAGTCAAAAAAAATTTTAATACACATTGGTGAATTTTTAATCCTTTTAGGACCTGGATCCCTGGCGCTTGTAAATCAATACTGTCCACGGCACGGATATGGGGCGCACAAATAACTAGCCGCTTCCGGCGACGAAATTCAATTTAGATTTTTTCTCTCTCTCTTTCCATCCATCGCTCTCCTCTCACTCTTACCCCTCATATATGTATGTATGTCACTGGTATGATATGTTCATCTGTGTGTCTGTATATATAATGTGTAACTGTGGGTGTGTAATATACGCATGTATAAATCTTTGTAAATGCAATATGTAATGTTTCGTGATGAGGATTTCATAAATTTTATATCTCCTGTATGTGGGTTAGGCTATCCTAAAAGATGGCAGTTCTCACGTAATAGTAAATCCATCTCCATTGAAAATAAAACTTTGAAGCTCTCACTGCTACCGAACCCATAGTGCAATGCTTGAATTATCCTTATCGCCCTACTCAATTCTCCCAGCTCTGGCTGATAGATTTCAACTCTGTGTATATGACGCATCGTGTGTGATGAAATACAAGGGGAAACAGTTACCTTTGATTCCCACTGTGTAGTTCTCGTGTTCCCAAGTTTAGCCAATAGGAGATAACCTGCGTGACCTCGCGATACTACTCTGAGTGGGTTAACTGATTGAAGTGGTCAGCATAGTTGTGAACTACTGTGACGGATTACTCTTATCCTCCATCACATCACTCTCCTTCTCTTTTACCTTTCCTTCATCCCTTTTCTTTCTGTGTCCCTCGATTCTCTTCCTCTCTGTATCCTTCCATTCTCCTCCTCTTGCTGCAGCATTAGGCTCACATATTTCATTACTTCATTTATACAACGCATCCTGTGTGATGGACTTTGACAGGTAAACATGGCTAGCTTTTGTTCTTACAGAGTATTGGCACCACACTGTAGCTATGATTTAAATTAATGTAGCAACACACTGCTGGGGTTACCACAGTGTAACAATCATACAGAATAGTGAAGAAACACACTACTTGTGTTATCACAGTGTAACTAACATAAAGAATAGTGTAGTTGACGTAGTTGTACATAGCCAAAAATCAGACTCTTATATGAATGCTGTGGATTGTCTTAAGTGTAGTTCCACACCGAGGAATTAGCAGGTGACAAGTCCTTGGCTTCGAACTATAGACCAATAAGCTTTACCTCCATAGTGGGAAAATTTATGGAATCAATAATTGCCGAAGCAATTCGTAGCCGTCTTGATAGGTACAGATTGATTAATGAATCTCAACACCGTTTTACAAAGGGGCGTTCCTGTTTTACGAATTTACTAACTTTTTTCACTAAGGTGTTTGAGGAGGTAGATCATGGTAATGAATATGATATTGTGTATATGGACTTCAGTAAGGCTTTCGATAGAGTTCCACACCAGAGGCTATTGAGGAAACTTAAGGCACACGGAATAGGAGGAGAAATTTTTTTCTGGTAGAGGTATGGCTGACAAATAGGCAGCAGAGAGTTTGCATAAATGGGGAGAAATCAGAATGGGGGCACGTCGCAAGCGGTGTTCCACAGGGGTCAGTGTTGGGCCCGTTGTTGTTCACAATTTACATAAACGACATAGATGAGGGAATAAATAGTGACATAAGCAAATTTGCTGATAACACCAAAATAGGCCGTCCAATTCATTCTAATGAGGACACTAGAGCACTCCAGGATGATTTGAATAGACTGATGCAATGGTCGGAGAAGTGGCAGGTGCAGTTTAATATTGACAAATGCAAAGTTCTAAATGTTGGACAGGTAAATAACCATGCCACATATAAACTAAATAATGTAGATCTTAATACTACTGCTTGCGAAAAAGATTTAGGAGTTCTGGTTAGCAGTAATCTGAAACCAAGACAACAGTGCATTAGTGTTCGCAATAAAGCTAACAGAATTCTTGGCTTCATATCTAGAAGTATAAATAATAGAAGTCCTCAGGTTGTTCTTCAACTCTAAATATCCTTGGTTAGGCCTCATTTAGACTATGCTGCCCAGTTCTGGTCACCGTATTACAGAATGGATATAAATGCTCTGGAAAACGTACAGAGGAGGATGACAAAGATGATCCCATGTATCAGAAATCTTCCCTATGAGGATAGACTGAGGGCCCTGAATCTGCACTCTCTCGAAAGGCGTAGAATTAGGGGGGATATGATCGAGGTGTATAAATGGAAAACAGGAATAAATAAAGGGGATGTAAGTTTCCAGCCAAGACAGGACTCGCAACAATGGTTTTAAGTTCGAAAAATTAAGATTCAGGAAGGATATAGGAAAGTACTGGTTTGGTAATAGAGTTGTGGATGATTGGAATAAACTCCGAGTACAGTTATTCAGGCCAAAACGTTGTGTAGTTTTAAAAATAGGTTAGATAAATACATGAGTGGGTGTGAGTTGGACCTGCCTAGCTTGTGCTGCTGGGTCTGGCGCCGTGCTCCTTCCTTGAGTAGAGGTGACCAGACTGGGTGGGTCATTGGGCTTATCCGGGGGGTGGGTCATTGGGTCAATCCGGGGGGGGGACATGGACCTGCTCCGCATGGGTCAGTAGGCCTATTGCAGTGTTCCTTCTTTCTTATGTTCTTATGTTCTTATAAATAAATTATGGCCCTCTTCCTTGGGATAAATTAAATGAGTCCCTTTCAGTGGACCCATTTTCTAGAGGTGCGAAAATTCCTAAGACAGTTACCAGATCTATCTATGTTTGGTATGTAAAGTCATATCCAGAGTCTGCCTCAAAAGCTTGTAGGGATAGATAAACTGTGGTTGTCTCACTTTGGATAAATTACAGAGATTTCCTTTTAAATGACCCATTTTCAAGAGGTGCAGAAACTCCTAAGATAATTGCCAGTGTTGTATATATTTAGTATTTAAAGTCATTTATATTATATCGTAGTCTGACCGAATTTTTAATAATTGTCATGTTACATTTGTTAGGTTACTACTACATTATCAGTGCTTGTGAGCTGGTTGTCTCCTAATACAAGTGAGGGAGAGTAAAGGGCAGGGAAGAGATGGGGGGGACCTGGCGTTTACCTGGAGAGAGTTCCGGGGGTCAGCGTCCCCGCGGCCCGGTCTGTGACCAGGCCTCCTGGTGGATCAGAGCCTAATCAACCAGGCTGTTACTCCTTGATCGATGGTTTTAAAGCTACTTCTTTCTATTTGGATCAAATTTAAGATTGCTCCCATCCCCATTCCCTTCGGCGCTCTAGGACCCCTAACGGATTTAGCATTCTCCAGTATTATTAAATTTTTAGTTTGTCCGTAACGTTTATCTTGGCGTTGCTAAAGAGGTGTCACTGTTAGTGCATCTTAAGGAGGCTGGATGTTGATTGTAACTTTGAAAGTTTATATTGATTAGTGTGAGTTTACACACACACACACACACCACACACACACCCACACACACACCACACACACCTCACATGGTATAACAGTGTCCTTTCTGCAAATTCCCAATACATCGGAGGCTTTTCGTAGAGGCCATCAAAAGGCTTTTATGAAGAGTTTAAGAGTGAATTTATATCCTTGGCCGTGTCCCCATTCCCGTCTCGGACACGCTCTGCTTGATGAACCAATGCTGAAGGTAACTTAAATTCTCCTGAGTGTGTGTGTGTGAGAGAGAGAATAGCTGAAGTGGGGTAACAGCTTTAGTATGTAAATTAAGTTTAGGTACACTAATCTTACATTGTAAAACCCTTTGTACATAAAGATGAGACAGAAACAATAATGAAAACATCTAGAATAGATTGGAAAGCAAAAGGAGAGCGCACGTACTTAACCTATTTTGTATTGCAAGGCATTGTGTCTCGGCTCTTGGTCCTATGTTGGTTCTCAGCCTCTTGGGTTATCCTTCAGCTCTACTCAGCTGGCATTAGGAAACAAATCTCTGAAGCTGTGTTTCTAACGTCACTATTCTTATCTGTGTTTTGAACCTCATCCTACGTTATTTTGAGCACCTGTCCCCCACTCGCATTTCAAAGTATTCCCTATCTAACCTGTTTAATCTCATTTGTGTATTCTTTACACGTCGTAATCATGTCTTAAATGGTCCTTCTCTCTTCTGTTTCATTAGCTTCAGATTCTGAGAGTTGCCCTCGTAACTCGCTCCCCTGGTTCCGAAACTTTTCAAGCTTCTGAATGTTTGTTACTAGCTGGCTGCACGCAAACCAAACGTACGAGCCCAGCCCGGCTGGTCAGGAACGACTTTAGGTGCTTGTCCAGTTCTGGCCAGCTTTGAGATTGCCCTCCCCCCCCATGGGTCTGTTGGTAATACCCCTTATGTATGCTGGGAGGCATTTGAACCAGTCTCGGGCCCCTGACACTTATTGTTTGGTCTCTTAACGTGCTTAGTGATCCCTGATTTCATTGGGGTATGTTGCATCGTCTGCAAGTCTTGTGCTTTAGTGAGAGTGATTTCGTGTGCAAGTTCGTGACTAGTCCCTCTAGGATTGTCAGAGTGTATATAATCATGAATCTTCTCCCGCTGCAGTTCCAGGGAATACAGCGTTCAAGGAACCTCATAGCGCTCCAGTTATTGAGCGTGTTTTTTCTCCGTTAGGCGCGCTGTGATGGATTCTCTGTCAATTTCTAGTCAGCAATTTCACCTGCCCTTGAAAAGGTGCTGTTAGTGTGCATGCAATATTACCAGCCTAGATAGATCATAGTGACCTGAAGAGTGTCATCATGGGCTTGGCATCCCTAGTTTTGAAGGTTCTCATTTTCCAACCTGTCATTTTTCTAGCAGATGCGATTCATACAATGTTATGGTCCTTCGAAGGTGTAGATCCTCCGAAATGATCACTCCCAGGTCTTTTGACGTTGGTGTTTCGTCTCTATTTGTAGCCAGAATTTGTTTTGTACTCTGATGAAGATTTAATTTCCTCGTGTTTACATATCTGCGTAATTGAAATTTCTCTATCTGTTGATCTTCATTTGTTTTCTGCTGCTCCACTGAAAGTTTGGTTGATGTCCGCCTGGAGCCTTGCCAGTGTCTGCAATGGAAGACACGTCATGCAGATTCGGGTGTCATTCTGCAAGGAAGATAACCGGTGCTGTGGCTGACATCCTTAGTCTATGTCAGATATGAGGATGAAGGAACTAGATGGGAGCGAGTACTGGCCTTGTGGAAACAGAGCTTTTCTCGTGGCTGCTCGGACTTTACTCTGTTGACTTATACTCTTTGTGTTCTGGGTAGTGAGGAAATTATAGATCATCGACCAACTTTTCCTGTTATTCCTTATCAGCACGCCTTTTGTGCGTATTTCGCATGGTCAAACTTGTCGAAGGCTTTTGCAAAGTCTTGTATATATTAATCTGCATTCTGTTTGTCTTCTAGTGCATCTAGGACTTGTCGTAGTGATCCTGTAGTTGAGACAGGACAGGAGCGACCTGTTCTAAACCCATGTTGCCCTGGGTTGTGTAATTGAGGGTTTTTAGTTGTGTGGTGATCTTGACTTCTTAGGACCTTTCAAAGATTTTTATGATATGGGATGTTAGTTGCTATCGGTCTGTAGTTCTTTGCCTTAAATTTTGCTTTACTGCCCCCTTTGTGTGCGGGCGCATGTATGTTGTTTTTTAGTACTGTGCGGACGAAAACCCCTGTCCATGCTCCCTCTCCATGGGATGGTAAAAAGCTCGCGATAGGGGCTTCTTGCAGTTCTTGATGATCACGGAGTTCATGGTCCTGGCCCTTGGGCAGGTGTGCCATGGGCATGTCATTTATGCCTCTTCGAAGTCCTTTGGCGTCAGGATAAAAAATCAGATAGGCTTGTAGTTAACCAAATTCTGTGGCTCTCTCAAAAATTAATTTTGATCTTCGACGTCAGCGTCTGTTTAGCGGTTGCTAATATACTGAGTCATATTGTGAATTGAGTAGCTCCACTCATTTCCTTGCTGTCATCTGTGTAGGACCCATTCTTGTTTAAGTAGGCGAGCCATTTACTGGACGTGTTCTCGACTTTGATTTGGTATAGGAGAAGAAATACTTGGGTTTCTTTCGATTTCATTTTTGGCGTTTAGTTCTTCCGCGATTCCAGATCCCTGTAAGTTTCCTTTTGTTAAGTTCGATGCTTGCTATTTCTCTGACCAGTGATCCCTAAGCATTTCTGATTATTGACCTCTTTTAAGCCGCTCTGTATTTCTTTTCCGTCGCAAGTAAAGGGAGCGCCGACTAGTTCTATTTTACATTTCTCTTTTTCTTAGAGGAATAAGCATTGTGCTATACATCGAGTGCCACCGAGTTAATATGTTATAGGCTTAGTTGGGTCTGTGTTGCTTAGATATCTTCCCAGCTTATATCGGTTAGGACATTGGTTTACTTGGTCACACATTTTATGTTTTTTGTTATTGAAGTTGAGATTGGTGAATGCTCCCTGTGGCTAATCTCATTATGTCGGTCTGGGGCTCCGCGATACTTGTCTGACTTCAATTATGTTGTGATCTGAGTATATTGTTTTTGATATGGTGACATTTCGTATCAGATTCATCATTGTAGTGAAGATGAGGTTAGTGTATTCTCCAGTCTAGTAGGCTTCTATTTCTTTGTGAGTTTAAATTGAAATTTTGTGCAGAGATTTAAAGCTCGTGTGAGTGTGGAGTTTTCATCAGAGCTGCCTCCTGGTGTTATTCTGCAACAATATTTTTTGTTTATATTCCTCCATTTTAGGTGCCTTAAGTGAAATCCCTCAGGAGCAAGATGTTTGGGGGCAGGAGCTGGCAGAATTGCAGGACAGTGGGTCATATTTTTAAAGCTTCCCCCCCCCCTCAAACCCCCGTTCCTGGAATTGCTGTGTTGTTGCATCCGGAGACTTGTAGACTTCCACATATGACTAGTTTTGGTTCTCGATCTTTACTGCTAAAACTTCCACTACATCATTTGAGGCATTAGAAGTTCTGTGCAAACAAGTGACTCTGCGATGTACTGGCCAAACTCCCCCCCCCCCCCAATTTTTTTTTTTTTTTTTTGCCTGTTCACTCTGTCGCATCTGTATGGTGATAGGGGGTGAGCATGAAAAGAATATAAGTTAAAGAGAAAATTTGGAGAAGAATGAGATACATACAATATCACGTAATCATATTTTATATAATTATATATATATATATTATATATAATTTATATATAATATTTTATATATATATATATTTATATATATATATATAATATGGATTACGTGATAATGTATATTTCATTCTTCTCTATTTTTTTCTTTCTTGTTATATTTATTTCTTTTCCTAGCATTACTCCCCCCATCCCTCCTCTTCACCCTTACACTTACTCTTCCTTCTCACTTGCATCAGCAATAGGAGGGAGCGCCGCGCCTCTCTATGGTCTCAGCTTTCTTATGATAATCAACGCCTTTATAGTGAGGCAGCTGTCTCCCCACTGCTAGGGAGAAGAGTGGTTTCCACCGTTTCCTCTCTACTAGTTTAACGAAGCTATAGGCTGGTGAAACGTATTGGACCAGTAAAGATACCCAAATATTACACATGTCTGTTCATATACTTGTTCGGTAAAATGTTTAATGGAGATTAATGAACTCGTGAAAGGTGACGATAATGAAAATTAAACTTGTAAACAAAGATGTGAGTGAGTCCTTCTTTCTCCTTTTTTTTCCATCGTTACGCTCCTCCTGTTCCTTCTTGTGTTCCTCAAACTCCTGATACTTTTATTCTTTCTCATTTCTTTTCCCTCTCCTCTGTTCCTCTTCCGCCATGCATTTCCATGCTAATCGTGTCAATGAGGAGCAGTATAAGCGGTCCGCTTCTTGAAGGGTCACCCTGACACTTCGCAAAAGTGTCCGGGTCAGCAGGGTGAGAGGGGTGGCAGGGAGAGTATAGAGGAGGGGGAATGGTAGGAGCTGGGACGGTAGAAAAAGGGTGACAAAGGGATGGAGGTGAAGGGGTAGGGTAGTTGTAACATCCCGATGTAATTCTAGTTCTCATACCTCCCCTTGAAGTTTCTTGGTTTCTTGACGGATTATATATTACATGTCACACTTTTTCCTTTGTTTTTGTTCTCGTCTTTTTCATCTTATTTCTGCTTTCTCTTTCTTGTAGTACTACCGCAACACAGATGATGCTGCTACTGTTACTTACTTAGTGTTTGTTAAATTCACCTTGAGCGTTAACCCATGTGAGTCATAGAGAGCAGAGTGGTTGAGGAGTAATCCTTCCGTCTGCTGAGCGCCATACAGACGCACTTCCTATTTGTACTCACTTAGATGTTCTTATTTAAATTTATTAGAACCATCGTGGCCGTGGTGTGTTGGGCTTCTGAAACCTAATGTTAGTTAAGATTTGTCAGGAAACAGGACAGTTGTTTTTTAACGCTGGTCTTAGTCATATGACCAACCACTGGAGCTTTTGGTCATCAGTCGGAGCCTTCAGCCGGCTTACCTATCCACCCATTTAAAAATTATGTATTTGTGTGTGTGTGTGTGTGTGTGTGGTGTGTGTTGTTGAGTGTGTGTGTGTGTGTGTGTGTGTGTGTGTAGTTGTGGGGCTGCGTTTTCAATAGTGTTCAATAGACCGAGGGTCACATCTAAGCCAGACTCTGACATCAATGTTTGTTACCATTCTCTAGGGTGTCAGGTTTTGCTACCACCAAGCAAGAGGATTTTTGGAGGTGGATTTCTTAGGTTTACGAGACGAATGACAAGGAAGTGATTGAATGAAGGATGTTGATGTGTTTCCTCTTTCTTGAGTTTCACTACGTCGGTGGCAGAGGCCAGTTTTGCAACGAAAATCTGGATTTCATGTATAGTATAATCTTAATTATCTGTTTTATATAAACTAATGTCATGATTCAATGTGTTTCGTTGGGACTCTCTTACTATCACTCATATCTACTATATATCTCTCTAACATCACTCAAACTCTTTCTATCAATCCAAAACATCTTTATTTGATTTTTGTGTGGATGTGTGGAGTGAGGTGAAAGTGTTGAATGATGAAATTTATATATTATATATATATATATATAATTAGTATATATATTTATATATATATATATATATATTTATTTTTATAGTATATATTTATATATATATATATATATATAGATATATATATATCGTATATTATATTGATATATTATATACTATTATATATTATATATTTATATTTTTTTTTATATAATATATATATATTTATTATTATATATAAATATATATTTATATATATTATATTTTAATATTTATATATATATATATATATTTGATATATATATATTATATATATATTTTTTTTATTATATATTAAATATATATTTTATATGATATTATATATATTTATTTATATATATATATATATATATATATATACTATTATATATTTATATATATAATAGATATATATATTTATATATATTTAAATATATATAGTTATTATATATATTTATATATATATATATATATAGTATATTTATTTCTATATATATATAGATAGATTTATTTTATTATATTTTATATAGATATATATAATTTTTATTTATTATATATATATATTTATATATATATAATTATATTTATATATATTTATATATATATATATATATTTCTATATATTATTTTGGTATATATAGAATATATATAATTATAGTTTTTTTTTATATGTTTATATATATATGATATATTTATATATTTGGTTATATATATATTTGTACTATTTTATATTAGTATATATATAAATATATCAGTTATATTTATGTTTATATTTATAATATATATTTTTTATATAGTTTATTTATATTTTTTGTACTTTATATTATAGATATTTTATATTTATTGAGTTATATATTTATATATTTCTAATTATATATATTTAGATATATATATTTATAGATATAAAGTGATTTTATATTTAATATATATTTATTAGTTTTAATTTACTTTTATTGTAGATTTATTGATATTCCAACACCTACCAACCCCCCAACTTTTTTTATATATATATATATATATATATTTATATATAATTAATATATTTATATTATATAATATATACTACTCTATATATAATTATATATTTTTTTATATATATATATTATATAATTATATATTTATTATATATATATAATATTTAATTATATATTTATATATATATATTTATATTTATATAATTATATAGTTATAGATTATATATTTATAGTTTATATATATAATATAATTATATATTTATTTATATTTATTTATATATAGATATATATATTATATTTTATGATTTATTATTATATTTATATATAATTTTACTATATATATATAATTTTTATAGATATATATTATATATATATATATATAATTATATATATATATATATATATATATATTTATATATTTTATTTATTTATTTATTCTATATTTATATATATATATTATTATACTAATATATATATTATATATATATTAATTTATATACTATTTTATATATATATATATATAATTATATATATATATATTTATTATAAAATATTTTTTTTGTATATTATATATATATATATTTATAAGTATATATATATCTTATATATATATATATATATATATATATATATATATATATATTATATAAGTATATATATATTTTTAATTTTATTATTTATATATATATATATTATTTATATATTTATATATATATATATTTAATTATATTCTATAGATATAATATATATTTTTTTATATTATATAATTATTTATTTATTACGATATTTATATATATTTATATTATATATATAATTATTTATTATATTTGTAGATTATATATATATATAAATTACAGTGGACCCTGGTTAACGATTTTAATCCGTGCAAGAGGGGTAAATGATATGCTGGAAATATCGTTATGTGAATGAATTTTCCCTAGAAATATGAATTAAAATTATTCAGCTGCAAGACCACCCAAAAGTAATTTGAAAAATAATTTTTTTACCAAATGAAATATTAATTTTAATACACACAATCTGAAAAAGACATGCACACTTACATGACACTTATTTTATTGAATGATTGGTGATGATTGATGGAGATGGGTGGAGGTGTGAGCCATTATCTATCTTACTGTTTAGTAGGGATCCCTTCCTTTACGTATTGAGGTAGCAAGTCCTTTTCCGGGGTTTTACTTCCTTCTTCTTTTAATGCTTCTATGACAGCTTGTGAGTCACTGCCGACCTCTGTCGCCTAACAATCTGTCCATTGAGCTCTGTACCTCCGTTCCTTTACGATTTGTCTAAAATGGGCCACATTACATTGTCATTGAAATAGTCACCAGCTCACGGCTTGCAACAGTGTGTCAGGGTGATTTTCATCCATAAAGGTTTGCTGTTCAACCCACTGTGCACACATTTCCTTAATCTTTGAAGTAGGCACCAAATGGTTTCCAAAAATATGGGCTTAGGTTCTCATGGGGTAGCCCCAAACCCTTCAAAATCTTTTTAATTTACTATACTAATTCTCACCCTTTTTACCACAGGGTTGGCTCTAGATAGCGGTCTTGGGGCCCTTGGTCACTGTTTTTCCTGTTACTGACTCCGATAACTCTGTATTGAATACGAAATTTTCGAGGTTGCGTGGGAGGTACCGCGGAGGATTGGCTGGTTATCTTTGGACGGGCGGCCACTT
>NC_069427.1:17068849-17191349 GCF_026875155.1 Cherax quadricarinatus
ATATATAATATATTATATATATATATATATAGATTTATATATATATATATAAATATATATACCATTTTATAATCGTAGTTGCAGCTACCAACGAGGATGTTAATGAGCAAAAGTGTCAGGGGACGCGCAATTCTATTGTCTCTTCTATTTTGCTTACTTTTCCTTTTTTCCGTCATTCTCTTCTACTTCTACTCGTCGTCATCGTTCCACTTTTTTCCCACCTTTTTCCTGCGTGTATCCCATTACACAGCTTCCAGGGCACAGGATACAAGATCAATATTGTGTATGGAATGAGAGTCGACACAATCTCTTGGCCCACTCTTCTCTTCATACTTCTTGTCTCTCTCTCTCCCTATGATTTGTTTCAGGAGTTTTCTTTCTACCCAATTCTCCTATTCCTAACTCTCTCCCTTCTACCCTCCACAGTCTGCTTTCCCTCTCTCCCTCCACTCTCTATCACCCTCCCTATCGCTCCGTCACCCTCTCTATTCATCTTATCCCTCATCCATTCCTTCCTCTATCACCACCTCTTCCCTTTCCTGTATCTTCCATTGCTCACTTCCCTTCTCCCTCCCTCCTTCCTCCCTCCTTCCCACCAATTTCTCGCATGCTTCACATTAAACAACAAATTTCCCACAAAGTCTCTCGACTGACTTCATTTGGTAGTCTGGAGACGACTTTTTATGTGTGTCGACAAATATAAACGCTGGCAAAGAAAACTGTTTATGTTTAAGCCATACAAACTTCACTTTTAACCGCACAAAAATTAAATAAATTCTCCTGCGGCAAAGTATCACCAAGGAAACGTTTTTATGAGTAAAAATACACACACACACACACACACACACACAGTGATGTAGTGGAGGCAGGATCCTTACATAGCTTTATGAGAGGAATGATAAGCACATGGAGCGGGATAATGACCTAGTAGCGACCAGTGAAGAAGCGGAGCCAGGAGCTGTGACTCGACCCCTGCAACCACAGCTAAATGAGTACACACAATGAAGAATATGCAAATAAAGGAGACTGGAGAAGTTAAAACTAAGCAAGAACGATGAGAATGAGTACACAGAGGTAAGGATAGATGCAGCATGAAAATAGAAGAGCGACAAAGGCCTAAAAAGAAACTCGAAATTCTTACACAAGAAAACCACAGTGAGAGACCAAGTAATATGACTTTATGAGGGTGAGACGTAACAAAAAATAAGAGGGAAGTATGAGAAAAACTAAATAGGACCTTCAAAGGTATTTTTTACTGAAGATCAAGGTAGCCACGAAGAGGAGGAGGAGGAGGAGGGAAGGTAAAGAGAACAGTTGCTTAAAGGATCCCGCACAACCCTGGAGGAAGGAAGGTAAACAGTTCAAGTGATGGAAGAAACCATCACAAGAGTGGAGAAGTGATTGGTACTTTAATGGAAATTGAATAAAAAATATGGTAGATACACAAAGAGGTTTCTTCTGGGTTTTGAGAGAACAGAGAAACGGTTTTACTTATCGTAGCACTTGATTTAAATAGAGAGAGAATAAACCTCCTTTCTGAACTGGAAATTGCAGGTTTGATTTTCACTTAGTAATAAAAGAAGGCAGCAGAGGACTTATTAGTGCAACACCGAGGCTGTCTACTGAACTATAGACTAATCCAGTAACCAGTAAACAGACTTAAGGGTGTTATAACAAAAATTAGCGGAGAAATACTGGAGGGACTAAGAAGCAATACTGGTGACAAAAAACAAGATGAGTGAGAAGAGTAAAATCCTTCTTCCGAATCCTTGTGTTTGTTTGCGAGTCAGAAAAAAACATGAAAAACACGTTAGGTAGGAATTGATAAAACTGCATTTTCCTTCTCTTGGCCATTCAACTGGTAACATACCGAGGCGCAGGAACAGGAATTCTGGAGAAAGGCTGTCTCCATAGCTAGTCCTCAGTTTCATCGCTCGTTTTCATACGCGTTTTCTTGCGTTAATTTCTAAACGTTGCGTTTACTGAATGTTTAGCAATTGCTAACAGAATGAGACTCGTGTTGCAAGTGTGTGTGTGTGTTGCGAGTGCGTGTGCGTGTGCGTGTGTGTGAGTGTGTGTGTGTGTGTGTGTGTGAGTGTGTGTGTGTGTGTGACGCACAGCTCAGGTTACGTTCAAACCTGCACGTGATAATACGTGTGTGAAGGATGGCTTAGTATCAGGGACAATTATTGACTCAGCTTCACGAACGCACAGAATGTCTGAAGAATAGGTTTACTTCATAATACACTAAAGTCTACCGCTCGACTTGTAGCGGAAAGTTACTAAGACACTGTAGATTCGATGCGCAGACATTACATGTGACCTGAATAGACTTATCTTTGTTTTTTTCATCACACACCTATACCCTGTCACCCCACTCCACCGCCAACCCCCATAGAGTTGCCAGTGCAATTGCGACAGAGAAGCAGCCCTGCGCGGCCGGTCCCGCTTGCCCGCCTTAATGATGTCGGCTCAGTTCGGTCAAACGCGTAAGTGGTTGTAGTTGAAGTAGGATGGTTTCTGGCAGTGAACGCAGTGGTCTGGTTTGTGAGCGGCAAGTAGTGTCACTGTAAACAGTTGAAGCAGGTATCCTGTAGTGTTTCCTCACAGAGGAAATCTATTCTTAATCTCTCGTTCACGTCTTCCACTAAAAGTATACACTCAACTCTCAGCAAAGGTAAGTTGAAAGTTTTGTAAAATTGGTTTCCTGGGAAGCTTAATAGGCAGGCAAGTCGGTGGGAAGAAAAGGGAAAGGGAGGTGTTGGAAGGAGACAGGAGGGAGGGAGGGAGGGTAGTAAAGTAATGAAGGGTAGGATGGACAACAGGAAGCAAGGAAAGGATGGTGTGGGATTAAGGGGGATTTCATGAGGTATCCTGGGGAATAAGTTATGCTTTATCCTTGATCGATGGTTTTAAAGCTACTTCTTTCTATTTGGATCAAATTTAAGATTGCTCCCATCCCCATTCCCTTCGGCGCTCTAGGACCCCTAACGGATTTAGCATTCTCCAGTATTATTAAATTTTTAGTTTGTCCGTAACGTTTATCTTGGCGTTGCTAAAGAGGTGTCACTGTTAGTGCATCTTAAGGAGGCAGGATGTTGATTGTAACTTTGAAAGTTTATATTGATAGTGTGAGTTTACACACACACACACACACACACACACACACACACACACACACACACACACACATGGTATAACAGTGTCCTTTCTGCAAATTCCCAATACATCGGAGGCTTTCGTAGAGGCCATCAAATGGCTTTTATGGAAGCTATAAGAGTGAATTTATATCTTGGCGTGTCCCCCCATTACCCGTCTCGACACGCTCTGCTGATGACCAATGCTGAAGGTAAAATTCTCCTGTGTGTGTGTGTGTGAGAGAGAAGAGAAAGCTGATGTGGTAACAGCTCTTAGTTTGTAAATTAAGTTAGGAACCCTAAATCTAACATTGTAAAACCCTTTGTAAAAGAGAGAAACAATAATGAAAACATCAAGAATAGATTGGAAGCAAAAGGAGCAGCGCACGTACTAACCTATTTGTATTGCAAGGATTTGTGTCTCGGCTCTTGGTCCTCTGTTGGTTCTCAGCCTCTTGGGTCCTTCCAGCTCTACTCAGTGGCGTTAGGAAACAAATCTCCTGAAGATGTGTTTCCTAACGTCACTATGTCTTATCTGTGTTTTGAACCTCCATCTACGTTATTTTGAGCCCCGTGACTCGCATTTCAAAGTATTCCTATCTAACCTGTTAAATCATTTGAGTATCTTACACGTCGTAATCATGTCTTAAATGGTCCTTCTCTCTTCAAGTTCATTAGCTTCAGATTCTGAGAGTTGCCCTCGTAACTCGCTCCCCTGGGATCCGAAACCTTTTCAAGCTTCTGAATGTTTGACCTTTCTATATGATAGTTGTGCGTACCATCTGTCAAAGTTTTTGAAACATATGAAGGAAGTCACAAGGATGGCCAGTGTAGTTACACAAGGATGGTCAGTGGGTAGTTACACAAGGATGGTCAGTGGGTAGTTACACAAGGATGGTCAGTGGGTAGTTACACAACAAGGATGGTCAGTGGGTAGTTACACAAGGATGGTCAGTGGGTAGTTACACAACAAGGATGGTCAGCGGGTAGTTACACAAGGATGGTCAGTGGGTAGTTACACAAGGATGGTCAGTGGGTAGTTACACAACAAGGATGGTCAGTGGGTAGTTACACAAGGATGGTCAGTGGGTAGTTACACAACAAGGATGGTCAGTGGGTAGTTACACAAGATGGTCAAGTGGGTAGTTACACACAAGGATGGTCAGTGGGTAGTTACACAAAGGATGGTCAGTGGGTAGTTACACAAGGATGGTCAGTGGGTAGTTACACAAGGATGGTCAGTGGGTAGTTACACAAGGATGGTCAGTGGGTAGTTACACAAGGATGGTCAGTGGGTAGTTACACAACAAGGATGGTCAGTGGGTAGTTACACAAGGATGGTCAGTGGGTAGTTACACAACAAGGATGGTCAGCGGGTAGTTACACAACAAGGATGGTCAGTGGGTAGTTACACAAGGATGGTCAGTGGGTAGTTACACAACAAGGATGGACAGCGGGTAGTTACACAACAAGGATGGTCAGTGGGTAGTTACACAAGGATGGTCAGTGGGTAGTTACACAACAAGGATGGTCAGTGGGTAGTTACACAAGGATGGTCAGTGGGTATTTACTCAACAAGGATGGTCAGTGGGTAGTTACACAACAAGGATGGTCAGTGGGTAGTTACACATGGTCAATGGGTAGTTACACAACAAGGATGGTCAGTGGGTAGTTACACAACAAGGATGGTCAGTGGGTAGTTACACAAGGATGGTCAGTGGGTAGTTACACAAGGATGGTCAGTGGGTAGTTACACATGGTCAGTGGGTAGTTACACAACAAGGATGGTCAGTGGGTAGTTACACAAGGATGGTCAGTGGGTAGTTACACAAGGATGGTCAGTGGGTAGTTACACAAGGATGGTCAGTGGGTAGTTACACAAGGATGGTCAGTGGGTAGTTACACAAGGATGGTCATTGGCTTGAAACGCAATTATTGTCTTCATGTAATTTTAAATGTCATTTTTTTTCAACCGCCTATACATATGTTTTTGCAAGAGCCTATGCATATACATTTTCAACAATCTGTGCATATATTTTTTTCAACCTATTCATATGTTTTTTCTACAATGTAGGAATATGTTTGAGTGTAGAGGTGCAATTTGGGGGACAAATTTAAAAAGAATGAGAACTTTGTATTTAGACCGTGACAAGCTCCGCTAAGTGTAAATGAAGACGATGGTAGGAGAGAATCCTCTGAATACAATGTTTGGCTCGTGACTGGACTTTATCCTTAGTTGATGAAGTTCAGTCTTGATCGAAACTCAATATTATTAGGATATTCTGTTGCTAGTGTCTTTATTTCCTGAACGTTGTATATATTTCGTGTTAAAATATATCGAAATAAAGTAGTGACAGCTGATCTGTTTCGTAAGAGTTAATATTTAATGAAAGTAATGCTAGGTAAGGCTTTCAAGTGAGCTGAGGTAGGTAACAGCTCTTAGCTTGTAAGTAAAGGAGGGAATTCTTGACCTAATCCAGTTAAAATCCTTGTAGAGAGAGAGAGAGAGAGAGAGAGGTGGGGGAATGTTGGTGTACACTGCAGGTCTTATGAATAATTCGGCTTCGTACATAAAACATTTGAGGAGTGTCTGTGTTTTTTTCATTATTCAAGAGTGTTTTGTTGGTTTAATAAATGTGAAGTTGCAACAGTGACGGGGCAGCTGGTGTTTAGCGGCGGTGATGGTGGTTGAGGTGGTGATAAGGGTTCTAGGAAATGGTGGTTATAGTGATGGTTGGAGCTGTAGAGGTAATGGTTAAGATGGTCACGTGGGTTCTTGGAAATGGTTGTTGTGGTGATGGTTGAAGGTTGTAGTAGTAATGGTGGTATTTGTGGAAGGGTTGGTGATGGTGGTTTTGGTGTTTAAAAGCAGTAATTCACACAAACGAATCGAACTGCAGAAATAAGGCCTAGGAGCTAGGGTTCAACCCCCCGCAGATTCATCTAGGTGAGGACACCTAGGAATTGAATTCGGCAAAAATCAGAAAATTCCGCGTATCAATATACGTTATTTATGACTCCCAGTGATTGAATATTTGACCAGGTATTTCTCCTTACCTTCTCCTTCCATCCTTTACTCTCCGTCTCTTATTCCATTCCTACCTTTTCCCTTCTTCCTTCTTCCTTTTCCTCCCATTCTCTCCATTTTCTTCCCCTGTCCTATCTATTGTTTATAACTTCCTTTTCACTATGTTCATAATCTTTCTTCTTCCTGTTCCCTCATATTTCTTACTCTTAACTTGCATTTTTAGACGCTTTTTATATGGTTAGACCGGGTTGCAGGTGCGATGCTTCCCGGAACCACTGAGAGATATTAATAAATCTATCGCCCATAATTCTTCGTAAGCTGCCTCTTCTCTCTGCTTCTTTCCTTACGTTATCTTTTTTCTGTTCGTCCGCATCGGCTATTAATCAGTCAGTATTACACCACTTCTCCCCTATTTCCCTTCCTCGTGCTCCTTCCCCTCTGTGTGTGTGTGTGTGTGTGTGTGTGTGTGTGTGTGTGTGTGTGTGTGTGCGTGTGTGTGCGCGCGCGCGCGCGCGTGCGTGCGTGTACTCGCCTAATTGTGGGTGCAGGGGTCGAGACTCAGCTCCTGGCCCCGCCTCTTCACTGAACGCTACTAGGTCCTCTCTCTCCCTGCTTCATGAGCTTTATTATACCTCACCTTAAAGCTGTGTATGGTTCCTGCCTCCACTACATCACTTGCTAGAGTATTCCACTTCCTGACTATGAAGAAATACCCCCTAACATCCCTTTGACTCATCTTAGTCTTCAGCTTCCAAGTGTGACCCCTTGTTTCTGTGTCCCATCTCTGGAACATCCTGTCTCTTTCCACCTTGTCTATTCCACGCAGTATTTTTTATTTCGTTATCATGTCTCCCCTAACCCTCCTGTCCTCCAGTGTCGTCAGGCTGATTTCCCTTAACCTTTCTTCGTAGGACATTCCCCTTAGCTCTGTAACTAACCTTGTCGCAAACCTTTCTCTAATTTCTTGACTTGCTTGACCCGGTGTGGGTTCCAAACTGGTGCTACATACTCCAGTATGTGCCTGACGTACATGGTGTGCAGTGTCTTAAACGATTCCTTACTAAGGTATCTGAACGCTATTCTCAGGTTTGCCAGGCGCCCATATGCTGCAGCAGTTATCTGGTTGATGTGTGCTTCCGGAGACGTGCTCGGTGTTATACTCACCCCAAGATCTTTCTCCTTGAGCGAGGTTTACAGTCTTTGGCCACCTAGCCTATACTCTGTCTGCAGCCTTCTTTGCCCTTCCCCGATCTTCATGACTTTGCATTTGGCGAGGTTAAATTCCAGAAGCCAGTTGCTGGACCAGGTGTCCAGCCTGTCCAGGTCTCTTTGAAGTCCTTCCTGATCCTGATATGATTTAATTCTCCTCATTAACTTCACATCATCTGCGAACAGGGATACTTCTGAGGCTATTCCTTCCATCATGTCATTCACATATACCAAAAATAGCACTGGTCCTAGGACCAGTGTGTGTGACCCTCCTCTTCCTTACCCCTCATATTCCTCCTTTACCCTTTCTCATCAACTGGAAACCTTAAATCAGTGTCAGAAAATATTGCAGGATTAAAAGTCATTGCTGAAATAACGCACTATTTGCTGCTGCTGCTGCCGAGAGAATAAAGACAGCATTGCGTGTGCTGAGTGTATGTCGCTGCTGAGATGACATACACATGTAGTGTGTGCTGAGTGGGTACCTCTGCTGAGATGATAATCATGCTGAGTGTGGCAAGACTCCTCCGCGTCCTCTCTCGTCACACTCAGCTTCCAAGACAATCAGCTGCCATTTACACTACATCTTAGTGAGGCCGCTCTGGGATTGTTGCTAGCTGCTTAAAAGGTAGGGGGATACCTACGAGGGAATGGTATGTTTTGTATCCATCCATAATGCACTGCTTTCTCCTCCCACTTTCCTTTCTCTTCCCCCACTGTCTTATTATCCCTTACTATTATACCATTTCGTCTTCTCCCCCTCCCTTTTTCCTCCTCTTAGTATAAGGGAGTTTCATACTTAAAATGGATTAGAATACTTGCATCTTATTCCTTCATTACCATACATCAGACTCTTCTGTTCTCAGAAGACACAGGATACACACACACACACACACACACACACACACACACACACACACACACACACACACACACACACACACACACACTGAGAACTATATTTTTCTCAGTGTGTTTACAGTATACTTAGAACAGGTGACACGCAGTCTCAGTGACCCTTATGTAGTCGGTAAGTTTTAAACTGCATTAACCTAGCCTTGCTTTCTCCAGAACTTCAACACTGATCGCTTGCACTGAGAGATATTCATATTCCATCAGTTCTGTGTCAGTTTTGCTGTGTTGAAAACCAGATCCTGTTTGGCTGGTTCGTCATTTCATCGTACTCTCGTCGGTTCTTCATCTTGCTGCATTAGAAATTCCTGTATTATATCCATGTCTCCGTGCTTCGCTGTGAGTTCCAATTTTCAAAAAAAAGTATGAGTTAATGGTTGAAATCACCTGTGTGTGTGTGTGTGTTTGTGTGCGCGCGCGAGCACACGCACACCTACTTACCTATCTGTTGCTTCAGGGGTCGAGTCTCGAATCCTGGCCATTTCTCATATACCTCGCAGGATTTACTTCCTCCTGGCTTCGTGAGCCCTGTTATACATATTCTTAAACCTAAATATGGACCCTGTCTTCACTAAGTCTAGGTCATTCCACTTCCTAACCACCTGGAGGCAGAAACATTACTTCTTGACATCCATGTGACTCGTATATGTGTGAGAGAAAGAGAGAGAGAGAGAGAGAGAGAGAGAGAGAGAGAGAGAGAGTCTGGTTCAGCACGTCCTCACCATATAGAAAGCTGCTGTTGCACCTCGCCCTCTCCGTCTTGTCCCTGGGTTGTTTATAGTGCGCTTCGCCTCGCCGGGGACCTTCCTGTTTTCTCTCCTCTTAGAACTCCCCCTTCTTTATCACCGCCTTCCTCTCCTTTGTGCACCTGCATCTGTATCTCCGCCCTTCCTCCGCCTCCCTCCATCCCTTCTCCCAATTCTCGTAGCCCTCTGTTCTCTTTCTTCCTCTTTTTTTTTACACAGGGTTTGACAAGGTTAGGTTAAGGATTCCTAGCTTTATTGACAAAGCTATTTACAGGTTAAGGATTCCTAACTTTATTGATATTCTTGGCTTCTACATGCCCTCCTCCTTCCTCTTAAGACACTACCTTTTACTATACACTCTATACACACACACACACACACACACACACACACACACACACACACACACACACTGAAAGATAATGGTTAAGCACATGAAGAACAGAGAATATTTAAAAGACAACCAGCACGGATTTAAAGAAGGAAACTCCTATCTTAAATACATACTGGGGTTCTACAAAGCTACAGAGATAAAACAGGAAAAAAAGTTGGAGTAGACTACATATTCAAGGGCCTTAGGAAGGCAGTCTGTACGACTCTAGGAAACTATCAACAAATTAAAAGCAGACAAAAATACCAGGAAAGGTACTACAGTGGGTCACGAAATACCAAGAAGGATTATTTTTATTAGATACATGAGCATTGTGCTGGTGCCCTGTCCTATATGGTAGTTACACAGCGGGTACGAAAGATGACTGCCTTTCCCTGTCACGTTCCATAACTTAGGATGGCTCATGCAAAATGTTGAAAGCTGTCAGCCTTAGCTGGGAAACTTCAGTAGGGCAGTGAGGATATCGTCAAGATAAGGTAGAGAATGGTGTTGTTCCTAATATACATAGATGGCGTGCCAGATAAGATTGTCTTACACTTTTTTTTTTTTTACTACAAGACATCTTTGACAGACTTGAGGGAGAGTTAGACAAACGTTTACTAGAGTTCGACCTTCAGCAAGGGCAGTGTTATGAAAAACGATTACGACTAAAAGGACCGGAGACCAAATATAAGCTTTCTGGATAAATGCCTCAGACTTGTTACAAAAAGTACCTTGGAGGTAGACATAGCACCAAGCATATTACCGGAGGTGCAAATTAACTGAATGACGCTGTCATCATCTGCGTATCTATGAGAGGAGATTTCAGGAATTTTAAGGATTTTACATACGACATATGTTAGGAATGCAGAACCTGTGTATAGCACACACCTGATCAAGAACCATGTAAACAAATTGCATATGTCTATTCACATAACCTTGATCTGTTGGGTGAGTTTGTTGACCATGAGGAGACACTAAACCTGATAAATTTGGAGGACAGAAGGACTAAATTAGAAAAGATAATAACGTACACGATTCTCAGAGGACTTGACAGCGCAGAGATAAAAAAGGGGCTAAAAACTCGAAGTTAAAGACATAGTTGAGTCACACGTGTTAGGAAAAACTTCTTCAGCCTCAGGGTGGTTAGGAAGTGGAAGAACTTTGATGGGAAGCTAGTGGAAGCAAACACAAAACCTAGTTCGGAAGATAAATACGAATGAATCTACAACGAAAATGTGTGTGAGCGCGCGTGTGTGTGTATATATATATATATATATATATATATATATATATATATATATATATATATATATATATATATATATATATATATATATATATATATAATTAAATGTGCCGAATAGGTAAAATTAGTCAATTAACAAGAACTCATTTAAAATTAAGTCCTTTCTAAAATTTTCTCTTATACGTTTAAAGATATATTTTTTTCCATTTATTTTAATATAAAAATTAATGATTTTGTACCAAAAGAACCTTGGGAAACTTACCTAACCATATAACAAGCGCAATTTAATTTAGCCTAATCCAACTTAATAAATTCATATAAATTTATAATTTAATAATAAAGAAAATGAAATATATTTTTTCGTTAGATCAGAATGATTTTTGCGAAATGATTGCATACACAAATTTTTGCTTGCCTTACTCGCCAAGAAGACCGTTGCTATTTAACCCAAAATCGCAAGTTTTACTTATTCGGCACGACTTTATTATATATATATATATATATATATATATATTATATATATATATATATATATATATATATATATATATATATATATATATATATATTGGTTGTCAGTCATAATTTTGATTTTTCCGAAGCATATTTCAGTTTTTTGTAAGGCATAATTCTGGTCTGTTGAAATCACCCAAAAAACACAATATGTTTGGTCAGTTCTGTGTATGTACCAGGATAATAAATTATTGCTCATGTTTAAAGAGAGATGAACAATACACCAGAATTTAATGCAATTGTTTTATGTTGTTTCGTCAAACCTCGGATCTACACTATTATTATTATTATTATTATTATTATTATTATTATTATTATTATTATTATTATTATTGTTATTAGTATACATATCGAATAATTTGGCATATTACAACTAAACAAATAATTTAGTTTTCATATAAATTTGTCTAGTTTACTTTATTTAAATTTCATTTCTACTTCTATATTTATTCCTTTTAAATTATTTTTTTTAATTAAGATGGATCGTTGTGCTTCAAAAGAACTTGTGCCATCTTTATTTTCTCTCTATTTTCCGAGATCTTAGTTAAACCTTCGCCATTTTACTGATGCTTTGGGAGGTGTTTGTGTATGACAGTACAGTGGTACCAACAGTCGAGGGCTGCCACCATTAGAGGGGTGCCAACACTTCAAGGGTGTTAACAATCGAGGGGTGGGAGTAGCGGGCCAAGTTGACTCCTCAAACAATGGGTGCCAACGCTGCGGGCAGCATAAATTGAGGGAACAATCAGTGTCCGCCGTAATGACCGCTGCCGCCAGCATACTCTCATGAATAACTGCTCCATGGGGGGTTATGGGGGAGGGACTCGGACCATTTGTGGAAGATATATATTTACGTATATCACGGCTCACCCATGATAAACATGGGGGTAAAGGGAGGAGGAGAAAGGGAGGTAGAGGAGACTAATGTTTAATAACTTGGCAGCACACACCGAGAGACGTACACTGTAAAGTGTCTCTCTCGGAGTATATACACTGTAAAGTTTGTGTCTCGGAGTATATACACTGTGAGGTGTATGTCAGGGTATATACATTGAGAATTTACTCTATTACATGTTTTAGAGATTAAGGTATTCTTGACTGGTGATGAACAGGTGACAGGCAACCTTAATGACCCTCGTATAGTTGATAGGCTTTGAAGCCCATGAACCAATCAGCATATTGGTTGATTTCATTTAAAAGTACAATCTAATGACTGATCTGGGAGATGATGTTATCTTTTTCCTGGAGATTTGGCTGGCACACGCACAAGAGTGCGCACACGCGAGTACATGCACTCACTCACGTCCTGAAAGACTTACAGGAAGTACGTCAGATCTGTCGTGGAACAAATAGGATCAGTCTGATGATGCATGTTCACACACACTCCTTCAGTCTTCTTCTCTGACCCGTAACTCTCTCCTTCACTCACCTCTCCCTCTATTCTC
This sequence comes from Cherax quadricarinatus, assembly GCF_026875155.1. Taxonomy (NCBI): domain Eukaryota; kingdom Metazoa; phylum Arthropoda; class Malacostraca; order Decapoda; family Parastacidae; genus Cherax; species Cherax quadricarinatus. The sequence goes on from NC_069427.1 coordinate 17,081,459, forward strand.
ACCCAAGCCTTATCCTCCTCCCGCCCTTGAGTCATCTCTCTCCTCCGAGTCCCTCTGCTCATCTGTTTCGTCCCTCTGCTCATCTGCCACGTCCCTCTGCTCATCTGCCACGTCCCTCTGCTCATCTGCCACGTCCCTCTGCTCTCCCCTCATCTTTCATTCATCCCTCTGCTCATCACATCTCTCTATTTTTTTTTCCTCCTTTGCTATCCCTACACCCTCTTTCCTTTCCCAACCCAGTGTTCTGTCTTCTCTTCATCCCCAATTCCAGCTCTTTCCACTCCCAGTCCTCTCCCCACCGCAATCTTTTCTCTTCTTCTGACCCCTAGTCCTCTTTTTCCCGCCTGCAATCCTGTCTCCTCTTTCTGTCTCCAATCCTTTCTTATCTGAATACTCTGTCCTTTTCTATGTCACCTCGATTCTTTTCTTCATAGCTACGGTACATGATAAACAGCAGAACTCCTAGTAAATTATTGTATTGGGGGGAGGGGGACATTGCAGTTATAAACTGTAGTATCGGCGCCCCTCTGGCAAGACAGTGATGGAGTGAGTGATGGTGATTTTTTTTTTTTTTGTACACCTTACCTCGGTGGGAGACGGCCGGTGTTTATATGGTTCTCTCCGGGGCTGTTTGAATATTTTCTTCTCCTCCCACGCCCTATAATTTATATTATATATGTACTTTATTAACAGAATACATTGATAGAAAACACAAACATGAGTACATTGGTACAATATATCAAAAGTTATGAATCTTCTCCATATCCTCCGAAGCCAGACGCAAGCCCATATGCAGCATGCATTTCCTTCTGGATGGCCACGCTGAGGCGCTGCAACATGAAAGTGGCTGCCCTTGGGTCCTGGGGGTGTCGATGAGTCTGGAACCCAGTTCTTTAAGGAAACGTGTGGCATGTTTTCCCCATGATCCCAAGGTCTCTGATCCCACTGGGACAAAGTGATACTGTTAGCTTATGTCCCTGTACTTGCTGATCTTGTACTCCTCCCTGTGGTCAGCAACTCCTCCCTGTCGCCCAACACTGTGATGGATATAGGTGTCAGCCAGTGTGGACACACAGGTATAGTCCCAAGCTAAGAGCTTGCCATTCTTCCAATGATAGATGGTGATCCCATCAGGGCGGTTTGCTGGGTTGTGTGTATTGTTGGTTGTTAGTGATCGGGGCTCCCTCTCGGTTGGGCATCCAGCTGTAGCAAGAGTTCTCTTAATGATGTCGTTGACCTCATTGTGTCTTGCATGCCAGCCCTTGGTTTTGGAACAACTAAGACCATGTAGACCATATTGGTCGGCTTGCGCATCGCCGCAAATACACGTATATTCCGTGTGAATTGGGTCAGCAAGGCGCAGTCACTGCAGTACGAGAGTCTTAGGGACGAGGCGCGTTCCCATTGCCGATATGGGAACTGTTTAGAGGAAGTCCCCTGGGTGAGGTGAGCTCATAGTTTGGAGACGGGCAGTCTCCCTGTCTGATGTTGCAGCCCTGAGCATGTTGGCAAGCACCTTTTCAGCGATGGGGCCATCCCAGCTTGACTGTAAGCCAGTGCTGCACTAGGGTTTGGTGCTGGAGCAGCAAGAGTCTCCCATTCAGTGATGGCACTGGCATAGTTAGGATCCTGTATTCCTGCTGAGTCACTGAGGTTATCAGGAAGAATTTGTCTTATTAATTCGTTTGATGCTATGGAAGAGTAAAAAATAATATTATATTAGTTATATATATATATTTATATATATATATATATTATATATATATAATATATAATATATTATATATATTATATATATATATATATATATATATATATATATATATATATTATATATATTATATATAATCATAATTACTTAGCGCAGGTGGTCTCTTGTGTATCTCCTCTCCCCGTCTATATACCGTCTCTTCAACCCAGATTCTCTCATCAGTCTTCAATCCCCTCCATTTTCCCAACTTTCTCTCTCTTCACTCTATTCCTTTTAACCCTCCCGTCCCTCCTAGTTTAATTCTCTCCTCCCTTAGTCATCTCTCAACGAGTATCAACTATCTCCCTTCCTCTAAATCTTTTTCCATCTGCTCTTTAAGCTCTAACCATTTCTAACACTCCATCCCTCTCTCCACCACGCTCTTTTCACTCCTCTGTCTCCACCCTTCTCACCTCTCTCTCTCTCTCTCTCTCTCTCTCTCTCTCTCTCTCTCTCTCTCTCTCTCTCTCTCTCTTCCCTCCGGATATATTTGCTGGCGGACGATTGCTTCCGGATATTAGGCTGTCCTTTTTTTCCACACAAAACTGATTGATGTTCGTTATCAGGAGAAGACATCCGATGAGTTGACGAAGCAGATGAGTTGGGGGATGAGTAGAGGTTGGTTCAGTAACTCGCCGACAATATCCGCATACCCTCGGTATCCCCCACCCCCATTATTGCTTGCCCATCTTATGTAGCTATTAAATTTCTGCGAAACGAGAGAGTGCGACACCTGGGTGTGTGTAGCTGAGGACGCTCCGCCAGCCAGAGATATCTAACTCTTGTTATTACTGTATGCCATTCTTGAAAGATTTCATTAAATTTCAGTTTTATTTCCAAAAAAATGGTATTTTATTGATTTTATTTAGCAGATGCAAAGCTTCTAGATGATTTTATTATTCTTACTTATCTTTTATTATTATTATTATTATTATTGTCTGCCAGCATATCAGTTATCATGCCTACCAGTTACTGAATTAACCAAAAAGCCAATTACCCAGTGAGCCAACCAACCAACCAGCCAGTCAGTCAGTCAGTCAGTCAGTCAGTCAGTCAGTCAGTCAGTCAGTCAGCCAAGCTGAGAAAGTCTTAGAAAGTGAGAAGAGCATAAAATGTCCACTGTTATCCAAAGTATAAATATTTAACTTCTCTCTCTCTCTCTCCACTAGACTGAGTGTTCAGTCATTCACTCTTCCGCTGGGTGGGGTTTGCGTATTGTGCGTAAGGAATGTACATAGTGTACGTGATTTATATATTGTACATGGTGTTTAGTGAAATTTATTCTTCCCTCTTCCCGTCACCCCTTCCCCTCATTAGCTCTCCTTCCACCTCCCCTCAGTCCTTTGGCCTCCACCACGCCCTCGACTCGTTCTGAAGTGGGGAAACTTAGCTAGCCATTGTTACGTAGTCTATCATGTATGTAGAAGAGGGTTGCAGCACACTTTTGATGTATCTAATTTTTCCTAATATCCTCAACCTTTTACATTTGTTGATGACAGTGTTGTTGTGCTGGTTGTTATGAAGTTAATTCTCTTACTACTATTAATTTAATATTTTTATTGCCGTTATTAATAATTACTTTTATTATTATTAGTTAATACTGTCATTACTACCGATATTACTGATATTATAATTATTATAGTGAACAGTAAAAGCAGTATTAGTGAAATTATGTGATGTAAGAAAGACATTCTCAAGAACCTTATTTTTTGGCCCCTAAATTATTCTCGTCATATGTGCACACTGTCTTCTAACTTCTTTCCTTCTGTGTAACATGTACTGATGTGAAACACGACATTGCCTCCAGCCTCCTCCTGCTCCTCTTTACCCTGTGGTCTGACACATTTTCCTCTGTAAGAGTCATAAATTTCCATTCACAGATTCCTCATCACTACCGCTGTATTTCGGAAAGATTACAGATAGGTGTAATTATAACCATAATTTTGTAATGTGAGGCGAGACCGTAAGCTAGCGGCCTCGGTCAGATAACCAAAAGCTCCAATTGCGGGTCATAAGACTCGCATCAGGAAGCATTTGTCCTGTTTCCTGACAAACCTTACCTAACCTAACCTAACTGCCGCTGCTTTGTGTCCCGTTGTATGTATTACGTGGTTCACCTCATATTTCAAAGACTCATTTGCTAACACCGCCAATCCTTCTTACTCTTTCTAGTTTAACCTCAGATTTTTCACTTTCTTGGTTACTGCGTTCTCTGGTTACTTTGCCATGTTCTGTGTTCATTGATATCTTCAGTATTTTATGCACCATTCCAAGCTTTGAAAATAACGACAGCAGCTTCTCTTGTGACCTGTCAAAGAAACTATTATTAACACACAGTAACAGTGATAACTCAGCGCTTGGTCAAATATGTCATAATTATTAGGTACTATAATCTAGGGCTGTGCCGAAGTATCGGTATCGGCTGATTTTGATGGTATCGGTATCAGCCTAAAATTGAGTATCGGTATCGGTATTGGTAAAATGTTTGGTATCGTCCCATCATTAGTATAATCGAAGGGATGTCGTTTATAACTTGATAATGTCTCTTCTGAGCTGCTTCAGTGTTTTAATGGCCGCTGCTTCTTATGGACAGCATGATTCTCAATAAGTTCAGGCTATGTACATGCGAATATTACTGTTTACTAACGTAGTTAATGAACTTAGAATGGTTGGAAATCCGAGCATTAACTGGAGACTGTCTCTTCTGATTACCTTTAAGCCTCAGCGATGGTAGGCTTCGCTCAGGGAACTGAACAACAATACAAACAAACATCCCTGTCTAAAGCCCAGTTTTACTGAAGAATGTTCGTCATGTTTCATACACATTCTAATATCAACATCACTATCATGAAAGCTCTTTTCAGCGTTCAGTAGAAACAGCGGAACAGGTGGGACTTGAACCTATGGCAAATGAGCCCTGAATTTCAGAGGCCAGTGCGTTAACCACTCGGCCAGCTGGCCACGCTGGAGTGGGATTCGTCTACAAAACCTGCATTTATGGTCACAGTGGTGGGCCATGATAACCTCCCTATGGTGTATATAAATTTGGATGAATCTTGTTAGAGCCAACTGGCCCAGTGGTTAACGCACTGGCCTGTGAGTTTTAGGACTCATTCGTAATGGATTCAAGCCCCCACCGTTCCCTGATTTGTTTGCAATCGTGTTAAATGTATTGGTGTTGAAACTGAACTCCAATATATTTACGGATCTAGCTACATTGCTGCCTTGTCATATGCTTTTTTCTAAATCTTTAAATACGACAAATAACTCCCATCTCTTACTGCTCCTTTATATGCTTCATTGTAAACAAACTCTAATTCGTAAATCCATCGTATTTTTATAGTCATTCTTTAGTTTTCCGTCACTCCTTTGACAATAATTCTCTCGGACTTATACGTATAATTCATTCTTTCTTGTCTTTCCCTTACATAAAGAATTATACACGACGTCTTCGAGTCCTGAGGTACAGTCCATTCTTCCAGATATATACTACACAAAAGCTCAAACGATTCCATAATTGTATTTCATTCATGGTATCGGCAATTCATTCATTCCGCTGTTATTTTCACTGTAAGCCTGCTGTCTCACCCACTTCATTTATATCTACTTTAAATAAAAATCCCCGTCCTTCACTTTCCCATACATTGAAAGGTCTGCTTAATTTCTAATAATAAATCTTCCTCTCTCACCGCCTCTTACTCACCGCCTCGACATTTCCTCTCAAAAACTACACTCACGCTCTGAGATTAATTACCTTATCGGTTTTCTCAACCATTCATCACATTAATCACCTTATCTACATAACTATTAGACACATGTGCAACATTTGCGCATCGTTATTGTAGACGTTTCGCCATCCAGATACTTCACAACTACTGTGCTCTTCAAAAACTCCAAGGCTGAGGGACAGATTATCTCATCTTTTATATATAGTTCTACTGTCTTCAACTATGTCGTTGAATTTGTATTGATAAAGCCACTGGATGGCGAAACGTCTACAATAAAGATATCCAGATGGTGCACATATGTCAGATTTTCAACTTATTGGTATTGTATACCATTCATGTACAAGCTGATGATGATCCCACTGTCTCGAATTTGCGCTATTTCAGCACTATTTTTATAACGTTTCTTTCTTCCTCGTGTACTTCTCTTTATTTATATTATATATATATATATATATATATATATAATATATATATATATATATATATATATATATATATATATTATATAACTGTCATTAATCATTCTTCCCGTCCTCCGTTTATGTTTTTCTATTCTTGACTCATACACCTAGATAATACATGATAATCCTTAATCTAGATAAAGTAGATTTCCTTAGCAGGTAACCTCGGTGTAGATTTAAAGTTCTCTGCTGTCTGTCTTTCCCATGTACTCCCCCGTTATCCCATGTACTCCCACGTTCTCCCATGTACTCCCACGTTCTCCCATGTACTCCCACGTTCTCCCATGTACTCCCACGTTCTCCCATGTACTCCCACGTTCTCCCATGTACTCCCACGTTCTTTCATGTACTCCCACTTACTCCTTTAGTTACAAATCTTTGTTGTTCACTCTTATTCTTCCTACTTAGAGCAATTTCGTGCCTCTGGGTCCAACTGATCACTTTCTCGCCAACCATTATTCCAACAGTTGTTCAGGCACACTATTATTAACAATTGTTCAGGAACACCATTGTTGAAATAGTTGTTCGCGAGAGACGAACAATAAAGACACTAGAGACCAACTGTTGCACTGATCAAGTTTATTGCAATGTTTAACTTCACTCAGTATAAATTTCATCGTTAAAGAGAAATCGTTGAACACAATACGTACAATATATAAAACAGCGTTAAAACACAGGAATAAAATGTCATAAATGCCACTTTCCAAAATTACTGTTATGAAATTTAGAATTGAAAACAATATACTATATATATATATAAAGGCGGAACCGGCCAGGACGGCAGTGAGAAACGAGGCTATAAGGAAGTCTAGCAGGAAGTTTGGCCTGGAAAAACCTTCTTCCAGTATTGGAAAATTTTAATATATATATATAATTATATATAAATATATATATAAATTATATTATATATATATATATTATATATTTATTATATATTATATATATATATATATATAATATATATATATATATATATTATATTAGGCTTTTAAAAGTAAAATTAATATTTCGGCCTCTGTGTCATTCTAGAAAGGTGTTGTGGGTATATTATGCAGGTATTGTGGGTGTTTAATGCATGTGTTGTATTTAATGCAGGTCTTGTGGTATTTAATGCAGGCGTTGTGGGTGTTTAATGCAGGTGTTATGGGGTTTAATGCATGTGTTGTGAGTATTTAATGCAGGTATTGTGGGTATTTAATGCAGGTATTGTGGGTATTTAATGCAGGCGTTGTGGGTATTTAATGCAGTTGTTGTGGGTGTTTAATGCAGGTGTTGTGGGTGTTTAATGCATGTGTTGTGAGTATTTAATGCAGGTGTTGTGGGTATACAATGCAGGTATTGTGGGTGTATAATGCAGGTATTGTGGGTATTTAATGCAGGTGTGGGCATTAAATGTAGGCGTTGTGGGTATTTAATACAGATATTGTGGGTATTTAATTCAAGTGTTGCGAGTATTTAATCCAGGTGTTGTGGGTATTTAATTCGGGCGCTGTGAGAGTTTAATACAAGTGTTGTGGGCATTTGAGTGCTTATATAGAGGAGGTGTAGTGTTAATATCATTCTGACTGTTGTTAATGATATTGCATGTGTTAATGACATCCTGACAAGTGTTAGCACATGTTAGAATGACAGTTACTTGTGTGGTTACAAGTACTGAGCTAAGTCGGATATTCTCAGGGTCTCCGACACCGCTTCGTCTCACCTCTGAGATTTATCATCATTTTTCCCAAATTAGATGGTCATGACACTTCCCAGGAAGAGTGTTGGCTGCTGTGATGTTATCCTGTGATGTCATTTCCTCAGGTATTTAGATAACCTTTTCTGGGAGACGCAGGAAGACAAGTTACACCTGGAGGTATGTTTACCTGCTCTAAATGCAGTGCTTTGGATGCATTTCCGATGGAGATTTGAGTCAGCACTAGTGTGTGTGTGTTGTGGTGTTGGTGTTGTGTGTGTTGCTGTGTTGGTGTGTGTGTGCGTGTGTGTGTGGTGTGTGCGTGTGGTGTGCGTGGCGTTGGTGTGCGTGTGCGTTGTGTGCGTGTGTGTGTGTGTATGTATGAAGCACAGTAGAATTTGGTGCTTTTCTTTGAATTTCGATTAATTAGTATACAAGTTTTCCGGTTCTCATTCACTGTCATTCTCTTCTCTCTTCTCTTCTCCGTCTTCTCCCCTCTCTCTCTCTCTTCTCCGCTCTCTCTTTCTCTATCTTCTCTTCCTCTCTCTCTCTCTCTCTCTCTCTCTCTCACCTTTAAATAACTGAGCAATTTTCATTAGAAGTTTGTGATGGAGATTATCTGAGTGCGTGCCCCTCTTAACCAAAGTTCGCCTCGTTTTAGAAAATTTGATCTGTTTTATATCTGGAGCTGCTGCCCCATCACCCTGGAGGTGCTGCCTCATCACCCTGGAGGTGCTGCACCATCACCCGGGAGGTGCTGCCCCATCACCCGGAGCTGCTGCCCCATCACCCTGGAGGTGCTGCCCCATCACCCGGGAGGTGCTGCCCCATCACCCGGGAGGTGCTGCCCCATCACCCTGGAGGTGCTGCCCCATCACCCTGGAGGTGCTGCCACCATCACCCGGGAGGGTGCCTGCCCCATCACCCGGGAGGTGCTGCCCCATCACCCGGAGGTGCTGCCCCATCACCCGGGAGGTGCTGCCCCATCACCCGGGAGGTGCTGCGCCCATCACCCGGGAGTGCTGCCCCATCACCCGGGAGGTGCTGCCCCATCACCCGGGAGGTGCTGCCCCATCACCCGGGAGGTGCTGCCCCATCACCCGGGAGGTGCTGCCCCATCACCCGGGAGGTGCTGCCCCATCACCCGGGAGGTGCTGCCCCATCACCCGGGAGGTGCTGCCCCATCACCCGGGAGGTGCTGCCCCATCACCCGGGAGGTGCTGCCCCATCACCCGGGAGGTGCTGCCCCATCACCCGGGAGGTGGCTGCCCCATCACCCGGGAGGTGCTGCCCCATCACCGGGAGGTGCTGCCCATCACCCGGGAGGTGCTGCCCCATCACCGGAGGTGCTGCCCCATCACCCGGAGGTGCTGCCCCATCCCCTGGAGGTGCTGCCCCATCACCCTGGAGGTGCTGCCCCATCACCCTGGAGGTAGCTGCCCCATCACCCGGAGGTGCTGCCCCATCACCCGGGAGGTGCTGCCCCATCACCCGGGAGGTGCTGGCCCCATCACCCGGGAGGTGCTGCCCCATCACCCTGGAGGTGCTGCCCATCACCCGGGAGTGCTGCCCCATCACCCGGGAGGTGCTGCCCCATCACCCGGGAGCTGCTGCCCCATCACCCGGGAGGTGCTGCCCCATCACCCGGGAGGTGCTGCCCCATCACCCGGAGGTGCTGCCTCCATCACCCTGGAGGTGCTGCCCCATCACCCGGGAGGTGCTGCCCCATCACCCGGAGGTGCTGCCCCATCACCCGGGAGGTGCTGCCCCATCACCCGGAGGTCTGCCCCATCACCGGGAGGTGCTGCCCCATCACCCGGGAGGTGCTGCCCCATCACCCTGGAGGTGCTGCCCCATCACCCTGGAGGTGCTGCCCCATCACCCTGGAGGTGCTGCCCCATCACCCTGGAGGTGCTGCCCCATCACCCTGGAGGTGCTGCCCCATCACCCTGGAGGTGCTGCCCCATCACCCTGGAGGTGCTGCCCCATCACCCGGGAGCTGCTGCCCCATCACCCTGGAGGTGCTGCCCCATCACCCTGGAGGTGCTGCCCCATCACCCGGGAGCTGCTGCCCCATCACCCGGGGTGCTGCCCCATCACCCGGAGGTGCTGCCCCATCACCCGGAGGTGCTGCCCCATCACCGGAGGTGCTGCCCCATCACCCGGGAGGTGCTGTGGCCCATCACCCTGGAGGTGCTGCCCCATCACCCTGGAGGTGCTGCCCCATCACCCGGGAGGTGCTGCCCCATCACCCTGGAGGTGCTGCCCCATCACCCGGGAGGTGCTGCCCCATCACCCGGGAGGTGCTGCCCCATCACCCTGGGAGGTGCTGCCCCATCACCCGGGAGGTGCTGCCCCATCACCCGGGAGGTGCTGCCCCATTCACCCGGGAGGTGCTGCCCCATCACCTGGAGGTGCTGCCCCATCACCCGGAGGTGCTGCCCCATCACCCGGAGGTGCTGCCCCATCACCCGGAGGTGCTGCCCCATCACCGGAGGTGCTGCCCCATCACCCGGAGGTTGCTGCCCATCACCCGGAGGTGCTGCCCCATCACCCGGGAGGTGCTGCCCATCACCCGGAGGTGCTGCCCATCACCCGGGAGGTGCTGCCCCATCACCCTGGAGGGTGCTGCCCCATCACCCGGGAGGTGCTGCCCCATCACCCGGAGGTGCTGCCCCATCACCCGGGAGGTGGCCTGCCCCATCACCCGGGAGGTGCTGCCCCATCACCCGGAGGTGCTGCCCCATCACCCGGGAGGTGCGCCCCATCACCCGGGAGGTGCTGCTCCCATCACCCGGGAGGTGCTGCCCCATCACTCGGGAGGTGCGCTGCCCGCATCACCGGAGGTGCTGCCCCATCACCCGGGAGGTGCTGCCCATCACCCGGAGGTGCTGCCCCATCACCCGGGAGGTGCTGCCCCATCACCGGGAGGTGCTGCCCCATCACCCGGGAGGTGCTGCCCCATCACCCGGGAGGTGCTGCCCCATCACCCGGGAGTGCTGCCCCATCACCCGGGAGGTGCTGCCCATCACCCGGGAGGTGCTGCCCCATCACCCGGAGGTGCTGCCCCATCACCCGGAGGTGCTGCCCCATCACCCGGAGGTGCTGCCCCATCACCCGGGAGGTGCTGCCCATCACCCGGGAGTGCTGCCCCATCCCCGGGAGGTGCTGCCCCATCACCCGGGGAGGTGCTGCCCCATCACCCGGGAGTGCTGCCCATCACCCGGAGGTGCTGTCCCCATCACCCGGAGGTGCTGCCCCTCACCCGGAGTGCTGCCCATCACCCGGGAGGTGCTGCCCCATCACCCGGAGGTGCTGCCATCACCCGGAGGTTGCCATCCCCGGGAGGCTGCTGCCCATCACCCGGGAGGTGCTGCCCCATCACCCGGGAGGTGCTGCCCCATCACCCGGGAGGTGCTGCCCCATCACCCGGGAGGGCTGCCCCATCACCCGGGAGTGCTGCCCCATCACCCGGGAGGTGCTGCCCCATCACCCTGGAGCTGCTGCCCCATCACCCTGGAGGTGCTGCCCCATCACCCGGAGGTGCTGCCCCATCACCGGGAGGTGCTGCCCATCACCGGGAGTGCTGCCCCATCACCCTGGAGGTGCTGCCCCATCACCCTGGAGGTGCTGCCCCATCACCCGGGAGGTGCTGCCCCATCACCCGGGAGGTGCTGCCCCATCACCCGGGAGGTGCTGCCCCATCACCCGGGAGGTGCTGCCCCATCACCCGGGAGGTGCTGCCCACCGGGAGGTGTGCCCCATCCCGGGAGGTGCTGCCCCATCACCCTGGAGGTGCTGCCCATCACCCGGAGGTGCTGCCCCATCACCCTGGAGGTGCTGCCCCATCACCCGGGAGGTGCTGCCCCTCACCTGGAGGTGCTGCCCCATCACCGGGAGGTGCTGCCCCATCACCCGGAGTGCTGCCCCATCACCCGGGAGGTGCTGCCCATCACCCGGGAGGTGCTGCCCCATCACCCGGGAGGTGCTGCCCCATCACCCGGAGGTGCTGCCCCATCACCCGGGAGGTGCTGCCCCATTACCCGGAGGTGCTGCCCCATCACCCGGGAGTGCTGCCCCATCACCCGGAGGTGCTGCCCCATCACCCGGAGGTGCTGCCCCATCACCCGGAGGTGCTGCCCCATCACCCTGGAGGTGCTGCCCCATCACCCGAGGTGCTGCCCCATCACCCGGGAGGTGCTGCCCATCACCCGGGAGGTGCTGCCCCATCACCCGGGAGGTGCTGCCCCATCACCCGGGAGGTGCTTGCCCCATCACCCTGGAGGCTGTCTGCCCCATCACCCGGGAGGTGCTGCCCCATCACCCGGAGGTGCTGCCCCATCACCCGGGAGGTGCTGCCCCATCACCGGGTAGGTGCTGCCCATCACCCGGAGGTGCTGCCCCATCACCGGGAGGTGCTGCCCCATCACCCGGGAGGTGCTGCCCCATCACCCGGGAGGTGCTGCCCCATCACCGGGAGGTGCTGCCCCATCACCCGGGAGGTGCTGCCCCATCACCCGGGAGGTGCTGCCCATCACCCGGAGGTGCTGCCCATCACCCGGGAGGTGCTGCCCCATCACCCGGAGGTGCTGCCCCATCACCCGGGAGGTGCTGCCCCATCACCCGGGAGGTGCTGCCCATCACCCGGAGGTGCTGCCCCATCACCCGGGAGGCTGCTGCCCCATCACCCGGAGGCTGCTGCCCCATCACCCGGGAGTGCTGCCCCATCACCCGGAGGTGCTGCCCCATCACCCGGGAGGTGCCTGCCCCATCACCCGGGAGGTGCTGCCCCATCACCCGGAGGTTGCTGCCCCATCACCCGGAGGTGCTGCCCCATCACCCGGGAGGTGCCTGCCCCATCACCCGGGAGGTGCTGCCCATCACCCGGGAGGTGCTGCCCCATCACCCGGGAGGTGCTGCCCCATCACCCGGGAGGTGCTGCCCCATCACCCGGGAGGTGCTGCCCCATCACCCGGGAGGTGCTGCCCCATCACCCGGGAGGTGCTGCCCCATCACCCGGGAGGTGCTGCCCCATCACCCTGGAGGTGCTGCCCCATCACCCTGGAGGTGCTGCCCCATCACCCGGGAGGTGTCTGCCCCATCACCGGAGGTGCTGCCCCATCACCCGGGAGGTGCTGCCCCATCACCCGGGAGGTGCTGCCCCATCACCCGGGAGGTGCTGCCCATCACCCGGAGGTGTGCCCCATCACCCGGGAGGTGCTGCCCCATCACCCGGGAGGTGCTGCCCCATCACCCGGGAGGTGCTGCCCCCATCACCCGGGAGGTGCTGCCCCCATCACCCGGGAGGTGCTGCCCCATCACCCGGGGGTGCTGGCCCCATCACCGGGGTGTGCCCCATCAACCGAGGTGCATGCCCTCACCGGGAGGTTGCCCCACCCGGAGGTGCTGCCCATCACCGGAGGTGCTGCCCATCACGGAGAGTGCTGCCCATCACGGGAGGTGCTGCCATCACCCGGAGAGTGCTGCCCCTCCACCCGGGCAGGGCGCCCCATCACACCGAGAGTGCTGCCCCATCACCCGGAGGTGCTGCCCCATCACCCGAGAGGTCATGCCCACATCACCCGGGAGGTGCTGCCCATCACCCGGAGTGCTGCCCAACCACGGAGGTGCTGCACCACTTCCCGGGGAGGTGGCCCTCACCGGAGGTGCTGCACCATCACCCGGGAGGTGCTGCCCCATCACCTGGAGGTGCTGCCCCATCACCGAGGAGGATGCAGCCCATCTCCGGGAGATGCTGCCATCACCCTGGTGGAGGTGCTGCACCATCACCCTGGAGGTGCTTGCCCCATACCCGGGAGGTTCTGCCCCATCACCCGGGAGTTGCCCATCACCGGGAGGTGCTGCCCATCACCCGGGAGGTGCTGCCCATCACCCGGGAGGTGCTGTCCCCATACCGGGTAGGTGTGCCCATCACCGGGAGGTGACTCCCCATCACCCGGGAGGTCTTGCATCACGGACGAGGATGCTGCCATCACCGGGAGTGCTGCCATCACCGGGAGGTGCTGCCCCATCACCCGGGAGGTGGGCCCTCACGGTAGTGCTGCCCATTCACCCGGGAGTGCTGCCCCATCAAGTGCTGCTCGCCCTAGTGTTGCTGCTCCACTAACCCGGGACGCCCATAACGGAGTGCTCGTCCATAGGAGTCTCCATCCGTGAGTTTCCCTGCTGTGTGCAAATCTGCAGAACATGCCCAGAAAGAATAGCTGCTAGTAGGCCACAGCAACACAGTAGGAGCAAGACAGCAACATCGCATACCACGTCAGTGTAGAACAGGCACTCGCGCCGCCCAGCTTTAGCAAGCTGATGCGCAGCAGCGCCGGCGGCTAACACAACACACAACAACAACACACACCCACACCACACACACACCACACACCACACCATCCACACATCACACACACACACACACACACACACTCACACACAAACGAGGTCCATAACACGTTTACTTTCCCTGTGGGCTGTTATTTGGCACTGCGTGGCACCATCAAACAAACGCAGGCAGTTGTAACCTGACATGGTTGTGCACCAGCTGAGGAGCATAGCAGTCCTTCAATTGTTTCTCTCTGATGGGCTGTGGAACATTTATGGGTGTTGTATGTCACTGTGTAGTTTTTCATTGTAGAATGTTGCTCTCTTCACGGATCCTAAGCGCCTTTCGTATATTTGTTTTGTCTGTTGCACTAATGTTTTAATTGGTATATTATATACGGTAGCACAACTACCATCGAGAAGTTTACAGTAACGTACGAGAGAATTCCCCACAGTGCTTGCGAAGTTAAGAGATTGATTGTAATCACATGTGGCTCTCTTGCTGTACTTCTTCAGTTTTGTTGTCTCTTTACGTCTGTCTCTCTCCCTGTGTTTCTGTCCTTACGCTGGAGATAATCTGTCTGTAGCTCTTCAACAATTTGAGGAAGTTATTCGTAGTTTCCTTCTTTTCCTGCCTTCTCAGTCGCCCTGTGTGTAGTACTTACCTATTTGTTCCCCAATTGTGTCTGGTCGATTCAGCTCTTACCCCGTCTCTTTGTTGGTCGCTACTAGGTCATCTTCCTGTCCATGAGCTTTATCATTCCTCTCTTAAGCTGTGTATGTTCGTGTGTGTGTGTGGGTGTACTGCTTTTGTATCAACTATTGTGCTTGCAGGGACGAGTTCAAGACTCTGCATCACCTCTTCGTTGGTGTCGCTACTGGTCGCACTGTCCTGTGTGTGTGTGTGTGTGTGTTGGGGGTTATTTAAACAAGAGTCTACAACAAGGCCTCCTTCCCACTGTTGTCATTTAATATTCATGATCCCAACATCTTTTATTCCCGAAGTTGACACATAGCTGTACCTAAGCAAGACATGTGCATCACTGGAACCTAAGTGCCGAACATGTGTCTTACACATCAACTTGTTGTTATTGTATACCATTTATAGTCAGAAACTAAATAGGACGTTTCACCCCCTCTACTACCTCCCTCACAGTGTTGATAGAAAATTGACCTTATGGAAAACGTGGTCCCCCCAGTCCTCCTTACCTCCTCCTCTCCCTCTCAGCCTTTCCCCAGTCTTCCTCCTCCTCTCCCTCTCAGCCTCCCCCCAGTCTTCCTCCTTCTCTCCCTCTCAGCCTCCCCCCAGTCTTCCTCCTCCTCTCTCTCTCAGCCTCCCAGCAGTCCCTCATTAATGTCTTCACAATGGCAGGTCATTACTTGTACATAATCAGCCTCTCGTGTGGGTGTTAAATCGTGTGTTTACACTGTTGGGAGATTCTTAATGGCGTTGGGAACGTTAACGCTGTTTTATTTAATTACCCTTGTGGTGTGTGTGTGTGTGTGTGTGTGTGTGTGTGTGTGTGTGTGTGTGTGTGTGTGTGTGTGTGTGTATGTGTGTGTGTGTGTGTGTGTGTGTGTGTGTGTGTTTATACTGTTTTTAGGTTAGGCTGCAGTTTTTTGACAGTTGTCTCTTAGCATTAAGAATGACTTAGAGATTATAAGAACGCTGGAGCATTTTTTCATTTAGCTATATTGGATACAAAAGCAGTGTGCTGTTACCCTATACTATATAACAGTTACATAGTGGGAACATAAGTTAGCTTTATTTACCCTGTCATATATCATACAGGATGGATAACATACATAATATTAAAGATCTATCAGCCAGAGCTGAGAGCTGGTGCCTGATGTAGGGGTGTCGTGTGTCTAGCCGAGGGTGCTCCATCTGCGCCCACCTGCCACCTCAATATTAAGCCACCACGAGAATTACGACCTTCCCTAATGTCTGATGAAACGAGGCATATTTTCCTCCTCGGGCAGCCGCCATCTATAACCTCTGATGGACGCGAGGACCCTAATTGGTCAATGTTCTCCCCATGGTAACATTCTCCAGTTAGCACACGGAGGACCGAGACTACTACACTACCACAGGCTTAGTGGAATTTCCCTTCTGGAGTCCCTTTGTAGTCCAACGCAACAGATTAACAACGTAATTACACTAAGTGATATCGTTCAGGGTCACAGCATAGTGTTTCCGAAAAGCCTTTCAATATCAAAAAGGCACAATCCGGTACTGTCAAATTACACAAATACCCGCCGAGTAAATGGACTTACGACACGTTTCGTCGACTTGCCTTGACAAAAAGTCAAACTGTGACTTTGTAATGGTCCAAGTCAGACCGAAACTCGTCTAAGCTTCTCTTTTTATGTGCGGTTATTTAGAAAGTCCTTCATTCCGTAAACGTCCAGGATTTCAAGATTTCAAATACTGCTCGTGAGGATCATTGTTTCTATCATTGTCTTCCCGAAAACAACACTTATTTAATCGACAATGAACATCATATAAACTTAGTCTTGATTGTCCTTAGAAGTTGTAACCAGAGGCTCCGATAATGACGCAGGAACTTTCACACTTCAGACGTGAATGTGAGTTTCATAGACTCATTTGACTAATTAGAGACACATGTTACAACACTTAAGACAGAGACAATAGAACAGCAGAGATTTGAAGTGTAATCATTATCCCCTAGAAATGTACAGACTAGGAGCAGACTCTCATCAATTGAGAGCTGTTCGCTTGAAAACTACATTTCGGTACTGGACTGATTACATCATTGCACATCTCTATGTTACTATTGCCTCCGTATTCGACCGAAGCCTATTGCGTAGGCGAAACGTTTCGGGATAAAGATACATAACTGTTGCACATGTGTTTTAATTATCTTCAGCGTGTTGGTCAGGTGACCTAACATAATGCTCTCCTACCAAACTTCTCTTCCCTCGTACATCCTGATAGTCTCTCACGCCCTGTATTACCTGGAGTCTACCTACCTGGAGGTTATTCCGGGGATTAATGCCCCCGCGGCCCGGTCCACGACCAGGTCTCCCGGTGGATCAGGGCCTGATCAACAAGGCTGTTACTGCTGGCCGCACGCAGTCCAATGTACGAACCACAGCCCGGCTGATCTGGCACTGACTTTAGGAATCGGTCCAGCTCTTTCTTGAAGGCAGCCAGGGATTTATTGGCAATTCCCCCTATGCTTGGTGGGAGGCTGTTGAACAGTTTTGGGCCCCGAACACTTATGGTGTTTTCTCTTAGTGTACCAACGGCGCCCCTACTTTTCATTGGGGGTATTTTGCATCGCCTGCCCAGTCTTTTACTTTCGTAGGGAGTGATTTCTGTGTGCAGATTCGGGACCATTCCCTCCAGGATTTTTCAAGTGTAGATTATTATGTATCTCTCTCCTGCGTTCCAACCAATACAAGTCAGGTACTTCCAAGCGTTCCCAGTAGTTAAGGTGCTTGACAGAACTTATACGTGCAGTAAATGATCTCTGTACACTCTCTAGATCTGCAATTTCACCTGCTTTGAACGGAGATATTAATGTACAGCAGTACATGGTACATGTACATTGGTACACTAAGGGAAAACACCATAAGTGTCCGGGGCCCAAAACTGTTCAACAGCCTCCCATCAAGCATTAGGGGAATTGCCAATAAACCCCTGGCTGCCTTCAAGAGAGAGCTGGACAGATACCTAAAGTCAGTGCCGGATCAGCCGGGCTGTGGCTCGTACGTTGGACTGCGTGCGGCCAGCAGTAACAGCCTAGTTGATCAGGCCCTGATCCATCGGGAGGCCTGGTCATGGACCGGGCCGCGGGGGCGTTGATCCCCGGAATAACCTCCAGGTAACCAGTATTCCAGCCTAGAGAGAAGTGATTTGAAAAGGATCATCGTTGGCTTGGCATCTCTCGTTTTGAACGTTCTCATTATCCATCCTATCATTTTCTTTGACACTCGTGATCGTGGCACTGTTGTGATCCTTGAAAGTGAGATCCTCAGACATTACTACTCTCCCTTACATTATTTTTCCGCTCTATTGTATGGCCAGAGTTTGTAGTATACTCTGTTCTAGTTATCTCCTCCAGTTTTCCATAACGGAGTAGTTGGAATTTGTCCTCATTGAACATCATATTTTCCGTTGCCCACTGGAAAACTTTGTTTATATACACAAATAACCCGCACAAAAAGAGAGAAGCTTACGACGACGTTTTTTGTTATTTGTTTATATCTTCTTGGAGGTTAACCGCGTCCTCAGCAGATGACAGCCTCATGCAGATCCTAGTATCGTCTGCAAAGGATGATACGGTGCTGTGATGTATATCTCTGTCTGTTCTGATATGAGGATGAGGAACAGGATGGGTGCGAGTACTGTGCCTTGTGGAACAGAGCCCTTCACTATGGCAGCCTCCGATTTAACTCTGTTGACCACTACTCTTTGTGTTCGATTGGTTAGGAAGTTAAAAGATCCATCACCCGACTTTACCAGTTATTCCTTTAGCACGTATTTTGTGCGCTATTACTCCATGATCGCACTTGTCAAACGCTTTTGCAGAGTCTGAGTATATTACATCTGCATTCTGATTTTCTTCCAGTGCATCCAAGGTCATATCATAGTGGCTTGAGGAAGCTCCCAGGAGCGATACCTTTTGCAGTAAAATGTTAGTATTGCCCAAGCATCTTATTTAAAATGTGTGGGTACTCATGCACCATGTTTCTGTAACCAAGGTCACAGGACACGTAAACATATGGACACCTGATTGTCCAGATCATTAAGGCCGCCTCGGCCTCCTTCCTTTCTTAGTCACTCTGGTGCAAGACGACGTCGGACATTCTAAAGGATTACAATGCAAACACCATCGACCCTATATTTAAAAGTCAGGTTAGGGTGGGGGGGTAGATGGGCAAGGGGATGTTGTTGGGGGAAGGGGAGGGAATGGGTGGAGTATAGCCTACAAGAGGTCATTGAGGGGGTGAGGGGAGGGTGGGAGGGAATTATACTGGGAGGGTGATGACCACCGCCACAACCACCTGTCTTGTTTATGTGACATCTAATTGGTGGTTTAAGCGTCACCCTGGCTCTAAGTGACCCTCCCAGCGTCAAGACTGTCACACCAACCCACTTTACCCACTGTTCGAAACACGGCCCTGGTACATAGCAGGTCAAGCGCTTTACCACTGAGCTACATACGAGGCTTTAATAGGGCAGTCGTTTATTACGACTTACATTGAGTTTATAGACCATATGAATTTTTGAGGGGCGTGAGAATAGATTTACTACTGAAGTTTCTGGAGCTGTGGGAAGTGACACTACCTAGGCTCACACATGGTGCCTCTGTCGGAAACAAACAGAAGTTCTGTTTCTGAAATCTTTCTGTTAATATCTCATTGCTAAGTGGTAAGTCACTGGACCTGCCACGGTTCGAGCCACCGTCCATCCTTTTGTTTATATATTAAAAAATCAAGGAAAACCCGTGTAAATAGGCGAGTACATTCGTGCGTTTACACACACCTTTGAAGGAACAGGCAGTTCTATAGATGTGTGTGTTAGCGCACGAAAGCGGTCAGGTGTTTTCCCTGTTATTTTTCACAAGTAGTTTTCTTTCACTTAGGCAGAGTGACCCTAAGAAGACAACACACAACACATTGACCATCACCCGCTGACAGGTTTTTTTTTTTTTTTTGCAGATTTTTTTTGTCGTATTAAGTGTAAATAGAACTTGCGTAGCAGTTGCTATGTAGGTGTTTTGTTTTTATGTTCTTATTGAGTCAACAGTGTTGTTTTGTATGTATGATCACTTTTGGAAAAGCTTATCCACTTTTGGTTAATATATATTTAATTGTACACGATGGGTTATGACATCAAATGCAGCGGCAGGTGATCCTGATTCACCAGGCTAGCCTGGCCCAGGGCCCGGGCTAGCCTGGCCCAGGGCCCAGGGTCAGGCTAGCCAGTCTTTCTCAGCCTCTCCAAGCATCACCCAGTCTTTCTCAATCTTTCCCAGCATCACCCAGTCTTTCTCTGCCTCTTCCAGCATCAACCAGTCTTTCTCAGTCTCTCCCAGCATCACCCAGTCTTTCTCAGCCGCTCCCAGCATCAAGTCTTTCTCATTCTACCAGCATCACCCAGTCTTTCTCAGCCTCTCCCAGCGTCATCTAGTCTTTCTCAGCCTCTCCAAGCATCACCGTCTTTCTCAGCCTCTTCCAGCATCACCCAGTCTTTCTCAGCCGCTCCCAGCATCACCAGTCTTTCTCACCCTTTCCCCCAACATCACCCGTTTTTCTCTGCCCCTTTTTCCAGCCCCCCAGGTCACTAGCTTTCTCAGCCTCCAAGCATCACCCGTCTTTCTCAGCCTCCCCCAGCATCCCCCAGTCTTTCTCAGTCTCTCCAAGATCACCCAGTCTTTCTATCTTCCCAGCATCACCCAGTCTTTCTCAGCCCTCCCACCCGTCCCCTAGTCCCCTTTTTTGGCCTCCCCGAAAGCATCAACCCAGTCTTTTCACCCTTTTCCCAAAATACCGGCCCCAATCCCCCAGTCTTTCTCAACCTCTCCCAGCTCACAGTCTTTCTACCCTCCCCAAAACATCACCAGTCTTTCTCAGCCTTTTCCCTCATCACCCAGTCTTTTTTAATTTCCCTCATCCCCCAAAGTCTTTCTCAGCGTCTCCCAGCATCAATTTCCTTCTCAATCTCTACCAGCATCACCCAGTTTTTTCTCAGCCTCTTTCAACTTTCACCCAGTCTTTTCTAGCCTCTCCCAGCATCACCCAGTCTTTCTCAGCTCTCCCAGCATCACCCAGTCTTTCTCAGCCTCTCCCAGCATCACCCAGTCTTTCTCAGCCTCTCCCAGCATCACCCAGTCTTTCTCAGCCTCTCCCCGCGTCACCTGTCTTTCTGAGCATCTCCAAGCATCCCCAGTCTTTCCCCAGCCTTCCCAGCCTTCCCAATTTCTTTCTCAGCCTTCCAGAAATCACCCAGTCTTTCTCACTCTAGCATCACCAATTTTCTCACTCTTCCAGCATCCCCAGTTTTTCAGCCTTTTCCAGCATCACCCGGGTCTTTCTCACCTCCCCAGCATCAACTCAGCTTTCTCCACTCTAGCATCACCCAATCTTTTCACCTTTTCCAGCATCACCCAGTCTTTCTCTTCGCCCTCCCACCCCATCTCAACAAGTTTCTCTCCCAGCATCACCCAATCTTTCTCAGCCTCTCCCAGCATCACGCAGTGTTTCTCAGCCTTCCCAACATCCCCCGTTTTCTCAGCCTCTCCCAGCATCACCAGTTTTCTCAGCCTCTCCAGCTTTCACCCGTTTTTCAGCCTCTCCCAGCTCACCGTCTTTTTCAGCCTTCCCAAAGCATCCCCCCAGTCTTTCTCAGCTCTAAACATCACCCAGTCTTTCTCAGTCTCTCCCAGCATCACCCAGTCTTTCTCACCTCCCCCAGCTCATCAGTCTTTCTCAGCCTCCCCCAGCATCCCGTCTTTCTCACCCTCTTCCAGCATCCCCCAGTCTTTCTCAGCCTCTCCAGCATCCCCAGTCTTTCTCACTCTCCAACATCCCCCAGTCTTCTCAGCTCTCCCAGCATCCCCAGTCTTTCTCAGTTCCCCCAAGCTCCCCATCTTTCTCAGCCTTCCAGCATCACCAGTTTTCTCAGCCTCCCCCAAACATCACCAGTGTTTCTCAGCTCTCCGCATCACCCAGTTTTCTCAGCCTCCCCCAACATCACCCAGTCTTTCTCAGTCTCCCCCAGCATCACCCATCTTTTCAGCTCTCCCAGCATCACCCATTTTTCAGCCTCTCCCAAAACATCACCAGTTTTTCTCGGGCCTGCATCCATCTTTCTCACTCCCCCAGCACCCCCGTCTTTCTCAGCCCCCTACCCACCCCATTCATCCCATTTCTTTCTCAGCCTCCCCCAGCACCCCCCAAATCTTTCTCAGCCTCTCCCAGCATCACCATTTTCTCACCTCTCCAGCTCTCCCAGTCTTCTCAGTCTCCCAGCATCACCCAATCTTTCTCAGCCTCCCCAGCATCACGCAGTGTTTCTCAGCCTCTCCCACATCCCCCATCTTTCTCTCTCCAGCATAAAATCTTTCTCAGCCTCTCCCAGCATCACCAGTTTTTTCAGCCTCTCCAGCATCCCCATCTTTCTCCTCTCCAGCATCATCTTTCTCAGCCTCTCCAGCATCACCCAGTCTTTCTCATCTCTAGCATCCCCCATTTTCTCACCTCTCCAGCATCACCCAGTCTTTCTCAGCTCTCCCACATCTCCCATCTTTCTCAGCCTCTCCCACATCCCCCAAATTTTTCTCAGCCTCTCCAGCATCACCAGTTTTCTAAACCTCCCCCAAATAAATACCCGCCCCCTTTCTCAGTCTCTCCCAGCATCACCAATTTTTCTCAGCCTTCCCAGCATCACGCAGTTTTTCTCAGCCTCCCGCATCCCAGTGTTTCTCGCCTCTCCAGCATCACCCAGTCTTTCTCAGCCTCTCCCAGCTTCCCCCAAATCTTTCTCAGCCTCTCCCAGCATCACCTGTCTTTCTCATTTTCCCAGCATCCCCCAAATCTTTCTCACCTCCCCCAGCATCACCCATTTTTTAGCCTCTCCCACATCCCCAGTTTTCCGGCTCTCCCGCATCACCCATCTTTCTCAGCCTCTCCCAGCATCCCCCAAATTTTCTCAGCCTCTCCAGCATCACGCAGTGTTTCTCACCCTCCCCCAAACATCACCCAGTCTTTCTCAGCCTCTCCCAACAATTTCCCCAGTCTTTTCTCAGCCTCTCCCAGCATCACCCAGTGTTTCTCAGCCTCTCCCAGCATCACCCAGTCTTTCTCAGCCTCTCCCAGCATCACCCAGTCTTTCTCAGCCTCTCCCAGCATCACCCAATCTTTCTCAGCCTCTCCCAGCATCACGCAGTGTTTCTCAGCCTCTCCCAGCATCACCCAGTCTTTCTCAGCCCCCCTCCCCAACCTCTCCCACTCACCGTGTTTCTCAGCCTCTCCCAGCATCACCCAGTCTTTCTCAGCCTCTCCAACATCACCCAGTCTTTCTCAGCCTCTCCCAGCATCACCCAGTCTTTCTAAACTCCCCCAACATCACCCAGTTTTCTTAGCCTCCCTCACCAACCCGTCCCAGCCCCCTTTTCTCAGGCCTCTCCCAGCCATCACCAGTTTTCTCAGCCTCTCCCACATCCCCCAAATCTTTCTCAGCCTCTCCAGCATCCCCAGTTTTTCTCACCTCCCAGCATCACCCAGTCTTTCTCAGCCTCTCCCAACATCACCCAGTCTTTCTCAGCATCACGCAGTCTTGGCATCGGGACAAGGCTGGTAATATAAGAAGTGTGCTTAAAACACCTTAATTGATACACTAAAGTATCTTTTTCGATAAGCACTCACACACACACACACACACACACACACACACACACAACACCTTATTTATCATCCCTTTCTCTTCCTCCATTATTCTTTTCCTTCCTTCCTCCTAGTCACTTAAGCAAATTATCGATTCTCTTTAAGGCTGATTAATCTTTTACATGTTCCTCTTGCCTCGTTTATGATTGCAACCGGAAGAAAGTGCTCAAAATCATCTTCAGAAGGAATTACGATTCACTTTTCCTGTTTTTTTTCGTAATGTTCAACGGAATTCTTTCCAGTCTGTTTTACAGGATGGTGAACGGGTTTACTTATTTCCCTTTTTATCCCTTTCACGGAATGTTTACCGAGTTTACACGAGTCTCATTCTTGTCTCACCCCCTTTTCTCTCTATGGCTGATTTTATTTTATTTAACATGTTTAAAGTGTTAAAACTTTGAATTTTTTTCTTTACCTTTTTGGTATTGATTTGTTCATTCGATTTTCTAAGGAAGTTTCAATGAATGTGATGTATACTGTTTTTCAGGTTATATATTTTTTATATATATATATATATATATATATATTATATATATATATTATATAATATATTTAAAATTTATTTTATTATTATCATATATATAATGGTGCCAATAGGTAAAACTTGCGATTTTGGTTTTAAAAATCAACGCTCTTCTTGCCGAATAAAGGGAAGCGGAAAAAATTTTTTGGGATGCAGTAATTTCCAAAAATCATTGAACCAACGAAGAAGATATTTTCATTGTGTTTGTTTTATTAAATTATTGAAAACTTAATTAAAATATATTAGTTGGATTAGAAATAAATTAAAATAGGACAATCTGGAAAAATATAAACAACAAAATAAAAAAAATTAATTTTAATTACGGAAAAAGAAGGGCTTAATTTTAAATTTAGTTCTTGCCAGTGACAGTTTTAATATTCGGACGCATTATATATTTGTTGTTGTGCTCGCGCGCGCAATAAGATTACAGTAAAAAGTTGATATCAATATGCAAAAATACCACTGTGAAAATATTAATTTTAAAAAGTCTAGCTCATTCCATGATTTTCTGTTTGAAAAAAATAATCATTTTTTTTTTTGATGTCTGAAATTATTAAGGTGAACCATTTATTTTAAATTCAAAATATACAGAAAACCAACAAATTTCGTTCTTCCGTCATTATTATTTTCAATTATGATAAAATTAACTTTCTGTTTTTCTCATGTTTTTTAGAACTTTGCAGCCCAGAGTTAAGTGAAATTACTAATGATTAAATACCAAATGCTTAAATTGATAATTTTTTTTACTTTTACAATTTAAAAACCAGGACAGTTTTATTCTGCTAAGAATATACGGTTCTCCCTTACCATGAAAACCTTTATATACCTTCGCTACTTAAGAATTTTAAAATCAAAAGTTATATATAAATATCTTGATACAGTAAAAAAAATATTAAAAATTTCTCAATTTCTTCAACATATTTTTTACAAGATTACCTGTAAAAAATATGTTGAAGTTTATTACGGTCAAACTGGAAATATGGCATTAGAACTGGACAAAGGTTTGACGCTCTGTTTATTCCTGCGAGAGATTTTAACCACCTAATTGATTTTCAAAAGGCCGAGAAAGTTGTATCAAGCAGGTCTGTGGCTGAGAGAAATATTGAATCAAGCTTCAAAAAAAATAATATGATTTTAACGTAATAGTTTAGGGTTATATAAATTAGATTAATTTTTAACTAATAAAATTTGGGAAGAATTAAGCTATGCGTGAAAGAAGGTCGTTGACACTCCCACCTGCATCATCATGGTTGACACTCCCACCTGCATCATCATGGTTGACACTCCCACCTGCATCATCATGGTTGACACTCCCACCTGCATCATCATGGTTGACACTCCCACCTGCATCATCATGGTTGACACTCCCACCTGCATCATCATGGTTGACACTCCCACCTGCATCATCATGGTTGACACTCCCACCTGCATCATCATGGTTGACACTCCCACCTGCATCATCATGGTTGACACTCCCACCTGCATCATCATGGTTGACACTCCCACCTGCATCATCATGGTTGACACTTCCACCTGCATCATCATGGTTGACACTTCCACCTGCATCATCATGGTTGACACTCCCACCTGCATCATCATGGGTTTACACTTTCCCCCCTGCATCATCATGGTTGACACTCCCACCTGCATCATCATGGTTGACACTCCCACCTGCATCATCATGGTTGACACTCCCACCTGCATCATCATGGAGCGAGTGTAATGTTATTTTTTTACAGGTCCTTGATACTGTGTGAAATTACGAAATCCCTTGGAAGTTCACTATTTTTTTCACAGTGGTTGTTTTGCATATAAATCCCCTGTTAATCTATGCTGCCAGACTGAATCAGACTCATGTAAACAGGAAACATCTTGGTCGTTCGGCCGCAGTCCGGCTTGATTGGTCAGAGACCTGGCCTGCGATTTACAGACTGAGGATCGAACCTCAACCAGCCTTGTATTTAGTGTTTGACGCTGGGCTGCCATCACGGGGTGAGGGAACCTTGATACCGATGAAATGCTTTCCAGCTGAGGTATTGGAATTGTCCTTCCTTGAATCAGAGCGATGTATAACCCCTGCGGGCTTGGCGCTTCCACATTAGATTGATAATATTCAGTGGGTGGTAAGATAAACACTCCTTCCGTATGTATTCACTTTTTTTTACGAATCACACGTAATTAGTAATATCAAGGTGACCACCTGTCGACTAGATACCAACTGGTCCACCAAACTCCAGCCGGCCCACCAGACGCCAACCGGCTGATAATACGCTGGCCGGCCGACCACTCAGGCCAAATATTTACAGTGGAACTCTTTGAGCGCGTCTTTAAATACTTCTGGCCCATTAATTACGGCGAGAGCCCCTCCTTAGACCATTTTGCTCCCTGGGATCTTTATGGTGCAGAGAGGCGAGGCTACACTCCACCTGCTGTTCTAAACTCTACTGCCTCCTGTCATAAACCTCATTTTCCCGAGATATACACCGGTGGGTATAATTTTTTCAGAACTGCTGCCATGGGCTTTAAATTTACTTGGAGGAAGGGATAGCGGTAGGAAGGGACGCGAGGAGGAAAGAAATAGCGGATGGGTTGTAGAAAGGATAAAGAAGAAGACTTTCCAAGGATTATGAACACCGGAGGGTTATTAACTAAGAAAAAACCAAGAAAGCCAGGTAATGTGGCTTGCTGTGGTCCTTGGGTTGTCTTCTCTGGACAAGCTGCTAGGTATATTGTTGCTTTATACAGAGGATGCCACGGCGTGTGCAGTATGAGCCCTGCTCCCAGAAATCTATTCAATTTATTGACCAGATCTTGGCTGGTCATAGAGTAGTAGCAAGTTTCCTCCAGGAGAAAAGGGGAACATCATATTTTCAATGAGATCAGGTGGCCTTTACTTGCCTAAACCCAGACATAGCCAGACGCCCACATCTGTCCTCCTCGAGTCAACGTGCTAGGTATGCAAAAATCGCGACACAGGATGCACAGCAACCACGGAGGGATTTGAAAGATAAATCTAGGCCTTTCGTGTTGCAATCAACACATCAGGAGCTTGCAGTGTTACAGAAATGAGTGGGAAGTCCAGGTAGATGCGTTCAAAGGAATTACTCTAGCTATAGCTCTAGTCTAGAGCTATCTTTCAACTCCCCCTGTGATTGTTTTGCATGCTAAGTATCTTGTTTATTGCTAAGCCATGTCTCGAAGCTTGGTTGCTAAGTGTCAATGAACCGCATTCACTGAGCAAACGAGCCGCATGCGGGTCGTGAAACACTTCCTGGTTACTCTAGCAACATAAAATAGCTCGGTTTATCTATCCTAAGAATTTGTATACATTTAGTTAAGTATTCTTCATAGAAAACGACTCTTAAAATGATTCTTATTTCTGATGAATAAGACACACAGGCAACGTTTAGGTATCTTTATATGCCAAAACGTTTCGCCTCTACAACAGACTTCTTCAGCTTCGTAAAAATAAAGGTACACAAGCCTCGCACTTCCATTTTATTCGTGTACTTTTAAGTAGTGTATACCATTAATATGAGACTTACATTGTTACTTATATTATCACATACATACTTATATTGTTACTTGTATATTATTTACAAAAAGTTCGCCGCACTTTCTTAATAATTCATATTATGTTAAGGAACCGTGAGTGAGTTAAGGGTGATTACCTCTCCGCTGAGTACTGGGAGGCTCGGCCTTACAGAGGTGCTTCATCGTGGTATAGCATTATACTGCGCCAGTCAACAACACTTGCTAGCGCAGACTTTGAATCTTTTCACTTCACTATTAAACACTGTTGTTACTTTTCTTTTTATTTTATTTTAAAGATTATTTTACTTCCCCCCCTTCCGTACTATGTCACTTGGGCTTTGTGGAGAGGGTTTCGGGGCTCAACCCCTCTCAGCGGTCCGGTCTGTATCAGGCCTCGTAGTGGATCATGGCCTGATCAACTAGACTGTTACTGCTGGCCGCACGTAAATTAACGTACGAACCAGAGCCCGGCTGGTTGGGCACTAACTTTAGGCGCCTGTCCAGCACCTTAATATCTTTATTTCTACAAGTACATGTACAAGGTATTCTGACCTAGCTGACGTCAATGACATACAACTATATAGAAAGCCCCTTGTTATGCTGAGCATTTCGGACAAATTGTCAGTTTTGTCTCAGGATGCGACCCACACCAGTCGACTATAACACCCAGGTACCCCTTTTACTGATTGATGATCAAGGACATCAGGTGTCTTAACACGTCCTAATATTTCCAGCCGTACCTATCGAGCTACGGGGCAGTGTAATTAGATATTAAATATTTTAGGTCGCTATTTCTCTCTTTAAATGCGTTCCTACATTTTTTATGCACTCTTCAGTTGTTTTTGTTGTTGTTGTTGTTGTTGTTCTTCTTCTTCTTCTTTTCCTTCTTCTTCTTCTTCTTCTTCTTCTTCTTCTTCTTCTTCTTCTTCTTCAGTCCCAGTTATTTTCTTCATTCCGCTAGTAAGTTGCAAACAAAGAGTGTCTACATGAATGTTTGCAGTATCATACCTTCGTGTGATCATGTATAACACAAGTGCGGGATGTCGTAGGACTGACAGTTGTTTGTGAGCCACAACCACGAACGAAAAAAATTACAAAGGTCCAGGTACAGTAGTTAGTGGTTAGTATGCAGGTCTGGTAGCAGTCAGGGAGCACGCTCGACTCCCACAAATTGTGGAATTACACCTGCAACACCTGGGTATCTTTATTACACGTTCAACACCTGGGTATCTTTATTGCACGTGCAACACCTGGGTATCTTTATTACACGTGCAACACTTGGGTATCTTTTTTACATGTGCAACACCTGGGTATCTTTTTTGCACGTGCAACACCTGGGTATCTTTTTTACACGTGCAACACCTGGGTATCTTTTTTACACGTTGCAACACCTGGGTATCTTTTTTACACGTGCAACACCTGGGTATCTTTATTACACGTTCAACACTTGGGTATCTTTTTTACACGTGCAACACCTGGGTATCTTTATTACACGTTCAACACCTGGGTATCTTTTTTACATGTGCAACACCTGGGTATCTTTTTGCACGTGCAACACCTGGGTACCTTTATTACACGTGCAACACCGGGGTATCTTTATTACAATAAGTCCTTTCTAAAATTTTCTCTTATACGTTTAAAGATATGTTTTTTTCATTTACGTTAATGTAAAATTTAATAATTTTATACCAAAAGAATCTTAGAAAACTTACCTAACCTTAATATAACAAGCGCAATTTAATTGGGCCTAATCTAGCTAAATATATTTTAGATAAGTTTACAATAATTTAATAAAAAACAAACACAACGAAATATATTTTTTTCGTTAGGCTCATAATGATTTTTTTTCGAAATTTTTGCATACACAAAATTTTCGCTTGCCTTATTCGACAAGAAGAGCGTTGCTATTTAAGCTAAAATCGCAAGTTTTACCTATTCGCCACGACATTATATATATATATATTATATATATATATATATATATATATAATATATATATATATATATTATATTATATATATATATATATTTTTATTATATATATATATATATATATATATATGTCGTGCCGAATATGTAAAACTGGTCAATTAGCAAGAACTCATTTAAAAATAAGCCATTTCAAAAATTTTCTCTTATACGTTTAAAGATACATTTTTTTTCTTAATGTTGATGTAAAAATTTATAATTTTGCACCAAAAGAATCTTAGAAAACTTACCTAACCTTATTATAACAAGAACAATTTATTTTAGCCTAACCCAGCTAAATATATTTTAGATTTGTTTACAATAATTTAATACTAAACAAACACAGTGAAATGTATTTTTTTCGTTAGGTTCAGAATGATTTTGGCGAAATTATTTTCACTTGCCCTATATGGCAAGATGAGCGTTGCTATTTCAGCCAAGATGGCAAGTTCTGCCTATTTGGCACGACATATTATATATATATATATATATATATGATATATATATTATAATATATATATATATTTATATATATATATATATATATGTATAATATATATATGTCGTGGCGAATTGTAAATGGTCAGTTAGAAGAACTCATTTAAAATTAAGTCCTTTCTAAAATTTTCTCTTATACGTTTAAAGAATATATTTTTTTGATTAATGTTAATGTAAAAATTTTAATTTTGCACCAAAAGGAACTTAGAAAACTTACCTAACCTATTATAACAAGAACAATTTATTTTAGCCTAACCCAACTAAATATATTTTAGATTTGTTTACAATAATTTAATACTAAAGAAACACAGTGAAATATATTTTTTCGTTAGGTTTCAGAATGATTTTGGCGATATTATTGCATACACAAATTTTCACTTGTCATATATGGCAAGATGAGCGTTGCTATTTAAGCCAAGATCGCAAGTTCTGCCTATTCGGCACGACATATATATATATATATATATAATATATATATATATATATATAATATATAATATATATATATATATATAATATATATATAATTTGTTTACGTGTATTTAGATTGTAGGAAGGCAGAAAAATGAGGGATGTGGAGGGGATGATGGGGTGACGCAGAAAGTGGTAAATTAGGGGAGACAGGGTGAAGAGGATGATGATGAAACAGGGAAGGCGCTTTGAGGATAGGAAGGATGAGGTAGAGAGGGTAAAGAGGAATGTGGGTGAAGAAAGCAGGAGGAAATTGCGAGGGGAAGAGAAAAATGTGGATACCAGAGAAAAAAAAAAGATTGAGGAAAGGGCTAGTTGGAGAAGGGAAAATTGAGAGAGAGAGAGGGAGGGAGGGAGGTAGAGGTAGGTGATACATTAGTAGAAAGGTGAGGCAAAACGTGATCAACACTGAAACAAGGGTAAGGCAAAGAAATAAAAGTTACTGCAGTAGGAAGGTGCCTCCCTCGCTGGTATATATGGTGAGGTCGTCAACCAAGCTCTATAATTTACCCTAATAATATCTGGCGATTACTATTATTATTCTCAAATTATAAAAGATCTTTCATCTTGATCTTCTGACGATTCTTTTGATAAAAGTATTCTTCTCCTTCCTTCCCAACACACTGTGAAGAATCCCAGTGTTTTTGTCTCAGCAGTTAACAATATTTTCGTGTATTTTTGAGGATTTTAATAGAATTTTTAGGAATTTTAATTTTGTTCCGCCAAAACTAACATTTTTTTATATAAAAGGCAGTAATTTAAAGTGCCTAATTTTAGGCTTTAATGAACTTTTCAAATTTCATTTTTTTTTTTTGCTATATTGTTGAAGTCACGGTTTGAGACAAAATTTAGCTTTTCATAACATTGACTCGACCCAATTACTTTATTATTTCTATATTACACTATACCAATTCATAGTACTGCATTGTAGCGTTCTGTATGCAGATACTGGATAATCTATGGTGCTATAGTGAGGGGATACTCTGCTGTATCAGGAAGTATTAAGTACTATGGTGCCATGCTGTATTAGGGACTACAGTGACATGTTGACATTGTTTTATTATTTTGATTAAGGTGAGAGTATTTGTCAAATTGTCTTCTGGGAATGGGGTATGGTCTTATGGGGTATGGTCTTATGGGGTATGGTCTTATGGGGTATGGTCTTATGGGGTATGGTCTTATGGGGTATGGTCTTATGGGACGACAATGGTCTAATGGGAATGCTATGGAATTTTTCAACACTGTTTTTGGAATAAAAAAATGTTTCATATTTTTTTCCATTTTTATTTCAAGTTGGTTTTACAATAGATCTTACCCTTTCTTCCTCCCTTATCCACTCTCCTCTACTCTTATCCACTCTCCTCCACTCTTATCCACTCTCCTCTACTCTTATCCACTCTCCTCCACTCTTATCCACTCTCCTCCACTCTTATCCACTCTCCTCTACTCTTATCCACTCTCCTCTACTCTTATCCACTCTACTCTTATCCACTTCCTCTACTTATCCACTCTCCTTTTTTTTCCCCCCAAAAAAAAATTTTTTTTTCCCCCTTTTAAAAAATTTAAAAAAATTTTTTAAAAAATTTTTTTTAAATTTAAATTTAAAATTTAAAAAAAAAAACTTTTTTTTAAAAACCCTTTAATTTTTTACCCTTTTAAATTTTCCCCCATTTTTTTTTTTTCTATTTTTTTCCCCCCTTTTAAAAATTTTTTTTTTTTTTTAAAATTTTCTTCCTTTTCCCATTTTAAAACCCCCAATTTTTTCTCCCTTTACATTTTTAATTTAGGATTTTAATGTTTTTAAAAATTTTCGAAAATTTTAAAAATTTTTAAATAATTCCTTATTAAAAAATTTTTTTAAACTTTTTTATTTTTTTTTTTTTTTTTTAAAATTTCCCTTTAAAATTTTTTTTATTCTTTTGATCCCTTTTATTTTTTAAATTTCTTATTTTTTTTCCAAATTTACATAACTTTTTTTCCCTTTTTTTTAATTTTTTTTTTTTTTTTTTTTAAATTTTTTAAATTATTTTTTTTTTTTTTTTTCCCTTTTTTCCCCCCTTTTTTTCAAAATTTTTCTTTTTTTCCCCTTTTCCCCCCTTTTTTTTTTTTTTCTCTTTCCCTTTTTCCCCCCCCCCCCCCTTTTTTTTTTTTTTCCCCCCCTTTTTCCCTTTTTTTTTTTTCCCCCCTTTTTTTCCCCCTTTTCCCCTTTTTCCCATTTTATTCCATCCCCCCTTTTAAAACCCCCCCTTTTATTTACCTTTTAAAAATTTTTTAATTTTTTTTTTTTAAAATCCCCATTTAAAATTTTAATTTTCCCCCCCCCAAAATCCAAAAAAAAATTTTTTTAATTTCCCTTCCCCTTTCCCCTACCTAACCACTCCCCTTTACCTTTATCCGAACTACTTTATCACTCTCCTCACTCTTATTCCAACTCATAAATTACTCTATCCACTTTTAAAATCCCATCTCACCTTACATTTACCCTTATACACTTTTAAAATTTATTTAATCATCCCAATCTACATTTTTATCTACATCTCCTCTAACTCTAATAACTTTTAATTATCCCTCCTCTAATTTTAACCTCTTCCTCCTCTTATCCCCTCCTTAAATCTTTCATCTCTACATTTAACCAAACTCTCCTACTACTCTTAATCCAATCCTCTACTCAATATCCCCACTACCCTACTCTTTCATTTCAATCTTATTAATCTCCACTACTCTAATACCCCCAAATTCCTTCCCCCAATCCCTCTCTTCAAATCCCTACATCTTATGCACTTTCTAACTACTATCCACTCTCCCTCTACTCTTATCCACTCTCCACCATACCACTCCCCTACTTTTAATCCAACCTCCTCACACTTACCCAAAAACCTCCCACTTTATCCAACTCCCTTTACTCTTATCCACTCTCCTCACCTATCAACTCTCCTCTACCAAATCCACTCTCCACTTTAACTCTACTCTCCACTCTCCTCTAATTTAAATCCACACTCCTCCCCCTACCATAACCCCTCTCCTCAAACCTTATCCACTCTCCCTTAAAAACTCTTATCCACTCTCCTCTCCTAATCCACTCTTTACCCTTTCACTCTACTCTTATCCACTCTCCTACTCTTATCCACTTACTCCTCTACCCTCAACCCCTACTCTATATCACCTCAACTCTTATCCCTCCCTCTACCTTAATCCATCTCCTCACTCTTATCCACTCTCTCTATCATCTTTCACTCTCCTACTCAAATCATAAACCACTCATCCCTACTATCCACTCTCCTCTATCCTATCCAACTCACCTCTACTCTTATCCCCCTCTCCATTAACCACCTCTTCACTTTTATCACTCACCTACCTTCACCTCTACCTTATCCACTCTCTCCTTATCCCCCTCTACCTTATCCCCTCACCACCACTTTTAAATTCCCACTCTCCTCTACCTTACCACTCTCCTCTACATATCCACTCTCCTCTACTCTTATCACTCTCCTCACCCCTTAATCCACCCCCAACTCTTATCCACTCCCCTACTACTACACACCACTCCTCACTTTATCCACCTCCCACACTTATCCCTCTCCTCCATCTTATCCACTCTCCCCATCTTATCCACTCTCCCTACTCTTATCCACTTCCCCTCTAACCTTCACCTCTAACCTTACCACTCTCCTCTACTTTTAAACCACCCCCCTTCACTCTTACCAAACCTTCTCATCCAACCCCCACTCTATCCACTTCTCCTCTACTCTACCACCCCTTCTACACTTATCCACTCTCCCACCTATCCACTCTCCTCTACATTTAATCCCTCATCACACTACTCTATCCACCCCTCACTCTACCACCCCCACTCACCCCTCCCCACTCACCACCCCTCACTCTTATCCACTCTCCTCTACTCTTACCACTCATTAATCCACTCTCCTCTACTCTTATCCATCTCCTCACTCTTATCACTTCCCTACTCTATCCACTCTCCTCAACCTATCCCACCTCACTCTACACTAAACCCCCACTCTCCTCTACCTATCCACTCATCCTCACCTTATCCACTCTCCCACAATCATCCACTCTCCCAAACCTTATCCACCCCCTTACTCATCCACTCTCTAACCACTCTCCACTACCTTATCCACTCTCCTCAAACACTCCTCTACTCTTAATCCACTCACCTTTACCAACTCATCCACCTTTTCCTCTACCTTACCCACTCTCCTCCACTTTTATCCACTCTCACAACCTATACTCTCTCACCTTATCCACTCCCCACTCCTTAATCCACTCTACACATCCAATCACCACTCCTCTACTCTTAACCCAAACCCCTCATTCACCAATAATCCCTCACCTATACCACTCTCCTCACTCTTATCCACTCTCCACTTCCTTCACTCTACCACTCTAATCCACTCCTCCTACCTTTCCACCTCCTCCACTATCCACACTAATTATCCACTCTCCTACTTTTAAATCCACTCAACTTTTACCACTACCCTCACCTTATCCAATCTCCTCAACTCTTATCCACTTTTTCCTCTACTCTAATCCACTTCACCAACAAATCACACTCACATTTCCACCCTCAACTAACTCCCCTCTATATCCACTCACCTACCTTTCCACTACCACTCACCCACTCTAATCTACCATTCCTCTACCATCCATATTAACCCCCTCTCCTCTACTCTTATCCCCCCCTCTCTCTTACCCACTCTCCTCTACTTTTATCCATTCCTCTACCTTATCCACTCTCCTTCCCTTTAAATCCACTCTCCTCCTTTTACTCATCTCTCTACTCTTATCCACTCTCCTCTACTCTTATCCACTCTCCCCCACTCTTATCCACTCTCCTCAACTTTTTATCCACTCTCTTCCATTACACTCTCCTCCACTTTATCTCAACCTCTCCTCTACTCTTATCCCCACTCTCCTCTCCCTCTACCACCCTCTACTCTTATCCACCTCCTCTACCTATCCACTCTCTCACCTTATCCACTCTCCTCCACTTTTATCCACTCTCCCCCCCATACTCTTCCACTTTTTCCCTCTACTCTTATCCACTCTCCCCCACCTTTCCACTCTCCTCTACTCTTATCCACTCTCCTCTACTCTTACCCCACTCTCCTCTACTCTTATCCACTCTCCTCCACTCTTATCCACTCCCTTACTCTTATCCACTCTCTTATTTTACTCTCTCCATTTAAACCACTCCCCCTTACCTTATCCCTTTTTACTCTTATCCACTCTCCCCACCTTTAATCTCCTCTACTCTTTCCCTTCCTCTCTCATACTTCCCCACTCTTTTCCCACTCTCCTCTACTTTTTTCCCACTCCCTCTATCTTATCCACTTCCCCCACTCTTATCCACTTTTAAATTTATACCCCCCCTTACCTTTACCAACTCCTCTCTTTATCCACTCTTTACCTATACCTCTTATTTTATTTTTATTTACCCAAATCCCCTATTTAATCTTATCCACTTCCTCTATCCCAACCACTCTCCTTACTCTTACCATCTCCCCCCCTTTACCCACTCTTTACTCTTTATCCACTCTCCCACTTTTTTTCCACTTTTCCTCTTCTTATAAATTTCCCTTTTTTCCCCATCTCCCCCATTTACCCACTCCCCCCACTTTTACCCCTTCTCTTATCCACTCTCCTCTACTTATCCATCACCCTCTCCTTATTCCCCCCACTCTTATCCACTCTCCTCTTCCTCTTTTTCCTTCCTCTACTCTTATCCATTTTCCCCTTACTCTTCCACTCTTTTTCCCCCTCCCCCCCTTCTCCCTTTAAACCTCCTCTATCTTATCATCTCCCCACTCTTACACTCCCCTTACTTTATCCACTCTCCCCCACTCTTATCCATCTCCTCTACCTTATCCACTCTTTTTCCTTATCCACTCTCCCCCACTTTACCCACTCTCCTCTACTTTACCACTTCCTCCCTCTATCCACTCTCCTCCCTCTTATCCACTCCCTCCCCCTTTTACCCCCCAATCTCCTCCACTTTACCACTCTCCTCTACTCTTATCCCCTCTCCTCACTCTTATCCACTCTCCTCCACTTTTATCCCTTCCCCTCTACTCTTATCCACTCTCCTCACCTTATCCACCTCCTCACTCTTATCCACTCTCCTTTTCTTTCCACTCTCCTCTACTTTACCCCCCTTCCTCTTCTCTTATCCACTCTCCCCCACTCTTTTCCACTCTCCCCCATCTTATCCACCCCTCCTCTTATCCACTCTCCTCTACTCTTATCCACTCTCCTCTACTCTTATCCACTCTCCTCCACTCTTATCCACTCTACTACTTATCCACTCTCTCTTCTTTTTCCACCCCTCCTCTACTCTTATCCACTCTCCTCTACTCTTATCCACTCTCCTCTACTCTTATCCACTCTCCTTACTCTTATCCACTCTCCTCTACCTTATCCCTCTCTCCCTCTTATCCACTCTCCTTCACTCTTTTCTATTCTCCTCCACTCTTAGCCGCCCCATTTGATATTTATCACTCTGTTCCTTTCTTATCAAACCACTTCCTTCTTATTCACTCGCATTTTATCCATTTCTCATCTTTTCACTTTATTTCTCCCTTTTTCCACACTTCATTTTTTCTATTTTTCTCCACCTTTATATCCCCCGTTTTCCCCCTCTATTGTCCCCATTACCCCCCTCATTCTATTTCCTCCCACTTTCCCCCCATGCCTCCCAAACCTCTTTCCCCTTCCCACCCCCTCCCCTTCTCTCAATCTTACACCTCATCCGTCAGTGACTGTGTTTCTGCCCACAGTCAAACCTCTCTATCATTTCAATTGTGAGGGAATTTCTGTTAATAATGACCTATTGTGGTGTGTGTGTGTGTGTGTTTTAAATATTACATTATGTTTTATTGTTGTTTAGATGTATCAGAAGAGAGCCTGGACATACTTTCCTGGGTTAAGATAATTTAATCCAGGTGTGTCTTTGGTGGGGTACTGTTTTACTGTGATCCAGGAGTTTTGTAGTTGATGGTGTATGTTTGTACTGTGATCCAGATTATGTAGTTTTGATGGCGGGGACTGTTGTACTGGTGATCAGGGGTATGTAGTTGATGTGTGTACTGTTGTACTGTATCAGGAGTATTTAGTTGATGGTGGTACTGTTGTACTGTTGATCCAGGAGTATGTATTGATGGTGTACTGTTTTACTGTGATCCAGAAGTATTAGTTTTGATGGTGGTACTGTTGTTTCTGGTTCAGGAGTATTTAGTTGATGGGGTACTGTTTTGTACTGTGATTCCCGGAGTAATGTAGTTGATGGTGGTAATGTTTGTAATGTGATCCAAGTATGTCGTTGATGGTACTTTTCACTGTGATCTGTAGTATGTAGTTGATGGTGGTACTGTTGTACTGTGATCCAGGGTAATGTAGTTGATGTGTGTACTGTTGTACTCTGATCCAGGAGTATGTAGTTGATGGTGGTACTGTTGTACTGTGATCCAGGAGTATGTAGTTGATGGTGGTACTGTTGTACTGTGATCCAGGAGTATGTAGTTGATGGTGGTACTGTTGTACTGTGATCCAGGAGTATGTAGTTTATGGTGGTACTGTTGTACTGTGATCCAGGAGTATGTAGTTGATGGTGGTACTGTTGCACTGTGATCCTGGAGTATGTAGTTGATGGTGGTACTGTTGTACTGTGATCCAGGAGTATGTAGTTGATGGTGGTACTGTTGTACTGGATCCAGGAGTATGTAGTTGATGGTGGTACTGTTGAACTGTGATCCAGGAGTATGTAGTTGATGGTGGTACTGTTGTACTGTGATCCAGGAGTATGTAGTTGATGGTGGTACTGTTGTACTGTGATCCAGGAGTATGTAGTTGATGGTGGTACTGTTGTACTGTGATCCAGGAGTATTTAGTTGATGGTGGTACTGTTGTACTGTGATCCAGGAGTATGTAGTTGGTTGCGGTACTGTTGCACTGTGATCCAGGAGTATGTAGTTGGTGGCGGTACTGTTGCACTGTGATCCAGGAGTATGTAGTTGGTGGCGGTACTGTTGTACTGTGATCCTGGAGTATGTAGTTGGTTGTAGTACTGTTCTTGTTGCTGCTCCTCCTCCTCTTTGTCCTATTACTCCTGATACTGATTCTGCTCATGTTACTGCTCTTTTTTTCTATTGTTGCTCATGTTACAGCTTCTGGTTTCATTGTTACTGTTGTTTCCACTGCTCCTGTTCCTTTTTTACTGTTGCTGATGATTCTTCCCCTCTTCATCCCCCTCCTCTCCCTCCCCATCCCCCTCCTCCTCTTTCTGCTGCTTCTGTTTCTATCGTTATTCTTTTTACTAGTACTACTACTACTTCTTGCTGCTGCTGATATTAATTATTTGGTTAAAGAAATTTTAAAATTCCAGATTTTAAGTTTGCCTTGTTAACGCATTCAATAAAAACTTTAGAAATTTCCATTATCTGATGAATTTAAAACGAAAATCCGCACACGCAGTAAACCTTTTCATTTATAATGCAAACCTCAACATGTATTTTTTCCTAACTTTTTTTTTTTTTTTGTCCTATGCGAGATTTGCATTTTTGTGGATTTTGGGACTCAGTGCATAGCATAAACCAGCGGAAATATTTCACAGTTTATTGAAATTTGGTAATTTATTAAATAAATGAATTTATATTTATATTTTTTACTTGAAATTATGTACACACACTATAAACAACAGTCCAAGTGTCTACGAACAAGTGCCTTTAACAAGTAGTAACTACTGTAACTACTACTAACTAGACACAAACACACCAGATCAGTTGTCTTTTGACGAGTGTTTTTGACACTCGGTAATTACTTGTTTGTATATGTCGTGCCGAATAGGTAAAACTTGCTATTTTGGCTTAAATAGCAACGCTCGTCTTGCCGAATAAGGGAAGCGAAAATTTGTGTATTTAATATTTTCGCAAATGCGATTCTGAACCTAACAAAGAAAAATATTTTTCATTGTGTTTGTTTATTATTAAATTATTGTAAACTTGTCTAAAATATATTTAGTTCGATTAGGCTAAATTAAATTGCGTTTGTTATAATAAGGTTAGGTAAGTTTTCTAAGGTTCTTTTGGTACATAATTATTAATTTTTACATTAATTTACACGTATAAGAAATTTTTTTAGAAAGGACTTAATTTTAAGTGAGTTCTTGTTAATGGACCAGTTTTACCTATTAGGCACAATATGTGGTGCCGTAGTGTATACATGTAGGCGCCAGTGAGGTATATACGACAGATTTTAATATTTCAGTGATTTACTTTATAATTAATACACATTTCCATATATTTTACAAGCTCCAGCACATTAGCTTGGACAGTGTCTGGTAATAATGTTAATCGTGATACGCACGACTCTCTTGTTATGATTGCCATGACTCCTTCCCATTACAAAATTTATCTGCCTATGGCATTTCCTACCCCTAATTTTGCAACACCATGTTATCTTTAATGGTGAGATATTTCGCCTGCATATCAGGCCTTATTTTCAATCTTTCACAGACACACAATGAAGGAGTCTTTCTTAATAAAGCCAGAAGAACAAGTGGTGAGATTTAGTAGTTGCAAACGTTGTCACAAGTGGGGGGCGGGGACCCCACTAGTGGAATTAAGTCGTGCCCCTAAAGTTAGCAGTAGAGTCGTAGAAGATATCTTCTGTACCTCTCCATGGTTAATTTCTGGCTCACCTTACGGGCATAACCTAATATCAGTAGTGGGTCCCGTCCACCTTTTACCATGTCTAAAACTGCCGCATCTCGCCACCTCGTCCCATGACTCCACTCTGCAGGCCTCCGTCATCTTAATGTATTAAAGTGGAAAAAATTACTACCCAGGCGAAACGTGTCTCCAGGAAAGATAACCATGTGTTGCACATGTGTTGCCCATGTGTTGCACATGTGTTGCCCATGTGTTGCACATGTGTTGCACATGTGTTGCCCATGTGTTGCACATTTTTGCTTATCAACTGGTCGGTATTATATACCCATGATCTAATGATCCCACCGCTACCCAAAAATTCTGACCTTTTCCTCCCTTAATTCCCACCTCTGCCTCGCTTAATTCCCACCTCTGCCTCGCTTAATTCCCACCCCTGCCTCGCTTAATTCCCACCCCTGCCTCGCTTAATTCCCACCCCTGCCTCGCTTAATTCCCACCCCTGCCTCGCTTAATTTCAACCCTGCCTCGCCTAATTCCTACCACTGCCTCCTCCTGATTCCCACCCCTTCCTCCTATCCCTTGCCTTGCCTAATTTCCACCCCTGCCTCTCCTAATTCCCACCCCCACTACCCCCCCACACACACATCTACCTACCTACCTACCTACCTACCTACCTTCCTTCCTTCCTTCCTTCCTTCCTTCCTTCCTTCTCAGATTATATCTATCTTCACCTCACTTCCTACCCTCAGTCTTCCCTCCCCTAATTTCCCATACTATTCCCTCTTTCCCATACTGTTCCCTCTTTCCCATACTGTTCATTCTTCTTCATACTGTTCATTCTTCCTCATACTGTTCCCTCTTCCCTTGCCCAACAGCTCCTACCCTCTGTGAGGTGGGTGAAGAACAGGGGCAAGAGTGCTGCAATCTTTACCTGTAATACCCTTACTGTTGGGCGAAACATAGTAAAGCAAAGTTGATATCTTACAAACTGTAGCCGATATCTTACATATTGTAGTTGATATCTTACATACTGTAGTTCATATCTTTCTTACTGTAACTGATATCTTACATAAGGTAGTTGATACTTCTCGCTGTGCAGTGGGCACAATAAGAGAACGTTGTATCATCATCCGTGGTCTTAGATCGTTCAACATCTTATTAGAATATGTCAGAAACAACTTGGAATCTGTCTTAAAGAGGAAACTGGACAAGTATCTTCAGGTGACAGATAAACCAGGCTGTGATGTATATGTTTGTCAGTGGGGTATCAGCAGCAACAGACTGGTTGACCAGGCAAATACCAGACAAGCCTGGCTCTGGGTCGAGGTCAGGGAATAGAAAAAAAATCTCGAAACTCATCACGGGTATAGTTTAGGTTGGACTGGGTTGTAGTGCGTTGAGAAAAATTAAAGACTCCATTGAGTTCACTCTACATTACAGTCACATCATCACTGTTACATACCAGAGTCGCAGTTTAACATCTGACTGTCTAACTCACAGTAATGTTACTGACTTTGATTAGGAGGGTCACCCATGCGGGTAGACCCTCATTTCCTAGACCTGTAATTTAATATATATATATAATATATATATATAAATATATAATATATATATATATATATATATATATATATTATATATATATAAAAATATATAATATATATAATCCCCCCCTCTCTCTCTCTCTCTCATAACCTACCATCTCGACAATGGATCACAATATATCTACCTACGTACCATTATCGCCACCATTAATCACTGGAGCAGCAGCAGTAGCGGGTGAATAGTAACAACAGCAACGCGTGAACCACAACAGCACCAGTAGGATAGGCTGTACAGCCTACCGCAGAGACAATATTAGCTGTGTACTCTGTCGATGCTGCTTCTGATGTTAGTAAAGCTGTTGCTGATGCAATTATTACTTCTGTTGTTGCTGTAGCTTACTGCTGCTTGTGCTGTTATTGAATCCGTTGTTACTACTGCCTCCGTTACTGCTACTGCTTTTGCTGCTGCTACTTCCTCCGCAGGTACTTCTACTACCGCTGCTTGTGTTGCAGTTGCTGCTGCTGTGGTTATTTTTTACTCTGAGCAAGTGCAGTAACAGCAGTTACAGTAGTAGCAGTAACAGCAGCAGCAGTAATAGTAATAGTAGGAAAAGGAGCAGTACCAAAATAGGTATCAGTGTGTCAGGAAACTCCAACATTATTAATTTCATCGGGAATATTAGCACCAGAGGTAGCAGTAGCAGGAAGGGGCAGGAAAGTAGCAGGTGCGATAGAAGCAGCAGGATCAGTAGGGACAGGAAAGTAGTAGCAATAGAAGTAGCAAGATCAGCAAGGGCAGGAAAGTAGCAGAAAATGCACTACAAGTAGCAAGAGCAGCAGGGGCAGGAAAAGTAGCAAAAGAGAAAGTAGTAGCTGTAGCAGGAACAATAAGGGCAAGAAAAGTAAAAGGAGCAGCAAGGGTAAGAAAGAGGAAAGTAGTAGAAATAGCAGAAGCAGTAACAGCAAGGGCAGAAAAAGTAACAGTAGCAGCAAGGACAGGAAAAGTAAAAGGGGCAGGAAGAGCATCAAGGGTGGAAAATGCAACAGCAGTCGTAGTAGCAGCAAGGTTAGCAAGGGCATACAAAGTAGCAGAAGCAGCAAGGGCATGCAAGGTAGCAGAAGTAGCAGGAGCAGCAAGGGCATGCAAGGTAGCAGAAGTAGCAGGAGCAGCAAGGGCATGCAAAGTAGTAGGAGCAGCAGCTGTGTATTAAATGGGTTGTCAGAAGTCAGATATTACGTAACCAATATAACAGACTGGCTGAGACCAGGTGTAATGTAAACATTTCTCTCTCTCTCTCTCTCGCTCTCCTCTCCTCTCTCTCTCTCTCCTCTCTCATCTCTCTCTCCTCTCTCTCTCTCTCTCCTCTCTCTCTCTCCTCTCTCTCTCTCTCTCTCTCTCTCTCCCTCTCTCTCTCTCTCTCTCTCAATCATAATATTTTTTTCTTTCGTTTGCTATATAGTTTCGTGCATTTTCATCATCGTCAGTATTATTAGAATCACTATCACTATCACCACTATCACTATCATAACCACTATCACCATCACTGTCATCTTCACAGTCACCACTATCACCATTAGCACCATCACTCACAACCCAGTGAAGCACAACTTCATCTTATAACCTGAAGTTGCCCTCCATTTTCCTTGATCAAAACAAGGTTACCTGCCATCCCCCAGGGGGCGCATAACAACCCCCCCAAAGGGGTTTTAGTGCCACCCATGAGGTATGACACTGGTGATCCCACAGGAATGGGGGGTATTAACACATGCGTAAAAATATACTCCACCC
Source organism: Cherax quadricarinatus (assembly GCF_026875155.1). Taxonomy (NCBI): domain Eukaryota; kingdom Metazoa; phylum Arthropoda; class Malacostraca; order Decapoda; family Parastacidae; genus Cherax; species Cherax quadricarinatus. Next base: position 17,124,830 of record NC_069427.1, read on the forward strand.
TTTGATATTATATATTCGTCCACTAGGCAGAACTTACGATTTTGGGCTTAAATACAACGCCATCTCCCAAAGGGAAAGCGAAAATTTGGTATAATATTTTCGCCAAAAATCATTCTGAACCTAACAAAAAAATATTTTTACTGTTTTTTTAGTTTTAAAAATTATTGTAAATAAATCTAAAATAATTTATTTTGGGGTTAGGCAAAAATAAACTCGCTTTTTATAATAATTTTGGGAAAAGTTTTCTAAGTTCCTTTTGGTGAAAAAATTAAAATTTTTTACATCAACATTAATGAAAAAAAATTTTTTAAAAACGAATAAGAAAAAATTTTTAGAAAGGACAATTTTTAAATGAGTTTTTTGCTAACTGCCAGTTTTACATATTGGGCACGACAATATATATATATATATATATATATAAATTATATATAATAAAAATATATAAATATATATATAATATAAAATATGCAATAAGATCACAGAAAAACGGGTGATTTCAAAATATGCAAAACAACCACTCTGAAAGAATGAGAAATTCCAAGCGCTTTCTCTATTCTTTCAGAGTGGTTGTTTTCATATAAAATATAAAAATATATATATATAATATATATATATATAAATATATATATATATAAATATATTTTTTTTTATTATACACCGGCCGATTCCCACCAAGGCAGGGGGCCCAAAAAGAAAAATTTTCAAACCATCATCCCCATCACTTCTTGCCCGAAGGGTGCTTTACACTACAGTTTTTTAAACTGCAACATAAAAACCCCCCCTTCAGGTGCAGGCACTGTACTTCCCCTCTCCAGGACTCAAGTCCGGCCTGCCGGTTTCCCCCCAAACCCCCCATAAATGTTACTTTGCTCCAAACTCCAACAGCACGTCAAGTATTAAAAACCCTTTTGTCTCCCTTCACTCCATCAAACCCCCGCTCACCAGCCTGCTGGAAGTCCAAGCCCCCGCACAAAAAAAACCCCCTTTAAACCCCCCCCCTCCAAAACCCTTCCAGGCCGACCCCCCACCCCGCCTTCCCCTTTCCCCAAAAAACTGATACACTCTTGAAAAATCATTCTGTTTTTCCCCCATTTTCTCTACATGCCGAACCACCTCAACAACCCTTCCCAGGGGCCCCTGGCAACATTTTGGAACCCGCACCTCCCCCTAACTTCCAAAATACAATTCCTCATTAATTTCCCCCACACATTTCCCCCAGACATGACATTCCACTGCTCCAGCCCTTTTCCCGCTGCAACATTCATCACCCACCTTCACCCCATAAAGAGCGTTGGAAAAAATATACTCTCAACATTCCCCTCTTTGCTCCCCCCGGCAAAGTTCTTTGTCTCCACAGACTCCTAAGCACCACCACTCTTTTTCCCCCCATCAATTCTATGATTCACCTCATCTTTCTAGACCCTCCGCTGAACTCCACTCCCAAATACTGAATACGTTTTACCTCCTCCATACTCTCTCCCTCCAATCTGATATATATAATATATATATATATATATATATAAAATATATATATATATAATATATATATATATATATATATATATATATATATATATATACACACACTTTAACGTTTACTTATTTTTCTTCTTCCTCCTCCTCGTATGTCTTTTTTCGTTTCTTCTTCCTCTTTTCCTCTTTGCAACCCCTCTTGTCTCAACCTCTTTCATCATCTTCTCTTTCAACTCCTGTTCCTTTTCAATTATCTCTCTTCATCTTCACTTTCTTCTCTACTTTCAATTTCTCCTCTTGTGCCTGTTTTTATCTTTTTCGTCTACTTTCTTCATCTTCATTTCCTTTTCGTTTTCTGTTTTCCTGGTCCTCTTCTTCCTCCTCCTCTTCCATAAATTCCCACATATTAAAACAAACATTTACCAATCAGTGCTCTCACAATTAAATGAACGTTTAGGACAAGGAGAGAGAGAGGGGGATTAGCGAGAGAGAGAGAGAGAGAAGGGGGGGGGGGGGGGGGGGAGGGGAGGGGGGGAGGAGGGACGGCGAAGTGATAAAGAGAAAAAGATGAGGATATAAGAAAGTTGAAATGGCAAAGAAATGGAGAATTGCGTGCTTAGGCTGCAAGGAATGGATGACTGTTACAGGGAAGAGAAGAGATGGGGAGAGGGGACGCCATAGTGGATAGGGGCAGAGGAAGCTACTATTCTCACTGACAAAGTTTGATTGCGTCATCTCCTATTAGACCTAATAGTCTGGCAGACACTGGGTTCAACTTTCTTTTTTGGCATCAAAAGTTTATTTTCCCTTCGTGCTTTACTGGACGCCTCCCGTCACTCATAACCCCTCCCCCTCCCGGTTCCTCATTCACCCTTACAATCTGAATCTCGCTCTCACCCTCATCATCCTTCCTCACACTCCTCAAGTCACTCTTTTTACCCCCCTCCTTTACCTACTCTCACCATCTCAAACTCTCCATCTCGCCTCCCTCTCTAACCGTCTACGTGCATCTGGCCCCTTTCCCTTTGATGCCTCCACCACAGCCACCCCCATCTCCCCAACCTAATTTCGGATCCTCCCAAGGGATACACGATATGAAGGAATTCCTTGGCCTATTAGCAGCGATGCTGCACCAGCAGACCTGCTGGTACAGTCTCTGCCACAGAGCTGCTGGTACAGTCTCTGCCACAGAGCTGCTGGTACAGTCTCTGCCACAGAGCTGCTGGTACAGTCTCTGCCACAGAGCTGCTGGTACAGGTCTCTGCCACAGAGCTGCTGGTACAGTCTCTGCACAGAGCTGCTGGTACATCTCTGCCACAGAGCTGCTGGTACAGTCTCGCCACAGAGCTGCTGGTACAGTCCTCTGCCACAGACTGCTGGTACAGTCTCTGCCACAGAGCTGCTGGTACAGTCTCTGCCACAGAGCTGCTGGTACAGTCTCTGCCACAGAGCTGCTGGTACAGTCTCTGCCACAGAGCTGCTGGTACAGTCTCTGCCACAGAGCTGCTGGTACAGTCTCTGCCACAGAGCTGCTGGTACAGTCTCTGCCACAGAGCTGCTGGTACAGTCTCTGCCACAGAGCTGCTGGTACAGTCTCTGCCACAGAGCTGCTGGTACAGTCTCTGCCACAGAGCTGCTGGTACAGTCTCTGCCACAGAGCTGCTGGTACAGTCTCTGCCACAGAGCTGCTGGTACAGTCTCTGCCACAGAGCTGCTGGTACAGTCCCTGCCACAGAGCTGCTGGTACAGTCCCTGCCACAGAGCTGCTGGTACAGTCCCTGCCACAGAGCTGCTGGTACAGTCCCTGCCACAGAGCTGCTGGTACAGTCTCTGCCACAGAGCTGCTGGTACAGTCCCTGCCACAGAGCTGCTGGAAACAGTCTCTGCCACAGAGCTGCTGGTACAGTCTCTGCCACAGAGCTGCTGGTACAGTCTCTGCCACAGAGCTGCTGGTACAGTCTCTGCCACAGAGCAGCTGTGATGTAAACACCAACAGCTGGATCACGAGGCAGGTCACCTTCGCTGATGCCTGACGTTAATGAGTCCAATTTTATAACCTCGTTAGTCAAGGTAGATTTGTATTTCTGGCGCAGTACGTCACAGTACTCAGTGTCAGCAGGGAGGAAGTGGAGTACACAGGAATAGCAAGATAGTAGAAAACCACATAGTCTATATCAAGACTAACTGATGTGGATTTACTACGTTTTTCAACCTTTTTACCCTGGCTAAATCCTTGAAATAGTTTTCATATCTTTGGGAACTCCTACTAAAAAAAATATTGTATATCATTAATATCTTTTTCTCTTTTATAAACTTAAAGTTCATAAGGAAAATATATTTTTCTGATAACTGGTTTAAGCAGTTATCAGTTCATTGACATTGAAAAAATAATTGAAATCAAACTGCCTGTTCAGGTTATAATAATAATAATAATAATAATAATAATAATAATAATAATAATATCTTTATTTCTACAAGTACCTGTACAAGGTATACAGTCCTAGCTGACAACAATGACATACTACTATAGAGAAAGCCGATTGTTATGAGAGCTTTCGGGCAAATTGGTAAGTTTTTTCCCGGGATGCGACCCACACCATCACAAACCCCAAAACTCATGTGTTAGGAAATAGAAAACCCGGTGTAAGGAAACACGTCCAGTATTTCAAAACCCTCGCCGAGAATCGAACCCGGACACTCGCCGGGAAAGGGAGACTTTAACCACTGGGCCCAGGGGGCACCGTTAAGACTAATTATTATACCAAGAAAATCCGTAGTATTAAAAACATTACGAAATGGTTAAACAAAAATTACTCAAAAAAGCTTTTTTTTACCCCGATTCCCTATTTTTCACTATTTCTCTCGGAAACCCCAGCGACCTCTCGCGGAACCGGGGGTTCCCAAGCCCTCACTTAGAAACCTGGCACCGGCTTTCTGTACCGAGGTTTGGGGGGAAGATGGGAGGAGAGGGGACGTCGTGGGTTTAGCATACGGGTGAAGCCCAAAAAATGTTTTCTTTAATAGTGTAAGAAAATTTAAATTTTGGGGTCAAAGATAAACGACATCATGGCCCGAGTTCTCTGGGTTAGGCGGCCCCGGCGTGTCTCTCTCTGCCCCCCTCCCCCTTTCCCTAAGGTTTTAAAAGAATTTTATTTCGATTTCGAAGACCTCGACTATCTCCCTGTTCCGATCTGGTTTTTGGGGTAAATTAAAAGGGCGTCTGCCAGGAAAAATTCTGAGGAAAAATACCACAAAATATTAAAAGAAGCTACATGCTCTTGGTTGTTGAGGTTTTTATGTGTGTGTGTGTTGTGTTGGGTTTTTTTTTTCGCGCGTGTGGTGGTGATGAGTTAGGATACATAGGTGGGGGTCAGAGATAGGGTTTACGCTCCGTAAAGAACAGCAGGGGGAGTGTTAACGGGCGCGCTGGGCTAATACTTTCCAAATTTTTTTGGGTTTCCCGTTGACCCCAGTCATTATAAACTTAGGAAAACAACTTCCTCCCCCCATTCCCCCTTCCTATCCTACACTAAGCCAAAAGGGGTACCATGTCTTTTTTTGAGAGAATCTAGAATTTGTTGATACTCTAGAATCTAAAATTTTTGTATCGCCCTCACTTTTTCCTCATCCTCATATCGAATAGAGATGTAAACCAAAACACATCCTCAAATAATTAATTAGGTCTTCCGGGGGGTCACAAATAAAATTTTGGCCAAAAGATAATGGGTGTTCTTTGAAAACGATTTCAGTTACTCCGCTGGGGGAAAAAAAAAAAAATTAAAGATGAAATCGGGATAAAGAACCCAAACCACACACTTTAGAGATGAGGATGAAACGAGGGATTTTAAAATTGATAATGCAGCATCACACTAACCATCAGTTTTTCTCTTAAAAACGTAAAGCTTAAACGACTTTTCGGTCCGAAGACATTGACTATCCACTATCAAGGGTTTCCCAGTAAAACTGAAAGACTTTCAAAAGCTGTTGCGGGTTTAAAAGAAGTACAGAAAAGAAAAAGAATGCCAAACTATTTAAAAAACGACATTGTCAGAACGGGGAAAAGATAATTGACATCGAGAAAAATCTTTGAGAACAAAATTAAATTTCTTCAGAGGGAAAAGCACAAAAGTAAAAAAAAAAACTTTCGGGAAAGTAAAAAAAATTCATTGGCCAAAATATTACCATAGCGGTGGGGTTCCTGGGGGACATATCAAAATGACATAAATCGATCAGTATAAGAGGGGGGAAAAAATGCAATCAAATCAATCAAGTTTTCCCAGGGGACAGGGGAAAAAAAAATTTTCAGCGGTGAAAAATTCCAGTTCCAAAATGGGAAAAATAAAAAACTCTAAAGGGGTGCGGATAAAAAACACCTTTTTTGAAAAGTTTTTTAAAAACGAAGGAAAGGTAAAGATTTGATTTAAAACATTGGCAGGTAACCTATCTTTAAGAGAACCAAAAAGGCAAATGTACAGAGCCGGGAAAAGTGACGGGTGAAAAATGGGAACTTTTCAAAATAAGAAGATAAATCGACGTGACTTTTTAAACACTTGAGTTTTCTCGGCAAAATTTATTGGTCTTGAGGGTTCCAATTAGCAAAAAAGATATTATAGCAGTAAAATAGTGAAAATTTCTGTATTTTTGGCGGTAATGATGCATTTTACGGGTTGGAAAGGACCAGATATTGAAAGTACTTTCGGAACGAAAATTGAGAGATCCCAAAATATATATATATATATTTAAAAATATATATAAATAAAATATATTTATATATAATTATAAATATATAAAATTTTTAAAATAAAATTATCAAAAATCACAGTAAACGGGTGTTTTAAAAATAGCAAAACAACCACTCTGAAATAATGGGAAAAATTTCCCAAGGTTTTTCGTGCTTTTTCACTTTACAAGGAATAGGAAAGTAAAGACCCAAAGGAAGTAATAAGGGGCCCGGGCCGCACCCATATCAGCCCCCAAAAGGGTTAAACACGTGACGCGGGGCGACCCCAAATTGGTAGTCCTTTTTGGGTAGGTTTTTTTTTGCCTTCATAGAAAGGCAAAGATGAATTAGTCAAACATTTTCTTTCCCAAAAATCCATCTTTACCTTACATGTAGGACTAATAAAAACACACAAACCAAGGAAAACATCAACCTATTTTTTGCCCAAGGGTCATTTTATATAAAAAATCCAAAGGCTTTTGAATTTTGACCCTATTGTTTTCAAAATTTCTAAATTTAAAAGTTAAAAACAACATAGACTTTGGGTTTATAAATTTAAACTCCTTGACTGACGAAATGATTTTAACATGGTTGTTTTGATTTACTTCCTTTTTTACGAAAGTTCCTGTTGATGATTTATTTTAAATTTCTTTTTGAAGAACTCGTTAACTAGATTACCCTTGCCATTCCAAATATCATTAAACTTTTTTAAACTTTTCATTGTTGATGCAAAATTTGTATTTAATGTAAATTTTACCTCAAAGTTTGGGATGGCAATGGGGAAATCCTTTTACCGTTCTTATAAACCATACATGGAATTTTTTGAAACAAGTTTCTTAACACAATCCTCCCTAAAGACAAAAGGTTCAATATTTTATGTATTTTGGGGTCTTATGCCCAAAAAAGTAGAAACACCATTTTTCCCTTTGGAAAAAATTTAAAAAGCTTACCCATTCATAAACTTAAGTTGATTTGAAGAAAAAAACCATTGCCTTTCTAATTTTTTTAATTATTAAGGTAAAAAGAATTTAAATTTAAAATTTAAGAAAACCTACAAATAACTGTCCTAGTCCACTAATATTCCTCCATCAAAAATAGGGTCAAACTGCTGTTTTTCACAATGTTTTTTTAGGCTTTACAAATTTTTAGTCCGGTTCATGATAGGGGAAAAACCAAAATTTATGAAATAGGGAATGATTAAAAACCCAGAAATGTAATTGATAAATCTTTTTAAAATTGCTAAAAACTTTTTAAATCCAAAAGGACAACCACCTTAATTCAACTAAAAAATGTTGGTTCTCCCTTCCATGAAAAATTGGGTTGATATGCCTTCTCTTCTTAGACTTTAAAATTAAAATTGTTTTCAAAAATCTTGATACGTAAAAAAAAAATTTTGATAAGAATTCCCCCCAAAATGCTGATGGATGGTCTATAAGATTCCTTTTAAAATTTGCGATAAAATTTTTTACGGTAAACGTAAAAACTCGAAATAAAAAATTAAAACAACATAAATATGCTTTTGAACTGGACAAGTTCCAATGCTCTTTTTTCATGGAGAGTTTTTAAACCTTCCCAAATTTATTTTCAAAAATTGAAAAGTAGTACAACAAGTCCCTGGTCACAGGAATATAAATTTAATTTTTTTCAAAAAAAAGCAGTTTTGACAATTGAATATTTCCTTTGGTTTTAAATTTTGATCCATTAAAATTAATAAAATTGGGAAAATTTTAAAATACCTGGACAATAAATTTTTTTTTTTCTTGGGGAGAATAGCTTTTGGGGTGAGTTTGCAAAGGGCCTATCCAATTGGGGCGCCGCGCGTCACGTGTTTAACCTTGTGGGTTTGATAGGAGGTGCTGGCCGGACCCCTTTTTAAAAACTTTTTTGGGGCCACTTTTTAGTTCCTTGAAATTAGTTTCACGAAAACGCTTGGAAATTTTCTTTATTCAGAGTGGTTGTTTTTGCATATAATATAATATTTATATATAATTTTAAAAAATAATAATATTTATAAATAAATATATTATATATTTGATTTTATGTATTAAATTGTGCTGTGTGTGTGTGTGTGGTGTGTGGTGTTTGTGTGTAAAATACTTGGGGCCGGCCCAAATCTACAGTCATAATAACTACAGTGAAATACTGTTTTTAAGATGTAAAAAGTAGACCCATGAACTGTGCTCCTGGCCACAGGCAAGAAAAACCAAATTTTCACCGAAAATTCTGGAGGACTGGTCCCAATCTGAACCAAAATTTTCCCCGGGGGCAGAAAACCGGAGACGGTGAAAAATACATCCTGTGAAAAGCAGGGTTGATAAAAATGAAATAAAAATTTAAATGCAGAGGACAAAGGACCTCAATCCTCCCTTGGGACCTGGGGTAAATTACCAACAGACCCTTCCCAATTTTTACCTGTTCAGTTATTTTCCCGAAAAATCGGGATATTGTACTGGGCAATCCGGTTGATCAGGCCCTCAAACCCCCAACCGGGAATCATGTTTTAAACATGAGGTAATCCCACTAGGCCTGTTTTGAATCTCTTCAACCTCCCCTGAATCCCCCTTTCCCTTTCCCGAAACCCCCCCCTTCCCCCCTTTCTGAAGAAATATCCTTTATTTCCCCCCACCCTAACACTCTTTTTTCCCTTCCCTTTTGGTGCGAGTTAGATCTGCCTAGCCAGGGCCGTAGACCTCCTGAAGTGCTTCACTTAATTGATTTTATGCCATTTTGTCTTGTTTTCTATGATGTTATGTTTCCTTTTCTTTGATTCTTGTTTTTTTTCTTATATGACTTTCTTCATTTTTGTCTTCTGTATGTCCTTCTTTTTAATTATTCTTCTTTCTTAATTGTTTATGTCTTCTTGTTATATTTCGTTTCTTCATTCTATCCTTTGATTCTTTGATGTTATGTAATGCCTTTTTTCCTTTATTTGTTTTCTTCGATGTCCGTGTCTTGATCCGTTGTATCGTCCTTATCTTTGATTCAATCTTGTTTTCATTGATGTTATGTCCTTGATTCTTTGATATCAATGTCTTGTTTCTTTGAGCATGTCTTGTTTCTTTGATGTTATGTCTTGATTCTTTGATATCATGTCTTGATTCTTTGATATCATGTCTTGTTTCTTTGATTATGTCAGGTTTCTTTGATTTGTATGTCATGTTTTCTTGATGGTATATTCTTATGTCTTGCTTTTCCTTCCTTTCCATCAGCCATTAAACACGCCTGCCATGAAACCAAACACGAAAGATTAGATTTAAATCTCTAAAATTGCGTTAAAAAACCATTAAGTGCTGTCTAGTTATAAACGCTGTTGGATTTTTTAGCTTGAAGGTGCCGAGTTTACTCAGCCGAGCTGGCAAACACTCTGAAGTGTTATGGCTTAAATATTTAAAATCACAGCTCTTAGCAAAGCCAGTGATTTTATATCAGTGTGGCTGAGACAATTAGAGGCGTGGTAAAAATATCTGAGATGACCAGACTCGGATAAAAAAAAACTAATTTTGGTGTCAGTGGAGTATGTAGGTGACAGATGTTGGTGGTGGTGGTGCGAGTCCTGGTGTCAGCCTGGTGATGAGGTCTGAAATATGCCAGTGACAGCCTGGTGAGGAAGGATATAAAGGGATACGTCAGTGTCAGTCTGGTGAAGAATCTAAAGGATGCCAGTCTTCATCTTCTAAGGGAGCTGAAAGGCACCCTGGGCGTGCAGCGTGGTAGTTGAGTGTGGGAGACAGATTAGAAGTGCCTTTTCCAAGGACTCATTAAACTTGGGTGACCATAACTTTCTCAGTGACCGTAGTTTCTGGTGACCTCCTTTCTGAGAATCTGCCTTTCTGGGACCCATCTTGTCGACCATTCCTTTGTGCACTTCAGTTAAAGGTTGCTCGTTCATCGTCCTTGATGACCCTAGACACCGCTTGATAAACATCATTGATGTATCACTAGTATCTTTCCCTATCTAATACAACCCACTACCCACCATCCCAATACTGACTCTATCTTTACTATCTACTCTTTCTCGCCATCTATCTATCTCTTTGGCTCTAACTATCTCCATCGCTACCACGTTATCCCAAGACCCCAAGTTAAGTAAAGCCCTGGAAACTTCCGCTTATCAAATCACCAGTAAGCATGCACAGTGTCCTTAAGAGATATTCTTGTCTGTGACACAGCTGGTGCGGGGTTACTTGTGCAAAACATCTTGTGGTCACTTGTTTTGCTGCTGCGCAGTACTGCACGTACCATTCCAAAGCTAAATATTTTCTTTAGTGATGTAAATGAGAGAAACTGGGAGGAATTCACGTTGAATACATGAATCCTGCAGGGAAATACGTGGATCTTCAGTGTGAAATACATGGTCTCAGTGGAAATACACGAGTTCTCAGGGGAACTACTAGATGCTCAGGAAATATCTCTAAAGTGCCACGACTGTTAAACCCACATTGATAGACATTGCATTTCAACTTAGGTAAAAATTAGTGCAAGTTGTTCTCCGTCATGGAACAGGAGGAAGTGCGCCCCACTCACAGCTGCACCTCCAGTCACATCTGCACCTCCAGTCACAGCTGCACCTCCAGTCACAGCGCAACCTCCAGTCACAGCTGGCACCTCCAGTCACAGCGCACCTCCAGTCACAGCTACACCTCTATACTAGTCAGATTAATTTTCCTCATGTTCCTTAAATTCCCAGCCTGTCATATTCATCAGCCAGCAATAAACTATCACGAAAAATACTTTAAATAGTGAAATAATTTTTAAATACCAATCGTACAATATTATTATTATTATTATTATTATTATTATTATTATTATTATTATTAATTATATTGTCTCACGGACTCAAATATTTCAATGGCAGGTAAATCTCTTTGCATTCGCTATACACTTAACTCCACATTTTTGCTTTTTGATACCTTATCACGGATAATATGTATATACTAATTTGTTTTTAGTCAAGTACCTCTTCACAGCACGACACTTACACAGTACTCTTTCACAGCATCGAGACTTACCATTATGAAGTTCCAAAGACACTTCGCCACTGACACTGGCGAACAAACCCGCGATACGGGATAAACTTCTCTTAACATTGGGTTTGTCAAGGATTTATTTGCCTAAGTTTGGGCTAAATCTTGTATTAGTCTCCCGAACTTTTTTTTTTGTTTTTTGTTTTGTTTTCAGCTGTCCATTTAAGGGGATCCACGAACCAATGAAGGGGCAGTGGAGGGAATGTGGAGGTAGAATTTGAAAGATGGAGAAGGAATGGAGAGGGAGGAAAGGATAGGTGAGAATGGAGGATGTAAGAGACGCAAGTTTTTGCCTACACATTCTTTGATTGCTTCTTTCGTTCTCATTCCTTCTCACCACACTTCACCCTTCCTCCTCATCTTCTTCACCGCACTTCTCCCTTCCTCCTTATTCCTTCTCACCGCACTTCTCCCTTCCTCCTCATTCCTTCTCACCACACTTCTCCCTTCCTCCTCATTCCTTCTCACCGCACTTCTCCCTCCTCTTTCATTCTCACCCGCACTTCCCCTTCTTCCTTCATCCTTCTCACCGCACTTCTCCTTTCCTCCTCATTCCTTCTCAACCGACGTCTCACCTCCTCATTCCTTCTCAACCACACTTCCCCCTTCCTCCTCATTCTTCTCACCACACTTTCTCCCTTACTTCTCATTCCTTCTCACCCCACTTCTCCCTTCCTCCTCATTCCTTCTCAACCACACTTCTCCCTTCCTTCTCACCACACTTCTCCCTTCCTCCTCTATACTTCTCAACACACTTCCTCCATTCCTTCTCACCACACTTCTCCCTTCCTCATTCTTTCTCACCACACTTCCCACTTCCTCATTCCTTCTCACCACACTTCTCCCTCCTCATTCCTTCTCACTCTCACCTCACTTCTCCCTTCCCCATTCCTTCTCACCACACTCTCCCTTCCTCATTCCTTCTCACCACACTCTCCTCTTCCTCCTCATTCCTTCTCGCCACACGTTCTCCCTTCTATCCTCCGCATTCCTTCCACCACGTTCTCTCCCTTTCCTCCTTTCTTCTCACCACACTTCTCCCTCCCATTCCCTTCTCACTACACGTCTTCTCCCCTTCCTCCTCATTCCTTCTCACCACAACTTCACCCTTCCTCCTCATTCCTTCTCACCACACTTCTCCCTTCCTCCTCATTCCTTCTCACCACACTTCTCCCTTCCTCCTCATTCCTTCTCACCACACTTCTCCCTTCCTCCTCATTCCTTCTCACCACACTTCTCCCTTCCTCCTCATTCCTTCTCACCACAACTTCTATTCTCCCTTCCTCCTCATTCCATTCCACCACACTTCTCCCTTCCTCCTCATCCTTCTCCAACCACACTTCTCCCTTCCTCATTCCTCGCACCACTAACGTCTCCCTCCACATTTACTTCTCCACACACACTTCTCCCTTCCTCATTCCTTCACACCAACACTTCTCCCTTCCTCCTCATTCCTCTCACCACACTCTCCTTCTCATTCCTTCTCACCACACTTCTCCCTTCCTCCTCATTCCTTCTCCGCCACACTTCTCGCCTTCCCCTCATTCCTTCTCAACCACACTTCTCCCTTCCTCCTCATTCCTTTCTCACCACACTCTCCCTTCCTCTCATTCCTTCTCACCACACTTCTCCCTTCCTCATTCCTTCTCACCCACTTCCTCCTTCCTCCTCATTTACCTTCTCACCGCCACATCTCCTCCTCATTCTTATCACCCCACTTCTCCTCTTCCTCTCATTCCTTCTCACCACACTTCTTCCTTCCTCCTCATTCCTTCTCAATCACACTTCTCCATTCATCCTCATTCCTTCTCACCAACACTCTCCCTCCTCATTCATTCTCACCACACTTCTCCCTTCTCATTCCATCTCCCACACTTCTCTCCTCTTCCTCCTCATTCCTTCTGCTCACCGCAATTCTCCCGCCTCATTCCTTCCCACAACACTTCTCCCTACTCATTCTCACCATACCCTCAATCTCTCTCTCTCCCTTCTCGCTCCATTCCTCTACCTCCCTTCCGTTATCTTCCCATCCCTCCCCTCCCTCCTTCTCTTACCCCCCCCCCCTCTCTCGCTTCTTTGTCCTCTTTCCTCCCTCTTCCCTCCCCTCATCTCCACCCTCTTCTCCTCCTCCCTCCCTCCCTCCCTCCCTCCCTCACACTACAATACCTGATGACTGGATAATCCAACATTCACTTCTCCATTAACTTGTTAATTAGTCTTAGCTTAATAGTCTAGGCCTCTGCAAGTTCAAAATTATCATGGATAAAATCACTTCCATTAACGATTTTTATCTGTGTTTTTGCTCTTGTTTTCCTGAATTTCGCACTCGCTTATTTTTTTTTTATGTACTTGTAACTGGTTTCGAGGGTTCGTCTAGCTTCTCAGCCTGATTTGAGGCCAGGCTTCCTTTCTGATTGTTTGGTCAAGCAGGCTGTTGCTGCTAGGAGCCTGCTTAGCCGTTACAACCTGACTGATGTGGAGAAAGTAGTGAACCAGTTTCCTCCTGAAAACGTCCGGGTTTTTTTTCGTCAGTTTCATATCTTCTGGTAGCAAGTTAAAGAGTAATGAGTAGTACATTTCCTTCACTTTATTCACTGTGTACTCTTCCATTTCTCTAGTTTATATCTCCTCATCTCTCCTACCTTTCATAGTTTTAATATACTTTCTTTTACTGGTCCTCTTCCGTATTATTTACAAGTTTCCTAAATATTTATATTTCCCTTCAGTTATCCTGACCTCCACATTATGAATTAACTTCCTACGTTATGTTGTGACATTTGATCCTGAACCTTAATTTTCGTCAATATTTATAGTTTCTCGCCTTCGGCGGTATTCCGTCTCTAGTCTCCCGCTTCACTCAACTTTATGGCACTCACTTGTCTGGTATTGAACACCAGCAGCCATTTCCTTGACCACCCCACTAAAACATGTCATATCTCAATGTCCCTCTCCCTGCTCGATTCTTTAATAGTTATATATCACTGAATACAACAGACCCACTCACGGATTCAATGTATTCGGCACTGTAATACTTACCTTCAAAAAAGATGCTGTGTGTGTGTGTGTGTTGTGTTGGAGTGTTTGTTGGTGGTGTGTGTGTGTGTGTGTGTGTGTGTGTGTGTACGCGCGTGTGCGAAACGCGAATGTGTGGGCGCGTGCGCTTAATTAGCTAAATAAATACAAAATCAGTATGTGGCAGCTATGAATGACCTTACATAGTGGAACAAAAGCTAGCCATGTATCTCTCTGTCATATTCTTCAATATCGTTCCATCTGAGCTGGAGTTGGCTATCACAAAAAATTACCAGCTCTCAGGATTCCCTGCTCCCCATACACAATGAGAAATGGAAAAAAAAAAATATTTATTTTTTTAATGAAGATAGCTCCATCATCCAGAGATAGGGAGGAAGGGGGCAACACAAAATACATAGAGAACGCAAGAAAAAGAGAGGGGAGGGGAGGGAGGGAAATCTGATGACATATATTACCTGCAACACATACACACGCTAAAATAATATTATAATATATATATATATATATAATATATATATATATATATATAATATATATATATATAAAACTTTTATTAAGACAAAAATCATTGACAAAAATATAATATGGGTATAACACATAGATAGCATCTCAGAGCTACATCTCGATACTTCGTCCAAACTCCCCACGTGGATCGCGTGCCCAGAATGCTGCAGGCATACCCCCTTTTCGATCGCAACCTGAGTCTCTGAAAAGAGAAGCTGGCCGCTCGTGATCCTTGTTCTGTGATGATTTTCACCCAGCTCTTTAGACACTTTAGAGCACACTTGCCTCATCTTCAAGGGTCTCCGACCCTATGGTGAAAAAGTAATACCAAGGGGGAAAGGCCTTCATATTTTCGGGCTTCTGCCTGCCTGTAGCTGCGGCCTCCAATCTCTGCAGCTTCAGAGTATGAATAGTTCCGCCCCAGTGTGCGGCACAGGTTAATCCCAGTCAGGCTCTTAACATTCTTCCAGGGGTAGCATAGTGTTCCATCAGACACCTTTGATCCGTCATTCATACCTCTGTACTGGTGTTCCGTTGAGCTGGGCAACGGGCTGTGGCGAGGCTTCTCTTTATGATGTCGTTGACGTCTTCATGTCTAGTATACTTCCCTTCTGATGTGTGACACAGCAGAACAAGAAGGTCCGATTTGATCAACCGTCGCCCTAAACAAACTCTGCGTAAGTGGAGACTGAGTTATGGTGGGCAGTGCTAAGTTGCATTACTGAACATTAATTTATCAGAGATGCCTCACAGTCACCCGTATATACACTTATACATATACAGACTACTATATACACATTTACACATGCACTGATTCACGTACACACACACATGAATATACACATGCACTGATTCACGTACAGACACACATGAATATACACATACAGTGAGGACAATGAGGATATTCCTGAACATACCAGGGTAGATGAAGTATTTACATAATTTTAAGTACCCCATTCCACCAGGCCTAAAGTCACTGACAGCTGGATATTCAACTAGAATAAACAGGGAGGAGAGGTTCACCTATGGTTGTACACATGTGCCACAGGTGACGATAACCCAACTTGATCCTGGCAGTCACTGTGTCACGTAATTTAGTGGTCATTTTATGTTGCCCTTAGAGATAACTTTCTGACCGAAACAGATCTTAATGGAGAGAAGGAATGGCCCCAGTTTAGAATACAATCTCCGTCAGCCACAAGTAGATATATCTCCAATTCGTGAACGCTGATCTGCTGTGTGAAGGCACCTAATAAATGAGATACAAAGACTTTGTTTCTAAGCACTAATTTAGCTAAGTTTAAGAATATTTGATGATGTTTCCAGGTGTCTGTTCAGATGAGACTTTAAAGTACTTGAAGAGGAGACTGAGTCACAGATCACCCGCTGCTCCCGTGTAGTTCAACACGTTGATAGCGAGGTTCAGTGCAGCAAGCACTGCTTCTGTGTGTTAGGGGCTGGTGGGGATGGAAGGGGGAAAGAGAGGATCTGAGCTGCTTGTTTTAATGATAATGGCTCTTTTTGGGAGTTGAGCAATGCTGGCACTACTCTGGATGCTCGCGCAGTGGATACCCTTAGTGAGTTTAAAAGCTAAGAAGATAATGCACAAGCAACTTTCTCAGAAAGGGTGGGAAGGAAACAGATGGAAAGGTAAGGGATGAAGGAAGGGGAAAATGAAAGATCGAGAGGAATGAAAAAAAGATGGAAATAGAAAACCAAAAGGAAGGGAAAGAACGTGGAAAGCAAGAACATGGCCTCTGTCATAGTGTGATGCTGCTGAGAGGGACTATACTTTAATGTAGCTACCTGTAATCTCTCTCTAAATACTTAGGTAAAGATGGTCAAAAGAAGGCTTCTCTTTCCACCTACTCTCTCCTACCCCACTACTGTCTTGGGGAATTTGGTACTGAAAAACTTGCTTGGATTGAATGTGAAGGTTGCAAACTGAGTGAGAACTCCAGATGTTTGTGCTGCTGCTGCTATTACTATTACGAGTGACATGAGCAAATTTGCTGATGATACAAAGATAGGCCGTATGATTCATTCTGAGGAGGATACCCATGAACTCCAGGAGGATTTGGAAAAATTAATGTCTTGGTCTGAAAAATGGCAGATGAAGTTCAATGTGGATAAGTGTCAGGTACTAGTCCTTGGTAATGAAAATACCCTGGGAGTCGTGGTAAGTAGAAATTTAAAGCCAAGACAGTAGTGCCTAAGTGTGCGCAACAAGGCTAACAGGTAAGTAAAAGAAGTCCAACAGTTATTTTACAGCTCTATACCTCATTATTGAGGCCTCATTTAGATTATGCCGCTCAGTTTTGGTCTCCTTACTACAGGATGGATATAGACTCGTTGGAAAACAGTGGTGACGTGTAGTTAGCTCTGTGAAGACCTGTTTGTGTGCTCTCTGTGAATCTGAACCAGTATGCCCTCTCTTGAGCAACTTTACCAGCAGCTGAAAGAAGAGTTTAGGGTTGCTAAGCAGGAGTACGCGATTAACGGAGGAGAACAAGAAGATTCGAAGTAATCCTCCTTTGCGAGTTCCCCAGGTTAAGAGGGGAGCTTGGTCAGTGGCCGGCAACACGAAACCAAACGAGATTAAGAATACTGTTTGTAGAGGCAGAAACAACGAGGACCCAGAAGACTACTGTGGAAACTTCCACCCATTTCGGTGCTACCTGACGAATGTGGGTGTTCTACTGGGAAAGTCACAAAGAGCCACCAAGGAACCCATGTCTGACGTGAGTGAGACACCCCAGAAACCCAACGAATACCATCGAGAACGTCTTTGACGAAAATTCACAATGAGGTGTAGTGCAAACCTAACGAATGTGAGTCGACTACTCTGGAACATCACGACGGACGTCGCCCAGGAAAGGTAAAAACATTGTTGTTGTTGGGATAGCCAGATTAGGTACATGGATAGACATTCTGCATGAAGATAGAAGTAGAGCAGAGAGTGTGTTTTTCCTGGGGCAGGGCTGAAGGATATTGTTTAGCCTCTGGATGACATCATGAGAGTAGTGGAGGCAATCCTATATCTTCCATGCTGAGGCAACGATGTTGGCAGACGAAAGTGAGACCTGATTACATGTATAGGTCAGCAATAGAGATAATTAAGAAGGGTGGGAACCCTGTCATATGTGGTATTTTGCCAAGGAGAGGAGTTTGGAAAGGAAAGTTGTCCAGAACAACTGGTGTCAATTGCTGTCTGGACAAATTACTGTAAGAAAATGCGGAAACATGTCATTGACAACTGGGACCACTCTAATGCAGAAAAAAGACAGTAGGCCAGGATGGGGTTCACATTATCCTAAGTTTGGGTGGGAGCACTGGCCCATGCGTGGAGGGAGCTGGTTAGGCTCTTTAAACGTAGGAATAGTTTAGTGTATGGTTTTGGCGTGAAAACAGTGAAAGTCCGCAGTGTAGTAGTAAGAATTACTAGGAGAACTAGTAATAGGCAAACTGAGTGTGGATATGAAAGCCAGTGGCACTAATTGACAGACAGTAATAGGTTTAGTGGAAAACAAAGAGCAGGAGGGTAAAGAAGAGGAGGGTCTTTAATATATATACCAAATAGTCTAGTGCTATGGAATAAATATGGACGAGTTGAGACTACCGCTGTGCAGGTAACATTGATGTATTTGGCATTTAACCGAGACGCGTGGTTCAATTTAAAAATCGGGACAATCCTGCGGAATGTCCACATTCCAGGGTTTTCAAAATTGTTCCAAATAGATAGAGTAGCGGGAAGGGGAGGTGGGTGGCAATTGTTGTCCGAGATAGCTGAAACTGATGCATAAAAACAGGTATTAAATTCTGAGTGACACATAGAGTCTGGATAAATTTTCAGAGGGGCACTGTAAAATGATTTTATGTGTGATATAACCATCCCCCAAACTTAGATAGGGACCAGGAGGCTACTTATGGGAGGAAATTGTTTAGGGCCCCAAGGCACGATTAATGTAAGTAATTTCTAGAGAACTTTAATTTTTAGTCATATTGAGTGGAATTTCATGACTGGGAAATTAGTATCAACGACTTCTTAGAAGTAGTTCAGGATTGTTTTTTTGAAGCATTTGTGACAGAACCTACAAGGGGTAAAACCTGCTTGACTTAGTTCTGTCAAACAATGAATCCCCATGTAATACATTAGAATTTCAGAGGAACTCGTGCTAGCGACCACAAATCAATTACATTATCATTGAATGGAAGTAAACGATAGTAGGATAACTCAGTAACAGTCCCAGACTTTCGCTTATTCAAGATTACGATGGGCTTAGAAGAACACTTATCTGTGGACTGGGGTAAACGAAGAGAGCTATCAATATACAGTTTTCTGAACAAACATCTGCCAAAAGAACTTTATCCATACAAAGAAATTAGATCAAATAAAATGACCCAAAATGGATGAATAATAGCTCAAATATCTACTAGGGCATAAGCAAGGAATTTATACGTATCAAAAGAGGTGAGGATCATCTATGAATCAGTATATTGACATTAATAGTACATTAAAAAAGGGGATAAGAAAAGCTAAAAGGGACTAATTAAATTAAAGTTTGCTAGATTCTAAGAAACTAACCCCCCCCCAAAAATTTTTTTCAGGTCTATAGAACAAAAGTAAGATGATAAAGATAGGTCCCCTTAAAAAATAACTATGTCAACATACTGACAAAGAGAATGAAATGTGCTCGATTTAATAATTATTTTCTCTCAGTTTTACACACTAAGACACTAACAATAATCCAGTAATTCATTTTTGTAGTGGGCCAGAGAAGATAAAATTATGTAATATCAGTCACTAGTGAAATGGTTTTGTTGTGAAGCAGATAACCGACTGAAGCAAAATAAGTCGCCGGTCCTGATGAGGTTTTTCAAGGGTTCTAAGGAAGCAAAATGAAATCTGTGAACCATTAACTAATATTTTACTTTATCTCATCAAACAGGTGTATTTGGCGATATGAGAAAATGGCTAATGTATTTCCTATTAAACCGGGGACAAGTCGTTATCGTCAAATTACCGCCCAATAAGCCTGACCTCAATTATATGCAAATTACTAGTGTCAATTATAGCTGAGATTATAAGAAGCCATCTCGATAAGCATAGCTTATTAATGATTTCAGCACGACATGATTCACGAGAGCCGTTCTTGTCTAACTATTTTATTTACTTTCTTCAGTAAAGCTTTGAGGCTGTTGACCAAGATAAATACTTTGATATTATTTACTTAGATTTAGTAAGGCTTTTGGATAGAGTCCCACACCAAAGAACCGTTTAAAGAAAGTGGCAGCTCAAGGGTATGAACATAAGAACCATAAGAAGGATGACACTGCAGCAGGCCTGTGGCCCATACTAGGCAGTCCTTTACAATTCATCCCACTAACAACATTTGACCAACCCAATTTTCAATGGCTACCCAAGAAATAAGCTCGATGTGTCAAGTCCCACTCAGTACTTATCCAACCTTATTTTCTTATGTTCTTAGAGCCTTATTTCTAGGGTAGCATTGCAAATTGGGTTGGGCAAATGTTTGTTAGTGGATGAATTGTAAAGGACATTGCTAGTAGGGGCCACCAGCCTGCTGCAGTGTTTCCTCTTTTCTTATGTTCTTATGTTTCTTAAATTTGAAAACTACCCAAAGTCTATCCTCAATAACCAACAAGGTTAGACTGTCCACGCATCACTAACCCTATTTCCAAACCAATATTTACTTTCCTATGTCCTTTCTAAATCTAAAACTTATCTATTTTAAATCCATTACTGAGGTTCTCTCTTGGAGAGATATCCTCAAGACCTTTTAATATCCCCTTTGTAAATAACCTATCTTCCACTTATACACTTCAATCAGGTCCCCCTACATTCTTCGTCTACAAGTGAATGTAACTTTAAGAGTTCTTTCAATCTTTCTTCATAAGGAAGATTTCTAATTCTATGTAATTAATTTAGTCATCCTACGCAGAGTTTTCTAACGCATTTATGCCATTCTGTAATATGGAGACCAGAATTGAGCTGCCATAATCTAGTGATGCCTTACAATGATGTATAAAGCTGCAGTATAACCTCTTGACTTCTTTGCTTACACTTCTTGATATAAATCCCAGTAATCTATTTGCCTATTACGTACGCTTAGGCATTGCTGTCTGGATAAAGGTTGCTGCTCACCATAACCCCCAAGTCCTTTTCGGCAATCTGTAGGGCTAAGTTTCTACTTATTTGACCTTATAAGTGCTAGGGTTTTATGACACATCCCGAGCTTCAGATCCTTGCATTTATCTACATTGAACTGCACTGCCACTTTTCTGACAAGAGTAAGTTGTACTAAATCCTCCAGAAGTTCCCTAACATCTAACGTTTGAATCAATTATCCTACCTATCTTTGTGTCAATCGCGAATAGCCTCATATCACTATAACACCCTCATCAATATCATTGATATATAATTAAAACACACGGCCCACGACTGATCCCTGTGGAACGCCACTTGTACAAATCCCACCGGATTTAACCCCCCATTTATGGACAACTCTTTGCTTCCGTCTGTGCCCATGACTCGACCACGAGAGCAACTTTTTTCCCCAAATGCCATGACTGCCACTTTCTTAACAGTCTTGGTTCGGAAACTCTAATCAAAAGCCTTAATAAAATCTAAGTAAATATATCAAATTCTTTATCTTGGCCAACATCCCTCAAAGCTTTACTGAAGAAAAGTTAATAAATTAATTTTAGAACAAGACCGGCCCTCTTGTGAATCCATGCAGATATCATTAATCAGCTATGCTTCTCGAGATGCTTCTTATTAATCTCAGCTTAATGACTCTAGTAATTGCCTACAATTGAGGTCAGGCTTATTGGGCGGTATTTGACAGTAACGACTTGTCCCGTTTTAAAAATTAGGAATTAACATTAGCCATCTTCTCCACATATCCGACTACTACCCTGTTTGAAGAGATAAAATTAAAAATATTAGTTAATGGTTCACAGCGTTCCATTTTGTATTCATTAAGAACCCTTCAAAAAAACTCATCATAACCCGTGACTTATTTTGCTTCAGTCGGTCTATCTCTTCACAACCATTTCACTATGAATGTGATGTTACTTAATTTATCTTCCTTGCCCACTATAGAATTAATTACTGTAATGTTATTATAGTGTCTTCCTGCGTAAACACCGAAGAAAATAATTATTTAAAATCGAGCACATTTCATCTCTTTGTCACTATAGATGCCATATTATTTTAAGGGACCTATCTTATCTCTGACTTTTGTTCTATATACCTGAAAAAACTTTCTTGGTGTTATTTTAGAATCCTAGCAAACTTAATTTCATAGTCCCCCTTTTTATAGCTTTTCTTATCCCCTTTTTAATGTCCCTCTTAATGCAATATACTGATTCATAAGATGACACTCACCCTCTTTTGATACGCCTATAAATTCCTTTCTTATCCCTAGTTAGATATTTCAGCCTAATATTCATTCCATTTTGGACACTACTATTTGATCTAATTTTCTTTATACGGAATCAACGTTCTTTGCGCCTCATGTATAGTGGTTCTCACAAAAACTGTCATATGATAGCTCTCTTCGTTACCTACCCATTCAACAGATGTGTTTCTCTAACCTATCCCGTAATCTGCTAAGCGAAAATCGGGGACTGTTTACTGAGTTATCCTACTATCCATACTTCCCATTCAATGCTAAATGGAATTTGATTTGTGGTCGCTAGCACCCAGTCCCTCTGAAACTTCTAAATTATAAACAAAGATTCCATTGTTCCAGAACTAAGTCAGCAGTTATTACCCCTTGTAGGTTCTGTCACAAACCTGTCTTCAAAAAAACAATCCTGAACTACTTCTAAAATCGTATATTCTAAATTCCCAGTCTAGATATTCCAATCAATAAACTAAAGTTAGTCCCTAGAATACGACATTAACGTGCCTTGTGGCCCTACAATTTTCCTCCATGTAGACTCCCCTGTCCCTATCTAAATTTGGGGGACGGTTATAATCACACCTAGAATTATTATTCATGCCCCACTGAAAAAACTATCCAAACAGACTCTGTGTTACTTCAGACTTATACCCTTTTTTAAATGCAACAGTTCAAGCGATCTCGGACATACAATGCCACCCCACCCCCCTTCCGATACTTCTATCTACTTGGAACACTCTAAAACCCTGAATGTGACATTCCGCAGGCATGTCCCGACTTTTTGAATTAAACCACGTTTCCGTTAAGGCAAATACATCAATGTTACCTGCACTAGCAACTAGTCTCAACTCGTCCCTTTATTCTTCACTAGCACTGCGACTATTCGTGTAATATATATTTAAAGACCCTCCTCTCTCTTTACCCTTCCTGCTCCTTCTGTTATTCCACTAAACCTATTACTGTCCTTGTCAATTTGTGCCACTGGCTTTCCAATATCTACCTCATTTTGCCTATTACTAGTTCTCCTAGTACTCACATTACTACACTGCGACTTGACTGTTTTCCCGCCAAAACCCATACCACTAACTATTCCTAGTTTAAAGACCTAACAGCTCCCTCCACTGCAGTTGCCAATGCTCCCACCCCAGACCTACATAAGTGAACCCCATCCCTGGCATACATGTCATTTCTGCCATAGAAGAGGTCCCAGTTGTCAATGAATGTTACCGCATTTTCCTTACAGTATTTGTCCAGCCAGCAATTGACACCAATTGCCCTGGACAACCATTCATTTCCAACTCCTCTCCTTGGCAAAATACCACATATGACAGGGTTCCCACCCTTCCTCCTAATTATTTCTATTGCTGACTTATACCTGCTAATCAGGTCTTCACTCCTACGTCTGCCAACATCGTTGCCACCAGCACTGAGACAGATAATAGGATTGCTCCCATTACCTCTCATGTCATCCAGACGGCTAACAATATCCTCCATCCCAGCCCCAGGAAAGCAAACTCTGTCTCCTACTCCTGTCCTTCAAGCAGAACGCCCTATCCATATACCTAACTTGGCTATCCCCAACAACAACAATATTCTTACCTTCTTTGGTGTCGATCGTCGTGACGTTCCCAGTAGTCGACTCACATTCGTTGGGTAGCACTGAGAATGTATTAAAGGTTTCCACAACAGTTTCCACGGCAGTCTCTTTCTTCTTCATCGTTTCTACCTTTCCATTCGTCTTCTTGATCGTCAACTTCGTTCCCTGCTGTCCAGCCACTGCCCAGTTTCCTTTCTTGACCTGAGGACTCAAAACAGGAGGACTACTACGAATCTTCTTGTTTTCCTCGGTCAGTCGCCGAATCTCCATCTTCGCCATCCTCAATTCTTCCTTAAGCTGTTGGTAAAGTTGCTCGATGGAGGGCATCTTCAATTTGTAGAGAGCTCGCAAACAGGTCTTCACAGAGCTAAGTACACGTCACCACTGAGCTAAGTACACGTCTTATGTTAAGGACCTGCCTTGTATGGGCCAGTAGGCCTACAGTGTTCCTCCATTCTTATGTTCTTACATTCTTACATTGTATCACTGTTACTACACTGCATCGTTGTTACACTGTATCACTGTTACCAAACTGCCACAACGTTCATGAGAATTTTCATCATTGGTTAACCCTGAGATGCAACACCGATGAGTGTGTATGTGTATGTATGTATGGGTGTTTTGTGTATGTATGGGTGGGTATGTGACTTGGTATGGGTGGGTGTGTGACTTTGTATGGGGTGTATGCATGGGCGTGTGTGTGCATGGGCGTGTGTGTGTTGTGTGTGTGTATGGGCGTGTGTGTGTGTATGGGCGGATGTGCGTGCGTATGTGGGCTTGATTGGTGGTGGTAGGGGTGGTGATGTGTGCCGCTTGTGCCCAGTGCCAATTTGGACGTGGTGGAGCGACGTAGTGGCCCTCGCAGGCACTAAACCTCCTGGCACCCCTCACCCCTTACCCTCTCAAACACACCTGAAAAATAAACACCAAATAAACACCTACAAGAAAAAATACGGTGGTGGTAAGAAAATAGTAAGCACCCCAAGTTTGAAAAATACATTATTTCCGTGCCAGTGAAGGTAGGTTTTTCCTCAGTGAATACTCCCTGTGGTCCGTGGAGGGGGTACTAGGGGGGCCACTTCTGCCTTTTTCCCCTCAAGCAGTTCGGTGTTGGTGGATCGTGACGATGCTTGTGTTCAGCTCTCGTGTTTTCCCACGCTGGTTAAATAGGTGTGTGTGTGTGTGTGTGTGTAAATTAGGAAATTACGATCCGTTTGAGAATCTGGTGATTTGTGAAAGAGGGGACCGCTATACCGTCTGTAGAGCAGAGACTTTTCTAAGAGGATTTCTAGACAAGAAAGAGACATACGCTGTATTAGAGCACATTATTGAGACGTTTCGCCCATCAGAGACTTTCTTAACCCAATGAAAGGCTCTGTAATACCTTAACACCGCAGGTCTCTCTCACATACTTGTTAGTGTGAGTCACCAGCTGTAATCTTACTGGAAATATTACTAGGTGTTGGGTGCGAGTTAGATCTGCCTAGCCAGGGCCAGTAGACCTACTGAAGTGCTTCACTTTAATTATTTATGCCATTTTGTCTTGTTTTCTATGATGTTATGTTTCCTTTCTTTGATCTTGTTTTTTTTCTTAATTATGTCTTTCTTCATTTTTGTCTTCATTATGTCTTCTTTTTTAATTATGTCTTCTTTCTTAATTGTTATGTCTTCTTGTTATATTTCGTTTCTTCATTCTTATGTCTTGATTCTTTGATGTGATGTTTTTTTTGGCCTGTTTTCTTATTTTTGTTTTTTTTTCGATGTCGTGTCTTGATCCTTTGATATCTTTGCCTTATTCTTGATGTCATGTCTTGTTCTTTGATGTTTTGTTTTTTTGATTCTTGTTTGATATCATGTCTTGTTTCTTTGATGTCATGTCTTGTTTCTTTGATGTTATGTCTTGATTCTTTGATATCATGTCTTGATTCTTTGATATCATGTCTTGTTTCTTTGATGTTATGTCAGGTTTCTTTGATTTTGTTATGTCATGTTTCTTTGATGTTATATTCTTATGTCTTGCTTCCTTCCTTCCTCAGCCATTAACAGCGCGCTGCCACGAAACCAAACACGAAGATTAGAATTAAATCTGCTATAACTGCTTTAAAACCATTAATGTGCTGCTAGTTAGAAAACGCTGTTGGATTTTTTAGCTTGAAGGTGCCGAGTTTACTCAGCCGAGCTGGGCAAACACTCTGAAGTGTTATGGCTTATATATTTAAAAGTCACAGCTCTTAGCAAAGCCAGTGATTTATATCAGTGTGGCTGAGACATTTAGAGGCGTGTAAAAATATCTGAGATGACCAGACTCGAGAAAAAAGAAAACAAATTTTTGGTGCAGGGGAGTATGTAGGTGACAGATGATTGGTGGGGTGTGCGAGCCTGGTGTTCAGCCCGGTGAGGAGGTCTGAAAGTATGCCAGTGGACAGCCTGGTGAGGAAGGATCTAAAGATACGTCAGTGTTCAGTCTGGTGAAAGAATTCTGAAAGTATGCCAGTCCTTCAATCTTCTAAGGGAGGCTGAAAGCACCCTGGCGTGCAGCGTCGTGAAGTGGTGTGAGACAGATGAGAAGTGCCTTTTCAAGGGAAATCATTAAACTTGGTGACATTCCTTCTCAGTGACCTTAGTTTCTGGGTGACCTTCCTTTCTGAGAACTGCCTTTCTGGGGACCCTTCTTTCTGACCATTCTTTGTGCCCTTCAGTTAAAGGGTTGCTCTGTTCATCGTCACTGGATGACCCTAGACACCGTCTTGATAAACACATTGAGGGTATCACTAGTACTTTCCCTATCTAATTTCAACCCACTACCACCATCCCAATACTGTCTCTACTTACTATCTATCTCTTCTCGCCTATCTATCTCTTTGCTCTACTACTCACTCGCTACCACGTTATCCCCAAAACCCCAAGTTAAGTAAAGCCCTGGAAATCTTCCGCTTAGCAAATCACCATAAAACATGCAACAGTGTCCTTAAGATATTCTTGTCCCGTGACACAGCTGGTGCCGGGTCTTGTGCAAAACATCTTGTGGTCACGTGTTGTGCTGCTGCGCAGTACTGCACGTACCATCCAAAGCTAAATAGTTCTTTAGTGATGTAATGAGAGAAACTGGGAGGAATTCACGTTGAATACATGATCTGCAGTGGAAATAACGTGGATCTTCAGTGGAAATACATGGGTCCTCAGTGGGAAAAACACGAGTTCTCAGGGGAAAATACGTAGATGCTCATTGAAATATTCCCTCTTAAAGTGGGCCCCGCTGTTAAACCACAATGATAGACATTGCATTCAACTTAGGTAATAAATTTGGTGAAAGTTTTCTCGGGGCTGGAACAGGAGGAAGGTTGCGCCTCCACTCACAGCTGCACCTCCAGTCACAGCTGCACCTCCAGTCACAGCTGCACCTCCAGTCACAGCTCAACCTCTATAACCCCATCAATTATTTTCCTCATGTTCCTTAAATTCCTGCATAACATCAGCCAGCAATAACTATCACGAAAAATACTTAGAATAGTGAAAGTAATTTTAAATTACCATCATACATATTATTATTATTATTATTATTATTATTATTATTATTATTATTATTATATTGTCTCACGGACTCAATATTTCAGATGGCAGGTAAATCTCTTGCATTCGCTATACACTTATCTCCACATTTTTGCTTTTTGATACCTTATCACGGAATAATTTGTATATACTAATTTGTTTGAGTCATTGGGTAAGGATTCATAGCCATGAATATTGGAGAAAGTGATTAAAATTCGTATAGAAAAAAGAAAGTTGGTTAGCAGTTTTTTTCCATTTAGAATAAGTACGGGGGCAGCTATTAAATTGGGTGTTTATGAGAAGACAAAGTAGCGGCAGCAATGGTGATGTTGAATTAAATAATGAGGATAAGGGGGCTAAAATGTGAATTAGAGTAAAACGAGATTTGAGAGGTGGGAGGCTGTGGGAGGGGTTAGGGAATTTTGAGCCAAGAAACTGTTATTATTTTTGGAGACTTTAATGCTAAAGTAGGGGAAGCTCTTGAAGGTGAAGTAGGTAAGTTTGGTAGTTCAAGGTGTTAGAGGAGGTTTTTAATTGAATTTTGCTTTCCAAAATTAAGGTAGGGTGATAGGCGATACCTGAATGAAAACATTACAAGGTAAGATAGAAGTGCAGTGTGAACAGTCTTGTGGTGTATTTTAGTGGATAACAAGGATGAGGGTTGTACTTGTGGATACTCGTGTTCTTAGAGGAACAACTGGTATGTCTGGTCACTTTCGAGTGATGATAATAGGAAATCAGAGTGCACTGAGAGCAGTGTCAGGCGGCACCACACAAGTGAGTCATTGAAGTAAAGAAAGGAATGGTTAGTGAAAGGTATGAAGAATTGTAGAAAGGTTTGATAAAGCGATGTAAAGGGATGAAGATGTAAAAGAAATGTGGTGTTAATTGAGTCTGCTGTGTTGGAGTGAGTACCAGAGTCTTGTGGTTACTGGAGGGTGAAGAGAAAATAGTAAGGGAGGAAAAGTTGATATAAGAATATTTTTACAATGTCAGCCCCTCAAGGAAGGTTCCTTGATGTTGGTGAGGGGCTCTTGATTTAGGGAATTGGATCTGTGCTCCAGTTCCCCGAATTAAGCCTGAATGCCTTCTACATCCCCCCCCCCAGGCGCTGTATAATCCTCCGGGTTTAGCGCTTCCCCTAGATTATAATAATAATAATTTACAATGTCAGAATGGCAAAGAACTCAGATAATATAGAGTAAAAGAGAGAGAGAGAGGAGAGAGAGAGAGAGAGAGAGAGAGAGAGGTTAAATGAGTAGTGAATAGCTGAAAAAAAAGAGAAGATGGGTGAGCATCAATAAATTTTGCCGAGTTCATAAAACAGTTTTAGAGAGAAAATACTTTTGAGTTGTTAAACGTGAAATGGAAGAGAAAATTCGTGCATTGGAAAGTTAAAAAAAAAAAAAAAAAAAAAAGAGGGGATTTGTTAGGAAGAAAGAGTCGAAAGTGAATATGGAGGAGGTGAGGCTGTAATCAGGTTGGCAGCGGTAAAAGCATCTACGATGAATATACTCAAGATGGAAATGTTGAAAGCAGGTGATAAAGTAGTGGAAACTTTTGGTTCAGTAGATGGTTGTGTTAATTAGGTTGTTGATAAGAGTGAAGAAAAAACAGTAGAAGCATTAATTATTAAGAGACGATTGTTATGGGATGCTAAAAGAAGAATATAACAGAGTACAGTAGTGATGACGGTATATACGAGTGTAAAGAATGTTTGAATGTTGCAGCGAGGATGAGGTGGGAGGAGGCAGTGGAAATGTGTGAGAGCAGTGTGTGCTGTGGTAATTAAGAGAACAAGGAGTGAAGATTATAGAAGACCGTGGAGTGGCAGGAAAGTCATCATTTAAAGAGCGGAGGACTCTTATTTTTAAGGTAATCTGGTCATAGAAAGAAAAATTCTTGAACAAGATAGATTGATTTATCTGGTCTGTCAGTCTTGTCTGAATGGACGGTGGTAAAGAGCGGCAATCTTCAAACTTGCTGCCTCACCACTCGGTGCAATATCACTTAACCTCACGGCAGTGTTGCACGACTCGGTAAAAGAATATCTCATTCCCAGGACCCAGTAAAATATTATACTCCCTCATTGATATATTATCTAAAACAAAGTAACAGGTAATCCAGTTTGAAACCTTTTAGTCGTTAGAATCAAGCCATTCTATATTAATTTGATTCATTCTGTGAATCGAATACACACTGAGTAGCACTAATAACTTGGAAATTGGCTTCCTCAGTGTGGCTGACAGTCCCACGATCCACTGAAAAGCATCTCACGCTTTTAAGACGCCACTGTGAATGGCTTCAGGGGAAGAGTTAGATGGAGAGCGTAAAGGTTTTAAGAGGTACGGTCTTGAACAGCCAACAGGCATGTGTGAGATCGGTAATATCTTTGAAAAAAATTAGGGAATCCTAGGAGCAGGATACCTGGAGCAGGATACTTGATACCTGGAGGTGTGAAATACAGTCCCAGCACTTTGAAAGTGAGATGGAAGTATTTCCGTCCATTGGATCGTCAGTGGAGCTTGATCGATGTTCCAATTTGATAGAACAGCTAATTACTAAGTGATGGTGAACATTTCTTTCTCTGAGTAACCTTCCTTGGTGAGGGTTAATAAAAATAATAATAATATAAAAATAACACGAAAATAATAATAGAAGAAAAATAATAGAAAAATAATAATACACAAACTGTAATTAATATATTACGTACACTAAAAGTTAGTGAAAATCATTTGTTTCCAGCTCCTGGGCCTTGCTAGGGCGGCACCCACAAAGACATTACACTCAATTTTTGCTTTTGAAAAAATAGACAATTAAGTTATGGTGGTAGACCATAAGTTGGCCAGTAATGTTTTGTCAACACGTTTACTGAAATGTTTGTTTCTGAAGGAAAAATAAACTTCCTCGAGGGAGGAGGAGTTGCTAAAAAGAAGTGCGTTGATATTTAGGCGTTTTTAAAAGGATGGATTTCTGGTGTGTTGCACAGTGTCTGGTGAAACACACGCGCGCTCGCGCGCGCGCGCGCACACACACACACACACACAAAACACACACACACACACACACACACACACACACACACACACCACACACACACACACACACACACACACACACACACACACACACACGGTATTACGCAGTCATAAGCTGGAGAATGTTAAGTGATGGTTGATTACTGTTGTGAGCAGAGTGAGAAAACTACGCCGATACGTTTTATTTTTGCTGAGATCCAGCAGCACCATCAGACGCTGATGCCGAGGGTTCAGCTGATATTATAACAAAACAAAACATAACTCTGGCTGTAAAAGCAAATCGTAAACTTCCACATTTCGCTACACAGCGCTCCAATCTTCCTCTCTGATTATAACAACAATACAGATATTAAGTTTGGGCTTTTGTTTCTCCCGTTACAAGCGAGGCAGTTAAATTCTAGTCACATGGGGAATTATGAAGATAGGATATTAGCCGAGGGAAGGTCGCCTGCGACACACACACACACACACACACACACACACACACACAACACACACACACACACACACACACACACACACATACATACACACACGTACTCATATACAACAGGCCTAGTGTCTAATCGACATGTGCCTAGGACAAAATGGTAACTAACACACACGGAGCTGTGAATCGGCCCCTGCAGCCACAATTGGGTGAGTGCGCGCGCGCACACACACACACACACACACACACACACACACACACACACATACACATACACACACAAACACACACAACAGGCCTAGTGTCTAATCGACATGTGCCTAAGACAAAATGGTAACTAACACACACACACACACACACACACACACACACACACACACACAGGGATGTTAGGAAGTATTTCTTCAGCCACAGAGTAGTCAGTAAGTGGAATAGTTTGGGAAGCGATGTATTGGAGGCAGGATCCATACATAGCTTTAAGCAGAGGTATGATAAAGCTCACGGCTCAGGGAGAGTGACCTAGTAGAGATCAGTGAAGAGGCGGGGCCAGGAGCTCGGACTCGACCCCCGCAACCTCAACTAGGTGAGTACACACACACACACACACACACACACACACACATACACACACACACACATACACACACACACACATACACATACACACACATACACACCACACACACATACACATACACACATCACAACACACACATACACACACACATCACACATACACACACATATATACACATACACATATATACACATACACACACACACACACATACACACACACATATACACACACACATATAACACATACACACACACACACACCACACACACACAACACAGAGTATCAAATAAGTGGAATAGTTTGGGAAGCGATGTAGTGGAGGCAGATCCATACATAGCTTTAAGCAGAGGTATGATAAGCTCACGGTTCAGGGAGAGTGACCTAGTAGCGATCAGTGAAGAGGCGGGGCCAGGAGCTCGGACTCGACCCTGCAACCTCAACTAGGTGAGTACAACTAGGTGAGTACACACACACACACACTACCACACACACTACCACACACACTACCACACACACCACACACACACACCACACACATACCACACACACTACCACACACTACCACACACACTACCACACACACTACCACACGCACTACCACACGCACTACCACACGCACTACCACACGCACTACCACACGCACTACCACACGCACTACCACACGCACTACCACACACCACACACACACACACACACACACACACGTACTCATATACAACAGGCTAGTGTCTAATCGACATGTGCCTAGGACAAAATGGTAACTAACACACACACACACACACACACACACACACACAGATCCAGCTTACAGAAATCCCGACAGTCAGATATAAAGAACATTATTCATTATTACCAGCGTGCAAGAAATTAAACCAAAGTGAAAATATTAAACTTTGTTAAAAGAGAGAGAGAGAATGAATGAATGCATTCCTGACTAACTTTCTCCGATACATTCATACATCCTACTTCATTAACAGGATGGATGTCTTTCCTCCATTTAAGAACCTTTTCTTCATGATCTTTTTACACAATTCTAGCACCAAATACACAAACGCGTAAGTCTCAACACTCCCACAAACTGAGAAAGAACTGGACGACCTTTTGGCTCGTTCTGGACCATTTAAGAGTCACTTGCCACTGGATGATGGTCCAGTAACGGAACGTCGCTCACTTTTGTTTCAAATGTTTGGCCTTGTGATTTGTTCCGTCCACAGATGTGTATTTTATTCTACAAATAAAAATCGTTCCTCCCGCAAGTGGTTCAAAGGACACTGTGATGTTTCATCTACACCAACCCTGACAAAACCTCGTATATGTGAAACGTCTTAATAAAAAAAAAGTTCATTTTGCTGTTTTTTTTTAATTACGTTGGCTGTGCCATCCTCCGACCAACCTCCCACAACATGCAGATCAGTAGTGTCAGCAGCTTTACCATTTTAATGTTCAGCTTTACTAATAATCGAAAAAAATGACACGTTTCGCCACGCGTGGTTTCATCAGTCCTATTGACTTTATAGATCTTTTAGAACTGATGAATCCACTTGTGGCAAAATGTTCCCTTTTTTAATAAATATCCTCAGCTGTACACAAGAGTCATTTCGCGCAGTTTGACGGGATCACCCCACCATTTACTGCCAGATGTACCAAAGTTGCACCGCGGTCAAGACAATCATTCTAAGCTCCTCGCCTCTCTTTCCCTCCAATCTCTCTTAGGTGAGGAGAGAAAGAATTATACGCTGGGGATCCAGTTGGGGAGGTGGTAAATACTGCTTATTTACACGCGGGAAATAAAGACACTGGTAGGACTGAAAAATCTTTTACTGCAACGCCTCGCGCAAAGCTGGGCTTTTATCAATGGCTTTTGCTATTATCTACCTGTTTACAAGGTTCCTGGGACAATAAACATTAGTTGGTCAATGTTAAGAGGAGAAGAGAGATATTTACTCATTGTTCCTTGCAGAGTTTGTTTTACTCGAACTTTTAGGAGGGAAGGCGTCCTTGGGAAGCTGTCCTTGGGAAAATATCCTTGGGAAGCTGTCCTTGGGAATATGTCCTTGGGAAAATATCCTTGGGAAACTGTCCATGGGGAAGCTGTATTAGGAAAATATCCTTGGGAAGCTCTCCTTGGAAAAATGTTTGAGAAGCTGTCCTTGTGAAGATGTCCTTAGGAATCTATCTTTGCTAGGCGAGGCATCCTAATGGCAAGGTGAGGGAAGGGAAGAAGGTGAAGGGAAAATGGTGCTTCTGGCGTTTTTCTTGTTCCGATCTTGCTGAGAGCACTTGAGGAGACTTACTGAATGTGAGAAAGACTGGGGATCTTTATAGTTGGGGGAAATATTGAAACATAGAAGGGATAGGGACTTTACGAAGGATTTAGAGGGGATGGGTGGTCTTTGTAAAGCACTGTTTTGGGGTCTTAATAAATTACGGGGAATCTAGAAACACTGTCGTCTTGTTGAAAGACTTTAGAGTGTTCAGGGAGACAAGGGTCTTCAAGAAGCATCCTAGGACCTGCAGGAAGCATACTAGGGTTTTCAAGAATCATTCTAAGGTCTCCAGGAATAACTCGAGAAGCACGCCAGGGACTACACAGTTCCTAGCAAAGCGGTTGTGGTCTTGATCTCGGTCTTTATCTCCGCAGCGTCCGAACAAAAGCTGCTACGGCGATAAAATTAATTTGGGTTGATATGTGTGTTTTTCGTTTCCTGCATTGCAGCTCGTCTATACGCTCGCACTGGCTGCTGCTGCTGCTGCTGCTGCGGCGGCGGCGGCGGCTGCTGCTGCTGCTACTACTGCTGCTGCTGCTGCTGCTCCTGCTGCTACTACTGCTGCTGCTGCTGCTGCTGCTGCTGCTGCTGCTGGCTCTGTTCCTGTAGTTCCTGCTACTGCATAACTTTATTCATTATAAGATTATAATGTTTCGTCACACACGGCCTAACGACACTGGAGGACAGGAGGGTTAGGGGAGACATGATAACGATATACAAAATACTGCGAGGAATTGACAAGGTGGACAGAGACAGGATGTTCCTGAGATGGGACACAGAAACAAGGCGTCACAATTGGAAGTTGAAGACTCAGATGAGTTAAAGGGATGTTAGGAAGTATTTCTTTAGTCATAGAGTTGCCAGGAAGTGGAATAGTCTGGCAAGTGACGTAGTGGAGGCAGGAACCATACATAGTTTTAAGACGGGGCTTGATAAAGCTCATGGAGCAGGGAGAGAGAGGACCTAGTAGCGATCAGTAAAGAGGCGGGGCCAGGAGCTATGACTCGACCCCTGCAACCACAAATAGATGAATAAAAATAGGTGAGTACACGTAAGTAAAGAGTTACTTTTGAATACCGGGTAGTGGTGAAAGTATTGCAGTGTGCTTCTTACCCTGCCTGATGCTTCCTGGCAACACTACGTCAGGGAGCTCATCTGGGCGGGGCTGCCTGCGAAGATTGCGAGGATTTAGTGAGATTTACATTTACTGCATGATCCTAACACCACCCCCGGATGCTGCTAACCCAAATTCCAACCATGGGAAGAGGACGAGACTGGCGTGCCTCAGAGCCTAGCCAAAGTTGCAGGCAAAGATGTTTCGTTTTAATTAGGAGCAAATTTGTTGCTGTGGTGAGATGTTATGTTGATGTGGGCATTTTCATGATGCTGAAGACGTCTACACCAGGAGGCGTCAACACCAGCACCGTAATGTTACAGGAGATGTCGACACTAGCACTGTAATGTTGCAGGAGACGTCGACACCACGTGATAACTTTGCAGTAGACATGGACACCACTGTGAACACTTTGAAGTACATGTCGACACCACTGTTATAACTTTGAAGTAGACGTCGACACCACCCTGATAACTTAGCAGTAGACATCGACACAACCGTGGTGACATTGCAGTAGACGTCAACAGTTACCTTGATTGTGTATTGCCCCACATTGCCACTTTAGTGACTCACCAGGCAGCTGGATGTGTCAGCAGGTAACTAAATACGTCAGCAGGTGGCTGGCAGTATCAGCAGGTCCTCTGGCAACACAGTAAGGCTCCTGTGCTGGAGTCAGTGTGCCAGCTCCACTTTTCCATCACCAGCGGCCGTAAAGATAAACACGGAGCCATGTTACAGTATTGGCACGTAAGATGGCCATCCCGTCACTCATCTCCAGGTATCTTGCACAGCGTGTCACAAGCAACCGTGCTTCCCATCCTCCTCGAAGAACCACCGATAACTTAACCTCGCAAGGTGCTGGAGCTACACTTACAAGAGATGAGGTGCAAAGTGGATACCAGTATTCTCTCACGACTCCAGTGGTAACGTGTATACCAGTATTCTCTCACGACACGAGACGTAAAGTGTATACCAGTATTCTCTCAGGACTTGGAAAATGGGAACATTCGTTCCCTCACGACTTGGTGTAAAGTGGAAACCTGTATTCCATTAGGAATGCCAGTATTCCCGCAGGTCACCAGATTTCCCCGAGGTGCTTTACCCTTAGCAGATCCTCCTCCTAATGTTGATTTTGTTTAGGGGTAAAACCTGAAATCATTACGGGACATTCAGCGCTTGGGGAGTGGGAGGTAATCAGGTCTTAGCTGGGGAAGGAGATGGTACCTCCAATTCTTTTGATCAAACCTCTTCACTAGCATCAAAGCATCCCCTCCATCCGCCACCGTAAATGGAGTAGAACCTTAGGAGTAAGGTTCTCAGGACAAGGCAGTGAGAACCCCGGAAACAGGATGTATTGAAGTGATACATGCTGAGCTGTAGCTACGGTATATTGAGTAGTGCTGAGTTCTAGCCATGAAATAGGACTAGTTCCGGCTGGCACTCACAAATATACTCTGAAGTCAGTGTTGTGTACTCTGAGGTTAGTGTGGACTCAGAGGCTGATGTACACTCAGGTATGTAGTTGCTGGAAAAGCTTGAACCTCACGATTGCGTCTTTACTTGCTGGAGTTCACCCTGGAAGGCGGCTTAAGTTACTAGCAGGAGAAAAGAAAGTGGCCCAGATGTTCTGTTTCCTTGAAATGGAGAAGCTGGAAGCAGCAGGAACTGCTTCTGCTGCTTGCTGCTGCTGCTAATATTACTAATACTACTACTACTACTACTGTTGCTGCTACTACTATTGCTGCTAGTTCTGCCGCTGTTGCCACTATTAACACTATTACTACAACTACTAATATTACTACTACTGTTACACCTAATATTACTACTATTATTACAACTACTAATATTACTACTATCACTACAACTATTACTACAACTACTGTTACTACTACTGTTGCTGCTACTGCTTAGTTACTGCTGCTGCTGTTGTTGCTAGTGCTGCTGTTGCTAGTGCTGCTGTTGCTAGTGCTGCTGTTGCTAGTGCTGCTGCTGTTATTGCTACTACTGCTGCTGCTATTTCTGCTGCTGCTGCTACTTTTACCAATATTTCTACTACTACTACTACTACTACTACTAATAATAATAATAATAATACTGCTGTTGCTCCTGCTGTTCACCGAGCATGAAACTGTTCTCTTTGCCAGTACAACATAAACGTTCCGAATAAGCAGTATCTGTATGTGATGCACTTCGAGGAGACCAGAAAAAAAAATATATATATATATATATATATATATATATATATATATATATATATATATATATATATATATTATATTGTGTGTGTGTGCGTGCGTGCGTGCGTGCGCGTCATACAACACAAAGAATGCTGGAGGCTTGAACCTCCGTCCGCTGATCGCAAGATGGGCGATGTTTCGGCGCGGCCTCTTCCCCAACACCAAAGAAAAATCCACAGCAACTTTTTGTCGAATTCGTAATGTTAGGAAAGTCACTGAGTAGAGACTGTCGCATGCGTCGTGGCGGCGGTGTTTGCCGCAGCTGCGGCT
This sequence comes from Cherax quadricarinatus, assembly GCF_026875155.1. Lineage (NCBI taxonomy): Eukaryota > Metazoa > Arthropoda > Malacostraca > Decapoda > Parastacidae > Cherax > Cherax quadricarinatus. The sequence continues at coordinate 17,162,096 of NC_069427.1, forward strand.
TGTAACAGGTCCACTTATTACATTCCACATTCTGATTTTAAACGTAATTTCGGAATTATTCACATTTGTAAGGTGACAGATATACAAGGTGACACACACGAGGTGACAGATGTACAAGGTGACATACACAAGGTGACAAATATACAAGGTGACACACGACGTGGCAGATGTACAAGGTGACAGATATACAAGGTGACAGATACACAAGGTGACAGATACACAAGGTGACAGATACACAAGGTGACAGATACACAGTGATAGATACACAAGGTGATACACACGGTGACAAAACACAAGGCGACAGATACACAAGGTGATACACAGGGTGATAGATACACACAACACGAGACACACACAAAAAAGGCACACACATACATATAAATCGATACGCACACCCACACACAGAACGACACACACACAGAACGACACACACACACACACACACACACACACACACACACACACACACACACACACACACACACACACACACACACACACAAAGACGACGAACACATAAGGTGACATCATTCTACAGGATTCTCATCATACAGGTCATCACACTGTATAATTACCACTATACACGTCACCACGCTGTGTATAACTACCACTATACACGTCACCACACTGTGTATAACTACCACTATACACGTCACCACACTGTATATAATTACAACTATAAACGTCACACTGTAAAACTACCACCAAACGCATCACATTGTGTATAGTTACCACCATGCACGTCACCACACTGTGTAATCACTACCTCCCATACACACTTTTTCTCTCTTCCAGTGTTTTGAGGCCTGGAATGGAAGACATGGTGCCATGGCATTGTAGTGGTTGTGAGAGGTGTAGAGAGGCACTCGCGGTCTGCCAGCGTGGTTAGGGGCCAGTTTATCGTGGTTCCCGGAGGAGCAACCGTGTAGCTCCTTCCTTCCTGGCACGCTGTTTTTCGTATTGGGAATGAGGTGAATATTAAAGGTGATCCTTCTCATGTTGGTGTGTGGTCGTTCTGATGTTGTGTGGTCGTTCTGATGAGTGGTCATTCTCATGCTGTGTGGTTGTTCTGATTGTGTGGTTCTTCCTGATAATGTTTAGTCGTTCTAATTGTGTTGCTGTTCTAATGCTGTGTGGTCGTTCTGATGTTGTGTAATCGTTCTAATTTTGTATGGTCGTTCTCATTCTGTGTAATTGTTCTAATTCTGTGTAATCGTTCTAATTCTGTGTAATCGTTCTAATGCTGTTTAATCGTGCTAATGATGTTTGGTTGCTCTAATTGTATGGTCGTTCTGATGCTATTTTTAATCGTTCTGATGCTGTGTGGCCGTAGTGTCAGCCTGAGCTGGGAGAATTCATGTGTGTCAGCTTGAGCTGGGAGACTTCACTAGGACAATAAGGATATGGTCAGGTATCCCAGGAAGGGTTCATCAGCTTCGGCAGCTTCAAAACTTTCCTCCCAGCAGAGTTGGAATTACTATTACGTGTAAGAATACATGAAACCGTGGATTGGTAGGATGAGAGAGAGATATTGGTGGTAATTGACACAGCATCCAAGCATCCCTAGTGTGTCAGCACTGTCTTCTACGGAGGAGATTCACTTAATTAATGGGACGAATTAGTTGGAAATTCCTCACTCTTTTACGATTTTAATACATAGAGCGAGACCTTTTTTTATTATTAGTCAAAGTTTTGCTTCATTTGAGTTTATATTAAATCTGTTTATAATTCAAGCGCACAAACATCGTATTTATAGTGGTTACAGAAAGCCTCTGAAACGTTTATTAATGAAATATTTGCCATAAATACGATGTAAGATACGGAACTTTGTTTTTGTTTACCTCCTTCAAGGTTTGTGTTTATTTGCTACTGAAAGCAATTCTTTGTTTTACTTTGAGCTGCTTGTGTCAGCAGCTGATGGAAGAATGTGAAGGGCGCTAAGAGGATACAACAGCGTACGGTTTGGAGAATATAAAGTAGCAATATGATGACGTTTCGATCCGTCCTGGACCAGTGTCGGGTAATAACTGGGGAGAGATAAGGAGAGAGAGCCAAAAGACCATACCGTAGCGGGTGGGGGAAATAGAGAATGGTAGTAGTAGTAGTAGTGTTAGTAATAGTGGTAGTGATAATTGTGGTGGTAGTAGTAGTAGGAGCGGTTACTTCTGCTTATTTCACATGAGGGATGACAGGCATCGTCTTTGGCTAACATCTGTTCACTGAGTGTATGTAGCCAATGGTGTGACGAGCTGTCATAGAGCACCGGCTAACAGCACACTGTATCCAGTTGTGCTCAGTAAAAAATAGAAGTGCTGAGAAGTGCTGTTATTAAGGTGGGTAGTATATTTGCTGACACAATGAGTGCTACTCTACCATATTTAATACACAATAAAGATATTTAAATCCCTAAGGTTAGCATTAAAATTCCCTGTGCATACAGAAACACGTCTGTGTAAATAAAGCATGTATATGTATCTATGCTTAGGTAGATGAGTTTGTGACGTGATAAAGCTCACAGTTTGTGACGTGATAAAGCTCACTGTGACGTGATGAAGCTCACTGTGACGTGATAAAGCCCACTGTTTGTGACGTGATGAAGCTCACTGTTTGTGACGTGATAAAGCCCACTGTTTGTGACGTGATAAAGCTCACTGTGACGTGATGAAGCTCACTGTGACGTGATAAAGCCCACTGTTTGTGACGTGATGAAGCTCACTGTTTGTGACGTGATAAAGCTCACTGTGACGTGATAAAGCTCACTGTTTGTGACGTGATAAAGCCCACTGTTTGTGACGTGATGAAGCTCGCTGTGACGTGGTAAAGCCCACTGTTTGTGACGTGATGAAGCTCACTGTGACGTGATAAAGCTCACTGTTTGTGACGTGATAAAGCTCACTGTGACGTGAAGCTCACTGTGACGTGATAAAGCCCACTGTTTGTGACGTGATGAAGCTCACTGTTTGTGACGTGATAAAGCTCAATGTGACGTGATAAAGCTCACTGTGACGTGATAAAGCCCACTGTTTGTGACGTGATAAAGCTCACTGTTTGTGACGTGATAAAGCCCACTGTTTGTGACGTGATAAAGCTCACTGTTTGTGACGTGATAAAGCTCACTGTTTGTGACGTGATAAAGCTCACTGTTTGTGACGTGATAAAGCCCACTGTTTGTGACGTGATAAAGCTCACTGTGACGTGATAAAGCTCACTGTTTGTGACGTGATAAAGCTCACTGTTTGTGACGTGATAAAGCTCACTGTTTGTGACGTGATAAAGCTCACTGTTTGTGACGTGATAAAGCCCACTGTTTGTGACGTGATAAAGCTCACTGTGACGTGATAAAGCTCACTGTTTGTGACGTGATAAAGCTCACTGTGACGTGATGAAGCTCACTGTGACGTGATAAAGCCCACTGTTTGTGACGTGATAAAGTCACTGTGGGCGTGATAAAGCTCACTGTTTTGACGTGATAAAGCCCACTGTTTGTGACGTGATAAAGCCCACTGTTTGTGACGTGATAAAGCTCACTGTGACGTGATAAAGCCCACTGTTTGTGACGTGATAAAGCTCACTGTGACGTGATAGAAGCTCACTGTTTGTGACGTGATAAAGCCCACTGTTTGTGACGTGATAAAGCTCACTGTAACGTGATAAAGCTCACTGTGACGTGATAAAGCTCACTGTGACGTGATAAAGCCCACTGTATGTGACGTGATAAAGCCCACTGTTTGTGACGTGATAAAACTCACTGTTTGTGACGTGATAAAGCCCACTGTTTGTGACGTGATAAAGCCCACTGTTTGTGACGTGATAAAGCTCACTGTGACGTGATAAAGCTCACTGTTTGTGACGTGATAAAGCTCACTGTTTGTGACGTGATAAAGCCCACTGTTTGTGACGTGATAAAGCTCACTGTGACGTGATAAAGCCCACTGTTTGTGACGTGATAAAGCCCACAGTTTGTGACGTGATAAAGCTCACTGTTTGTGACGTGATAAAGCTCACTGTTTGTGACGTGATGAAGCTCACTGTGACGTGATAAAGCCCACTGTTTGTGACGTGATAAAGCTCAGTTTTTGACGTGATAAAGCCCGCTGTTTGTGACGTGATAAAGCCCACTGTTTGTGACGTGATAAAGCCTACTGTTTGTGACGTGATAAAGCCCACTGTTTGTGACGTGATAAAGCTCACTGTTTGTGACGTGATAAAGCTCACTGTGACGTGATAAAGCCCACTGTTTGTGACGTGATAAAGCCCACTGTGACGTGATAAAGCCCACTGTTTGTGACGTGATAAAGCTCACTGTTTGTGACGTGATAAAGCCCACTGTTTGTGACGTGATAAAGCCCACTGTTTGTGACGTGATAAAGCTCACTGTTTGTAACGTGATAAAGCCCACTGTTTGTGACGTGATAAAGCTCACTGTTTGTGACGTGATAAAGCCCACTGTTTGTGACGTGATAAAGACCACTGTTTGTGACGTGATAAAGCCCAGTGTGACGTGATAAAGCTCACTGTGACGTGATAAAGCCCACTGTGACGTGATAAAGCCCACTGTTTGTGACGTGATAAAGCCCACTGTTTGTGACGTGATAAAGCTCACTGTGACGTGATAAAGCCCACTGTTTGTGACGTGATAAAGCTCACTGTTTGTGACGTGATAAAGCCCACTGTTTGTGACGTGATAAAGCCCACTGTTTGTGACGTGATAAAGCCCACTGTTTGTGACGTGATGAAACCCACTGTTTGTGACGTGATAAAGCTCACTGTTTGTGAAGTGATAAAGCTCAGTTTGTGACGTGATAAAGCTCACTGTTTGTGACGTGATAAAGCCCACTGTTTGTGACGTGATAAAGCCCACTGTTTGTGACGTGATAAAGCTCACTGTTTGTGACGTGATAAAGCCCACTGTGACGTGATAAAGCTCACTGTTTGTGACGTGATAAAGCCCACTGTTTGTGACGTGATAAAGCTCACTGTTTGTGACGTGATAAAGCCCACTGTTTGTGACGTGATAAAGCCCACTGTTTGTGACGTGATAAAGCTCACTGTTTGTGACGTGATAAAGCTCATTGTTTGTGACGTGATAAAGCTCACTGTGACGTGATAAAGCTCACTGTTTGTGACGTGATAAAGCCCACTGTTTGTGACGTGATAAAGCTCACTGTGACGTGATAAAGCCCACTGTTTGTGACGTGATAAAGCCCACTGTGACGTGATAAAGCTCACTGTGACGTGATAAAGTCACTGTGACGTGATAAAGCCCACTGTTTGGGAGAAACTTAGTGAAGGCTCGCATTATACTGCATTTTTTCTTATTTTTTCATCGTGTATATACGCAGATATATAATCTGTGTATAAATGCTCCGTGGCCTGGTGGCAAAGGCTCTCGTTTCACACGGTGAGGGTCCGGGTTCGATTCACGGCGAAGGGGTGGAAACATTGGAAGTGTTTCTTTACACCGGTTGTCTATGTTCACCCATCAGTAAAATGAGTACCTGGGTGTTAGTCGACTCGTGTGGGTCGCTTCCTGGGACAAAACTGACCTAATTTGCTGGAAATGCTCTGCATAATAAGCGGTTTTCTATATAGTAGTATGTCATTGATGTCAGCTAGACCTGTATACCTTGTACATGTAATTATTATTATTATTATTATTATTATTATTATTATTATTATTATAGATAACGGTGGGGGCAAGTAGTGGGGGCAGTATGAGCAAGTTATGGGGGCAATTGTGGGCAAGCGGTGGGTGGACAGTGTGAGCAGGTGGTGGGGGCAGTGTGGGCAAGTGGTGGGGAGAGTGTGGGCAAGTGTGGTGGGCAGTGTGGGCAAGTGGTGGGGAGAGTGTGGGCAAGTGGTGGGGCAGTGTGTGGGAAGTGGTGGGGGAGTGTGGGCCGGTGGAGGGGGGGCAGTGTGAGCAAGTGGTGGGGGACAGTGTGGGTAAGTGGTGGGGGCAGTGTGGGCAAGTGGTGGGGGACAATGTGGGCAAGTGGTGGGGGCAGTGTGGGCAAGTGGTGGGGGCAGTTGCTCGCATCACTTCTGTCTCCTTTGGGAAATTTTCCTCGAGTACTTAATTGATTTCTTTAGCTTTTACAACCTCGTGTGTTTGTTGGTGTCTTGTGTATCTCTCTCACCTACACTGTTTCTCTCTCACCTACACTGTTTCTCTCTCACCTATACTGTTTCTCTCTCACACTGTTTCTCTCTCACCTACACTGTTTCTCTCTCACCTACACTTGTTTCTCTCTCACCTACACTGTTTCTCTCTCACCTACACTTTTCTCTCTCACCTACACTTGTTTCTCTCTCACCTACACTTGTTTCTCTCTCACCTACACTGTTTCTCTCTCACCTACACTGTTTCTCTCTCACCTACACTGTTTCTCTCTCACCTACACTGTTTCTCTCTCACCTACACTTGTTTCTCTCTCACCTACACTGTTTCTCTCTCACCTACACTGTTTCTCTCTCACCTACACTGTTTCTCTCTCACCTACACTTGTTTCTCTCTCACCTACACTGTTTCTCTCTCACCTACACTTGTTTCTCTCTCACCTACACTTGTTTCTCTCTCCACACCTACACTTGTTTCTCACCACACACACACACACACACACACACACACACACACACACGACACACACACACACACACACACACACACACACACCACACACACACACACACGACACACACACGACACACACACACGACACCACACACGACACACACACACACACACCACACACGACACACACACACGACACACACACACGACACACACACACGACACACACACACGACACAACACACACACACACACGACACACACACGACAACACACACACACACACGACACACACACACACGACACACACACACACGACACACACACACACGCCCACACACACACGACACACACACACACACGACACACACACACACACACACACACACACACACACACACACCACACCACGACACACACACACACGACACACACGACACACGACACACACACAGACACACACACACACACACACACACACACACACACACACACACACACACACACACACACACACACACACACACACACACACACACACACACACACGACACACACACGACACACACACGACACACACACACACACACACACACACACACACACACACACACACACACACACACACACACACACACATCCTCTCACCCTAACCCTACCAAAAAAAAAAACCAGACTGCATTATTTACCGCCAGGTTAACCAGGCAGTTGCTGCCAGCTTCCAGCAGGTTTACCTGGCCAGGACAACACGGTCTATCAAGCACCTGTTTCAGTTAAATATTGTTTCTTATTGAAAACTTCCTTTCACAACATACAACTGTCTATCACAACATACAAGTATCCATCACACCATAAAACTATCACAACATGTATCACAACATAAAACTATCACAACATAAAACTATCACAACATGCATCACAACATACAACTATCTATCACAACATGTATCACAACATACAACTATCTATCACAACATGTCTCACAACATAAAACTATCTATCACAGCATGTCTCACAACATAAAACTATCTATCACAGCATGTATCACAACATAAAACTATCACAACATACAACTATCTATCACAACATGCAACTATCTATCACATGTATCACAACATGCAACTATCAATCACAACATACAACTCTCTATCACAACATGTATCACAACATAAAACTATCTATCACAACATGTATCACAACATGCAACTATCTATCACAACATACAACTATCTATCACAACATGTATCACAGCATAAAACTATCTATCACAACATGTATCACAACATACAACTATCTATCACAACATGTATCACAGCATAAAACTATCTATCACAACATACAACTATCTATCACAACATGCATCACAACATACAACTATCTATCACAACATGTATCACAACATAAAACTATCTATCACATGCAACTATCTATCACAACATGTATCACAACACGCAACTATCTATCACAACATGCATCACAACATACAACTATCTATCACAACATGTATCACAACATGCAACTATCTATCACAACATGTATCACAACATGCAACTATCTATCACAACATACAACTATCTATCACAACATGCATCACAACATACAACTATCTATCACAACATGTATCACAACGCGCAACTATCTATCACAACATGCATCACAACATACAACTATCTATCACAAAATGTATCACAACATGCAACTATATCACATGTATCACAACATAAAACTATCTATCACAACATACAACTATCTATCACAACATGCATCACAACATACAACTATCTATCACAACATGTATCACAACGTACAACTATCACAACATGTATCACAACTATCTATCACAACATGTATCACAACATACAACTGTCTATCACAACATGTATCACAACGTACAACTATCACAACATGTATCACAATTATCTATCACAACATGCATCACAACATACAACTATCTATCACAACATGTATCACAACATACAACTATCACAACATGTATCACAACTATCTATCACAACATGTATCACAACATACAACTATCTATCACAACATGTATCACAACGTACAACTATCACAACATGTATCACAACTATCACAACATGTATTACAACATACAACTATCCATCACAACATGTATCACAACATGCAACTATCTATCACAACATGTATCACAACATACAACTATCACAACATGTATCACAACATACAACTATCTATCACAACATGTATCACAACATACAACTATCTATCACAACATGCAACTATCTATCACAACATGTATCACAACATACAACTATCACAACATGTATCACAACATACAACTATCTATCACAACATGTATCACAACGTACAACTATCTATCACAACATGCAACTATCACAACATGTATCACAACATACAACTATCTATCACAAAGAAAGGTTCATTGTCACAAACAATCACAAGGAAACTTAAATTTTTTACTAATGTGACTTTTTTTCTACAAGGAAAAAGGTGATGAACATATGAAATACAGTTATTGATAAACATTAAAACGTTAATGTTATAACATTAAAACGTTAATGTTACATTAAAACGTTAATGTTACATTAAAACGTTAAAGCAAGCGATGTCTGAATGGGTGAAATCTGCACTGTTGAGTTGCATCGGATCACAGTCTGCACTGTTGAGTTGCAACGGATCACAGTCTGCACTGTTGAGTTGCAACGGATCACAATCTGCACTGTTGAGTTGCATCGGATCACAGTCTGCACTGTTGAGTTGCAACGGATCACAATCTGCACTGTTGAGTTGCAACGGATCACAGTCTGCACTTTTTGAGTTGCAACGGATCACAGTCTGCACTGTTGAGTTGCAACGGATCACAATCTGCACTGTTGAGTTGCATCGGATCACAGTCTGCACTGTTGAGTTGCAACGGATCACAATCTGCACTGTTGAGTTGCAACGGATCACAGTCTGCACTGTTGAGTTGCAACGGATCACAGTCTGCACTGTTGAGTTGCAACGGATCACAGTCTGCACTGTTGAGTTTGCAACGGATCACAATCTGCACTGTTGAGTTGCATCGGATCACAATCTGCACTGTTGAGTTGCAACGGATCACAGTCTGCACTGTTGAGTTGCAACGGATCACAATCTGCACTGTTGAGTTGCATCGGATCACAATCTGCACTGTTGAGTTGCAACGGATCACAGTCTGCACTGTTGAGTTGCATCGGATCACAGTCTGCACTGTTGAGTTGCAACGGATCACAGTCTGCACTGTTGAGTTGCAACGGATCACAATCTGCACTGTTGAGTTGCAACGGATCACAGTCTGCACTGTTGAGTTGCAACGGATCACAATCTGCACTGTTGAGTTGCAACGGATCACAGTCTGCACTGTTGAGTTGCAACGGATCACAATCTGCACTGTTGAGTTGCATCGGATCACAGTCTGCACTGTTGAGTTGCATCGGATCACAGTCTGCACTGTTGAGTTGCAACGGATCACAGTCTGCACTGTTGAGTTGCAACGGATCACAGTCTGCACTGTTGAGTTGCAACGGATCACAGTCTGCACTGTTGAGTTGCATCGGATCACAGTCTGCACTGTTGAGTTGCAACGGATCACAGTCTGCACTGTTGAGTTGCAACGGATCACAATCTGCACTGTTGAGTTGCATCGGATCACAGTCTGCACTGTTGAGTTGCAACGGATCACAGTCTGCACTGTTGAGTTGCAACGGATCACAGTCTGCACTGTTGAGTTGCATCGGATCACAGTCTGCACTGTTGAGTTGCAACGGATCACAGTCTGCACTGTTGAGTTGCAACGGATCACAATCTGCACTGTTGAGTTGCATCGGATCACAGTCTGCACTGTTGAGTTGCAACGGATCACAATCTGCACTGTTGAGTTGCAACGGATCACAGTCTGCACTGTTGAGTTGCAACGGATCACAGTCCTGCACTGTTGAGTTGCAACGGATCACAGTCTGCACTGTTGAGTTGCAACGGATCACAGTCTGCACTGTTGAGTTGCAACGGATCACAGTCTGCACTGTTGAGTTGCAACGGATCACAGTCTGCACTGTTGAGTTGCAACGGATCACAGTCTGCACTGTTGAGTTGCAACGGATCACAGTCTGCACTGTTGAGTTGCAACGGATCACAGTCTGCACTGTTGAGTTGCAACGGATCACAGTCTGCACTGTTGAGTTGCAACGGATCACAGTCTGCACTGTTGAGTTGCAACAGATCACAGTCTGCACTGTTGAGTTGCAACGGATCACAGTCTGCACTGTTGAGTTGCAACAGATCACAGTCTGCACTGTTGAGTTGCATCGAATCACAGTCTGCACTGTTGAGTTGCATCGGATCACAGTCTGCACTGTTGAGTTGCATCGGATCACAGTCTGCACTGTTGAGTTGCAACGGATCACAGTCTGCACTGTAGAGTTGCAACGAATTACAGCTTCAATTAAAGTAATCGATAACGCAGTAATTGATGAAGGTGGTATTTACCAATGCCAGAGAAAGAGAGAGAGAGAGAAACTGACCGATCATTTTAATTCTGTTAGCGTTGTCTACTGTTAGTTTATCTCCTTGTTAAAGTTCTGTCGTTTAGTAACTCTTGTTCCCACCCTACTGTTGTCTATCATCTATTTCTTCCCCGTTCTCTAGTGTCTATCTTCTTCTCTAGTTTATATCTCCTCATTCTTTAGTATCTATTTCCTTGGCGTTCTTTAGTGTTTGTTTACCTTCTTGTTTACGTTCTTGGCGTTGTTTACCACGTCGTTTGCATTTTCAGTGATGTTTACCTTCACGATCGTGCTTTCTCTAATTTGTTTACGTTTTTGTTCGTCTTTACCTCCTCCTCCATCTTCTTCTCTTCCATCTTCTCTCACGTCTTGATTTTCTTTGTCTCCATCATGTCAGCTGGATTCTTCGGTATTGAGTGTTGTCTTCTCTGGCGATAAGTCTTGCGTTTCTGTTGTTGATTAAATGGTTGTGTGAATTTAGGTGTTGAACACAGGCATTCCTTGGATCGTCAGATCTGCCTGCGTACTGGTGTTCTGAAATACGTGTTTGGAGGTCTCTGGATGTTTCGCCGAACAAGTATTTTCTAAACTTCACAATCCTCGTCACTTTATTAGAGACTGCAGACGACGGACATTAAACATCTTCAACACACCCAGAGAAGACTGCCGAGAAGAGATACATAGTCCTTCCCACCAACTCCATTACCAAACATGTTTCCAACATCATTTCCAAAACCTCATTCCAAGTATCTACTTCCACATCCACCACCATCAAGGACATTACCAGTAATAGACAAGACAAGCTTCAATCCTCTGCAGGGGTATACACAATCCCTTGTAATGACTGCAGCAAATTATACGTCGGCGAAACATCCAGAGACCTCCAAACACGCATTTCAGAACACCAGTACGCAGGCAGATCTGATGATCCAAGGAATGCCTGTGTTCAGCACCGAAATTCACACAACCATTTAATCAACTACAGAAACGCAAGACTTGTCTTCTCTGGCAATACAACACTCAATACCGAAGAATCCTGGAATCATCACTTATTTGTACATCCAACAACTTTAACCGGAACAACGGCTTCTATAACATAGCTGAACCCCTCGCCAAGAAACTTCTTCATTGTAGATCAATGGTTCAGAGAACCGACACGTTGATAAATTAGACACATGTGCAACTCTTGGGTATCTTTATTGAGGAAACGTTTCGCCACCCAGTGGCTTCATCAGTCCATACAAAGGAGAATCTTGATGAACAGGAGGAGAATGAGGTAATCAGTCCCTCAGCCTTGAGTCGATGTGGTCAGTCCATCAATCTTGATGGACTGACCACATCGACTCAAGGCTGAGGGACTTGATTACCTCATTCTCCTCCTGTTCTTAAAGATTCTCCTTTGTATGGACTGATGAAGCCACTGGGTGGCGAAACGTTTCCTCAATAAAGATACCCAAGAGTTGCACATGTGTCTAATTTATCAAACTTCTGCATCACTATCGAACATAAGAATCGAGGAACACTGCAGAAGATCCACTCATATACTTATGCAATCTCTTTTAAAAAGCTTGCCAAGTATTTAGACTTCTTCACTTTACTCCGAAGATTGTCACATGCAGCTTTCTTCACCTGACCCAGCATTCTCATCCTATATATAGTCGCGTATGTTTCATCCAGGTAGATCTGTTTGTGACTTGATAAAGCCCACTGCGTGGGCGAAACAAGCAAAGTTGATAGAAGCAGAAGAGACTTGAAGACGATGTAATCAGTCCATCACCCTTGAAGTTTTGAGGTGGTCAGTCCCTCAGTCTGGAGAAGAGTATTGTTCCATAGTCTGGAACAATATGGAGTTGAACGAACGAACGAACGAAAGTTCAGGTAAGATCCCAAATGGGATGAGCGGGGAAGACGGGACAGACGAAAAATAGTGCTGGAGAGGAGTGTTCTTAGTCGTAGAAATAGAGCCAGGGCTTAACCCAGCAGCGAAGGCGATTGTGGGACAGATATTGAGAAGAGAAATTCAGGCTCTTCTGTTGGGACTCCAGTGGGGTGAGCGGGGAGGACGGGACATGCGACGTTTAGCGCTAGAGAGGAGTGTAGAACTGGGCCATGTCTTAACCCAAAAGCTAAGGCGAATGTGGGTCAGAGAATGGTACCTGTCATAGAAGGTACCTGTCAGTGAATCCAAGGTTATTTGTAAATAGGGTTAGGAGCAGGATCATGCAAAGAGTAGAAAAGGTTGTGTTGGTTTGTGGGTCTGCGAATGTCTTCATCAAGGAGAGAGGTCCAGTAGTCATGTCGTGTCTCAAGTTTGTCTATCTGTCTGTCACTGAGCGTCTTCCAGTACAGATTCAGCGCAGGGATGTCTAATTGGGCATGGAGAGACTTGCTTGTGGCGAAGTCTTCCCACCTGACATCAAGCACCCAGCGCAGCGCCTTGTTCTGGACACGCTGCAGTTTAAGTAAGTTTGTTTTTGCTGCAAGAGAGAGGGCTAGAGGAGAGTAAGTTATCAGAGTTTGGTGCGTTGAGGGGCATGTTTCAGCTTGTAGAGGCCCGCAAGGGCCTTACTAGCTATTGCATGCCTTGAGTGAATGTGTCCATGTAAACGAAGAAGGTAGTCAAGATTAACGCCAAGGAGTGACAGATTGTGTGATGGGGATGTAAGTGCGGGTGTCAGCTGTTCTGAGCTCGACAGGTAATGGAGGATCACGTTTCCTGTAGTAAAAATATGTAATGCTGGATTTAGCTGCATTGGTTTTGATCCTCCATTTTTGTTTCCAGATGGCTATCCTGTCGACCTCATTTTGTGTGTTGTGTGTGAGTGTATCTATATTGGCATGAGTGATAAGTTGTGTAATGCCGTCTGCATAGGCTAGTGTTATGGAGTTGTGGTATACAGATGTTGGAATGTCGTTAGTGTATAAAATGTAGAGGGTAGGGGAGAGGACAGATCCCTGGGGTACTCCGGCTTTTAGTGTGAAGTAGTCAGAGTAACAGCCTTGGAATTTTATTCTCATGGTACGGCCATCTAGGAAGTTGCAGAGGAGTTTACGAGTAGTGAGAGGCAGGTTAAAGTTAGTGTAGAGTTTGTACTTGAGCCCTTCGTGCCAGACTGTGTCAAAAGCTTTTTCAACGTCCTTTGCAACCAGGGCTGTCCTGTTTCTTTGTTTTGTGTTTATATGGATGTAGTTGAGAATGATGTTAATGGCATCCTGTGTGGATCTGTGTGTTCTGAAGCCAAACTGGCCATCAGAAAGTAGAGAATTGTGTTCCAGGTATCTGCGAAGGCGATGATTAATGAGTTTTTCAAAGAGTTTTCCTAAAGTTTCGAGGAGGCTGATAGGGCGATAGTTTCTAGGGTCAGAGTGGTCTTTATTGGGTTTAGGAAGGAGGATAGCAGTAGCAGCTTTGAAGAGGGAAGGGAAGTATCCAGAGGCAAGGGAGGCATTGAGGAGGTTTGTGTAGGCAGTAATGATAGAGTCAGGAAGGTGTTTTAGGATAATATGGTTTAGGCCAGAGGCACCAGGAGCCTTGGGAGGAAGGTGTCTGAGGAGAGTTTTAATGTCTGTGTTGGTGAAAGGAGTGTCGAGTTCTTGGGAGAAGGTAAGAGAGTCTAGATGTATGTGGCTATCTGGTGTTGTTTCTTGTGTGTGTGCAGTGTTCCAGTGTTCTATGTTCTGAATGTGTTGAATAACGTTAGGGTGAGGTGGGTGAGGGTGGAAGATGTTCTCCCGGATGTGTTTGAAGATATTGGTAGCAGCCTGTGGTCTGAGATGTGTGTGTTGTTGTGGGTGATGTGTTTTTGAATTTGTTGGTGGGAGTTGTGCCTCTGATTTTTTTTGATAAAGTTCCAGAAGGCTTTAGTGTTTTTGATACGCTGTTTGTCTGCTTGTTGTATTAGTTGTGACCAGTGATTGTTGTGGTCTTGGTCTAGGCTGTGTAAGATGTTGTTTCTAAGGTAAGTGAGCTCTAATCGGACTTGATTAAATCTGTGTGTGTTGTAGAGGAAGCGGTTGTGGTAGCAGATAATTAGTCTTCTTGTTCTGAGTGACGGTTTGAAGGAATATCGAGTGGTGTGAGTTTTCTTTGGTATTGCGATGTTGGCTGCTTGTGTAATGGTGTCCTGGATGAGATCAAGTTGAGTATCGATGTCAGAGATAGGTTTGTTGTTGTAGTCATAGGTGAGGTTAATATTGTCTGTGTTGTTTGAAAGCATCCCAGTCAGCGTTCTTGTAGGAGAAGGTGTGGTTGGAATGAGGATAGGGCTGGAGGAGATGTGCAAGATGACTGGGATGTGATCAGAGCCTGTAATAGGGCCAGGTGAGATGTCGTGTTGAAATAAAGAGCTGGCCCGGTTTGCCAGAATGATGTCTGGTTTGCCTTGGTCCGTGTTGTTGTAGAAGGTATTGAAATCTGGGCCGAGATGAATTAGGTGTTTATGGTTTGTGAAGTTGAGTAATTGGTGACCAAGTTGGTTGTTACTGGTGTGATGAAAGGCGGTGTGTTTGGCATTCATGTCAGCTAGTAGGTAAGTTGGTGTAGTTGAAGACTAAGGAAAGATCGTGTATGTTGAGAATAGTGTTTGGGCGAGCATAGGTGGTGAAAAAGATAAAGGGGCCAATGTGGGTGTATATTCTGACTGCAAGACAGTGTTGGTGAATAAAAGGGATTGGGAGAAATTCGTGTTTTATGTTGGACTTGACAAGGATGGCAACCCCATCGTGGGGATCATAGGGGGACTGTAGTGCTGTATAGCCATAATGGCGGATACGTTGAGGGGCTTTGAGGCAGGTACTGTTTAGCAAAACAATATCTGGCGTCTCTGCTTCAAGGAGCTCGGCCAGTAAGTGTCTAATTGTAAAGTAAGAACGTACATTGAACTGAATCACCTTAAACATGATTTAATGGTTTCGTCATAGCAAAGTTAATGTCGGGGGAGGAGTTTGGATTAAAGCCTGTGATAGTGGTGCCATCAGTGGATGTGAGTTTATAGGTGTTACGGACCTGTTTCCTGGAGGGGGAGGAAGAGATGGATCTGTTTTTATGTTCTTTTGTCTGTCAGAAGTTGGGGCAGGTTTAGGTTTGGGTGGATTTTGTCTGGAGGAGGAGTTGGACCTGGATGAAGTTTTGGTTGTGGTGGAGTGGGCGAAGGTAGATGCAGAGGAAGTGGAAGCTTTGGTAGGGGATGAGGAAGTGGAAGCTTTGGTTGGGGATGAGGAAGTGGGTAAGGAGGTAGGGAGAGGGGTGGTCGTAGCAGCAGCAGTAGGGGTGTTGGTGGAAGTAGTGAAGAGGGGGTAGGGAGAGTAGGCGAGCTGGTGGGTGTAGGAAGTGGGGGGGGGGGGAGAGAGGGAGGAGGTAGAGGTTGAAGGGGGCTTAGAAGAGAAGCAGGAAGGAGGGATAATTAAAGCGGGAAGATTGTTAGCAGACAAGATTAGGTTAAGGACATGTGAGTAGTCTGATTGGTAAGCTTGAGAGATTACCATCGCAGAGTGGGCAGCAGTGGCGAGTTGGCAGTTAGTTTTGTAGTCTAGTGTGGGTGTAGGTGTAGAAGGAGAGATGATTGTAGTCTGTGTGTTGGTATTTGAAGTGTGTAGAGTAGGAGAGGTAGACCAAGTGCGTGAAGTAACCCAGGCATTGGGGGTAGGGGAGGAAGGTATGGTAAGGGGGGGGGAGGTGCAGGGAAGGTGTTGGGGAGGGAGGGAGGTTGGCTTGCGGTGTGTGACCCGCCGCAGTTAGAACATTTAAGGGGGAGGTTGCAAGTGTTCCAGAAGTGGCCAGTTGCTGAACATCTGGAGCAGGTTTGTGTGGAAGTGCATGAGATTTTGTCGTGGCCGAATTTGTAACATTTCAGACATTGTGTGATGGGGTGAAAGTTTGGAGTGAAGAGGGTGTTTGCGGATGGTCTTGGCAAGGATTCCTTGATTGAAGAGTGTAGAGGCGTCAGAAGGAGTTGAACAGCGTATTTTGAGGATGGTAGAGTTTTCAGGTCTGTAAATATCGTCAACAGAGACTTTGTTCTTAGTACTAATGTCTTTGATTAAGTCTGCTTTGTCTGTGTCATAGGCAGTCAGGAGAGAATAGTCTACGTGTTTTGCGATCACTGTGCATTTGGCGCGGTGCTCAGGAGTCCAAATAATAGTGAAGCCTGCATTGAGAAGTTTTTGTCTGGTCTCGGTTGAGGTGTACGTTTCGTAAGAATGTCTGTCAAGAAGTAGTTTGAAGCCTGAGTTGGTTTTAAAGACTTTCAGCTGAGGAGCGCCAGTGATCTGGTACAATAAATTTCCAGGACAGATAGTGGCATGATCAGATTTAGAGTATTTGAGGTTAAGCGAGAAAGAATTGGGTTTGGAAGAGGTAGAGGCAGGGTAGGCCTTAGAGGTAGGAGTAGACAGAGTAGAGGCAGGTGTTGGCGGTAGAGGAGTGGTAAGGGGGAAGGAAGTGGAAGGCATTGAAGGCATCGTAAATTAGATGTGGCGGTCAAATCTGTGAGAGTAATTGGCTAGGCAAGTACGTTGAAGTAGACACACGTACTTGCCTGGCTATATCTTTAAAGTTTCTTGTAGAGTCCGTCTCTGGAGGCACAGGACACTTAGGAGGTGAGCTGAAGCTTGATGGAGCACTGTATGCCCTGAACGGTGAGGAGAGGCAACACTGGCTGTATGGCGTGCAGACCACACGTACAGGCTGAGGCGTGGAGACTTCAGACAGCAACAGGAGTGCAGAGGGAGGCTTCCTGCCCTTGGGTAGGCAGCCACCAACGCACCAATCCTGATGGTGAAGACGAAGGTCCAGTAACCACCACTCGGTGAAGAGAGCAACTCTGGCTGTGAGCGATGACGAGAGCCAGCACAAGCTGTATGGCGTGGAGACCTCAGACAATGGCGAGGAGAGGCAACACTGGCTGTATAGCGTGTGTCCCATCCTGTCTGTGTAAGTCCCATCCTGTCTGTGTAAGTCCCATCCTGTCTGTGTAAGTCCCATCCTGTCTGAGTAAGTCCTATCCTGCCTGAGTAAGTCTCATCCTGTCTGAGTAAGTCCCATTCTGTCTGAGTAAGTCCCGTCCTGTCTGAGTAAGTAACATCGTGTCTGAGTAAGTCCCATCCTGTCTGAGTAAGTCCCATCCTGTCTGAGTAAGTCCCATCCTGCCTGAGTAAGTCCCATCCTGCCTGAGTAAGTCCCATCCTGCCTGAGTAAGTCCCATCCTGTCTGAGTAAGTCCATCCTGTCTGAGTAAGTCCCATCCTGTCTCAGTAAGACCTATCCTGCCTGAGTAAGTCCCATCCTGTCTGAGTAAGTCCCATCCTGTCTGAGTAAGTCCCATCCTGTCTGTGTAAATCCCATCCTGAGTAAGTCCCATCCTGTCTGAGTAAGTCCCATCCTGTCTGTGTAAGTCCCATCCTGTCTGTGTAAGTCCCATCCTGTCTGAGTAAGTCCCATCCTGTCTGTAAGTCCCATCCTGCCTGAGTAAGCTCTATCCTGTCTGAGTAAGTCCCATCCTGTTTGAGTAAGTCCCATCCTGTCTGTGTAAGTCCCATCCTGCCTGAGTAAGCTCTATCCTGTCTGAGTAAGTCCCATCCTGTCTGAGTAAGTCCCATCCTGTCTCAGTAAGACCCATCCTGTCTGAGTAAGTCCCATCCTGTCTGAGTAAGTCCCATCCTGTCTGAGTAAGTCCCATCCTGTCTGAGTAAGTCCCATCCTGTCTGTGTAAGTCCCATCCTGTCTGAGTAAGTCCCATTCTGTCTGAGTAAGTCCCATCCTGTCTGAGTAAGTCCCATCCTGTCTGTGTAAATCCAATCCTGAGTAAGTCCCATCCTGTCTGAGTAAGTCCCATCCTGTCTGAGTAAGTCCCATCCTGAGTAAGTCCCATCCTGTCTGTAAGTCCCATCCTGCCTGAGTAAGCTCTATCCTGTCTGAGTAAGTCGCATCCTGTCTGAGTAAGTCCCATCCTGTCTGAGTAAGTCCCATCCTGTCTGAGTAAGTCCCATCCTGTCTGAGTAAGTCCCATCCTGTCTGAGTAAGTCCCTTTCCTGTCTGAGTAAGTCCCATCCTGTCTGAGTAAGTCCCATCCTGTCTGAGTAAGTCCCATCCTGTCTGAGTAAGTCCCATCCTGTCTGAGTAAGTCCCATCCTGTCTGAGTAAGTCCCATCCTGTCTGAGTAAGTCCCATCCTGTCTGAGTAAGTCCCATCCTGTCTGAGTAAGTCCCATCTGTCTGAGTAAGTCCCATCTGTCTGAGTAAGTCCCATCCTGTCTGTAAGTCCCATCCTGAGTAAGTCCCATCCTGTCTGAGTAAGTCCCATCCTGTCTGAGTAAGTCCCATCCTGTCTGTGTAAGTCCCACCCTGTCTGAGTAAGTCCCATCCTGTCTGTAAGTCCCATCCTGCCTGAGTAAGCTCTATCCTGCCTGAGTAAGTCCCATCCTGTCTGAGTAAGTCCCATCCTGTCTGAGTAAGTCCCATCCTGTCTGAGTAAGTCCCATCCTGTCTGTCAGACTTGGAATCAACTTCAACAACCTCTACTGGTGAGAATGGCTGGATTTGAGAGGGACCTGACCTCTCAACATTTACATTCTTACCTCTACTAGTGACCTACGTCTCACCTCCTGGCGCTATATAAGGCTCCACCCTATCACAATACTCTTCTCCAGACTGAGGGACTGACCACCTCAAAACTTCAAGGGTGATGGACTGATTACATCGTCTTCAAGTCTCTTCTGCTTCTATCAACTTTGCTATACTCGACTGAAGAAGCCTACTGTGTAGGCGAAACGTTTCGAAATAAAGATACCTAACTGTTGCATATGTGTCTTACCTAACAACCTGTCGGTATTTTATACCATTTTATTGTTCATCAATGGAGATGTAGAATTTCTTAAGCCTTTCTGCTTCTTGCCAGGGCTCAGGGTCAGCTGGAATTTCCGCCATTAGTTGCTTTGAGCCGAGTCTGTGTTTTCAGAATTATGTAGATCAATACCATTCATGTTATTTATCCTCCTTGCTCATGACTCCATTTCTCTTGGTAAAGACCCATTGATATCACTCTTCTGAATGCAGTTTGTACATTTCAGTGTACATATTGACTGTAGTTTTGTTCTTCCACATCTTCATCGTACATCAACCAGGCACTTTTGTACATGTTGTGTACGAATGGTATATAATACCGACAAGATGAGATTAAGACACATGTGCAACATCTGGGTATCTTTATTGTAGACGTTTCGCCATCCAGTGGCTTTATCAATACAAATTCTAGGACATAACTTGAAGACAGTAGAACTATGTACAGAAGATGAGGTAGTCAGTCCCTCAACCTAGGAGTAGGTGCGAAGAGCACCATAGTCGTGATAAAGCCACTGGATGGCGAAACGTCTACAATAAAGATACCCAGATGTTGCACATGTGTCTTAATCTCACTTCTGTACATACCATTTGTCATTATCATGAATGCACCCTTTGCATTCTGTACTGCTTGAGGATGTTCTGACTGAGTGGTTTATCACCCAGAGTTCAACGTTGCACCGGAGAAGCTCCCATTGAAACAATTATGTGTCACAGTCAGACACTGGCATATTGCGTTATATTAGAGACATAAAAGTGATGGTGGTGGTTTGCGTTGTACAGTGAGTGTGACGAGCACCACAGAGTGGTCGCTGGTGAGAGTGCGATGTACTTCCCAAGACTGTAGCCATGGTCTTCCTGCCTTATTGATCGTAGAAGTCGATTTTAATATGGAATGATGACTATTGAAGTCACCTGTTACGATAATCCCGTCGGTGATAGCTGATGAGAAGAGTTCCCTGAAGGCTAGAGTCTGTTGTAAATAGAAAGTGAGGGAGCATATATAGATAACCCACACACAGGAGAGAGAAACTTATGATGACGTTTCGGTCCGACTTGGACCATGGGTGTGACTTGTAAATGGCCCAAGTCAGACCGAAACGTCGTCATAAACGTCATGTGCGGTTATTTGTGTATTCCAGTCACGGTATTGTGCCTTTGGTTCTTCAGTGAGGAAGCAGATTAGTGTGTAGAATAAAGGTGGAAGTGGTTAGATGAAGAAGTTGGAACAGTAAAAGATAGTGAGTTTGAAACTAGGACGGCGAAAGGGTTAGAGACAGAGGTGATTGTAGAATGAAGGGTTCGTTGTCTCAATCAGTGGTTCAAGTTGCCCTCGACGCATCCACCAGTTCCATCAGTCTCATCAATCATACGCACAATTTGTGGTCAAATTCTTGCACTATCTTCTGAAGAGACTGGTTCGAGGTTGCACACTGGCTGCAGCAGTTCACAACTAATCAAAAAACTGAAATTGAAAACTGGCCGACGTTTCTGTCAGTCTTGGACTCAGGACTCCCTAGCGGTCCAGGACTAACTGAAAAAGCTACAAACTTGAAGCGAGTGTAAAAATTAATCCCTTCAGTGTAAGAGCAGAGAATAGTGGAGGATAGTAGACCGTATGAACGTGTTGGTCCCTACATCACTCGTGATTAATGGCACTATTACTTTATGGAAATTGTGGCGGTGGGATTAATTAATCTTGGAAGTCCAGAAACCGAGTAGTCGAAATACGTTTTTTTCCACTTTTTAATGAAAATTTATTTTTTTCACCCATTTTACGTATTCGGAAAAAAAAATTATTTGAATATTTCTGCAATTTTTTTTTTTTTTTTTAGCTGACTATTTTCTATGTGGAGTGAAATATGTGTGTTGCAATATGTGACCTGCTATATGTGACTTACATGTGACCTGCTATTCTTCACTACACATAACTGGCAAAGATTTTGCTTATAAAGTGTAGTGATGAGCTGAATGTGGATGAAATGAATAAACCATTGAAATGAGACGATTAAACCGCGAAGATGACATGAACAAACAACGAGAATGGAACGAATCAGCCGCCACGAGGAATGAGACGAGAATGAGACAAACATACACCAAGAATGAGACAAACAAATACTAAGAATGAAACAAACATACACTAAGAATGAGACAAACACACCATGAATGAGACGAACAAGCAACGGGATGCTACAAGCTCCACAACACGTGGAATGCCTCACGTGTTCAAGATACCAACCACGTGCATCTCAATTTGCACTTCCACGTATAACATCAGACGGGGCATTTTGTCGCAGGAATAGCTACAGCACCTGTAAAATATATAATACGTCTGTCACACAGTGCCTCTATCACACGTAGTACGTCTACCACTTGTAAAGTGCGTCTTTCCTCCATTGTTTCCCAGAGTGTTGAGGGAGAGGTCTCAAGCAACACACTGGGCGACGAGAGCTCTTCCTCTGTTTATGTTTGGATGCTAAATTTAGGAACTTACACCTAGGTGGAGGGGAGAGGGTGGGAGGGAGCAGATGGGGAGGGTGAGGGTACGTGGAATAGTGAGGGGGAGGGGGAAACCAGAGGATAGAACGGGTCTTTATCATGCTTTAAGATTTAGTAATAACCTTAATAATGTGTAGATAATGAAAGCACTGATACTAAATATTAATCAAATTCACTTACATGAGATTTATTAAAATGGAAAGTAAAAGATTAAATATGTGGCAGTAAACAACTCTTTGAAATATATTGCCGACTACGTTAATACTATTTTTAATAATAAAGTATAATACCAGTGCT
This sequence comes from Cherax quadricarinatus, assembly GCF_026875155.1. Lineage (NCBI taxonomy): Eukaryota > Metazoa > Arthropoda > Malacostraca > Decapoda > Parastacidae > Cherax > Cherax quadricarinatus. The sequence continues at coordinate 17,184,820 of NC_069427.1, forward strand.
GGAACTTACATGGCAGCAGCTACGAACAGATCATCCAGACAGAAATCAGGTGGCAACTTCCTAAACCCTGGAAGACGTGTGTCTCCAAGTGAGCACTGATGTACACTCGCTTCACCTGGACGGTCGGGTAAGTTTGGAGGCGCGGACTCCCGGCCAACCATTCCACACAAAAGTATTTCAGTTCATTATTACTGCCACCAAAACCGTATGTTGTATTATATAATACAACATATTGGGATTATTTACATTAATTATTTGAGTAAGAGTGATTTAACAAGGTTCGCTGTCGGAGTAATGACCAGTGACACTACCATTCACGCCCACAAAATTCTTGCTCGCGACACAATAAACACTTAAACCAGTAATGCTCATTACTTGAAAAATGGACGTGTACGAGTCACGTATGATCACCTCGGAACAGTTACTATATCCAGGACATCCTCCCCTTTTCTTCCCAGAAAACTTCGCCCTCTGAACTGATACAAGATACCTGCCATACTTCACCCTATAGGGCTACTGTAGAATTGGTTTATTAATATATTTTCTCTTGCTGGAAGTTGGTCGGAAGTATCCTATAATATCCTGGTTAGGCTGAAATCTTGAGCAATGGTGCTTTATATTACTACACCATTGATTCCTAAATATGAATCATTGGTTTCATCCATCTCATTCTTACACACACACACACACACACACACACAGTATATATATTATTTTATATATATATATATATATATATATAATATATAATATATATATATATTATACAATATATGCGCGCGCAATAAGATCACAATAAAGTTGGTAGAATTACCTACAATATGTACAGTAAAGGACACAAGTGCAATTAATGTGACATTTTTTTTGTGACAACGTTTCGCTCTCCAAGAGCTTTGTCAAGCCGTAACGGCTTGACAAAGCTCTTTGAGAGCGAAATGTTGCCACAATAAAAATGTCACATTAGTTTTCACTTGGTCGTTTTACTTTACACACCCAAAAAGATCACAGTAAACAGGTGATATCAGAATATGCAAAACAATCACTGTGAAAGGATAGTGAAATTCCAAGCGCTTTCGTGACTTCTCACATTATCATAGTTTAACTCTATCTTGATGTGAAGAATAAGATAGAGTTAAACTGTCTGTTTCTCATCAATGTTTTTGAGAGCTTTAAAGTATTGTAGTCCAGAGTTCATAGATGAGGAAATATCTAAAATTTATGAAATAGGTAATGATTTGAAATACCCAAGAAACGTAATTGATAAATCTTTTAAAATTGCTAAAAATACTTTTTACAGTCCAGAAAGGGACAACCAGCCTTATTCAACTAAAAATATGTTGTTTCTCCCTTACCATGAAAACTTGGTTGATATGCTTTCTCTTCTTAAGGCTTTTAATATCAAAGTTGTATTTAAAAATCTTGATACGTTAAAAAAAACTTTGATAAAGAATTCCCCCAAAATGCTGACGGATGTTCTATAAGATTCCTTGTAAAATTTGCGATAAAAATTTATTACGTCAAACTGGTAAAAATCTATAACTAAGATTAAAACAACATAAATATAGCATTAGAACTATACAAGATTCCAATGCTCTATTTATTCATGTAAGAGATTTTAACCATCCAATTGATTTTCAAAAAGTTGAGAAAGTAGTATCAAGCAAGTCCATGGTCGACAGAAATATAATTGAATCTTGTTTCATAAAAAGCAGTTTTGACAATAATATGAATATTTCCTTTGGTTTATATAAATTAGATCCATTTATAATTAATAGAATTTGGGAAGAATTTAATAATACATTGGGAAAATAATAAATTTTAAAATTCTTAATTCTTGCGTAGAATAGTTTGTTGGTGGGTTGTGTGAAGGACCTGTCTAGTTGGGTCAGCGGGTCTGCTGCAGTGTTCCCTTTCTTATGAGTCGCGCGTCAGGTGTTGCTTTGTTGTGGGATGTGATAGTGAGGTGTGGTCTAGATCCTTTATATGCCTTCCTTTGATGCATTACTTTCATTGTTCCTTGATAATGTGAGTAGTCACGAAAGCGCTTGGAATTTCTCTATTCTTTCACACGGTTGTTTTGTGTTATATATATATATATATATATATATATTATATATATATATATATAATATATATATATATATATATATATATATATATATAATATAAACAGAATCGGGTCCAGTGCGGAGTATTTCAGCTTAATATGCTCAGCAAAATTGCACAATACTGTTCCTCTTGCGATGTTCATTTGCTATCCAACGCTTCTAGGGATCTGATACTGTTCTATAAAAAGAGATTAGGATTCTGAAGTTTCTTAAACAAAAAGAAAGATCCAGTTACAGCCCACGATGTCTGTGTCAGTGTTAGGTGATGGTGGTAGTGATGGTGATGCTAGTGATAGTGGTGCTAGTGATGGTTATAGTAATGATGGTAGTTGTTCTAGTGGTGGTGGTATTAGTGATGGTAGTGATGGTGATACTAGCGATGTTAGTGGTACCAGTGATGGTGGTAGTTCTAGTGGTGGTGGTAGTAGTGTTGGTGGTACTAGTAATGATGATGGTGTTACACTACTATACCAGCATATTTTATGGATGCCGCAGCATGTTCCACCACGCAGCTTCAACGTACTGTTCGAACATTGTAGCAGATTAAAAGGAACGTGAAGTGCACAGCACAGCGTGTTGAAATAGCAGCATACTACAGCATCTTTTCACAACATTTCAAGACAACCAGCATACAGCGAACAGCAGCATACAAGAACATGCTTAAATATACAACAGCATATAGGAGAACATTACATACAGCAGCATACAAGAACATAAAACAGCATACTAGCGTATACAGCATCATACTGTAACATACAACAGCATAACCCAACATACAACATGTAAGAGTATACTACAGCTTCTCAACAAAGATCTTCCTCTTTAATTTTGATACTTTTTGTAGCGAGAAATACTTTTGAGAGGAATACTGATATTATATATCCTACGAGACTGCTACACCCAGGGAAGTGTGGCGCTGGTGTGGGTGTGGTCGTGGTGTGGATGTGGTACTGGTGTGTGTGCTGGTGTAATTGTGGTACTGTTGCGGGTGTGGTATTGGTGTAGATGTTACTGTGTGGGTATGGTGATGTGGGCTTATTTGGGTTGTGGGACTGATGTGGGTGAGGTCGTGGTGTGATGCTGTTTGGATGTGGTGGTGATGTGGGTTTGGAGGCAGGAGTGGGTAGTAGAATGTTGTGGTGGTGATGTGGGTGTGGTGATGGTAGTGTGGGTATGGTGTTGAGTGGTGTGGGTGTAATAGTGTGGGTATGGTGTGTGGTGTGGGTGTAATAGTGGTGGGTATGGTGTGGGTGTAATAGTGTGGGTATGGTGTGGGTGTAATAGTGTGGGTATGGTGGTGGGTGTAATAGTGTGGGTATGGTGTTGTGTGGTGTGGGTGTAATAGTGTGGGTATGGTGTTGTGTGGTGTGGGTGTAATAGTGTGGGTATGGTGGTGTGTGGTGGTGCCTCTCTCGTGTATTTACAGATGTGCCTCTCTCTTTCTCTCTGTTATTACAAAGTTAGCCTCACTCTCTCGTGTGTTTACAGAGATGCCTCTCTCGTGTGTTTACAGAGATGCCTCTCCGTGTATTTACAGAGATGCCTCGCTCGTGTATTTACAAAGATGCCTTAATTTCGTGTATTTACACAGGTGTCTCTCCCTCTCTCGTACTTATTGAGGCACTGCCCTCTCTTACCTACAGACTTGCTCCTCAAACTCACCGACCTTAATTACCATATTTACATATATTACTGATGAAATGAAGATAAATGAACTCAGTACCTGGCATGGTGGTACGAATTACAGGTGTAAATGCAAGTTTTGTGAAATATCAATTCATATATTATAAGTGTACATGATAAGTGTCATACTGGTCATGTGTTATATGTATAAATCTGATGTAAGTATATGTAAATCTGTTGAGCCTTGTTTGTTAAGCATTTATCGTTATAATGTAAAGAGATAACAACAGTTGTAAATTGTTATTCCATGTTTCAATTTTTATTCCATTTGTAAATGTTATTCCATATATAAATAGTTGCTTCAGCTGTAAATAGTTGCACTAATTATAAATTGTAAAAATGAACTTTTAAATTGTTGTTCCAGCTGCAAATTGCAAACTTTAGCTTGAAAATTGTTGCTCTACTTGTAAATTGTAAAATTAAGCTTTTGAATTGTTGCATTTTCCTTCATTAAATGTCCATTGTATGATGATCTTTAACATTGTATTTAAGCTTTAAATTGTAAGTTTTCATAATGAAGACTTATGAAGGAAAAATTATCACCTCACATTTATTTAATCCTGAGTCAGTTTCTGTGTCAACTTAGTTAATCTGTTAATTTTAGTTAAAATAAAATCTTTTGTAATTTCAGAAAAAAAAAAATAATTTCCCTGTGAAGGTTTTTTTTTCTTTTATTGTTTTCGTGTAGTCTTCAAATAATATTTCTCATTTTTTTGTAGTCAGAAGATTTTTATTTTAACGAAAACTACTGCCATTGTTTCGCTTTTGTGCCGCCGCCGCCGCCGTCGCCATTACTACTGCCTCTACCACCACTTCTGCAATTATACTACTACCTACTCTGGTTCTCCCCGCCCCATCTCCTTCTCGTATATATACTGGCGCCCTTTCGCGCTTTTATGGGACTAGTTAATGGTAGAAGTCGGATCGAAACGTCGTCATAAGTTTCATTGTCCTATGTGCGGTATATTACAATAACAAACATACAATGGGATCAAGTAAACTATGTCGTAAATGAACAAGTTGGGAAGATATAAACACGGATCCCAACATTTGCCTTGTGTTACGCTCCAGATTTTATTTCAAGCCAGATAGTTCACTTCTGGTTAGGGCATAACAATTATGGTAAGAGAGTTTAGGGTGTAAATAATACTATTCAATAAATCTTATTTTAATGAAGTATCTATATATATCATACGACTTAAGGCAAATAATTATAATATACGAATATATCGTATATGGGCTCAGAACACTTATGTTTGTTCTATATTATCAGAATAATGTATAAGCCTTCAAACACATGGTTATTAAGAGACCATGGATATAACATATGTACAGAGATTACGTCAGAGTATAATATCTAATTTCCAATTTGAGATCAGTCAGATAATTTTAACAACAGAATAAGCCAAGGCAAGATAACCGACCACTGTCAGTTTACCAGAGAGGAGCAGCTGTGTTGATTCGTTGGCTGGTAGCTTCTCACAGCTCCTCCCTTAACCTTGAGCATACAGGTCAGGTGGGTCACGTGACGTGACTAACCAACACTTAGTAGAGCATTTGAACAAAGGGGAGGGGGAAGGGGGGGTGAGTATAACCATCGAACACACATTAACCTTACACCGGTACACAGACCGAGTGGTACTTGACTAAACATTTAACTTAACTTATCGTGGCCACATAACATAAATAATAATACGCCATAGTAATACGTAAGACCTTGAAAAAATTAATTGTGTGGTTCTTGAGATCTGCTCAAGACATATTCCATTAAGAAAAAGAAAGAGAAGATGTAAACTAGAGAGAGAGAGAGGCTCCCTATACAGAAGAAGGCGAAGAGTCAGAGCTGCTGAGAGGGGCCAATATATCTGAAATACGATGGGAAACACTGGTCATTGAAATTGCAAATATCGAACTTAAGCTGAAGGAATCTTACAGGAGTCAAGAATAACAGGAAAAACTAAAACCCTCAAAGGAAATTGAAAAAAAAAATACTTCTTCTCTTATGCCAAATCTAAGGGAAAAACAACATCCAGGATTGGGCCCATGCTTAGGCGGGATGGGACATACACAGATGACAGCCAAGAAATGAGTGAGATACTAAAGTCCCAATATGACTCAGTGTTCAGCGGACCACTGCCCACTCTAAGGGTCGACAATCCCAAAATTTGGTCATCTCAAAAATCTTGGATATTATCCTAACTCCACAAGACTTTGAAAAGGCACTAAATGACATGCCCATACACTCTGCCCCAGGCCCAGACTCGTGGAACTCCGTGTTCATCAAGAATTGCATTCTATGGAGGAGCATGGACACAGGGGTTATCCCCCACACACTTAAAACAACAGACATAGCCCCACTCCACAAAGGTGGCAGTAAAATAATTGCAAAGAACTTCAGACCGATAGCACTAACATCCCTTGTCATAAAAATCTTTGAGAGGGTTCTAAGAAGCAAGATCGCCAGCCACCTAGATACCCATCACTTAAACAACCCAGGGCAACACGGGTTTAGAGCAGGTCGCTCCTGCCTGTCCCAGCTACTGGACCACTACGACAAGGTCCTGGATGCTGTAGAGGATAAACAAAATACAGATGTAGTATACACAGACTTTGCAAAAGCCTTCGACAAGTGTGACCATGGTGTAATAGCACACAAAATGCGTGATAAAGGAATAACAGGAAAAGTTGGATCTATAAATAGAACAAATAGAACACAAAGGATAATAGTAAACAGAGTAA
>NC_069427.1:17196349-17213849 GCF_026875155.1 Cherax quadricarinatus
AACAAGCCACGGTACGGGTGGGGGTTAGAAGCCATGGCTAGTGAGTCGTAAATAGAACTCCAGGCCAGTGCGTAAACTACTGGGCCAGCTGGAGTTTTTTCGACTCATTTGAAATGGATTAAAGAATTATCATAAGGGGTGGACCGGTAAGCTAGTGGAAGGCCTCATTCAGATGACCAAAAGCTCCAGTGGCGGGTCATCATAACTAAGATCTGCGTCAGGAAATAGTCTTGTTTTCTAACATATTTTACTTAACCTAATCTATCTTCGCCATGGTACTGTGGTACCAAGTACCGTGGTTTATTTCACTGCACATGTCCCCACGGTTACAGACGTCGAGGGTGCCGTCTGATAGTAGTGTCGTCTTTACATCTGTGTTGAACTAACTTCTGTCCACCTCGATGTTAGATCTTGGTTACTGACGTTAAGTAACTAATTTCTCGATTTTTTTCCCATCTCCCTGTGTGCTTGACTGTCCACTTACTGAGATAGTGTAATATCCTATGTGATTTGGCAAGGTTTTCTACTAATTAAAATAAGATAGACATACAAAGCAAGTATCCTAAATTGGCTTGCAGATAAGATAAATTGTAGATTTAAATTCAGATGTATCCATTCGATGTTGCAGTACCCTCCACAAGATGGATATGATGCACACAGTCAACTAGCTACATCAGAGGCAAAATAAAAAATAGAATCACAGGAAGAATGAAATTTGCAATCAATTTCAAAGATAGTAATATGTTTTATAATAATGTTTAAAATGTAGGTCAGCTCTCCTAAATATTTAAATACAAAAATAATAAATTTTGGTTCTAGTCTGCGTGCATTGGTTCTCGTGTAATAAATACAAATACAGCCGTGTTCACCAGAGATCACAGGGAATATACAAAAGGTTTATTTATATAGAATTAATGTAGCACATAGATTGATCAGGGCAATGCATAATCATATAAAAAATTAATTGCAAATATAATTGGTCACAGCAAGAGTTGATCCTGTGCTGTGAGTGTAATAACCAACCTGTCGATTATTAATTATCATGGTAATGAAATTACAAATGGAATGACTCGTGAATGAAAGTGCTTTCCCCCCTCTATAAGTAGTACAGGTGCAGAGCCGCGGTAGCGCTGTGGGCAAGAACATTGTGTTCACTTCAAGACGTGCATTAAAAGAAACGTTTCGTCACGAGTAACTTCACCAGTCCTGATAAAGCCAATCGTGGAGAAACGTTTCCTTCAAATCAATCTCCTGAATTGTACACAAGTGTCCTGAATATCAAAATGGTATACATTACCGACAGGATGGTAGGTAAGACACATGGGCAACAGTTAAGCAACTTTATTCCGAAACGTTTCGCCTGCACAGTAGGCTTCTTCAGTCGAGTGCAGAAAGTAGGCAGGAGCAGTAGATATGTGAAGACGATGTAATCAGTCCATCACCCTTAAAGTCGTAGATTTGAGGTCCAAGGTATCTTCTGTACCAAGATGTCATTGTGTTGCAGTGTCTGACAGAGTGAATATCAAAATGTTATACAATATTTACTGTCAGACACTGCAACACAATGGCATCTTGGTACAGAAGAGAAAACACCTTGGACAACTTTTTCAAGTGAGTCTTTGGATCTGAGAGGGACGTGACCTCTCAGTGACTATATTCTCTCTTCTGCCACCCTGCACCTCTTCTTCCGACAGTATGTAAGTCTCCACACTGTCGCTTGTCTCTTCAGACTGTTTCAGACTATGAAACAGAACTCGACTCCAGGCTGAGGGACTGACAACCTCAAATCTACGACTGAAGAAGCCTACTGTGTAGGCAAAACGTTTCGGAATAAAGTTGCCTAACTGTTGCCCATGTGTATTACCTACCACACAAGTGTCCTTTTCCTCAGCCCTCGTCACAACCACGGTGGCCTTCTCCAGGGAAGCTACTGGGCCCGTCCCAATTTCTCAACGTTTTGCCGATTAGTCATTCATCCATTTACGTTAATTTAATATAAAGACTTATTCTTGTATTACTGATATATTACTATTTGTTATTATTATTAGTCTGGATGTTGAATTAAATATAATATTGATGTTTAAACTGCAACATCGAAGGGATTTCATCAGTGTTTACCACTTAAGATAAATATATTTTGCAATGTATTATAAGAATGTTACATACAGTACTTCATAACAAATAGGCCTAACCCACCTAGAAATAAACACACAAATACACTATACTTCGATTCTTTACCTACAACGCTTCGCCCAAGCATGGGGCTTTTACAAGTGTTGACTGGGAGAAAGGAGCCCATTGCCTACGCGAAACGTTATAAATAAAGGATCGCATCGTATTGCATGTGTGAGTTTCCATCTTGTCTACATTTCACACTATTTCCGCTACAACTTTCTCCCCAGCTATGAATTATATTTCAAGCTGAGTCATCTCTTCAGTGTTATAGACTCTATACAGTGCATCTATAATTATGAACTGTTTGTTTATCGGCCACAAACTTGACATGGTTACTTTCTGTGAAGACTTGAAAACAATCATAGTAACTCATGCTTTAATGATAGCCTAGCTTATCGGAGTAACTCGTGCATTGAGAGTAGCATATCAGAGTAAATCCTGCCTTGAGAATAGCCTATTAAACTGTGACTCAAAGAATTCGCACCATTTTTTTTTTTACCCTGGTTGGAACAATTCATTTTCCACTCTTAGAAGAGGAAAGTTAGGACGACGTTTCGGTTCGTCCTGGACCAGTTATGATAATGCTCTAGGACGGACCGAAATGTTGTCGTAAGGTGAAAGTGATAGAACTCTACCGCCCTCCTTACCTTCTGCCCTCCCTCCTTTACTCTGCTTTCATCAACCGTACCTCCCCTCTCTCTCTCTTTTTTTTTTTTACACAGGGTTTGACAAGGTTAAGGATCCCTAACTTTATTGACAAGCTATTTACAGGTTAAGGATTCCTAACTTTATTGGCAAGCTAAGAGCTGTTACCTACATCAGCTCATTTGAAAGCATTTTTATTGTTAGGAGACATACAAGTAGGGAACAGGATGAAGTTGGAGCCATCTGTGGGCCAGCATTTTCATTTGATCAACTGACTTTATCTCGTTGACATCATTATGCTCTCTCTCTCTCTCTCTCTCTCTCTCTCTCTCTCTCTCTCTCTCTCTCTCTCTCTCTCTCTCTCTCTCTCTCTCTCTCTCTCTCACCTTACGGAACCTGTAACTTCCTGTTATACAGACGTCATAAGTTTATAAATAACACATTTTAATTCTGCCTGTGTATGGTTGGCTCAGATTCCTTGTAAATTTAGTAAATTTAGTAATATATACAGGAGAAGGGGTTACTAGCCCCTTGCTCCTGGCATTTTAGTCGCCTCGTACGACATTATTCATCATAAATGAAACATATTACTGCTGGGGTTTATAAAAAAAAATAAAAATTCTCTCTGAACTTGGGTGTGGACATTCCAGTACCTAAACGTTTAGAAGAGGCTAACGAGGCAAGCAAAGTAATTTGTGCTCCTATACATTTTTTATTACTCTCTTCTTTTTTATAACCTTCTTCTCAGCCTTTTCCCATGACATTGCCTCTCATCCCCTCACTGCTGCTATTTACAAGACTTCAGAGGAGCAGTTCTGGAAAAATAGCATCTTAGGGTGTAGAGATGGTCCTTGGGAGCGCGCGTGCGCGCGCACACACACACACACACACACACACACACACACACACACACACACACAGGCGGGGCCAGGAGCTGTGACTCGACCCCTGCAACCACAAATAGGTGAGTACATATGATTAGCTTAATTAAACTTATGATTTGACAGGTGTCACAGTTGAAGACTTTTAGATTTGTAATGTTGTGGTTGTGAATTATATTCTTGTCACTGTGAGTGAAGGAAATGAAAAACTGGTGAGGATTGGAGTGCTTTAGGTGTCAGATTTTGCTCTGACACCCCCTGGAGTGGGCGAGACTGACACCTCTGCTGGTGGTGTCACAATTTTAGCCTTTGCAATGACATCTCCTAGAGTGAGCTCGGCGCTTCTGTTGATGGTGTCACCGCTTTAGCTTTGCTCGAGTGACACCTCTGCTAGTGGTGTCACAGCTTTAGTCTTGCACGGACACCTGGAAGGATTGTATTCGGGTTTATTTACACTTATTTTAATACTGTTTCTCATAATATTTAACTTTCAGTGTTGAGGTTGGCGGCGTCCTGTGCGGGGCCGCCTGCGAGTGTGTGGAGGAGGTGTGAGCGAGGTGTTATCATGAGGACGTGATGGTGCCGTGATGCTGAGCGGCAGGTGGTGCGCGACCTCGCCTGCCCCCTGCTGCTGCTACCTTCGCCAGCACGGCGCCGCCCCTCCCGCCCACTGATGATGCGGGCGACTCCGCGGGCCGGCGGGGGCGGCGGCGCCTTGGCCTCGTCCGCGTCCTCAAGCAGAAGTACCTGCGAATCCAAGTGACTAGGATTGGGGACGTCCCGACGGGGGGGGCGCGACCCCCTTAACGCCGGGGGCCGCGCCTCTGGCCGATATGTGCGGGGTTGTCTCCGCGTGGTGCAGGTGAGCGCGCGCTACCTCATCTCCGCCAGCCGCGCACCCTCCACCATGATGCGATCCAAGAAAAAGGAAGGTGCCCTTAAACCTTCCCGCAAGCTAGATAAGCGCTCTAGCCGCGGGGTTATGTTCGAAAACGAAGAACTGCGCATGCGCACTATAGAGATCAACGCCGAAGTGGACCGGGGCCAGTCAGACCTACGCAAGCTCAAGAAAGAGAATGAAACATTGAAGCAGCAAGTGTGGACGCTGCGTGACGAGTACGACAAACTTGAAAACTTTGTTAAAAATATGGACGGGGATAGTGACGAGGACGATGATGACGATGATGAGGATGAGGACGAGGAGCTGGAGCAAAGGTTCTGTCGGCCCAAGATTAACGAGGAAGAGGGAGAGGACGATGACGATGAGGAAGCTAACGTAGAAACAGATAACTTAGAAAATTTACAAAAAGTGTACAGTGGTAAAATGAGGAGTGTAGAGTACACTATGCGTCAGGCAGCCACAATGGAGAGTGGGCTGGCGGGGGGCTGCAGTCAGGCCCAGTGTGGGGGAGGGCCAGGCAGTGCCGCCTGTGCCGCCCCAGTAGACGGCCTGGCACAGCCGGGGTCGGTGCGGGTGTGTGTGCCTGACGACACACCTGCCTTCGTCGATGTCGGGGAGGGGGGGACCTCCTCTCCCCCTGACCCCTTACAGCCCAGGACCTCTGAAACTTATTTGTCTCAGACGGACCATTTCAATCTTGATCAACTTCTTGATTTTGCATCTTCGTTTCACTACGACCGACGGAAGCACCTCGCTGAAGAACCTCTGGCGATGGCACTTCCTCCTGAGGAGGAGCGACCAGCCTCGCCCTCCAGGGACAAGGTTATTCCCGACCCTAACTACTCCACCGTCAGACGACGGTCTGCAACTGTCATCGAAAAGCTGAAGAGCGGCGCCAACAGTGGGGCCCTGGTGAAAGAGGTGAAGCAGTTGTCGTTATGTAAAGACGGGGCTACAGGAACCTCCTCAGTGCCCGTGAGTGAGTCCCCGGAAGTGACACACACAACAACAGTTAACTACTCACGTTCTTCCTACTTCTTTTCTGGCCCTCTGAACGGCAGCAGGAGCCAGTCTCTGGGCACTGGCCTCAATTCTGCCGCTGGCGTTCGACCCCCCACCAGCCCCGCGGGGCCCCTCTACTCCTCCAGCATTGCTTCCAATATCGGCACCTCATCCTCGCTGGATGCAGGGCTGCCTCTCGTCTCCGTGTACAACCCGCGAGCCTCCCTGGTGCGTCTCAATAGCATAGAGCCCAATACTATTATGGTGTCGGTGGCTGAGATGCCACAGTTGTGGGATATTACCACACAAGAAATAATTGACGAACTAGAACAGCAGGCAGAAGGAACTTTGTTGTCCATCCGTGGCGTGCGTGTGGTGGGTCGTGCTGCGTATATTAGCCTGGGTTGTCGTGATGCTCTGCAACAGCTGCTGCACCACGGACTTACTGTTCGTGGCGGCAAAGTGCCACTTATTGACATCACACGCGAGTCTATCGTGCTGGCACTGACGGGCGTCCCTCACTACATCGCTGACGCCACCCTCGTCATCCTGCTTTCAGCCTTCGGCACCATAATAGGTGAACTTGAGCGTCGCTTCTACAAAGGTGTGGACACGGGCGAGCGCTTCGTACGCATGAAACTGAAGAAACACGTGAAGCTGCCCAAGTACGTGACCGTCGGAGGTTGTCGCATCGTGCTGACGGTCCACGGGCGCGACGCCCCCGCGCAGCTGCACGTGCCAGAATGGGGCACCAAGCTGTCTCCCGCACCAGCACCCCCACCCACACCCCACCCCACCCACGCCCCACACCCTAGCGATAACCCCCACACAGATCTCACCACCCCCATCTCCCCGGACTCTGGCCAGTGTTCAGAACCATCTTCCAGTGATAAATCGTGTGAACGTATTCTAGAGGGGCGGGACGGGATGTCTCGCACTGACGCCAGTGCGCAGAGTGATGCTCGGATGAACACGAAATCTTCCAAGACATTCTCCAGCCGATGTATCGTAAATCTGAAGCTGCCAGAGCGACCCGCGGCGGCCACTGCTTTACCTCGGGTCCGTGAGGGTATCAACCCCCGGGACCCCGTGGGGCCATGTCAAAGTGGGGGCGGTCTGGTGGTTAGTGCTACCCCTGCTACGCCTATGGCTGCTGGGCACGTGCTGCGGGCGGGGTCGCTGTACAGGGGACCTCGAGGCCCTGACACGCCATCCACTACAGCTGGTACAGGGGGTGGGTCTCCCGTCAGCGGAAGGAGACACTCTCGCCTGGGGATCGACTGCCGCCCACCGGAGTCTCCACGCCCACGCCCCAACTCCGTGGTGTTCGAGGAGCAGCCACGGGAGGTTGCGGCGGCGTCGCGCGGGCTGCTGACGCCGCAGTATCACTCCCACGTCGTGGCATCCTCGTCAGGTCCCATGCCCCTCGCTAATGGCATTCTGCGCAAGGCGTCGGGGTCAGAGCAGGAGGCGCTTCTGCCAGCCACTCAACGCTGCGCCGCCTCCATCAGAAACAGACTTAAGATAGGTCGTAGCATGTCTTACGACGCCGGCAAGCAGAAACTGGCGGCAGAGAAGGAAAAGAAAAAGCTGAACAAAATGGAAAGTATTAGTGAGAACACCATTAATGACGATGTGAGTGATATTACACCCCTGGGTGCAGGGGCTCGCAGAGACTCGGAAAAGAGTTCCGTCAGTGCTAACAGTAAGAGCAGCAGCAACACAAACAGAAAGAAGGAGCCGGCAATAGATCTGCCGTGGTGCGGTTGTTGGGGCAACGGTTGTTTTTAGTGTGTAGCATTCACTGGTACCAGTTCCATCCTTTATATTTATCGTTATTTTCTAGTCAATAATTCCTTGCTCCCAACGTTACCTAGTCTTTATCAAGTAGTGGATTAGTCTTGGGCAGAGACCAGAAACACACGTCTTGGCCGAGACCTTGTATATATCATGTCGTCCGATCAATGCCACATTTACCATATTTAATTTTCCACAATTGTCAGTAATCATAACACTGCAACCAGTCGTTGTGTTGACGACACCTCTTTGATAAAATAATAATATATATATATATATATATATATATATATATATATATATATATATATATATATATATATATATATATATATATATATATATATATATATATACGCAATACAGTGTGTGCAGGAAAATCACGGAGGAATGGGAAATATTGTTGACGCCTTAAATGTCTTTTGGAGTGTAAAGAGTATAAATATCAACAGCAGAATGATTAGATGCTCCTTGGAGTATTTTTTCAGATGACCTGAGCTAGTTTTAATTGTATGATGATGAAGTCAATAAACTAAGAAAGGCCTCAGCAACATCACTATTTCCCCTGTGGCACCATCTGACCCAGCGGTCACAACAGGTCACGTGGTACGTGTCAGGGTCACTGTGGCTGAGGGTCACTGTGGCTCACTGCTACCTGGACTTGCTCCGTCACCGACAAGTCAACGTTACCAGCCAGCATAAGGTACTTCCTGTTATATTCTTATCTGCTATTACACTCTTCCCGGACACGAGTGTTGTGTCAACGCTTCATTCAAAATTGCCTGTGTTTAAAAAGCTTTTTATATAAATTGTCCTCAAAAAAAGTCGACAAATCTCCACTGAATATATTTTTATGAGAACAGTTGTATTCCATGAATACAAATTCGTATTAAGGCCTCTATGTGCATCTGATCGTTATCACGGCATCATTTGTGCGTCAGTACAATGACTGGTTGCGTGCAACATTGTAATTTCTGTAAGCATATCAAGTGCTTCATTCTGACAGTCAAGCAGTCATTCATCTCAGCTGACGACATGAGAAGCATAATGCTCCCTCCCAGTCACACTCCCTTTTCCATGTTCTTTTTCTTTAGTACAAAAAAAGAGAGAGATATCTTCCGTTGTCTTCACGCTCTTAGTTCACTTGACCTACTTTCAGAAATGTGACCTGACAGGCAAGAACAACTCCAAAGCTCAACCTTAACTGGCCTACTTCAATAGGGTTCAGCTTTGCTAGGCTAATGGGGAAATCAGAAGCTTTGAACGCAATGTAGGGCTCTAGGCCAAAAAATCTGGACAATATTTTTGTGGGTAAAGAAGCACTCAGTTCATCAGTGCCGCGAGAAGCCAGAGGGTCAGTATTCTCCAGGCACACTTGAGCCGGGTGCCACTGGTGCCAAGGAGGTCCTTGTCAACACTGCCTTGTTGTGCTGTGGTCCTCAGCCGCATCGCCAATCTTACGTCGTCTCAAAAAGTATTTCCCTGGACTTAGTTTTTGCAGAGAAGTTGTCTGGATATTTACTATACTGACAGGGAAGTGCATGTATAACTGCGAGTGTTATACATGCAGCAGGGTAAGATGTCGTGATATATGCAATTTGATCATGTCCAAAGGGAAGAAAATTCAAGCACTTTCAGTGTAATCAGTCACGTTTGAAAGAAGATTGAAGGAAATTAGCAACATGTGGCTGATATGCAGGAGGCTTACATCAACACAGTGGACACCTGGCTTGGTCATATGACGATGGTGGGTAACCAGTGACAGTCTCAGACTTTCATAGTCTCAAGCTTTCACAGCTTTTATTATGAATGCAATCAGCTTAAAAAATCTTGGTCTTAGGTTCATATCCCACTAATTTTTGCATACATACATTTCGTTCAGTCAGTGATTTACTTGTGATATTTTGTAGATGGAACCACTCGCTACGATGATTAAAACCTCTTGCATTAAAAAACGAATAATTCGAATTCTGCCAGTTCTAATGCAATATTTGTGTTTTGATCTTAATTTTTTTTTCAGGTCGAACATTAAGAATACTGATGGATCTTACAACCATCAGTATTCTTAATCTGGGAACTTTAATAAATCTAAAATATTAAATAAACTTTCGTTATTTTTTTTTAAATCTGTGAGAATTTTCACGACAGTTTGCTTGATATAGTAACGTTGTGCTGTATATTCACCTTACAATGCTAATTTCCTTCATAGTGTTTTTCGCGAATGTGACTAATTACACACATTATAATTAGTAATTAACCTGTAATGTATTGGATGTTTAATTATAAAGAATCGTAAATACAAAGGAAATTTAAATCTGACGGTAATAGGAACATTTTATTGGTCCTTACTCGTTTTGCACAATATATCTTAAAGAGTTCAGTATAGCTGCTGAGTAAAGTAAAAGCATCGAAATGTATAAAAATGAACAATGTTAAAGGGCTTAAATATAATGAAATGAATTATAAATAGTAAGAATACGATAAAGAATTAGCGACCTACACATGTTGGTCCAGGAGGGTAGCAATCCTGGAGGCTGGGGTGTGAGGGGAGAGACCAGGCTTAAATGTGAGTCACAAAACTAGAGTGCGTGTGGTGGATATTGCACTCTGGACGTAGGTTGGTTGGTTGTGTGAGTGCGTTTACTCGGGCTGAGGAGCAGCGACGTCGTGGTCGCTAAGCAGGCACCAAGCCTACTCCTAACCTTAGAATAATCCACATTTTTTACACTAAATGCTTTGGTCTTTTTCCAAATGTATATTTTTTTTTAAACTCCTAAGTTTAATCCCGGTACCAATCAGGTCCTTTGCTCTGTGTTGGTCATCTTCCAGTTATAATGCTGATCAGGCATAGTCGAGGTCAAACGGGGTGGGAAAATCAACCCAAATTACATTATGCAAAGGTCAACTTTCACTTACGTACTGTGCTCTAAAGTGACCTTTAGTAACCTGTCATCATCGACCTGTTACTCTGTGTGGCACTTTGCTCCTCACAAGACCAGGCATACTCTCCACACGTCAAAACTGTTTTCACAGTCAGATCTGATAATACGAAGCCTTACGTGACGTGATGGTAAAGCTTCTGCTTGTAATTTTGATATTTTGTAAAAGTTGTTATAATCAATGTTGTTGTTTATATAGTTATTTTCCTAGAAAATTGTAAATTAACATGGCTACCACCAGTGTTATTGGTCAGTTTATTTGGGGAATGACCATACAACAATTATTGTTTTTCATTTAGGAAACACATTGAAAATGGGTAGAAAAAGGATATATATATAATATATATATTTTATATATATTATATTATAATATATATATATATATATATATATATATATATAAACAAACAATGGTGCTTTTTGGTAGTCTTAAGATTATTATTTAAATTATTTAATATATTTGAAGGAGTTCTGGGTGGGGAAATATATATATATATATATATATATATATATATATATATATATATATATATATATATATATATATATATATATATATATATATATATACATATACATATATACATATGTGGAAAATTACGTTATGTTTTTATTGAGAGACGAAGTTAATTTTGTTCAGATTCTAAATAAATATTGAACAGATGGAGTTTTTCATTACTCAGTAATCCTGTCATTAGAAACACTCTTACTGCTACTCAGACAGACCTCAAGGTGGAGCCTTGGTGCTGATGAAGGGCTCTTGATACAAAGAATCGGATCAGATATAGTTGTCATTTCTCGAGATCTGTTTGACCCCTTACAGGACAGTCGCTTCTGCACGAGTAAAATAATCACTAGACAGCTAAAATAATAATAATAATGTCTTAGGACATAAAATGACTTCAAAGAAAAATCTTTATTTTTTTCAGCATTTTCTGTCAATTCATATTCTGTATATTATATATATATATATATATATATATATATATATATATATATATATATATATATATATAATATATATAATATATATATATATTATATATGCAGTAAGATCACAGTAAACAAGTGATTTTAAAATATGCAAAATGACCACTGTGAAAGAGTAGTGAAATTCCAAGGAATAAAGGAATAAAGACATTGTCAAGGAACTATCATAGTTCCTTGACAATGTGAGTAGTCATGAAAGCTCTTGGAATTTCACTACTCTTTCACAGTGGTGTGGTTTTGCGTATATATATATATATATATATATATATATATATATATATATATATATATATATATATATATATATATATATATATATATATATATATATATAAAATGTTATTGGCCATTGCTGGGACGAAAGTCATGCAGTGAAGGAGCATTCTCAGAGAGTGAACCAAAGTTCTTAGTTTTCAAACAGTAAGGTTACAGTTCTGATTTCTCTGGCAGTGCAGGAAAGTTCTCACTTCTCAAATAGTGATGGAAAGTTCTCATTCCTCAGGTAGTGAAGGTAAGTTCTCAGACAGGGAAAGTTCTCAGGCATTGCAAAAGAGTCAGACAGCGAGACACACCAAAGCACTGGAAAATTTCAATCAGTGGAATAATGGAACAGAATGCCTCTACAGTGATACAGAAAACATTAATTCCTAAAAGGCGACTTTTTTTTTCCAAGTCCCAGAGTCAAATTTTGATTGCAGTACCTTTGACACTGTTTAGAATGCAGTACGGTTGACCTTTTGTTGAAAAAAAATACGGTACGAAATAATGGTATTTCTGTCAGGTACGAGAAACTGAAAAAAAAAGTGGCGTACAGTACATTACAAGGAGCCTTGTTCACCACCAGTAAAGAATACTTTAATACAGGAAATAGGGATTAAATTATGTATATATACACTGGATGATATACAACTCTGTGTATGAAATAAAAATACAGATTACCTATTTTTACATAGAACAAAATTTCTATCATTTTTATATTTAATAAAAATCACGATTTATTAGTAAAAGTATACACATTTATTTAAATGGTATTTAAAGGTCTCGTTTGTTTTGTCAGTTTTAAATATTTTTACTATTTTTATTTTTTTTATTAACATTATTTGTAGTAATAGTTCTTGTAGTGAAAGTAGTTATAGTGATAGTTTTAGTCATGGTAGATGTAGTAGTAATAGTGTGTATGTGTGTGTGCACTCACCTAGTTGTGGTTGCAGGGGTTAAGTCACAGCTCCTGGGCCCTGGTGTATGTGTATGTGTGTGTGTGTGTCTGACCGTGGAATGTATATCTGTGGTGTGTGCGTCCGTCTTGTGTTTGCCCGTGGCAGGATGATTCACGGTGCTTGTGGACACGTGTGAGGGACCAGGTTATGAGAGCATCCTCTGAATTATGACCCACCGCAAGCCTCGTATATCATCTGAAGATTGTTTTTATTTGTAACTGATGAGGGTCTTCTGGACTTTTCGTCTTGCATTGGTTGCTTCTGTTTAGATGCAACATTTTAGTGGAAAAATATTAAATATTGATATATGTATGAACACACATACACATACACACACATACAAACACGCACACATACACACGCACACATACGCACACGCGCGCGCGCGCGCGCCACACACACACACACACACACACACACACACACACACACACACACACACACACACACACACACACACACACACACACATACGCACACATACACACACACACACACACACACACACACACATACACACACACACACACACACACACACACACACACACACACACACACACACAAACACACACACACACACACACATATATTCACGTAAGCTTCACATTTAACTTTAGTTACACTTAGAGGTACGTATCTCTCAGTGTATATACACAGAGATTACCATGTTCCAAATTTTAAGATATAAAATATCCTTACCCTTAATGTTATTGTTGACTCAGTTAATAGCGACCTTAATGACCTTCTGGCAGTGGATATTCCTTGAATATAACATAAATAGAAAGAAAGCACACTTTTAAAATAGGTTTTTAAAATCTTCATGGTTGTATTTGTATGTAATCCCTCCAGGAAAAGCTACTAGATTTAGTCCTTCTAGACTTAGACTCACTAAGACTAGGCCTACTCAACTTAGGTTTAGATATCTAGGCCTCGAGAGATCTAAGCCTCGTGATATCACTGTTTTGACTATTTCCAGGAACTAAGAAAATGAGATTGATTCTTGGTAACGGTCGGCCTTTTGGCAGAATTTTATTCTTTACGGCAGCTGCTCCCTTCTCTTTACCCCGTTCCTTTTCTTCTTCCGTCTATGATTGTATTTTAAAAAGTATGCCCGCGGCTTATTTAATAGTATGCCCACGGCTTAGGCCTTTCCAACTTCGTCTTTTTTTTTAATTACGAAGGTGCCCGTAGGGACTTCGGGGAATTTTTAGGGATATTTTAACAGTAATTTAATGGGATATTTATTTGATCCTAGTTACCTTAATATATTATTTATTGTTATTGGTGTTGACTGTTCATTGTTGTTATTGTTAATGATATCCAGGTTTAAATATCAGTTGTTTATATTTTTATGATTATGAGCGTACGCGGTCAGTGTTCCGTGATATTACAACTATTGCCACAGCTGCTCATTTTCCTTATAATATGATAAACTTTCTTACCTGGCAAGAGGAGCGAGCCCACAACCCGTTCGTATCTTTTATTGTTAACAGTTAGGCTAATGACCTCTTAGACACGACTGCAGCGTTCACACACTTCGGCCTCTAGTCGAGTAAACTTTGTGTGTGTGTGTACTCACCTAGTTGTTGTTGCAGGGGTCGATTCACAGATCCTTGCCCCGCCTCTTTACTGGTCGCTAATAGGTCACTCTGCTCCATGAGCTTTATCATACCTCTTCTTAAAGTTATGTATGGATCCTGCCTCCAGTGCATCGCTTCCCAGACTATTCCACTTCCTGATAACTGCGTGACTGAAGAAATGCTTCCTAACATCCCTGTGATTCATCTGAGTCTTCAACTTCCAATTGTGACCCCTTGTTGATGTATCCCATCTCTGAAACATCCTGTCTGTCCACCTTACCAATTCCTCTCAGTATTTTATATGTTATACCCCCTATCTCTCCTGTCATCCAGTGTCGTCAGATCGATTTCCCTTAACCTCTCCTAGTAGGACAGGCTCCTTAGCTCCGGGACTAGTCTTGTTGCAAACCTTTGCACTTTCTCTAATTTCCTTACATGCTTGGCTAGGTGTGGGTTCCAAACTGGTGCTGCATACTCCAATATAGGCCTGACATACACGGTGTACAGGTTCCTGAACGATTCCTTATTGAGATGTCGGAATGCTATTCTTAGGTTTGCTAGTCGCCCATAAGCTGTAGCAGTTATTTGGTTGATGTGCGCCTCAGGAGATGTGGCCGATGTTATACTCACCCCAAGATCTTTTTCCTTGAGTGAGGTTTGTAGGCTCTGGCCCCCTAGACTCTACTCCGTCTGTGGTCTTCTTTGCCATTCCCCAATCTTCATGACTTTGCACTCGGTAGGGTTGAACTCCAGGAGCCAGTTTCCGGGCCAGGCCTGCAGCCTGTCCACATTCCTTTGTAGTTCTGCCTAGTCCTCATCCGATTGAGTTCTCATCAGCTTCACATCATCTGCAGACAGGGATACTTCTGAGTCTATTCCTTACATCATGTCGTTCACATACACCAGAAACAGCACTGGTCCTAGGACTAATCCCAGTGGAACCCCGCTCGTTAGAGTCGCCCACTGTGACACCTAGTCACGTACCATGACTCGCTGTCTTCCCGACAGGTATTCCCTCATCCATTGCAGTGCCTTCCCTGTTATACCTGTCTGGCCTTCCAGCTTATGCACTAATCTCTTGTGTGGTACTGTCAAAAGCTTTCTTACAGTCCAAGAAAACGCAGTCTACCCACCCCTGTCTCTCTCTGGTCTTATTGCTCCCCTCAAGGAAGGTTCCTTGATGTTGGTGAGGGGCTCTTGATTTAGGGAATTGGATCTGTGCTCCAGTTCCCCGAATTAAGCCTGAATGCCTTCCACATATCCCCCCCAGGCGCTGTATAATCCTCCGGGTTTAGCGCTTCCCCTTGATTATAATAATAATAATGGTCTTACTGCTGTCACCCTGTCATAGAGCTCCAGTAGGTCTGTGAAACAGGATTTCCCGTCCCTGAAACCGTGCTGGCTGCCGTTGATAGCTCATTCCACACTTCTCCTGATAATCTTCTCCGTGATTTTGCATACTATACATGATAGTGACACTAGTCTTTAGTTCCTTGCTTCGTGTTTTTCTCCTTTTTTTAAAAATTGGGACTACATTTGCTGTTGTTAGTGGCACACACAGTGCCTCTGCTCCCTCTCTCAGGACCCATGGAGAGACGTTATCCGGCTCCATCGCCTTTGAGATATTTAGCTCGCTTAGCAGCCTCTTCACTTCTTCCTCTGTTGTATGTATTGTGTCCAAAACTTGGTGTACCCCACCTCTCCGTCTCTCTGGAGTCCCTTCTGTCTCCACTCTGAACACTTTGAATCTCATGTTGAGCTCCTCACATACTTCTCGGTCGTGTCTTGTGATCTCCCCTCCTTCCTTCCTCAACCTGATTACCTGGTCCTTGAGTATTGTTTTCCTCTTGATGTGGCTATACAACAGCTTCTGGTCCAATTTTGCTTTCACTGCTTTCCCTTCTTACCTGTGCATATTCGTTTCTGGCTCTACGACTGCTCTACTTATTCTCCTGGGTTCTTTGCCTTCTATACTTCTTCCATTCTCTAGCACACTTGGTGTTGACCTCTCTACACCTTTGAGTGAACCAAGTGCTCATCCTGGCCTTCTCGTTATTTCTGTTACCCTTGGGTACAAACCTCTCGGCTTCCTTGCATATTGTTGTCACATATTCCATCATCTCATTTACTGACTTCCCTGCCAGTGCCCTATCCTACTGAAAATCGTGCAGGAAATTCTTCATGTCTCTGTAGTCCCCACTCTTGTAGTTTGGCTTCGTTTGTCCTGCCCTTCTGCTTCCCACTCCACTTGTAACTCTACAATGTATTCGAAGCTCAAAACCACGTGGTCAGTGGCCCCGAGGGGCCTTTCATATGTGATGACCTCAATATCTGCACTACTCAAGGTGAATACTAGGTCCAGTCTTGCTGGTTCATCCTCTCTGATAGTGTCCCTTACGTGTTGGTACATGAGGTTTTCCAGTACCACCTCCATCATCTTAGCCCTACACGTTTCTGAGGCCCTATGTGGCTCCAAGTTCTCCAAGTCATATTTTTGTGATTGAGGTCACCCACAATCAGTAGCTTTGTCCTGCTCGCATGAGTCCTTCTGGCCACTTCAGCTAGTGTGTCAACGATTGCTCTGTTACTCTCATCATACTCTTGCCTTGGCCTCCTGCTGTTCTCTGGTAGATTATACGTCACTGCAATTACCTTGGGACATCCTGACTGAAATGTTCCTATTATGTAGTCTCTTGCTTCTCCTCTGCCTTCTCTCTCCAGCTCGTCAAAATCTCATTGGTTTTCGATGAACAGTGCCACTCCTCCACCCCCTCTGTTTCCGCTGTTTTTCCTCAGGATCTGATATCCCGTTGGAAAGATGGCATGTGTTATTGTTCCTGTGAGCTTGGTTTTGGTGAGAGCTATGATGTCCGGTGATGCCTCTTTGATTCTTTCGTGCCATTCCTCCCACTTATTCGTTATTTCATCAGCGTTGGTATGTGTGTGTGTGTGTGTGTGTGTGTGTGTGTGTGTGTGTGTGTGTGTGTGTGTATGTGTGTGTGAGTGCATGTGTGTGTGTGTATAGGGAACTTCTGGCAAATGGAATAAAGTCCTAATTCAGAATAAAGACAAGCCTTGTGGGTCTGTTGCACGTGGATAGAGGCTCGTCCTTGCTCTGGGGGTTTATCTCCATCCATCCATCTTTTCCTCCATATATCCGTCCATCCACTCAAGGCTATTTTCTTTACATATCGCCCCACTCCCCAAAACCCGTTACCTCCCTGTTCCTCAAGTGCCCGACGTGAGTTGGACCTGACTAGGTTGTGCTGCTGGGTCTGGTGCAGTGCTCCATCCTTGAGTGGAGATGATCAGACTGGGTGGGTCATTGGGCTAATCCGGGAGGATGGGTCATTGGTGTAATCCTTCACCCT
>NC_069427.1:17216349-17221349 GCF_026875155.1 Cherax quadricarinatus
AGGGGCGGCAAGTCGAAGGGCAACACCGATGCGGATGGTCTGTGAGTCGAGGCGTGTGCCAAGGCTGGAGTTGGGAACAGCCAACAGAAAGTCCCCAGCATGAGGGGCTCTCACTGCCAGGAGGCGGGCTCTATCCTTCCTTCATTACTAACATCTTAGACGTTCTCATTGCTCGCTGATGTCAGCCACGCAACTTGCACTCATAATATACTTGCTCTAATAATATACTTTTAGTCTTGTGTGAGGCGCTAAACCCATGTGGGCTATTTAGTACAAAGGGGTATGGTAATCTCGATCCTCCGTCTGATAAAAGTTAGTGGTGTTTATTGTGTACTAATATCTGGTGCCATGAACGGTGGTGTCAGCTAACTCAGTGTCTACTAACACACACAGATGTGGTGGGCCATCATCTGTGAGTCTGTAAATATCTGTCACTTCTGGGGTGGGTAGGCGCGGCTAACACCTGCCTTTTTCTTGCCCCCGTCTTACTGGGTGGGCAGGGTCGGCCAACACCTGCCTTTTCCTTGCCTCTGCCCTGCTGGACGTGCGGGCGCGGCCAACACCTGCTATTTCCGGAGTGCCTGATGCGCTACACGCCCATCTTGGCACTCTCCGGGGTGCCAAAGACGAATGATTGCATAACCAACAGATATAAAAACTTATATCACGTAACTTTCAGCTTTGGGAAGCTGTTTTAGCAAGTACTCTTGTATGTTTTATCTCGGAAAAGATGCTGTGCTAGGTACTCTTGTTCCATCTTGTTTTATCCTAGTGAGGATGCCGTGTTAGTACTCTTGTTTTAAGTTTCAACTCACTGTATTTCAGTGTTATTGAACCATATTGCATTTTGATCTTCCTCTAGTACGTTCTAATGCAGGCAGTTCTTACCTTGATTTAAGGTGAGCACCATCTATAGTACACTGGGTGTATTTAGGTAAGCAACGTCCGCAGTGATACACTAGAAGTATTTTAAAGCACCGAGATGAGAGAGATGAGAGACAAATGAGAGAGATGAAAGACACAGGGGATGGAGTAGGAAGGGAACCTTTGAACTTCGTGTATTTCGTCTCGCTGTTTATATCAGAGATGAAGGTAACCCAGATGTTATTTCTCTCTCTCATTCCCTACTTTCCGCCCTCCCATCCGTAGGTAAATTTGGCAGCGTATATGATCGTTCAAGCATCTCGGAGTTAGGAGGTGCGGGTGGGGAATGAGGGATGTTGAAGGGCTAGGGAGAGGGTAAGGGGTAAGGGAAAGGGAGAGGGAGATGAGTAGTGGTGGTATGGTAAGGGAGAAGGTGAATGGGGAAGATGGGTGAACCTGGTGCCAGGTAGCAGCAGCAGTAGAGACTACCACCTTTCTGGTCCCCGCTGAAAATTGCCCTTAGAGACCATTATATATATATATATATATATATATATATATATATATATATATATATATATATATATATATATATATATATATATAAAGTACGCTTATGGCAAGACATACCAGATGCTTGATGATCGTGAGGCAGAGTGACATGTTGATGTGGCAGGCACTGCTGTGGGGACTATAGGGGTGCCACTAGTGGGACGATTGGTGAGATTATATAAATATTATTTTTATATTAAAATAAATTAGTAATCCACGCTTCTGATCTCTTCGTTAATTTATCCAGGTTCCATCACGATTTTGTACTCGTTGAGGGAGGTACCTTGATACTGCTACGTAGCTCTTGATCCACAGAATCGGATCTCTCCTTCGATCGCGTCAGATAGCCTGACATTTCCCCAGGCACAGTGTGAGAGCATGATAAAAAAAAGTCCCATTCAGAAATACACTATTAATTTATAAATTCTTTATAAAGAGGCTTATAATGGAGACTAGAGAGTGTGGAGTCTCTCCTCTACCGTCTTATTACAAAATTTACCCAATCGAAATATCTTCCCTTTTCACTATTTTTCTGTTTATTTCGTTTATTCCCGTCTTGTTGCTGCTAATATTTAATATGACTACAATTTAATAGAGAATACATTTCATTGTAATGTAAAAACTCTGATTGCTGTATGACAGTGTATATCTATAATGTATATGTGTACTCACCTATTTGTGGTTGCAGGGGTCGAGTCACAGCTTCTGGTCCCCGCCTCTTCGCTGGTCGCTACTAGGTCCACTTCCTGCTCCATGAGCTTTATCGAACCTCGTCTTATGTATATATGCCCAAGATAGTTAAGTTAGTGAACCACCTTGGGCACGCACCCTCTCTGGAGGCCAAGGAATACTACGCTGGCAGGGACTTTCTTGGCATTTTTTGTATATTAATTTAATAATTCAGGATCTTTTGTCGCGGAATCTGTAATGATTTCTAATTAAATTTTCTACCATAAATTTGTGTAATGTGTTAGTACTAATAGATGCTCGTTTTGGTGTCAAAATATTTTATGATTCTAGTAGGCAGGTTATCCAACCCTCTGGCTTTGTTCAACTTTTCTAAATTTTTTTAAATCATGTCAGGGTACTCTGGTTTTGCTATAAGGAATGATGGATAGCGTAGGGAAATGATGACAAGGAAATTGAGGCCAAACGTAAATTTAGTGGGAGGATGGAGGAGAGTCTTGAGGGAAATGAGTTGTGGAGGAGACCTGGGGTGTTTCCTACAACGTTGGTGGACACATCGGTAGTGTGCTGCTGCTCTATTCTGTATGATAGTCACGCAGTGGAAACAACATCTACCTATGTTTCCCTGTCATTTTCCATCACGCAAGATGGGGCTCATGCGGAGTGTTGAAATTTGTCAGTCTGAGCTGCGAGACTTCACTAGGACAGTGAGGATATCATCAAGTATTCCAGTAAGGGTTTATGAGCTACGGCAGCTTCAAAAGGTTACTTCTAGCAGGGTGGGGTGTGGGTAGGAGGAGGGACAGTAGTTATTTAATTGTCATTATTAGCTTTTTCACAGTCTCGGCTCCAGTATTGTCTTTTCTCGGGTGATCTGGTCTGAGGGCTTTCGTCTGCCACCCTCCCCCTCCCTCCCTCCCTTCCAGTGAACCTCCTTCATTCCCTTTCTTTTCCTTCACCTCATCCCGCAGCTGTTTCACTTAGGTCTCAATCTTTCTAACCTTATCTTTAGCTTCAGTCATTCTTTTCTTTTCTCTCCACAGTCTCCACTTTAATTCTCAACGGCTTTAATTCTATCTCCTCCCTAATGGCTCCCATCTTCTCTTCCAGGTATTCTCTCATTTTTGCCCTTGTCTCTGCAATCAACAGCTCTAATTACTGCCAACCCACCTCTCGTCCCTGTTCCAGTTATTTCCAGGCTGTGTGCGTGTGTGTGTGTGTGTGTGTGTGTGTGTGTGTGTGTGTGCGCGCGCTTGCGCTTGCGCTGTGTGCGCGTGTGTGTGTGGGGGGGGTTCACAAATATATTATAATTCAAATTTAAGCCATTACACGAAATAGTCCAATCAATGGTTGAACTACCTGTTGATGTTACTGCAATCATTATAGTCTTGGTAATCCCTAGTAAAGTTTTCTAATCCTTAGTATATATACATTATCCCTAGTAAAGCATTATGTAACTTTGTAATCCGGAGAAAGCATTATAATCGTTAGTAATGCCAAGTAATGCAATATAATGGTTTGTAATCCTTGTAAAGTTTTGTATTCACTATTAAAGTATTATAATGCTTTGTAATCACTAGTAAAGCTTCAGAATCCTTTGTAATCCTAGAAGAAGCATGAAAATCCTTCGTAATACCTAGTTAAGCTTTGTAATCCATTGTAAGTCTTTTTAAAAATCTGCAACACAAGTTGGACATAAAAAGGAAAGTTTGGTGTTTGTGTGTATTCTAGACCAGAAAAGGAATCACTTTTTTCTCACCTCTGGTTTCTCTCTCTCTCTCTCTCTCTCTCTCTCTCTCTCTCTCTCTCTCTCTCTTCTCTCTCTCTCTCTCTCTCTCTCTCCCGTTCCCCCTCCCCTCCCCTTCCCCTCCCTTCCTCATGCTGTCCTGACTACTTCTCAACTCCTCGTCACTTCAGCCGACCTTTTCTTCTCAGCCTCCGCCACCTTATTCCCTCCCTCACCTCCACATCCCTCATTCCTTCCCCCATTTCCACCTCCTTCATTCCTTCCCTCACCTCCACCTCCCTCTTTCCCTCCCTCACTTCACCTGCCTCAACTCCATCTTCCTCATTCCCTCCCTCACCTCCACCTCCCGCATACCCTCCCTTACCTCCACCTCCCGCATACCCTCCCTCACCTTCACCTCCCTCATACCCTCACCTCCTCCCTCATACCCTCCTCACCTCCACCTCCCTCATACCCGCCTTCACCTCCACCTCCCTCATACCCTCCCACACCTCCATCTTCCTCATACCCTCCCTCACCCTCACCTCCCTCATACCCTCACCTCCCTCATACCCTCCCTCACCTCCACCTCCCTCATACCCTCCCTCACCTTCACTTCCCTCATACCCTCACCTCCTCCCTCATACCCTCCCTCACCTCCACCTCCTTCATTCCCTCCCTCACCTCCACCTTCATTCCCTCCTTCACCTCCACCTCCTTCATTCCCTCCCTCACCTCCTCCTTCATTCCCTCCTTCACCTCCACCTCCTTCATTCCCTCCCTCACCTCCTCCTTCATTCCCTCCTTCACCTCCACCTCCTTCATTCCCTCCTCCTCTTCCTTCACTCCTCCTCTTCCTTCTCACTCTCCACCCACGCAATTGTTCACTTTGTATTACATTTGCATATTTCGCTACTTCGCTTTTAGTCTTATATTCTTGTTTCCAGGTCTCTATATTCCCAGTCATCGTGTATGTGTGTGTGTGTGTGTGTGTGTGTGTGTGTGTGTGTGTGTGTGTGTGTGTGTGTGTGTGTGTGTGTGTGTGCACGTGCGTGCGTGTGTACCCACGCGCATATGTATGTGTGTGTGTGTGTGTGTGTACGTCCGTGCGTGTATGTGCCCACGCGCATGTGTGTGTGTTTGTGTGCGTGCGTGCGTGCGCGTGCGCTTT
>NC_069427.1:17226349-17228849 GCF_026875155.1 Cherax quadricarinatus
AGCGTTGTACTCCAGTACTAGGGCTGTACTATAGTACTAGCACTACTCAAGTACTAGCACCGTACTCTAGTACCAGTACTGGTCTGACGTATGCTTTGTACATTCACGTGACTCCGTGTTCATATTATAGGATATTCTCTTTGCCTGCTTTTCATATTCTCTCTGTCTCTCCACATTCGTATGGTCAGTATGGCATTAAAAGCGCTTAAGAAACCATTGCAGTTATTCTCTATTCCATTTACATATCTTACTGCGTCTGTTATATTCTACTGTTCCCAGATCTCCATTTTCACCGTCACATTTTGAACGTGAGAGAGAGAGAGAGAGAGAGAGAGAGAGAGAGAGAGAGAGAGAGAGAGGAGAGGGAGGGCAGAAAGTCCTGTAGGAACAATCACAATATAGACAAAAATAGGAAGAGCTGAGTAGATTATTAAGACATAAATTCTTGAAAATGCGCCTGGCGGAGCATTAGGAAGGAATCACTGCCGAGGGGAGGGGAAGGAGGAAGAGGGAGGAAAAGGGAGGGAGGAACCATTACTGGAGGAGTAAATGGAGTAGCCTTGGCAGCTTCTGTTATTACAAAAATTATATATAGTCGTTACTCCCTCGTGTTCCTACTTTAAGAATGATTGACTACTGAATGACTAATACCACCTCGCCACCATTACTATCCCACCACCACCATTATTTACTACCCGCCTATTTATCTATTATTTCGCTGTCTCGTACATTTATTAATGTTGTATTGAAGGGCTAAGACCCTTGGTGCATTACAAGAAGGTAAATAATCTTCATATAACACATGTACAATACCTGGGTATCTTTTATCGGAGATTGATTACCATAACGTCTACTGTCTTCGTATATCATCTCTGTGCTAGACTTTAAAAGCCACTGCTTGACAGATCGTCTTTAAATAAAGACACCCAGGTGTTGCACATGTGTCTAATTCCTTATGTTGTCGGTACTGTATACCATTAACGAGCCTTGATGCACGGTGTGTGCTGGT
Source organism: Cherax quadricarinatus (assembly GCF_026875155.1). Taxonomy (NCBI): domain Eukaryota; kingdom Metazoa; phylum Arthropoda; class Malacostraca; order Decapoda; family Parastacidae; genus Cherax; species Cherax quadricarinatus. The sequence goes on from NC_069427.1 coordinate 17,227,359, forward strand.
GTGCTAATGGCCGTACATGTGTGTTGCAGCAGGTGCCAAGTTCACTTTGCACCTGCTTATTATGTATACGGGGAGTAAATGGAAAGTAAATGGAAAAAGACAGCAAGAGGAGGATTTGGAAAATCCACACCGAGGCTGTCTCCTGTCAGCTAACTGCGTCTGACTCATCCTTAGAGGTGCTAGTATACGCATTACATGCGAACATAATGGGTCCAAGAGCTAATTCCCAACGTTCTGCTACCTGATGTAGGTAGAATCAGCTGTTTACAACAAGTAAAGTTAGATTAATTATCTAGAAATCTTTAAATAACCTTCAAGACGAAATAGTTACATATTTCTAGAGAATTTGAAGTATCGAATTCTTCTGGCCAAGGTGTCACTCAGCATCTAATCAATAGGTGGCGCAACCTGGCAGAAATATCTGTCATCTAAACCGAAGACGTTCTGTAGCAACGTTTCGCCCTCGAAGGAGGTGCCTTGATGCCGGTGAGGGGGCTCTTGATCCAGCGAATTGGATCTCTTCTTCCCGTTCTCGCATCGATCCTGGCTGCTTCCCATTACCCTTGTGCTATATGACTCTCACAAGTTTGGCGCTTTCCCTGATAATAAAATTAATAATAATAATAAGGTTGGTGGGGAGAGGGTACTGTCTATTGTAATAAAAGCGAGAGACTTGTATCAGACCGCTACTTTATTGGGTCAATGCCTCGTTCTACAAAGAATTTTTTCCAACCATGATAGATTATTTATTAATAACTTTTATATGAATAATAGACTTTATTTTTACAAAGTAACATTAAACTTGTAACTATTAGAGGAAATAAACTACATTTGCATTATAGCTAACAAATACAAAATCTTGTAGTGGTAAACGTAATGGAAGGAGGTTAGTAACTAAGGGTAAGACTTAGATATATTAATATTAACTGTCAGTGTCGTAGATCCACTCCTCACACCAGGCTCTGTTCATTTTTCTCTCTCATCTGACCCAAAGCTCTCTGTTTCGTCTCAAGTCCAGAGTCTAGACGCTAAAGCAATCTACCTCTAGTCTGACCTCTGATTATACAGTAAGAGTCCAAGCACCACCTCCAGTGAGACGTTGAACTCCAAATTCCTACAAATTTTGTCCATAAACTTAAAGCTCCGTAACTCTCAACTTGCCAGGAACAAGGATAGACCCTCCCCAAGGCTCTTTTTAAATAACTGCCATGGTACTTAACAGTCGGGGAAACATTTCTCAGGTAGGTAGGATGGCAGACATGCATTATGATGGTAGGCTGAAGAACAGACTGTGAAACCTACAGGAGCTATATTCGTTAAGATAGCAATCTAGTTTTCTCAGCAGATGAATCCACTATAGAACAAATGGATTGTATATGCCTTTCCAATGTATTCCTCCTCCTCTTCCTCCTCCTAATTCTCCTCCTCTTATTACTCCCCCTTCTTCTCTTTCTCCTCCTCCATCTCTTCCACCACCACCACCTCCACAAA
>NC_069427.1:17231349-17358849 GCF_026875155.1 Cherax quadricarinatus
TGTGATCTTATTGCATATATATATATATATATATATATATATATATATATATATATATATATATATATATATACTTCCTTTTATGTAGTGTCGGGCGTGTTCACTCATTGTATAACGAAGTAGATCTATTCATTGTTATTGTGTATAGTGTAATGGGTGTTTCCAATCATAACCATAATTTTTAAAGGGATGGACCGGTAAGCCAGTGGAAGGCCTCAGTCGGATGACCAAAAGCTCCAGATACGGTTCTTCACGTGACTAAGATCCGCGTCAGAAAACACTTGCCTAACCTAACCTCTCGTTTTGTATTGCATACTGAGTATATTCACTGAGTATAAGGCAGTAATCTTATTCACTCCGAAAGTGTATTACTCGACGGGTGTTGACTTAATAATTAATAGTGAAGTGTTTGATCAGATGTGTTGTGTGATAAGTATATTCCCTTGTTCCGTATAACGTATCATTAAAAATATTCTCCCTGAACCTGCAAGAAGCTGAGCGGCATCGCCGTCTATGCTCGATGCAAATGTATCTAAAACTCCTCGAAATCTCATTAATAACGTATTTGCATTAGTTTCCGGCCTTGGCACTCCAGGGTGAGCTTAAGTTAGAGTTGGCATTTAAGATGTATATTTCAGGGCACATTAATAGCTACTCTGTCAACTGTGTAATTTTCAGATGGCAAAATTGGATACAACTGTTGTATTCAGTTTTGATGAATAAAAAAATATTGCTTGATAAAAAGGAATAAATAAGGCACAATACCGTGATTGGAACGATACACAAATAACCAGCACACAGGAGACCGAAACATATAACGACATTTCGGTCCGACTTGGACCATTAACACGAAACGTCATCAGTTTCATCCTCTCATGTGCGGGTTGTATACATTGCTTCACACTTTGAGGAAAGATTAATGCAAGACTCTGAGAGGGTAATATACACAGTAGTAATTTTAAGCATGAGATACGAGATTCTAGTTGTCCTGGTCTTTGTGAGTGTCGGAGCAAATATTTTGCAAAGATGTTTTTACAAATTAGAAATGTGTGTGTGAGAGAGAGAGAGAGAGAGAGAGAGAGAGCTTTCAAAAGAGCTGATGTAGGTAAGTACTCTTAGCTGGCAAATAAAGTTAGGAACCCTAAACCTAACCTTGTAAAACACTGTGTAAAGTGAGAGAGAGAGAGAGATACTATGAGAAAATGAAAGAGAACCTGAGACTACCTGCCTACCTGCCTTCAGATAAAAAAATTGCTTCAAACTCTCCTAAAAGTTTGTGTAAGAGATCGTTCAGAAAATAGGTTTAAGGCCTTAACTTTGCTGGATATCGTCCAGGTAATGATTCTTCTAACTATTCCTGCAGCCTAAGATTGCTTCAGGGAACAGTATTGAACCATCTTCCTAACTCTTCAATGTTTATACGCTAATTATCAAGCAGTAAATATTCTCAAAGTAAAAAATTTGCAACGAAAGATGTCATGTAAATATATTAGAGAATATTAAACTAATTAATGTTTTTTGTCTGTTTATATGTATAAATAATGTTATATGTATAAAAATGTTAACAGGTAATATATATATATATATATATATATATATATATATATATATATATATATATATATATATATATATATATATATATATATTATATATATATATATATATATATATATATATATATATATATATATATTATATATATATAATATATATATATATATATATATAAATTTGTGTGTGTGTGTGTGTTTACATGTATATGTTTATTTTATAAGTTCTTATATTTGTTTTATGTTAATACATGTTTAATGCTTGCATGTTTTAATATTCTTATGTATAGTTTTATTTTATGCTTTTACGTTTTTTGTTTTATTACTTTTTAATAATACTTTTCTTGATTTTTTCATAAAACACCTAAGATCAATTTATTTTTTATTTTGACAGTTTTGACACCCATGACTCTTTCCTCAAATTCTAATGCAATAAGTTAGAAAAAAATACACATGTGTACGTGTTTGCTTATGTATGCATGTAGGTATGTATGTGTGTACTTATGTATGTTTGGAGTTGCCAGGTATTGAGTTAGGTTATTTGGGAAGTGGTTCTAAATCGCTGAGAGCTTTTGGAATCTAATTCTAAAAGTTTTTGAAACTTTTTTGAAGTTTGTGCATGATGGGGATTGGAAACTGTCCTGAAGGAGCCTAGAATCTATGTTTGTGTGGGGGGGGGCATAGTGTTTGTAAATACCCTTCGTGTGTACCCACCTAGGTGTACTCAATACTTGCCTAATATCCAGTACTCTCCTAGTTGTACTCACCAAGCTGTGCTACAGGCAGGGTTCATCTGAGAAATCACAGTGAGAATCTGCATGGTGAGAATCAGAATCGGCGTAGAATGAGCATAGATAGAATCAGCATATAAAAAATCGCTTATAGAGAGTCAGAATCTTTCTTAATTGGATCATCGTTGACATATCCTTGTGCTCTTGTTGTCTCCAACTAACAATACTGTTCTATACTTTAAGAGTCAAAACACAGGAAGAGTCGACCTCCCACCTACCTCATCCTCCAGCGTCTTCATCTCTTAGGATGGTAAGTATGACCTTCCACCTACCTCATCCTCCAGCATCATCCTCGTCAGCTCCTAGTGTGTGTATATACATGCAGGGGCTGGACAAAATAATACGAACACCTTATTCTATAATTTTTTTTATTTTCAATATGGAGTTGGTCCTCCATTTGCATATCTCACATATTTTAAGTAAAAGGACACAAGTGCAACTAATGTGACATTTTAATGTGCATTTAATGTGACATTAGTTTCACTTATGTCCTTTTAATTAACATATTGTCGGTTATTCTACCAATATTACTACAATATGTCTCATCTGAGACATCTTCACATTAGTAAGTTATATCTTGGTAGTCACTCTTTCTGCAATGTCAATTCAAAGTTAATGACTGTCTTCCATCGTAGTTAATAAAATAAATGTGTGTTCTAATGTGTTTTAAGATGTTATTTAATTTCTGTCGTAAACTGAAGAATTAGATGTTGTCTTAACGGCAGAATTTTTTTTCGATTTTCAGTTGAACTTGTTTATTTTCATTTCTATGAACATAAGTTCAGAATAAATTTGTTATTATTGTTATTATTATTATTATTAGTAGTAGTAGTAGTAATATTGATATTTATATTATTGTTAATATATGTAAAACAAAGTGTATAGCATAATGTGAATAATGACATATTTTTTGTGTATAGTGATCCTTCTAACACCAGTATGCACATAGTGGAACATACTGAACGTTCTGTGATTCGGTAAATGCTTAAAATTCATATTTTTTCTCATTGGCTAAATTGTAAAACTAAAATAATTTTTGCTGTGCTGCGACCTGAGATATTGAAACATCTTGTTCCTCTTACAGGTAAGGTAATGACTTCTTCGTCATCCCGTGAACTGGCGAGGAACTGGCGCAAGATCTCAGAGTGTTTCATCGAGAGAAAGTGAGAGAGAAATCTAGTAAGTGTAGGTAGGGTGTGTTGGTCTGTGAGTACCAGGCACAAGGCTGGACATAACCACAGGTAAGACAGAAAGCTAACCAAGGTAAGAGGATGTGCAGATCAGGCATCATAGACTAAGAGGAAATAACGTTGTGATATAGGCCACATAGCACAAACACTGTAACACAGACTGAAGAAGAATAAAAGAAAAAGGAGGAGGAGGAGGAGGAAATTGCTACTACGATGGTTTCAAGAGCTAAAGAGATCAGGAGAGATCACGGGGACGGAAATTACAAGTATATTACTTGGACTTCTTTGGTAAAGTTCAGCTAATCTCTCTTAGGGAAAGTTGCGAGTTGCAGGTCTCGATGTTCAGGTGAGCGCTCTTCTCACCAGCTGGAGGTGTCTGTAATAACTTTTTAAGGTTTTGATGGGAACTACTGGTGATGGGTTGTAAACTCCCTCACACCTGCTGTAAACTTTCAGCTGCACACCCATTTTCAACTATACTCTGTGTGTGTGTGTGTGTGTGTGTGTGTGTGTGTGTGTGTGTGTGTGTGTGTGTGTGTGTGTGTGTGTGTGTGTGTGTATGTGTGTGTATCGTTATATTCGGATTTATTTTCATAGAGTTATGGCCAAAAAAATTCACTCTGCTTATTCGGCAGAAAAAACGGCCTAACTCGCCGGTTTGGCTTATTCGGCATGATATATATATATATATATTATATATATGCAATAAGATCACAGTAAACAGGTGATTTCAGAATATGCAAAACAACCACTCTGAAAGAATAGAGAAATTCCAAGCGCTTTCGTGACTACTCACATTATCAAGGAACTACGAAAGTAAAGCATCCAAGGAAGGTATATAAGGGGTCTGGCCAACACCTCACTATCAGATCCCAACCATTCTTTCAGAGTGGTTGTTTTGCATATATATATATATATATATATATATATATATAATATATATATATATATATATATATATATATATATACATATATATATATATATATATATATATATATATATATATAATATATATATATATATATATATATATATATATATATATAGTATGTATAATATATATATATAATATGTATGTATATATATATATATATGTAATATATATATATATATATATATATATATATATATATATATATATATATATATATATATATATATAATATATATATATATATATATAATAGTACCGAACAAGTAAAACTTGCGATTTTGGCTTAAATAGCAACGCTCTTCTTGCCGAATAAGGCAAGCGAAAATTTGTATATACAATAATTTCGCAAAAATAATTCTGAACCTAACGAAAAAAATATATTTCATTGTGTTTGTTTATTATTAAATTATTGTAAAGTTATCTAATATATATTTAGGTGGATTAGACTAAATTCAATTGCGGTTGTTATAATAAGGTTAGGTAATTTTTTTAAGCTTCTTTTGGTACAAAATTATTAATTTTTACATAAACATAAATAAAAAACATATATTTAAACGTATAAGAGAAAATTTTGGAAAGGACTTAATTTTAAATGAGTTCTTGCTTATTGACCAGTTTTACCTATTTGGCACGACATATATATATATATTATTATATATATATATATATATTATTTATATATATATATATATATATATATATATATATATATATATATATATATATATATATATATATATATATATATATATATATATTGCAGCCATCAGGATTCGAACCCATGTTTGTTGCTGTTCACGAGTGTGGCTTAGCTGCCACCTTGATCCCCTAAACCACTTAGCTACAGATGCCTCGCAACTCTAGGTAGCCTGGTTACAAGCCATGTTTCTTCCTAGTGCCGGACACACTAGTGAGCCTCAGGTATGGTCTTCAGCTGTTACTTTCTCCTGTATGTTCTTGCCTCACCAACGATACTATGTCAATGCACCTTGTAAAAACTCGTGAGTCACAGGCGTGACTTTCACTGCCATTGCCAGGGACGATAATTTTCTTGTTGGGGCTTTTTTTGTGACGTCCTGTAGCCTGGCTGCTGGTGACACAGTAGTGGAATTGAATCCCGTTCACATCTGGGCATTGTTTGCATTCACTAGTTCTAAAATTCTTAGTTCACACCGCTACCCGCCCCCCCAAAATGCTTGCTCTCTCTCTCTCTCTCTCTCTCTCTCTCTCTCTCTCTCTCTCTCTCTCCTCTCTCTCTCTCTCTCTCTCTCTCTCTCTCTTTCTCTCTTTCATCAGGTAGCTTCAAAATGGGAGCAGAAAATGCTTACAATTAGAACGAGTGAATTAGGTCAGGTGATAGAAAGCTCAGGCGGTGGTAGCGCAACTCATCCGCTGGTAGCGCAACTGAGGTGCTGGTAGCGCACCACAGCCCGCCCGAACAGAAACTAACTTGAGAAACTTTTCGAGTTCTCTCTTGAAGACAGCCACGGGGATCTGTAGGAAGGGAAGAATGTTGAGAAGTCTTGGTCCCCCTCACACGTATCGAGTTTTGGTGTACGCATTGCAGTGTACAGATTGCGGACATTCCTCTCTCTTCCCTTTACTGCTTCTGCGAGTACATATCGAGTGCTTCAAGGCAGTTTATATGCTTTACTGACTATGTGGGCGGTATGGCTCTCTTCTCTGTCCGGCTCTGCATTCTCGACTGCCTTAATGGATGTCGTCAGGTGGTGGCACCTAACTAGGGTAACTGAATTCGAAAATCAACTGAACGAAATTAGATTGCTCTAGGGGTTCACAAAGTATCGCTCAATAAAACTAGACTGATCTAGGGTGCCACAAAGTATCGCTCAATAAAACTAGTTTGCTCTAGGGGTTTTCACAAAGTATCGCTCACTTAAAGCACATTTAACACTGATTTAAGTGTCAACCCCCTGAACGAACTGCATGGGGAAGACAATATAATCACCCGGTCACTTAGCGTAGCTGCATTAGCAATTAGCGTTATATAAAGACTGGCTATTTCGTAACAAGCAAAATAGATTCTCCTGCTAATGATCTTCATTAGGTTTCGACGATTAATGAATGAAATTGAGTTGTGTGTGAATATGAGGCGAGTAGAGGGCGCCCCTAGCAGTGTGGCAGAGTGCCACTAACCCAGCAGTGTCGTCCTAGCAGTGTGGCAGAGTGCCACTAACCCAGCAGTGTTGTCCTAGCAGTGTGGCAGTGCCACTAACTCAGCAGTGTCGTCCTACCAGTGTGGCAGAGTGCCACTAACTCAGTGTCGTCCTAGCAGTGTGGTGGAGTGCCACAAACTCAGCAGTGTCGTCCTAGCAGTGTGGTGGAGTGCCACTAACTCAGTGTCGTCCTAGCAGTGTGGTAGATTGCCACTAACTCAGCAGTGCCGCCCTAGCAGTGTGGTAGAGTGCCACTAACTCAGGAGTGTCGTCCTAGCATTGTGTAGTGCCACTAACTCAGTGTCATCCTAGCAGTGTGGTGGAGTGCCACTAACTCAGCAGTGTTGTCCTAGCAGTGTGGTAGAGTGCCACTAACTCAGCAGTGTCGTCCTAGCAGTGTGGTGCAGTGCCACTAACTCAGCAGTATCGTCCTAGCAGTGTGGTGGAGTGCTGCTAAGTTACTCAGCCCCACCACGACCACAGCTGCTACAGCCACCAGCACCACCACAACCACCAATACTACCACAGTCACCAGCACCACCACAACTACCAACACTGCCATAACCACCACCACCACCACAACCACCAACACTACCACAACCACCAACACTACCACAACCACCAGCACCACCACAACTTCCAACACTGCCATAACCACCAACACTACCACAGTCACCAGCACCACCACAACCACCACCACAACTACCAACACTGCCATAACCACCACCACCACCACAACCACCAATACTACCACAACCACCAGCACCACCACAACTTCCAACACTGCCATAACCACCAACACTACCACAACCACCAGCACCACCACAACTACCACCATCAGCATCACTGCCTCCCTGGCGTTGCAACTTACACACTTTATCTGTACATTACAGCCTCCCGCCTGCCAAGTACCTTCAGATAATCCCAGTTATTCCCCTGGGATTATTATTCAATCTTTATTAGCACAGATAATTTGGGTGGTGTGTTTTTAGCCGGACAATCACCACTGTGAGGTTACCACCAGCCAGTTTGTCATTGTCTTATTGAGGACGGTGGACGTGGTTACAAGCGCAGTAATTTGTTTGGGGAACTGTGCTTGTTAATTATGCCTGTTAATTACGCTTGTTAATTGTGCTTGTTAATTGATTAAAATGTGTGTTTTCGCTTAGCTTGGGTTGCTAGGATCGAATCTCGTCATCTGGCAGATTCTCTTTACTACGTACAACCGGTTTTACTAATGCCCTACCTTCTGGGTCCTGTCGTTTCTGTCCTTAAAACTGTGTAATTCTGCTTCTGCCATGCTTCTAAAGACTGTCATTCACTTTATTGACCATATTAATGATGGTGTACAGTAAAGAAAAGTTGATGAATAAGACACGTTTAACACTCACCTGGGTATCTTTATTGCCGAAACGCTTCGCCTGCACAGCAGACTTCAGTAGAATATAGGCGAAAATAGTGCTAAAGATTACTACTACTGCTATTTTCAGCGTTATATTCGCCTGTATTCGACGGAAGAAGCTGATGTGCAGGAGAAACGTTTCGGCAGCAAAAATACCGAAGTTGCTTTTGTGTCATATTCCTCAACACCCTGAGGGAGAAATATTTTTTGTGGTCCTGTGGCTCATTTGTCTTTAACTTTGATGTATGTACCATTATCTCAAATCTTCGCCTTTCGAACATTCTTACTGTCTCACAATCAAATCCTACGAGTATTTGTTATCAACCCTTCCTCGTTCTCTCCTCTCACGTTGTTAGGTACAGTTCCTTTAGTCTCTCTTTGTAGGTCAGTTCTCTCAACTTCAGAAGTAGTCTAGTTACAGTCTTCTAGACATTAGTAGCGTTTGTACACATGTGATCAGGTGTGGGCTGCGTGGTGGTTCTTCGTACTCTGTGACAGGTTTCGTTTATGTAATCCTGAATCTCCCTTTAAGATCTGAAGAATATAAGAAGCATTAAATGTAAGATGCAACGAAGCATTAAATAAAAGAAGTAGTGCAGCAGCCTTACTGACCCCATGCTAGGTAGGTCCTTCTCTCCAAACCTGGAACCCTTCTCCTTGATTAAGGCTCCTGAAAGTAACTAGGTTCGCTAAGAGTACATGATTACCAAGATTCGGTGATTTATTTGCCACTATTAGAGTTGAGATTATGCCGCCAAAGCGGCTAGTTTATGGTGCACCTCATATCCATCCTGTGAATGGTAGCGCAAGAGAATATGGATAAACAAAAGACTTACGAACTAGACCCAAAATTTAGAATATTTTCTTAAAATGTCTGTCATCTTATATTCTTTAATAAGATATCTTGACATATCACATAGGTTGTTATGGTATATACTATATGTATATTACTCAATAAGTGAACCAGATACAGTGTTCAAAATAATGACCACAAGGCTGACCACAAACTTTATATTTAATTTGATCATCATCCGTATCTGCCAAAGTTGCGCAAGTACTTGTAACCAGACCTAAGCTTGGCTTCTACAACATCAGTCGGTCTGTTTGCATTGCAGGTTGCTTCGTAAATGTGTGTCTGTGTTGATGTGTAGTGGGTCATAGATCTACCCAGACTATTGTCTTCCTGGAAGACAAAAGTCTGGGTAGATCTATAACATTCACATTCATTATCTACTTCTCTCCCTTGGTACTTTTTTGCCTAAATTATCGTTTGTTCAGCTTCTCAAAGACATCCTCCCCAGTTTTTCCTAAGTTGACCCACTACTTCCTTAATCTTGTTACTTGACCCTAGATTGTTATTTTATTTCTGATGTTTCATTGCACCAGCTTCTGGTGTGACGTGTCATTGCAGAAACTTCTGGTGTGACGTGACATTGCAGAAGCTTCTGGTGTGACGTGACATTGCAGAAGCTTCTGGTGTAACGTGACATTGCAGCAGCTTCTGGTGTGACGTGACATTACAGCAGCTTCTGGTGTGACGTGACATTGCAGAAGCTTCTGGTGTGACGTGACATTGCAGAAGCTTCTGGTGTGACGTGACATTGCAGCAGCTTCTGGTGTGACGTGACATTGCAGAAGCTTCTGGTGTGACGTGACATTGCAGAAGCTTCTGGTGTGACGTGACATTGCAGAAGCTTCTGGTGTGACGTGACATTGCAGAAGCTTCTGGTGTGACGTGACATTGCAGCAGCTTCTGGTGTGACGTGACATTGCAGAAGCTTCTGGTGTGACGTGACATTGCAGAAGCTTCTGGTGTGACGTGTCATTGCAGAAGCTTCTGGTGTGACGTGACATTGCATAAGCTTCTGGTGTGACGTGACATTGCAGAAGCTTCTGGTGTGACGTGACATTGCAGAAGCTTCTGGTGTGACGTGACATTGCAGCAGTTTCTGATGTGGTCTTTAACGTGAGGTCATTCTCCGCATATATTATCAACCTTGTGCAGTTGATTCGGCTATTCTCTCACATTCCTGTTGATCCAGTACTTGTAACAAGAAGTTGTCCATATGGAAAACTGTACCTTCGTTCCGGCAGTGTTTCTCATATCAGCTGGTAGTAAGTTGAAGAGTCTTGGTCCGAATATATTGATACTGTGTTCTCTTACTGTATCCGTGGCTTCCCTGTTCTCTACCGAGTTTAATTCCAGTACGTTGTTATAGCTGTGTGCAGGTTAGGGATCACTCCGGTAAGCTGTTATAGCAGGTTAGGGCCCAGGCCGGGCTCCGGGAGTAGCTAAACTCTCGAAACTCTTCAAAGGTATACATATTTCTCTCTCTCTCTCTCTCTCTCTCTCTCACACACACACACACACACACATTGAGTGTTTTGTGTAGTATTCTTTGTCTAGTCTGGCTCTCCATCTTTTCTCTGCTACTCTCTAGCTTGCCTCCTTTTCTAAGGTACCTAAATTCTGAAGGGCTCTTAATCAAAGGAATTGGAGTTATCCTTTACTTATTCGGATCATACTTGATTACCTCCCATTCTGCAGACGCTGTATAGCCTGAATTTAGCAATAATAATAATTTTATCTAAAAATTGGTCGTTGACACTTCATAATCAACTTCTTTTAATTTTGGTGAGTTAGAGATGGTAGTGGCGGATGTAGTTGAGATCGGAAGGTGGTAGCTATTGTGATAGTAGTAGTTCTAATGGGGGTGGGATATAGTGATGATATGGGGATACTCCCCATGCCATTAAGATGCTCCCCATGCCTTCAGGATAGGCTGCCATTACACCCCAAGAGTTTCTGGGCGTCTCCATTCAATTCCTTGGACGGCAAATTGTTCCTGATATCTCTTTCATTACCCCTGACATTGTACCAGCATCGTAGCTGTAAGTTCTGAGGCCGTAAAGGATGCCACGCAAAATGTTGGCAGGATATTATTAGTGTGTGAGGCGTGTGTGTGGAAGACATGAGTCTCGGTAGTAATTAGTTATAATAACCATAATTTTTAAATGGGTGGACTGGTAAGCCATCGAAAGGCCTCGATCAGATGACCAAAAGCTCCAGCTGTGGGTCATTTGATTCAAGACCCGCGTCAGGAAACACGTCATGTTTCCTGACGAACCTTACTTAACATATTTTTTTCTTTAAAACGACAGTCTTCAAGAACTTGAGAGAGAGAGAATTAAAATGAATGAATTTATAGTTTTCAAAAATATATGAAAAGAAAAGACCTTTAAAAAAGTCAAAAAACATGATTTAAACTTATTAAACACTAGATATATATCGAATGTATTTTGAATCCAATCAGAAATTACAGCCACAAGTTATGACAAAGAAACCAATATCTCAATTTACACAATTTCTCCAAACGTTGGTAGATTTAGGCTTGGATATTTAAGACACGTGCAACAGTCGCCTACACAGCAGGCTTCATCAGTCGAATACAGGAAACAGAAGCAGTGGAGAGGTAAAGATGACATGGTCAGTCCATCAACCTTGAGGTAGTCTTGAACCATGTTTACCATTAGTATTACATATATGAGCGGGTTTGGACTCGGACAGCCTGGTAGCTATACGATCCTTCCTTTGAGACAAATACCTCAGCGCTGAAAAGTTTAAAGACTATCAGAAGAGGCATTATACGGTCATCACATGGTAATCAATATTACCAATGCTGTTACGTCAGTAAATCGGAAAATCTGCAGTGTTGGATACACAATACTCTAATGTATCCCACGCTGTATCCCTACATTGTGTTACGTAATCCAGTCTGTTGGTAGCACAGTAGGTACATGGCGGTCATAGTGAGAAGTCTCTGGAATCTAACCACGGAACGGGTAAGGTTGGAACCTGTGGTGAGTTGGAACTAGATTCCATCTGCATAAACATTTGATTAACCATACACAAATAACCCGCACATAAAAGACAGAAGCTTACGACGACGTTTCGGTCCGACTTGGACCATTGACAAAGTCACACTAACAGAGGTGGAGCAGGACGGCTATATATAGGCAGGAAGAGGTGGAGGTAGTAGTAGTAGTAGTAGTAGTAGTAGTAGTAGTAGTAGTACAAGAATTGTATATAATACCGACAGGATGAAATGACACATGCACAACACCCGGGCATCCCCACCGTAGACGTTTCGCCATCCAGCCAGCCACTGGATGGCGAAACGTCCACAACAAAGACAACCAGACGCCGCACATGTGTCTAATTTCATCAGTAGATGTAGTAGAAGAAGAAGAGGTAGTAGTATATATAGCCGTCCTGCTCCACCTCTGTTAGTGTGACTTTGTCAATGGTCCAAGTCGGACCGAAACGTCGTCGTAAGCTTCTGTCTTTTATGTGCGGGTTATTTGTGTATCGTTCCAGTCACGGTATTGTGCCTTTTTGTTATTTATTGATTAACCATACCCCGGCCGGGATTGAACCCGCGGTCAGAGAGTCTCAGAACTCCAGACCGTCGCGTTAGCCACTAGATCAGCTAGCCACAATAAGATTCGTCCAACTAGGTATAATTCTACACCATAGGAAGGCTAGCACAGGCACCACTGTGACCACAAATGCAAGTTTTTACAGACGAATCTCCAGCTAGCGTGGCCGTGACGAACTCTAGCTCAAGTCCCTTCACTGCCGTCAACATGATTCACGAAATCGTAATGACACGATTGCAAACAAACCCTACCACGGACGGGGATAGAACCCGCGATCAGAGAGTCTCAAAACTCCAGACCGTCGCGTTAGCCACTAGACCAGCTAGCCACAATAAGATTCGTCCAACTAGGTATATTTCTACACCATAGGAAGGTTAGCACAGGCACCACTGTGACCACAAATGCAAGTTTTTACAGACGAATCTCCAGCTAGCGTGGCCGTGACGAACTCTAGCTCAAGTCCCTTCACTGCCGTCAACATGATTCACGAAATCGTAATGACACGATTGCAAACAAACCATACCCCGGCCGGATTGAACCCGCGGTCAGTCTCAAAACTCCAGCCCGTCGCGTCATGTTGACGGCAGTGAAGGGACTTGAGCTAGAGTTCGTCACGGCCACGCTAGCTGGAGATTCGTCTGTAAAAACTTGCATTTGTGGTCACAGTGGTGCCTGTGCTAACCTTCCTATGGTGTAGAAATATACCTAGTTGGACGAATCTTATTGTGGCTAGCTGGTCTAGTGGCTAACGCGACGGTCTGGAGTTTTGAGACTCTCTGATCGCGGGTTCTATCCCCGTCCGTGGTAGGGTTTGTTTGCAATCGTGTCATTACGATTTCGTGAGTCAAACATTTGATTCCTCCAGCTCAGCCTCTAGTGCTCTACTGTACCTTTATACCTTCGATGAGTTCGAGAGTTTTTCTACTCCCGGAGCCTAGCCAGTGGCCAGGCTCGTCTGGTGCTTGCCTGGTCAACCAGGCTGTTGCTACTTCTACATTACACCCTGGTAATTATAATCATAATTATTGATTATAAATAATTAATGACAATCACACATCTGTAATTATCTTCAATGTAAATATTGATCATTTTGAATGTAAATATTGATTATTTTTTGTGAATACAGCGATATTAGTTTCACGGAATTTTAAATGAGGTAATATTTTAGAGAAATTGTTTGACTGTATGCGTGGTTATTAAGTAGGTGTGATGACTGAGACAGTAGACCTGGCATATACCGGGGTAGTAGTCCTGACATATACCAGGGTAGTAGTCCTGACATATACCGGTGTAGTAGTCCTGACATATACCAGGGTAGTAGTCCTGACATATACCAGGGTAGTAGACCTGACATATACCAGGGTAGTAGACCTGACATATACCGGGGTAGTAGTCCTGACATATACCGGGGTAGTAGTCCTGACATATACCGGGGTAGTAGTCCTGACATATACCAGGGTAGTAGACCTGACATATACCGGGGTAGTAGACCTGACATATACGAAGTCAGGTCACGGACCGTGCCGCGGGGGCGTTAACTCCGAAACCCCTTCCAGGTGTACTCCATGTATAATGCCAGGATAGTAGACCTTGCGTATCTCACTTGATCTCTTAAGAAAGAATATACCGCAGGAAAAATAAAAGAGAATTAAGGTGTTCGTTAATAAGGCTGTTTTGTTATAAAGTAAATAAGGAGCGAGGAGTCACAATAAAGGCAGTCTTACTGGCACAACCTGAATAACAGTTATGAGTGTGTAAGATGGAAGAGGAGGAGGAATGAAAGCTGCGTAAATATTGAGACTATGACTTTTAGAAAGTAGGAAGAAGAGAAAGAGAGAGAGAAAAAAAAAGTGTATGAATAACGTGATAATAGTTAACGTGAGAGAGAGAACAGTGTATGAATAACGTGATAATAGTTAACGTAAGAGAGAAAGGGAAAATAGAAAGCTATGAAACGGGATAAATAGATAATTATAGTAAGAACGGCCAACGTAAAGTAGAAGGAAAAGCAGTAATAGTTATTACGATGATGGTGGAAGGACGAAACTTAATAAATATGGCGATGATGGGCAACGAAAGAAGGTAGGAGAGGAAACGAAGTGACAAATGTTGCTGCCACACTCGAGGGAAGCAGCGAGGGAGTCGTGGTAGCGGTGGTAGTAGTAATGGTGTTAGTAGAGGTAGTAGTGGTGGTGGTAGTGGAGGTGGTATTGGTGGGAGTGTAGTGTGCAGGTTTGGGGTATTGGTGGTGGTAGTTCTGGGTAGAGAAGACTACGTCAGGCGGCAGCGGCAGTGGTGGGTAGGGGAGACTACGTCAAGCGGTGGCAGTGGTGGGTAGAGGAGACTACGTCAAGCGGCAGCAGTGGTGGGTAGAGGATACTACTTCAGGAGGCGGCAGTAATGGGTAGGGGAGACTACGTCAAGTGGCCGCAGCAGTGGTGGGTAGAGGAGACTACGTCAGGCGGCGGCATCTTTCTAGAGACAACAGTATTTTAGTATGGTTATACGACCCTGCATTAGCTTGTATATGACTGTTGTTGTTATAGTAGCTTAGGTTGTAACTGCACATTACCAGAGTCATTACTTTTCCTGGCGCACGCTTGTTGCCCAGAAAATACATTTTTGAATAAGCTTCGTCGCCTTGTTTATTCTTGCTCTTTGGTAAGATTGCTGGCTTGTCGTTCAAAAGAAATAATGAAAAATGTGGGAAAAATAAACCTCAGTATTTAACAAATCGGACGCTGAGAATAATAGTCACCAAGTAAAATCACAGCAAACAGTGAAGAGCACTGTTTCTCAGGATACAGTGTTCGTCCTGAATTTCCTATCTCGTAGGCTGCCACAGTGAAAAACAGTATTCCTCAAGGCGCAGTACTCGCCCCCAATTCCCTCTCTCACTCTCATATACGAAGATATAAATAAGATCATAACATCCTTCGCAGATGATACTAAAATATGCCTGAGAGGCATTCACCGAAGGCACATTAAATCTCCAAGTTGATATTAAGAAAGTCTTCGGGTCAGACATAGAAACCATTATCAATGAAAACAAATTTCAGCTCCTTCGTTCTGGACAATTTGATATAAAACCTGGAACAGCGTACAAAATGTATTCAGGCCACGCAACAAAACGGACGTGAAAGGTCCTTACGAGTAATTGTGGGGAAAAATCATACGTTCAATAAAAGAGGAAAATTATATAGGCTAGAGCTGCCACGCTATAGGAAACTCTTGAAAGCTCTTGTACTCTCTAGGGACTCTTCTATACACTGAGAGCTCTTTTTAAGCCAGGTGAAATTGTGGATCTGGAGAATGTCTACCTGGAGGGTATTCCGGGGATCAACGCCCCCGCGGCCCGGTTCATGACCAGGCCTCCTGGTGGATCAGGGCCTAATCAACGAAGCTGTTACTGCTGGCCGCACGTAGTAAAACGTACGAACTACAGCCCGGCTGACCCGACACCGACTTTAGGTGTATGTCCAGGTCTCTCTTGTACACAAAAAGAAATCTTACGGGTGTAAATACAAACACCAAATTGCTGGGAATGTTTTAATATCCGTCAATTTGCGCTTCCTGGAGCACAGGCGAGAAAGAGGAACTGTTTCCAAATTTACACTTTGTGGTGATCACCTGTAATAATATATATATATAATATATATATATAATATATATATATATATATATATATATATATATATATATATATATATATATATATATATATATATATAACGAAAGGTACCACCTCTAGAACTGTCCTAGGGACCTTCGTTCTCAGAGAAAAGAATATACTTGTTTCAAGGAAAACTCAAGGTTCTCCCTGATGCCGTTTGAGAATTTTCACCTACCACCCCCTATATTTAATTAATATATATTTTATTTAAAGACAAAATACATTGATAAAACATTCACAAAGATACAATAGAAAGTAAAATAACATAGGTAACTCAGAGCTACATCTCGAATACTTCGTCCAGCTCCCCGGCGGTGGGCTGCATGCCCAGAATGCTGCAGGCATTTCCTCTCTGGATAGCAACACTGAGTCTCTAAAAGAGGAAGCTGGTCGCCCTGTAGTCCTTGGTTTCTATGATGAGCTTTTCACCCAGCTCTTTGAGGAACTTTAGAGCACACTTGCCCCATGCTCCAAGGGTCTCCAACCGTATTGGGATGAAGTTATAGCAAGGGGGAAGGTCTTCATATTTGCGGATCTTCTGGGTCTCCCTGTGGCTGGCAGCTCCACCCCGTTCCACTACGGAGTATGGCAAGTAGGTGTCTGCCAATATGGCGGCACTGGTGTAGTCCCAGGCACTCTGCTTTCCATCCTTCCAAGGTAGCATAGTGGCTCCATCAGGACGCTTTTGACTTCTGTCAGACCTCTGCACTTGGGGTTCCTGTTGAGCTGGGCAACGGGCTGTGGCGAGGCTTCTCTTTATGGTGTCATTGACCTACTCATGCCTGGCATACTTCCCTTCTGCTGTGTAACACACGAGACCATGAAGTCCAAATTGATCAGCCGTCGCCCTGCCGCAAATACACCTATGTTCGGTGAGGATGGGGGCGGCTAGGCGAAGAGCAACACCAATCCGAATGGCCTGTGGGTCTAGTCGAATGCCCAAGGAGGAATTGGGAACATCTAACAGGAAATCTCCTGAGTGTGGTGCCTTCACTGCCAGGAGACGAGCTTTGTCCTTTCCTGAGGCGTTGGAGAGCATTGTGTTGGCGATTTTTTCCATGATCAGTTTGTCCCAGTGGGACTGTTTGTGTTCTTTGGAAGGAGCTGGTCTACTGGAGGAATCTGTAAGGATGTCCCACCGAATTGCTGCTTCAGTAAACCTGGGGTCTTGAGCTCCTACCATGTCTCTCAAGCGTTCGGGAACAATCTTCTTGGCTAATGCACTGGAAGCCAAACACGAAGACAGAAAAGCAGGTAAAGCTACATGCGTTGCTTTGCGCACCCCTATACCTCCCAGTCGCACTGGGAGAGTTGCCTGATCCCATTGCTGATCCTCTAGTGACAGGTTCAGTGCCTTTATTCTTAAAGGTTGGCCTCAGGTGTGCGTCATATTCGTCGAGTGTTGGGTTGTCAAAAGAGGCTGCACACCTCAGGAAGTAAGTGAATCTTGGAATAGTAAGGCACCTTGTGAGGAAATACAGAGCATCATGGGCATCAAGATTGCTTATTCTCTCCTCCATTCTCATCAGGTCATTCAATTTGTCCTTGAGGACTGTGTCGATGGCCTGGTGACCCAGCGGTGCTCCCAAGAAGGTACTGTTGGACGGAGTGGTAGTAGAGACTTCTGGGAGGATTCTTCGCACAGCATTGATTATTTCCTGGTTTGCCGTGATGATTTCACACTTGGAGGGATTGAGGATGAGTCCCAAATCTTCTCCCTGTGTTTTCACCAGTTGTAGGTCCCCTACCAGGGACTCTTCAGTACCTGCCAGAGTGCCATCATCCAGGTACCAGATGTTGAGCTCGCTGCGTAGGCTGGAAGTTGGTTCTCTTACTGCCAAGCAGAAGAGAAGTGGAGCTAGTGGGTCACCCTGCTAAACACCTTCTGATGAGAGAATTTCATGTTCTCCAAACAAAATAATTGAGGGTTTGCTGTAGCCGGCTGAAGTGAAGGGAAAAAGACTGGGGAACCGATCCCGAACAGCTGGCAAGACAGCATCTCTCTTCACCATATTAAAGGCATTTCTAAAATCAAGTTTGACTACAGCCTTGTCTTCTGGTAGGTCCCTGATGTAGGCCCTTGATGCACGAGCTGCAGCTTCACTGCCTTGAGAGACCCCAAAGCCCAGTTGGTGTGGCTGGAGTAAAGTGGCAGCTTCTAGGCGAATGTTTCTTACTGCTGCTTTGGCAACGAGACGGCGAAGTGTGTTTCCAACCGCAATGGGTCTGATTCCCCCATCCTTCTTCTTCAACGCACATAGTGAGGCTCCAAAAAAGAAAGGTTTAATTTCTTCTGGGATTCGCCCAGCCAGGCAGTTACGAATAGGTAAAAACTTGCGATTTTGGCTTAAATAGTACCGCTTTTTGCCGATTAAAGGAAGTGAAAATTTGTGTATGTAATAAATTCGCAAAAATCATTCTGAACCTAACGTTAAAAATGTATTTCATTGTGTTTATCATTAAATTATTGTAAACTTGTCTAAAATATGTTTAGTTGGTTTAGGCTAAATTAAACTGCGCTTGTTATAATAAGTTTAGGTAAGTTTTCTAAGATTCTTTTGGTACAAAATTATTAATTTTTACATTTATATAAATGAAAAATATATCTTTAAACGTATAAGAGAAAAATTTAGAAAGGACTTAATTTTAAACGAGTAATGCTAATTAACCAGTTTTACCTATTCGGCACGACATATATAATACACACATGCATACCATTGTATTTATCAATCAGAGTCTTCCATCAAACGTCGCAAAGAATTTGCAGAGTTGTAAAATTTAAAAGGGAAGACGGTAAGGGGAGGTGGAGAGAGAAAAGTAGGATATGGGAAGGGATAGGACATGGGTACGGGTAGGACATCGGGAGGGGCAGGACATGGGAAGGAGCAGGACATGGTAAGGGGTAGGACAAGGGAAGGGGTAGGACATGAGGTAAGAGTAGTACATTGGGAGGGTATTGGGGGTGTCACTTTCGAAGTGTAATGCCTACTGTTTAGGATTGGGGATCTACTTCTCTTGGATGCTGCTGTTTAGTGCTATTGCAGTTGCTGCTGCTCCTGCTGCTGGTGTTGTTGATACTGCTGCTGTTGCTTTTGCTGCTGCTGCTGTCCCTGCTGTTGCTAGTACTGCGGCTCCTGCTGCTGCTGTTCCTGATCCATGATAATGTTTTAGCCAATGTTGCTGGTGGGTTTGCTTCTGCTGTTGTTGTTGATGCTGCTACTGCTGTTGATGTTCCTGCTGTTGATGTTCCTGCTGTTGATGTTCCTGCTGTTGATGCTGTTACTGTTGATGTTCCTGCTGTTAATGCTGCTACTGATGTTGATGTTCCTGCTGTTGATGTTCCTGCTGTTAATGCTGCTACTGCTGTTGATGTTCCTGCTGTTGATGCTGCTTCTGCTGTTGATGCTGCTACTGCTGTTGATGTTCCTGCTGTTGATGCTGTTACTGTTGATGTTCCTGCTGTTAATGCTGCTACTGCTGTTGATGTTCCTGCTGTTGATGCTGTTACTGTTGATGTTCCTGCTGTTAATGCTGCTACTGCTGTTGATCCTGCTGTTGATGCTGCTACTGCTGTTGATGTTCCTGCTGTTGCTGCTGCTACTGCTGTTGATGTTCCTGCTGTTGATGCTGCTACTGCTGTTGATCCTGCTGTTAATGCTGCTACTGCTGTTGATGTTCCTGCTGTTAATGCTGCTACTGCTGTTGATGCTGTTACTGTTGATGTTCCTGCTGTTAATGCTGCTACTGCTGTTGATCCTGCTGTTGATGTTCCTGCTGTTGATGCTGCTACTGCTGTTGATGTTCATGCTATTGATGCTGCTACTGCTGTTGATGTTCCTGCTGTTAATGCTGCTACTGCTGTTGATGTTCCTGCTGTTGATGCTGCTACTGCTGTTGATGTTCCTGCTGTTGATGCTGCTACTGCTGTTGATGTTCCTGCTGTTGATGCTGCTACTGCTGTTGATGTTCATGCTGTTGATGCTGCTACTGCTGTTGATGTTCCTGCTGTTAATGCTGCTACTGCTGTTGATGTTCCTGCTGTTGATGCTGCTACTGCTGTTGATGTTCCTGCTGTTAATGCTGCTACTGCTGTTGCTGCTGCTACTGCTGTTGATGCTGCTACTGCTATTGATGTTCCTGCTGTTGATGCTACTGCTGTTGATGTTCCTGCTGTTAATGCTGTTACTGTTGATGTTCCTGCTGCTACTGTTGTTGATGTTCCTGCTATTGATGCTGCTACTGCTGTTGATGTTCCTGCTGTTAATGCTGTTACTGTTGATGTTCCTGCTGCTACTGTTGTTGATGTTCCTGCTATTGATGCTGCTACTGCTGTTGATGTTCCTGCTGTTAATGCTGCTACTGCTGTTGATGCTGCTATTGCTGTTGATGTTACTGTTGTTGATGCTACTGCTGTTGATGCTGTTACTCCTGTTGATGCTCCTACTGCTGTTAATGCAACTACTGCTGTTGATGCTGCTACTGTTGATACTGCTACTGTTGATACTGCTACTGTTGTTGATGCTGCTACTGTTGATACTGCTACTGCTGTTGATGATCCTACTGCTATGTCTACTTCTATTGATGCTGATGGCGAAAATTCCCGTCTTCTATTCCTGGTCCTCCTTACTCTCCTCCCCCGGATCTTCACCCTAGTTAGTACCGGATATGTCCAAAACTTTCCCCAATTTCTTTTCTTGTTGTCGCTTATTTCTTCTTCCCGCCGTTGCAGGCGCTGTAGGCGCACAGCAGACCGTTATTAAAGCCTGTTTATGACTCCTACGAAATATCCCACTGTGCTGGAAGCCCCAAAAAGAGAGACTTGAATCCCAGGACGCTGAAAACCTCTGGGAAAGACTTGGAGTTTAAGACGCAGAAAGTCTCCAGGAGAAACGTGATGGTGAAAGCGTCTGTGACAAATTTTATATGGATATCACCTGTGTTTCCATAGGACGTGAGCGGCATCTCTAGACTCGTAGGTGTTGAAGGTTTTGGGTAGGGAAAGTGGGGAGTGTGGAGAAGATAAGGAGAGTGTGGGGAAGAGAAGGAGAGTGTGGGGAAGAGAAGGAGAGTGTGAGGAAGAGAAGGAGAGTGTGGGGAAGAGAAGGAGAGTGTGGGGAAGAGAAGGAGAGTGTGGGGAAGAGAAGGAGAGTGTGGGGAAGAGAAGGAGAGTGTCGGGAAGCCCAGCAAAATAGCCACGATTCATGGGGCTGTCAGTGTTAATAGGTGTTGGGAGACGCAGTTACATATTGCTCACTATTTGTAACTACATAACAGAGTTATGCTCTTGTTATCCTCTCTTCAGTGTTTGTAACTACAAGAAGAGTTATTGTCTGTTCCTTCTTCAGTGTTTGTAACTACAAGAAGAGTTATTCCCTGTCCCTTCTTCAGTGTTTGTAACTACAAGAAGAGTGTGATGTAGTTCAACTGGGCTTGCGAGGTCTCTAGGGAGACCTAATTTAACCAATTATATGGTCACACCTGGCCTTGGCAAACGGATATTAGCCACGCCTTTTCGGCTTAAGACTCAGCTTTGTTCGTCACTGGCGTCAGATCTCGGCGTCAGGTCGTAACACGTGGTGCACACCTCATTGTGGAGGGTGCTTGGACCACCATATAAGCCCAAGGAGGAGCATGATCGAGAGACTTTGAGCAGAGCTGCTGCTGTGTGCAGAGCTCTGAGCAGGAGATTCGAGAGGAGCTACTGCTGGGGTGCAGGGCTCGGGAGAAGGCTGTTGAAGTCTCTGGAGGAGACTGTTGGAGACATTAGGCATAGTACTGGCTTGGAGCAGTACTCGTGCTGTGTAGGTCTTGGGACCTGTGGCTTAGTTCCTGTGGTGAACTGTCCTCTGAACTATATTGTAAGTTATATTCATTTTCGTCAAGTTGATTGTATTCCCTGTCTCACTGCTTATACCATCCCATTTATCTAAACCACAATAATGTTCTCCTGTTCCCAAATATATTATTGTACAAGGACTTAATAATAAACTGTGTTTGAGTAGAATAGTAATATTCACTGTCCCTGTGATATACTCATTTATTTTTATTTCAAGTAGTGAGAGGGTGAGTAGTGTGGTGGGTAGAGTAATGAGAGGTGAAGGTGTTGTCAACAGTTACCTCACATTACCTACCTCCGCTGATCATCTCTCCTACCACCTCGCCTGCCTCTCCCCTGCCTACTGACTCCCTTTCTCCTATATTCCCCACTTATATCCGTACGTTCCAATACCCCCCTTACACGACAAGAGTAATTCTCTGTCCCTTCTTCAGTGTTTGTAACTATAAGAAGAGTTATTCTCTGTCCCTTCTTCAGTGTCTGTAACTACAACAAGAGTTATTCTCTGTTCCTTCTTTAGTGTTTGTAACTACAACAAGAGTTATTCTCTGCTCCTTCTTCAGTGTTTAAAATAACTTGCTGAATTTACATTTGCTTGCCTCACATACCACCTGTTCTTGCATAAATTGTGACAGCTCATTCATAGGAATAGTACAGGTCCCAAGACTGACCCTAGAGGGTCTCCACTTAAAATTATTCTTATTTAATATCCTCCTCTCACTGTGATTTATCAGGTAATTTCTTTTCCCATTGAACGATTCATTTCATCCATGACCGTCTCTCCGTTATATCAGGTATTCCTTTATCCCGTTTGAAGCCTTTTTTTTTCATCGTAAACTGCTTTTTCTTTTCCAGAATTAGCATCCAGCGTGTCATGCTGTTAAGTCTTGTTTGTCTAAATATAGGAAGTCTATCTGTCTTTATCTGTTCTGTAAAGAAGCTTTGTAAAACAGGGTTTTCCATGTCGTAAATCCCGTATTAATATTTTTAGAGAAAGTCGCTTTTATTCGAGTGTTGTAATAGTCTTTCTTCTCTGTCCTTTATATTGTTAATGCTAAAGTTACTGCTGTGAAGTTTAACGCCTCGTGTGTCTCTCTCTTGTTGAATACTAGAGCACCACTGTCTGCCTTCCACTTGTGTTGTAGCTCTTATATCCAGTGAGTAGTGTGTACTGACCGAGCTTTGTTGTCGGGGGTCGAGACTTGGGCCTTGGACCCTCCTCCTAGACCACTTTTATCTGCATCACTGACTTGTGGCCTCGAGGGCTTTATCGTATCTACTTATGAAGCTGTGTATTTAGTTTGCCACCACTTCCTCATCCAAGTCGTTCCACTTTTCATGAGACTAAAGAAATACTTCCTTGCATCGTGTGTGTGTGTATACTCACCTAGTTGTGGTTGCAGGGGTCGATTCATAGCTCCTGGCCCTGCCTCTTCACTGGTCGCTACTGGGTCACTCTCCCTGAACCATGAGCTTTATCATACCTGTGCGTGTGCGTGTGCGTGTGTGTGTGTGTGTGTGTGTGTGTGTGTGTGTGTGTGTGTGTGTGTGTGTGTGTGCGTGCGTGTGTGTGTGCGTGTGCGTGTATGTGCAGGAGACAAACTCATACATCTACCTCAGCCCGGGATCAAACCTGGTTACCTTCTGTTGTGAGCCAGGCACTGTATCGCTGAACAACAGGTCTCTCTCTCTTAGACTTTCAAGCCCGTCTCATATTTCAGACTTAGAGCCTTCACGAGTCTTTGAGAAAGCAAGACTGATAGTGCTAAGAAATCTTGATCTATGTCTTGATGTCTTTGTGTGATCTTATACGCGGTTATCATGTATCCTCTTTTGTGATCTTATTTGTGATCATGTCTCCTCTTTTGTGATCTATGTGTAATCATGCCTCTTATGATCTTGGCTTCTTTTTAATAATCTTATATGCGGCCATCACATCTCCTTTCCTACTGTCAGTCTGCGTTGGTATTATCATGTTTTCAGATCCTTCTTATACATTTTTTCTTCTTTTTTTCTACCTTACTAAAAAAAAATTGCCAGCTATGTTGTGAACAGCCTTATATGTCGTATTGTAGTCCATGTATTTGAAAAAGTTACTGTAAGGTTTGCCAACCTAACTAATGGTGTTCTTTGTTTCTCATTAGCTGGTCCTTCCTGTGAAAATCTTCTTCTCAATACTCCTATCTTTCCTTTCTACTTCTCACGCTTCCTAAATTTTATCACATAATCTTTGTTTACGTAGCCTGGCATGAATATCAGATTCCCACTGGGTGAAGCTTACCTACATTGTAAATAAAAAGTCACAGTACCGTGGCTGGAAGAATTCACCAAAAAATCCGCACACAACGACCCTTATGACAATGTTTCTGATGAATTAGAAGTTACGCTTGTGTGTGTTTCATCAACTTGTCCGTATTGTATACCGTTGATGTAATGTAAAGTCGATGTTTCTGTCCCTTCTGGGCTAATTTCAGGTCACAACTGGGGAGAGAAAAGTGGAGAAGTCCTGGAGACGATACGGAAGGGGTCAGGGGAGGAAAATAAGGAGGGATAGTAGTAGTAGTTATGGCGGCACAGTAGTAATAGTGGTGGTGATGGACGTAAAATCGTAGAATTAGCGGCAGTAGTGATATAGTAAGAGTCAAGATAGCAGCAGTCACAATATCAGAAATGAGGTAGTAGTAATAGTAGTAGCAGCATTAGTAGTAGTAGTAGTAGAATTAATAGTATAGAGTGAGTAGTAAGGAACCTGTAATAGTAATATAGTAATAATGGTACCAAAAAGCTAAATAACAGAGGAACACCGCAGGAGATTCACTGGCCCAAGTCAGGCAGGACTAATGCTAGAATATTGAGAGTGAATTACATTTCAGGCAGTGGAGACTGGAGCATCTCAATAATCTAACACCTGTCTCCAAGAGGACGAAGAACCACAGTAATCCTACTGCCCCAAGCTGCAACGAAAAGGAAGCAAGAAAGAGGAAAGCCAGAAGACATGGAAAGCAGAGAAAATGGAGAAGACAGATGAGAGGGAAAGAGAAAAGGAGGCGGCAAAGGTCAGGTCAAGTCACGAGTGTCGAGATTAAAACAGTTGACAGTGTATTAAGAAAGGCGGTCATCTACAGAAACAAAGCCAAGACTCAGGTTAAGAAAGTCATATAAAGAGCAGATCTGACAAGATTTGAAGGCTAGGGGGAGAGCAGTTTTAACAGAGTGTATGTATGTATAATGTTCGCCAAGACCGTAGTCCTGGCACGGGTCTCAATCTTGCGATGACCCGGTTTTAGCAGAGGACCAGGTAATGGCTTTAAGACAACACTGCTGTCTGGCTCATGTTACTGTATCACATTGTGCGCAACACTTTTTTCCATGGGTGTCGTGAGTCTGGTGTGTTCTTTACACAAATACAATCTCGGACACCCAACTTCGTGGGACAACATTTAGCAGGTCGTAATCAACTATGACGAAAGTTTTGGTCCACAGATTACCTCTTTAATGATACCAGAGCAAACTCTCCTAGAGTTTGATCCCTTCAGCTTCCGGGGGAGAGGGGTAAGGGACGGAGGGAGGGGGGAGGAGGAGGAGGGATAGATAGGAAGAGATGGAAAGGGTGGGGGGAAGATGGAGAGAGAGGGAAGAGGAGGAATGGAGATAACGGGAAGGAACTTGAGACAAAAAAAGGAAGAATGAAAACTGGATAACTGAAAGAGAGAGAGAAAGAGAGCTTGTGTGTGTGATTACGTACGTGTGTGCGCGCTCATGTATGAGAGCGCTGGAGGTAGACATCCACACACTAGTGATGGCTGAGTTTAGCGACAGATAAGTTGAAGCGACTAAGATCATCGGAACCTTAACAAAAACTCATTCAGCATCAGCCAGAAGCTCAAACTTGACAGTAGATATAAACAAAGTAATCTCCAGGAGTCAGCAAGAAGACAGTTGACAGAGCTGAGGGGGCTGACCTAAGAGAAAAAGTAAAGGAATCAAGGCAGACACCAGAACAATATGCAAGACGTTTAGGGAACCTGATAGAATAATAGACTGAAAAGCGGAGCATGGATAGATGTTGAAGATGCAGATATGCCACAGACAGCATAGGATATACACACCGTGGGGTGTATGTCACTCAGTGTTTGAATACTGAGAGTTGTATGGGTTAAAGTATTCTTTACTGGTGGTGAACAGATTACGTGCAGCCTAATGAACCCTCGTGTAGTCGAAAGCCTTTTAACCCTAATAGCCAACCAACCAAGCTACAGGGATGCTGGGAAATACTTCTTCAGCTTCAGGATGGTCAGGAAGATGAATTACTGGAACTACACACTCCTTCATCCATCACAGACCTGTACAACACCGCTCCAGCTTCCACAGACCTGTACAACACCGCTCCAGCTTCCACAGACCTGTACAACACCTCTTCAGCTTCAACTGACCTGTACAACACCGCTACGGCTACCACTGACCTGTACAGCACATTTCAGCCACCACTGGTCTGCACAGCACTCCTTCAGCAACACACTTTGGAACCCACACCTGGTCAAGCACGTCAAGAAATTAGAGAGAGTGCAAAGGTTTGCAGCAAGGTTAGTCCCGGAGCTCAGGGGAATGTCCTAAGAAGAAAGCTTGAGGGAAATCGGCCTGACGACACTGGAGGACAGGAGGGTCAGGGGAGAAATGATAACGACATACAAAATACTGCGTGGAATAGATAAGGTGGACAGACAGGATGTTCCAGAGAGGGGACACAGAAACAAGGGGTCACAATTGGAAGCTGAAGACTCAGACGAGTCAAAGGGATATTAGGAAGTATTTCTTCAGTCATAGAGTTGTTAGGAAGTGGAATAGTCTAGCAGGTGAAGTAGTGGAGGCAGGAACCATACATAGCTTTAAGACGAGGTATGACAAAGCTCAGGGAGCAGAACGAGAGAGGACCTAGTAGCGATCAGTGAAGAGGCGGGGCCAGGAGCTGACTCTCGACCCCTGCATCCACAATTAGGTGAGTACTGACCCGTAACACGTTTCATCAGCCCCCTCTGACCTGTACAACACACTTCTCCAGCCACTACTGACCTGTAGCACACTCCAGCAACTACTGACCTGTACAACACACTCCAGCAACTACTGACCTGTAGCACACTCCAGCAACTACTGACCTGTAGCACACTCCAGCAACTACTGACCTGTACAACACACTCCAGCCACCGCTGGCCTGTACAACACACTCCAGCCACCACTGGCCTGTATAACACACTCCAGCCACCACTGGCCTGTACAACACACTCCAGCCACCACTGGCCTGTACAACGCATACTAGCCACCACTGGCCTGTACAACGCATACTAGCCACCACTGGCCTGTACAACGCATACTAGCCACCACTGGCCTGTACAACGCATACTAGCCACCACTGCCCTGTACAACACAGTCCAGGCACTACTGACCTGTACAACACACTCCAGCCACCACTGGCCTGTACAACACCACTGGAGGGGTTGGGTGGCCCGTACTTGGCCAGTTTTACTGCCAGACCTTACGTAGGTCTGCCCGGGGAGACATTCCCAAGATTAACCTCCTTAAATCTTCCCGAAATGTGCAGAGGACGGGGTAGAGGAGGAGGAGGAGGAAGGGATGAGAGGAGAGGAAGAAAAAGAGGGGGAGAAAAGAAGAAGGGGAGAAAGATACGGTGAAAGAAGAGAGAAAAAGAAATGGGAAGAGAGGAAGAAATAGGTGAGTGAAGTAGGAATAGGATAATAGGATGGATAATGGGAGTGGTGAGTATTTTTAGGAAATTAAGTTTTTCTCACTAAAATTAAAATGTATACTTACAAAAAAAAATTTCTTTAAAAGAGACGGCGTGACTGAGTTTATAGATTTTCACAGACATTCCATATTTAACTTAAAGAACAATTATGTTGTTGGGAGAAATGGATAATAAGGAATATTAGTATTTGTGGAGAAAAATGGTGGTGGAGTGTGGGGAGGGTGTAGTAGTGGTGGTGGGGGAGGGTGGTGGTGGTGGTGGAGTGTGGGGAGGATGTAGTAGTGGTGGTGGGGAGGGTGGTAGTAGTGGTGGTGAGGGTGGTAGTAGTGGTGGTGGAGTGTGGGGAGGATGTAGTAGTGGTGGTGGGGGAGGGTGGTAATAGTGGTGGTGGTGGAGTGTGGGGAGGATGTAGTAGTGGGGGTGGGGGTGGGTGGTAGTAGTGGTGGTGGTGGAGTGTGGGGAGGATGTAGTAGTGGTGGTGGGGGAGGGTGGTAGTAGTGGTGGTGGGGGAGGGTGGTAGTAGTGGTGGTGGTGGAGTGTGGGGGGGGTGGTATAGTGTGGTGGTGGGTTGGGAGGGTGGTAGTAGTGGTGGTGTGGTGGAGTATGGGGAGAGTGTAGTGGTGGTGGTGGTGGAGTATGGGGGAGGTGTAGTAGTGGTGGTGGTAGGGTGTCGGGAGGGTGGTAGTAGTGGTGGTGGTGGATGTGGGGAGGGTGGTAGTAGTGGTGATGGTGGAGGTGGGGAGGTGGTAGTGGTGGGGTGGAGTGTGGGGGAGGGTGGTAGTAGGGGAGAGGTGGATGTGTGGTGGGGGAGGGTGGTAGTATGTGGAGGTGGTGGAGGTGGGGGAGGGTGGTGGTGGAGTGTGGAGAGGGTGGTAGTAGGGGAGATGGTGGAGTGTGGGGAGGGTGGTAGTAGTGGTGGAGGTGGTGGAGTGTGGGGGAGGGTGGTAGTAGTAGTGGTGGTGGTAGGGTGGTTGGGAGGGTGGTAGTAGTGGTGGTGGTGGAATGTGGGGAGGGTGGTAGTAGTGGTGTGATGGTGGAAGGGTGGGGAGGGTGGTAGTGGTGGTGGAGTGTGGGGAGGGTGGTGTAGGGGAGGATGGTGGAGTGTGGGGAGGGTGGAGGTAGTAGTGGTGGAGGTGGTGGAGTGTGGGGAGGGTGGTGGTGGAGTGTGGAGAGGGTGGTAGTAGGGGTGATGGTGGAGTGTGGGGAGGGTGGTAGTAGTGGTGGAGTGTGGGGAGGTGGTAGTAGTGGTGGTGGTGGGGTGTGGGAGGGTGGTAGTAGTGGTGGTGGTAGAATGTGGGGAGGGTGGTAGTAGTGGTGATGGTGGAGCGTGGGGAGGTGGTAGTGGTGGTGGAGTGTGGGGAGGGTGGTAGTAGGGGAGATGGTGGAGTGTGGGGAGGGTGGTAGTAGTGGTGGAGGTGGTGGAGTGTGGGGAGGGTGGTGGTGGAGTGTGGAGAGGGTGGTAGTAGGGGTGATGGTGGATGATGTGGGGAGGGTGGTAGTAGTGGTGTGGAGGGTGGTGGAGTGTGGGAGGGTGGGTAGTAGTGGTGGAGTGGTGGAGTGTGGGGAGGGTGGTGGTGGAGTGTGGAGAGGGTGGTAGTAGGGGTGATGGTGGGAGTGTGGAGAGGGTGGTAGTAGTGGTGGTGGTGGAGTGTGGGTGAGGGTTGTAGTAGTGGTGTGTGGTGATGGAGGAGTGTGGGACAAGTGGAATTAGTGGTGGTGGTGATGGAGGAGTGTGGGGATGGTGGTAATAGTGGTGGTGGTGATGGGGGGGTTGGTAGTTAGTGGTGATGGTGATGGAGGAGTGTTAGTGAGGGCGGATAGAAGTGGTGGTGGTGATGGGGGAGGGTGGTAGTAGTGGTGGTGATGGAGGAGGGCTGGTAGGAGTGGTGGTAGTGATGGAGGAGGGTGGTAGTGATGGAGGAGTGTGGGAAGGGTGGTAGTAGTGATGGTGTGGTGGTGACGGATAGGAGTGTGGGAAGGGTAGTAGTAGTGGTGATGATGGAGTGATGTATACATTGTATTTTGAACAGTATTGAAGATCATAGCTGTATGTTATAGTGGCTGAGTGTGATGGAGTATGTTATAGTGGCTGAGTGTGATGGGTTATGTTATAGTGGTGAGTGTGATGGAGTAATGTTATAGTGACTGAGTGGTGATGGAGATGTGGGTTATAGGGCTGAGTGTGATGGAGTATGTTATAGTGGCTGAGTGTGATGGAGTATGTTATAGTTGGCTGAGTGTGATGGAGTATGTTATAGTGCCTGAGTGTGATGGAGTATGTTATAGTGGCTGAGTGTGATGGTATGTTATAGTGGCTGAGTTGATGGATATGTTTAGTGGCTGAGTGGAGTGGAGAAATGTTATAGTGGCTGAGTGTGATGGAGTATGTTATAGTGGCCTGAGTGTGATGGAGTATGTTATAGTGGCTGAGTGTGATGGAGTTATGTTATAGTGGCTGAGTGTAAAGGAGTATTTTATAGTGGCTGAGTGTGATGGAGTATGTTATAGTGGCTGAGTGTGATGGAGTATGTTATAGTGGCTGAGTGTGATGGAGTATGTAAATAGGGGTGAGTGTGATGGAGTATGTTATAGTGGCTGAGTGTGATGGAGTATGTTATAGTGGCTGAGTGTGATGGAGTATGTTATAGTGGCTGAGTGTGATGGAGTATGTTATAGTGCCTGAGTGTGATGGAGTATTTTTATAGTGGCTGAGTGTGATGGAGTATGTTATAGTGGCTGAGTGTGTGGAGTATGTTATAGTGGCTGAGTGTGATGGAGTATGTTATAGTGGCTGAGTGTGATGGAGTATGTTATAGTGGCTGAGTGTGATGGAGTATGTTATAGTGGCTGAGTGTGATGGAGTATGTTATATGGCTGAGTGAGATGGAGTATGTTATAGTGCCTGAGTGTGATGGAGTATGTTATAGTGGCTGAGTGTGATGGAGTATGTTATAGTGGCTGAGTGTGATGGAGTATGTATAGTGCTGAGTGTGATGGAGTATGTTATAGTGGCTGAGTGTGATGGAGTATGTTATAGTGCTGAGTGTGATGGAGTTATGTTATAGTGGCTGATTTGTGATGGAGTATTTTAAATAGTGGCTGAGTGTGTTTGGAGTATGTTATAGTGGCTGAGTGTGATGGAGTATGTTATAGTGGCTGAGTGTGATGGAGTATGTTATAGTGCCTGAGTGTGATGGAGTATGTTATAGTGGCTGAGTGTGATGGAGTATGTTATAGTGGCTGAGTGTGATGGAGTATGTTATAGTGGCTGAGTGTGATGGAGTATGTTATAGTGGCTGAGTGTGATGGAGTATGTTATAGTGGCCGAGTGTGATGGAGTATGTTATAGTGCCTGAGTGTGATGGAGTATGTTATAGTGGCTGAGTGTGATGAAGTATGTTATAGTGGCTGAGTGTGATGGAGTATGTTATAGTGGCTGAGTGTGATGGAGTGTGTTATAGTGGCTGAGTGTGATGGAATATGTGGGTATACTAGAGTACTCACTAATACAGGCAGTATACATCACACTAACAGTTTAGTCATAACTGTGTAGCTTTCAACATATTTTTTCAAATGAATTTGTATGGGATTAAAGTGACATCGTACCTGTGTGGGATTAAAGTGACATCGTACCTGTGTGGGATTAAAGTGACATCGTACCTGTGTGGGATTAAAGTGACATCGTACCTGTGTGGGATTAAAGTGACATCGTACCTGTGGGGGATTAAAGTGACATTGTACCTGTGTGGGATTAAAGTGATATCGTACCTGTGTGGGATTTAATTACACTGTTCCTGTGTGGGATTTAATTACACTGTTCCTGTGTGGGATTAAAGTGACATTGTACCTGTGTGGGATTAGTGACATTTTCCTGTGTGGGATTAAAGTGACATTGTACCTGTGTGGGATTAGTGACATTTTTCCTGTGTGGGATTAAAGTGACATTGTACCTGTGTGGGATTAGTGACATTTTCCTGTGTGGGATTAAAGTGACATTGTACCTGTGTGGGATTAGTGACATTTTCCTGTGTGGGATTAAAGTGACACTGTACCTGTGTGGGATTTAATTACACTGTACCTGTGTGGGATTTAATTACACTGTTCCTGTGTGGGATTAAAGTGACATTGTACCTGTGTGGGATTTAATTACACTGTACCTGTGTGGGATTTAATTACACTGTTCCTGTGTGGGATTAAAGTGATACTGTACCTGTGTGGGATTTAATTACACTGTACGTGTGTGGTATTTAATTACATTTGTACCATCAGTTACTGCCTTCATCGTCCTCTGCATACATCATTAATACTTCCCTTTCCTATCTTATTTACCTCATTTCCTTCTTTATTTCCTTCTCTACTTCCCTTCTCTTTTCCCTTCATTACTTTTCCTCTTCTTATTTCACCTTAAATGTTTACTTAAAATACAACAATGTCCACTGGCATGTTGTCATATTTATTAAATAAGTTTTGTAATCCGCTAGAATTAATTCTCAGAGGGGATCAGCGACCCCTGTGCATCCTTTGATTCAATTTAACTATTGTTTGTTGGGTCAGAAAGGGAGTTTAACTCTATTGACTCATTTCGGAAGGCAGGGATGGCTCAGGACGAGCCGCTAGGGGCGCCAAAATAATTCAATAAAATTTGCCATAATAATTAAGTGGGAAGGTGGATGGGGCGTGAGCCTGTGTTAGTGTGTGTGTGTGTGTGTGTGTGTGTGTGTGTGTGTGTGTGTCTGTGTGTGTGTGTGTGTGTGTGTGTGTGTGTGTGTGTGTGTGTGTGTGCGCGCGCACATACGATCAGGTGTGAGTGTACATTACTCTCCAGGTATCCGACAGGAAACAAGACACCCCCACAACGCTACAGTTGCTCCACTATATATATATATATATATAGGATGGGGTCCACCTCTGGTGTAAATTGTGGGACCCATAGCCTCAGAGAAGTGGATAAAAAGGCTTCAAGGAAGAATATTTGGATTTCTAAGACGCTTGTTATGCTGAGCATTTTCTTATGTTCTCCTGAAGCCGTTTGTGTATACACACACACACACGCGCACACACACACACACACACACACACACACACACACACACACACACACACACACACACACACACACACACACACACACACACACACACACACACACACACGTTTCGCTTGTGCAGCAGGTTATTTAACAAATACAGAAGTGGTTTAAATATTGTAGACACGAAGAATTGAGGAGATACTTCTGATGTGTTTCAAGGCTACGAGACTGAACACCTCAGAATTCCCTGCACACCTTTTCGATCGTCTCTAGCATTTAAATAGCCTTTGTATTTGTGTGTACAAGGGCCGCTGCGCAGGCCAAACGTCACGTCGTTAAAGTATATGCGCCAACCAGGGCGATGGGTCCTGCCGTGCCTCATTCACGATTTTATTTCTTCTCCACCTTCAGCAGGAGGTGGAGACTGACCACAACTTCAGCATCCGGTGCTTCACTCCCATCACTTAGTATTTCCATCCTCCCTAGCGGTCACTGAGTGCCTGTCGTCTCTCAACATCGACACCGTCCTCGTCCCGTCTCTGCAGCAGACTGTCGCTGAGTTGATTTCTTCGCCTCCAGTCTATTTCGCTCCTATCAACAGTGTTTTTCCTAATAAATTCTTTAAAAAAAAGTATCGGCGTTTCCCTTTACTTCTCCTTAACTCCATATTATAATTGTTAATATTATTTCTCTACCATCATAACAGTGGTTTACAATAACGACAAATTGATGTACAATATAGATGTGCTACACTTTGGTATTTTTATTCCATAAACGTTTCGCTCGCACAGTAAGGAGGCGTCATCAGTTAAATATAGAGGTAACTAAAATTGGAGACAGCAAAAGCACTGGAGGGGAAACGATGTAATCGGTCCATCAGTTTTTTCAAGGATGGTTCTCTAGGGTGATAGACTGACCATCTTAAAACCAGTTCAAGGCTAATGAATTAATCACATTATTACCTTTAGATTGTTTTTGTCTCCAATTTTAGTCGCTTCTGTATTCGACGGAAGAAACCTACGGTGTACACGAAACGCTTAGGGAATAGAGATACGGAAGTGTTGCACGGGTCTGTGTTAGTAATTTTGTATTTATCAATTTCACCTCTCGCCTTTGTCTTGATCTCAGTCACCATGACTGAACATCTCTGACCAGTCTTCAATTATTACAAAGTTGTGGTGGCATTTTACTGACCTTCACACTTTAGATTTCAACGTTCAAGATCAGAAAATGTTTTGACGAACAAGACAAACGTACAGAACTTTACGCTTCCTTACTGGTGGAACCTTTCACCTGCACAGCAGACTTCTTCAGTCGAATATATTTCATGCTATCCAGTGTCACACTCGCCTCTATTCAACTGAAGAAGTCTGTTATGTAGACAAAACGTTTCAACAAAAAAATACCCAAGTGATGCCCAGGAATGTTTTATCAACTTGTAGGTTTTTATAAGCTATATATGATACAATTATTGTCTAAATTCCATACGTGGCGGTGGAGGCGGAGGTAGCAGCAGTAGTGTTGATAGAAGAAAAAAGACAAAGGAAAGAAAAAGTGAAATCTGATCGCAGAAGTAGGCCTACTGGTTTACAGAGGCAGGTCTTGCTAACAGAGGACCACACCAGGGAGGTTCCTTGATGCCGGTGAGGGATCCAACATGAATGCCTCCCAGCCCTCTCAGGTGCTGTATGGCCTCTACGGGTTTAGCGCTCCCCAAGTTCAAGAAGAGTTCACATTCTGTCGGTATTACCATAACTCTTCTCCATCCCATGTCCCTTATGTAAACTGTGACACCCTAAACTGGTGTCTCCTTTGATACCTATTGTCATTCCTCAGTCCAGGAGAGAGCACCTCCGAGTGGTACTTGGAGGTGTGCCAAAATACCGACATCCCTAAGTATAGGCTAATTTTCATGGCATCGATATGTATGTCGTGCCATATAGGTAAAACTTGCGATTTTGGCTTAAATAGCAACACACTTCTTGCCGAATAAGACAAGCGAAAATTTGTGTAGCAATAATTTCGCAAAAATCATTCTGAACCTAACGAGAAAAATATATTTTCATTGTGTTTGTTTATTATTAAATTATTGTAAACTTATCTAAAAATATATTTAGTTGGATTAGGGTAAATTAAATTGCGCTTGTTATGTATGTTTTTTAAGATTCTTTTGGTACAAAATTATAAATTTATACATCAACATTAATGAAAAAAATATATCTTTAAATGTATAAGAGAAAATTTTAGAAAGGACTTAATTTTAAATGAGTTCTTGCTAATTGACCAGTTTTGCATATTCGGCACGACATATATATATATAATTATATATATATATATATATATATATATATATATATATATATATATATATATATATATATATATATATATATAACGTTTAAATTTCCAAAAAATGCTTGGTAACCTCAGAAAGCATAAAAACGTGCTAAATATAATTTTTTTTTTCATTTCATAAACAGTAATTATTAAGATTTTGCTGAACCTTCTCCTTAAATGGAGTTTAGGACACGACATCCGTGACTAATACTTTAATATGCAGATCTTCGTAGTATTTAATTTCAATAAATGCGTAACATTACTATTATTTATCCAACATGCAGTACTCAAATATTTTGTTATTGTTATGTTTTTCAGTGTTCTTATCCTGACTACAAAATTATTTATCACGATATCGCAATAACATTGTTTTAGAAATCAGTTTTGGAAATCGTAAGAGTTAGTTACAGAAGTTCAGTCAATCTCAGGAGTTAAGAACACTGCATTTTTCATTTAGAAATATTTGCAGTTTTGTTCCAAAAATGATTTCCTATTGTCGCTTTCTGAGTTCGAGGATCTCTTATTGGACAACTAAGATGAACTTTTCACGTCCAGGAAACTGCAACAATGCAGCCTCTGTTCCTTTAGTTTTCGTATTTTATTTTTTTTGATATGCAGCAAAATGTTGCAGCAGTGGTGAGGGTAATGCATTCCTCGTTGTTTCCTATAACGCTGCTAGCGGTGACAGTGTTGGTGGTGACGGAGTTACTGGTGACGGTGAGGCTGGTGACGCTGCTGGCGGTGTTTTCGTTAGAGATATGTCCGAGCATCCTCCCTACCTCCACCACTACCCCCCTCCATCCCCCTCCTCTCCACTTTTGCTATTGTCAACAAAAACAACAGCTGCTGGCCGCCCACCCACGCACTCTTCATCCCTCTCTTTTCACACACTTCTTCACTTCTCTCCTTTACCCACTACATTACTTCTCGTAAAGGATATGACCACACAAATACTTTCACTTGAAGTACTTTATTTAAAGTAATCATGGCCCAAGGGTCGAAACGTCCTTAGTAAAGATGCCCTGAGTGAATTTATTAGTATTCATTTCCCTCAAATTGTCAGCAGTCATTTATTTTCTTGCTACATTCCCTTCTCGTCTTTTGCGTGTAGAACAGTGGTCCCTAACTTTCCTACACAAGTGGGTCACATTTGATGGTCTAATGTGTGATGATGGGCCGCACGGTTTTGTTGACACTGTGCAGTGTGGCACCTACATAAAAGTGAATTTATAATTTCATGTGAGGGCCGCATCCATTTCCTAGAAGGGCCACATGCGGCCCGCGGGCCGTAGGTTGCGGACTCCTGGTCTAGACTTTACCTCTCCCTCACTGCACTTACCTGTCAAAATGTAAATGGGGGTGTTCCTTTGGGTGCCAGTGAAGGGACCCATAGCCTCGGGAGGAGTAAATAAAAAGGCTGTTTGAATACTCTGCTTCTGCTACCACCACATCTTTTCACGTGCTGTTTTAACACGGGAAACATCAGTCACCTCTCTTGCTCTTCCGCTTATCTCCCACCGCAGCAGATTCTGTGTTTGAGCGATCATCCGCAGCTGTATATGGAACAAATGAGGTGGACGCGCTGGGTGCGCGATTGGTGGAAGATAAAAAAAAAAAATGGTTATAACTATAACCATATTTTTTAAGGGGGTGGACTGATAAGCCAGCGGAAGGCCTCGGTCAGATGACCAAAAGTTCCAACGACGGGACATCATATGATTAAGACCCGCGTCAGGAAACACATGTCCTGTTTCCTGACAAACCTTATCTAACTATCTATCTGGTGGAAGATGGATCAGGACTATCACATTTTGCCTTGAACGACCCACGCTAGTCTTATTCTTCATTTACACATTGATAATAATAACAAAAACAACAATAATAATAATAATAATAAGAGAAATTAAAATGGTACCTTTCTTGTACTTCACGATGAAGGTTTGCCCTGTTACACTGAATATATGTTGAGAATGGTATAAAATACCCATAAGTTAATAAGTAAGGCACATGTGCAACAGTAAAGATACCCAACTATTACAAACGTGTCTTTCACACTGAATATATACCCTACAGGATATATGTACACAGGTGTATGTCTCTCAGTGTGCATACACCAAGAATTTACTTTAATCCTTGTCTTAGGGCTTAAAATATTTTTGAGTGGTGGTGAAGAGGCTATGTGTAGCCTTAATGACCTTGAAGTGGATGGACTTTAAACAACATTGACCAATTAACACTTAACTTGACGACGGGCGAAAGGAAATTGATTCTTAATTTGATTGGATGGTTGTGGTTGTAATGGCGTGAGAGCAAACTATCACAGAGCAGCAGGTGCCTTGTGGGGAACCCACACTAATAATGCTGATTACCTGTGATCTAAGGAGAGCCTGACTCCCTCCCTTCCTCCCCCAGACCCACAACAATCCTTCATCTCCCTCCCTCCCTCCTGCACCATAACCTATCCCGCCCCCGCCTCTCCTGTACCACAATCGTACCCCACCCAGCCCCTTATACCCACCACATTTCCCGCCCCTCGGGCTCCGCAACAACACCCTCTCTCCCGCCCACCAACACACCCTCCCATGACTCTCCAACACCCTTCCCCGCCCCCACAATTAATAATTATAACAGATGATGTGACATATCCAAAGCCAGGAAAAATGACAGGGAAGATCATGAGAACTTTCAAAACAAGATCAGCAAAATCAACAGTGGTGTTCCCACGTCCCTTACAACACTGTTCTGTGTTCTCAGCACCTTGCAAGGTAGAAGAGATCTACTTGGAGGGTATTCCGGGGGGGTCACCGCCCCCGCGATCCGGTCCTTAACCAGGCCTCCTGGTGGATCAAGGACTGATGAACCAAGCTGTTACTGCTAGCCGCACGTAGTCCAACGTATGTGTCTAATTCTTCCAGTGAAAAGCAATGGGTGTTATACAAGATTCTTCAACCTATCACCAGATAGCAGAAAGTTTCCAAGGGAAAACTGAACCACTGTCTCCAGCCTGATTAGCCGGGTTGTGATGGCTGCGTGGACCTGCTGGCCGCTAGCACCAACAACATATTTGACAAGCCCCCGCCTCCCTCCCCCATTCCTTCGCCGTTGCAGGGCAGGAAGACCCCCCACTTGCTATGTAGGCGCTTGAGTTCCGCTCAGAGCTTATATTTACATCACAGGGACCCGCCAACTGCTGGGAACACCCTTATCTGCCTATCCCTCTCCCCACACCCACTACTGTTGCTGCTTCCCCTCCCCACACCCACTACTGTTGCTGCTTCCCCTCCCCACACCCACTACTGTTGCTGCTTCCCCTCCCCACACCCACTACTGTTGCTGCTTCCCCTCCCCACACCCACTACTGTTGCTGCTTCCCATTCCCACACCCACTTCTGTTGCTTTCTCTCCACACCCATACCCACTCTACTGTTGCTACTTCCCCTCCCCACACACTACAGTTGCTGCCTCCCCTCTTTAATCAAAGCCAGGCCTTCGTATTTTCGCGCCCTGGCCCCTAGTTCATCTGGTAGTCCTAGCTCAATCAAGGGCTTAGTGCACCAGACTGTTCCCACCTCACTGACCGGACAGTCGTCTTATAGGCTGGTAGCTCGATTGCTAGCACACTCGGCTCACGCTGAGGTCCGGGGTCGATCCCCAGTACGGTTGGAAACATTAGGACTTGTTTCCATAAGATACGTGCTGTCCATGGTCACCCATCAGTAAAAGGGTACCTGGGTGATTGTCGACTGGTGTGGATCGCATCCTGGGACAAAATTGACCTAATTTGCTCGAAATGCTCTGCATAACAAGTGGCGTTGTATACAGTAGTGTCATTGATGTCAGCTAGTCCTGTATACTTTGAATATGTACTTGTAGAAATAAAGATTATAATTATTATTATTATTAAAAGACATACTGTCCTCCTCTTTAGTAGTCGTTGTCTGGCCTGGAACTACCATCATTCACACTGCCATATACGGAAATAAACCTAAGGCTCGCCTCCAACGCTATTATTCTGCCAACCACACAACCAAAAACTCAACCATACCACACTTGTGCTACATTGGTGGCACCTCTCATGCACCCACTACTATTCCTCTACATATCCACTCACCTACCACCACACACACACACACACACACACACACACACACACACACACACACACACACACACACACACACGCACGCACGCGCGCGCAGGTTAAGTGAGACATGGATTTACTCGAAAACTTTATCTCGGAGAAATTTAATTGCAGGTTATCGGTGTTTTCTCAAGTAATTTCAGCAGCAGTGTCGTGAAAACCTCACAGGAAAGTTGGGCAAGAAAATCGGACCAATATTTAGTACGAGATTTCTGTTTTGTTTTATTTTAAGTTTAACTCGAGGGGTTCTCAAGCCAAGCTCATTTATATAAAACTTGAACACCGGCGCTCTATGGTACGTTCGGTTTAGCGCTTTATTGTGGCTGTCATAGTGATAATTAAATTATTATTAGTAGTAGTAGTGTTCTCAATCTGTCTTTCATTTATAAGGACACAGGTTAAACACCTAAGGCAATTGTAGGTATTCTTGTCGCTCCCTCAAGGAAGGTTCCTTGATGCTGGTGAGGGACTCTTGATCTAGGGAACTGGATCTGTGCTCCAGTTCCCTGAATTAAGCCTGAATACCTTCCATCCCTTCCCCCACAGGCGCTGTATAATCCTACGGGTTTAGCGCTTCCCATTGATTATAATAATTGTTGTCGCTCTACTTTGCATCCCTTTCCTTATCCTAACTCTCCTGATCCCTTATCCTTCATTCCCACCATCACTCTTCAGTGAAGTCTTCCCTGAACAAACATTGCGTGACACTTTAAGAAACCTTTCTCAGTCAAATTCACCAATAGTCGGAAGATGGATTGGTATACAAAGCCAGAGCAGTCATGTGTCGGGAGGGTAAAAGTGCCAGCGAGGAGTGAAGGGGTAAAGGAAAATAGGGAAGGAATGAAAGGGAAAGAGGAATCTTCAAGAAATAAATTTTTTATGACAAAATTTGATACATTAGGAGTGTGTTGCTATAGTATTCTGTATGAGTTACACAGTGGGAACTAAAGGTAGCTACGTTTCCCTGTCATATTCCGTCACTAGTACACTGTGTTGAAATGTATCAGCCTGAGCTGGGTGACTTCGGTAGTGTGATGAGGATGTCGTCGAGGTTATGTAAGTTTCGTCAGGAAAAGTCATTTGATGACCCGCCGTTGGAGCTTTTGGTCATCTGACCGAGGCCTTCCGCTGGCTTACCGGTCCACCCCTTTAAAAATTTTGGTCATAGTTATAGCCATTTAATAAATGATATCGTAAAGTGCTCCAGTCAAGGCTCATCAGCTCCTGGAACTTCAAGGGTTTCTCTTGTGAGCTGTCATCTCTTACGATAGCCTATGCCATACACGGGCGCGGAGCAAGAAAAATTGTGAGTGGAAGACAGAGGAAAGAAAGAGAGGAACGGTAGGGATGAAGAAAAAATATGAATGCCATATATCTAACTACATATATACGTATGTTATTGTACCCACGAACGAGTGGTATTGATCACTATCAACACTGCGACTAGTCAAGGAGTCGAACTTATGCTGCTTTAGCCCTAATCATGGTGAGTCAAAACTCATGACGCTCTAGTCCACGGGACCATACAATCCTCAAGAATGACGCACCCAGCCAAGCTAGGTGTTTTACGCGTAATCCGAGGACACACGGTGGTGTGGATGCCTCTGAGCTAATTTCATTCTACTCCCTGTTTGGTGGGTAGAATGAAATTAGCTCAGAGGCATCCACACCACCGTATATCCTCGGATGACGGGTAAAACACCTAGCTTGGCTGGGTGCGTCATTCTTGAGAATTGTGTGGTCCCGTGGACTAGGGCATCATGTGTTTTTCGCTCACCATGAGGCGGGCCAAACCAGCATGGGTTCGACTCCTTGGCTAGTCGCAGTGTTGTTATTGATATATATGTGTAATATATGCATAAGAATATATAATGTTGCTACTGTATTCTATATAGTTGATGTGGTCCTGGTGAGGGAGTGAGGTGATGTGGTCCTGGTAAGGGAGTGAGGTGATGTGGTCCTGGTGAGGGAGTGAGGTGATGTGGTCCTAGTGAGGGAGTGAGGTGATGTGGTCTTGGTGAGGAGTGAGGTGATGTGGTCCTGGTGAGGGAGTGAGGTGATATGGTCTTGGTGAGGGAGTGAGGTGATGTGGTCCTGGTGAGGGAGTGAGGTGATGTGGTCCTAGTGAGGGAGTGAGGTGATGTGGTCCTGGTGAGGGAGTGAGGTGATGTGGTCTTGGTGAGGGAGTGAGGTGATGTGGTCCTGGTGAGGGAGTGAGGTGATATGGTCTTGGTGAGGGAGTGAGGGGATGTGGTCTTGGTGAGG
Source organism: Cherax quadricarinatus (assembly GCF_026875155.1). Classification (NCBI taxonomy): domain Eukaryota; kingdom Metazoa; phylum Arthropoda; class Malacostraca; order Decapoda; family Parastacidae; genus Cherax; species Cherax quadricarinatus. The sequence continues at coordinate 17,272,882 of NC_069427.1, forward strand.
GAGTGAGGGGATGTAGTCTTGGTGAGGGAGTGAGGTGATGTTGGCCTTGGTGAGGTGAGGATGCTGTGAGGGTGAGGATGTGGTCTTGGTGAGGGAGTGAGGTGATGTGGTCTTGGTGAGGGTGAGGTGATGGTCTGTGAGTGTGAGTGTGTCTTGGTGAGGAGTGAGGGGATGTGGTCTTGGTGAGGAGTGAGGTGATGGTCCTGTAGGGGTGAGGTGATGTGGTCTGGTGAGGGGGAGTGAGTGGTCTTGGTGAGGGAGTGAGGTGATGTGGTCTTGGTGAGGGGTGAGGTGTGTGGTCTGTGAGGGGTGAGGTGGTGTCATCCTGGTGGGGTGAGGGTGTGGTCTTGGTGAGAGGGGTGAGGTGATGTTTATTAGGAGTGAGGTGATGTGGTCTTGGTGAGGGTGGTGTGTCCTGGTGAGGGGTGAATGATGTGGTCTTGGTGAGAGGGGTGAGGTGATGTGATCTTAATGAGAGGAGTGAGGTGATGTGGCCTTGGTGAGGGAGTGAGGTGATGTGGTCGTTGGTGAGGGGTGAGTGATGTGTTGCTGAGAGGGTGAGGTGATGTGGTCTTTTTCATGGATGGGAGGTGATGTGGTCTTTAAGGGAGAGAAGTGATGTGGACTTGGCGAGGAAAGTGAGGTGATGTGATTGATCTTAGTGAGGTGATGATCTTAGTGAGATGATCTGAGGTTATGATCTTAGTGAGGGGAGTGAGGTGATCTTAGTGAGGGAATGAGGTGATGATCTTAGTGAGGGAATGAGGTGATGATCTTAGTGAGGGGAATGAGGTGGTGATCTTAGTGAGAGGAATGAGGTGATCTTAGTGAGGGGAATGAGGTGGTGATCTTAGTGAGAGGAATAAGGTGATGATCTTAGTGAGGGGAATGAGGTGATGATCTTAGTGAGAGGAATGATGTGGTGATTCTGGCGAGGGGAGTGTGAGGTGGTGGGGGAGGGGTCAGCATCTTGGGGTTACGATGAGGCACCAACCACTCGACTGATTTCCCTGAGGAAGCTGGCGTCAGCGGCGGGATCTCAGCACAGAGGCATGACCCAACATTAGTGGACATTTTCTTCAGATAAAATCCCCAGATGTACGAGAAAAACCATGCTGGCCCCTCTTGTGATGGAGCAAGCATGGCCACCTCCTAGGTCACTTCCTGGGCCTAGTACAATTTGGTGAGTATACACACACACACACGTGCACGCACAGGCGGGGCCAGGAGCTGTGAATTGACTCCTGAAACCACAACTAGGTGAGTACACACAAACACACTCGTTTACACTTGTAAACTAGTGAGATGATAAAATGCTTATCCTTTAAAAGCAGAGTACACTGCCCTGCTAATACACGTGATGGGAAGACTTCCACTGCATCTGTAGTGAGGGAAGTCAGTCCCAGATGAGGCTACAGCTACAAATAGGCAGGAGCATATCAGTAAAGTAGCTGGGATCTATCTGTACAAGTGTACTACACAAGTAACACTGTAACACTACTGACACGAAGCTTTTACGACGGGAGAAGAATTTTACAGGTAAATGAACAGGATATAGCAAGGAGGGTCTGCAGTACCAGGCAAGTACTGGGATACGTTACCGCACACCAAGCCAAGAGAACTGCTACTGGAAAATATAAAAATATTAACCAGTAGGTGTGTGTCGTTTGTTGCTGTGTTAAGTGGAAATCTAAAGGGACGTGAAGACCGTGGATCGAGGTCATGGAGAAAAAGATGATCATTATTCAGAATAGTTGTATGATCTTTGTAGGTTTAGTGTTCCTTTTTTATTATAATGATAATTCAGTATATGGGTGGAAATGGACGAATTAGGAATACTTAAGACAGCCAGCCAACGGTGAGCCAACACTTAGCCAACACCTTGCCAGTACTTAGCCAATACTTAGCAAATACCATGCCAACACCAAGCCAACATCTAACAAATACCATGCCAACACCAAGTCAACACCGAGCTAACACCTAGCCAACAACGGTTTACATCATAATCTAAAGGCAACTGTCTCAGCATCCACAAGGAGGCTGAGGATTATGGAGGATCTGAAAGCCCCTTGTGGCCAGACAAATGCTAGCATAGTGCACAGCATCTTGAATCCTGACGTGAGTCAGGGCTGCCCAAGAACACTACACTGAAGAAAAGTGCTGGTCCACTCCCCCTGTGGGGGGGGGGCTACAACTCTTCAAATATTATGTTTCGACCAAAGATCAACCAGAGAAAACTAGTTTCCTCCATGCAAGAAGTTCTGCTCCTGTACGAAAAAATAAATCAGTATGCATGTAGACGCCAAGGTTTTAAGAATGGATGTTGTTGTTAGGGATGAAAACCGGGAGTAAGATTTCACCTTGTGGTACGTTGCAATGACACTTGTAAATTGTATTATGCCACAAATGTGCCATAATACAATTTGCAGAACAGGACCTTGGCAAGGTGTGTTAAGGTCCTGTTTTGTAGTACTTAGCTAACGGGGAAGGAGTCGGGGGATTAGTAAAGGAGGTGAAGGTAAAAAGTGAGCTGGGACACCAGGAAGAATATACCCAAACCAAATTTAAGAAAGTGAAGTCCGAATCTTCCGGCATATCATACCTAACCATGCTCCTCTCTCACATGGTCTGCTCTGTTGTCCAACGTGTGTCTGTAAGGATCCTCACCGGCTTACCTGCCTGCCTGTCTGCCTGCCTTGCCTGCCTTGCCTTACCTGCCAGACTGCATTAAGACTCAGCAGAAGAGGAGACACAAGCTTCCCCGCAACATTGTATCTGCTACAGCTACCGACTTAAATATTTCATACGAGTCTAAGCTGAGGCGAGGATTCCGTAGCTTCTTGTTTTGGGGAAGAGTTGAGAGCACTAGTTTGCATGTATTCACCCACTTGTATGTTCATAGTTGTATTACTGGTTTCTCTCGTATATTTTTTTTTTAATTTACTTTGCCCTTGTTTATATCATATTGTATTCACTGCTGAATCCATGTACTGAGTTGACCTACGTACACTGCATTCCTTCTTAATGCATTCCTTGTATTTTTTTTATTCTTTGGCTCATTCAGACGTGTAGATTTCGTGTTATAAACAGTAGACAATATCAGCAAGTTGACACTCTTCACCAGCGTAGCAGGCTCCTTGTATCAAGGCTGATGGACTGATAACCTCGAAATTGCCTCTCCACTTCTTCCACTGTCTAGTGTTATAATCGTCAGTATTCAACTGAAGACGTCTGCTGTACGCTGAAGGTGCTGCTGCGAAACGCTTCGACAATAAAGAAAACGAAGTTGATAACGTACGTTAAAAATATACACTGTAAACCCATACGTTAAAAATATACATGTGTGTGTGTTGGTGGGGGCAAACATGAATTGACATGAGTGCAAAAGCCTGGTGGCGGGATTATTTTTTTTTTTGTCACTGTATTTAAAGTCGCTGCTAACATAACTGCTGATGTAGCTGCTGACGTCTCTGCCTGGGAGTAAAGGTAAGGAAGCTCTTAAGCAGCGTCAGTAGTTCTCTTTAGCTGAAGACCGTCAGATGTATGACGACTAAAAAAAAAAAAAATATTATGTGAGAGTGTATCATACTGTCTTCTCTGTGAGTCTAGCTTGTCTTATCACTCTTCAGGTGTTCTAAACACTGTGGGTGTGTATGTGACTGTGTGTGTGTGTGTGTGTGTGTGTGGTGTGTGTGTGTGTGTGTGTGTGTGTGTGTGTGTGTGTCTGAGTGACTGTGTGAGAGTGACTGTGTGTACTCACCTAATTGTGGTTACAGGGGTCGAGACTCGGCTCATGGCTCCGCCTCTTCACTGATCGCTACTAGGTCCTCTCTCTCTCTGCTTCCTGAGCTTTGTCATACCTCGTCTTAAAGCTGTGTATGGTTCCTGCCTCCACTACGTCACTTGCTAGGCTATTCCACTTCCTGACGATTCTATGACTGAAGAAATACTTCCTAACATCCCTATGACTCGTCTGAGTCTTCAGCTTCCAATTGTGACCCGTTGTTTCTGTATCCCCTCTCTGGAACATCCTGTCTCTCTCCACCTTATCTATTCCCCGCAGTATCTTGTATGTCGTTATTATGTCTCCCCTGACCCTTCTGTCCTCCAGTGTCGTCAGTCAACCTTTCATCGTAGGACATTCTCCTGAGCTCTGGAACTAGCCTAGTTGCAAAACTTTGTACTTTCTATAACATCTTGACGTGCTTGACCAGGTGTGGGTTCCAAACTGGTGCTGCATACTCCAGTATGGTCCTAGCGTACACAGTGTACAGTGTCTTGAACGATTCCTTATTAAGGTATCGGAACGCTATTCTCAGGTTTGCCAGGCGCCTGTATGCTGCAGCGGTTATCTGGTTGATGTGCGCCTCCGGAGACGTGCTCGGTGTTATGGTCACCCCAAGATCTTTCTCCTTGAGTGAGGCTTGTAGTCTTTGTCTACCTAGCCTATACTCTGTCTGCGGTCTTCTTTGCCCTTCCCCAATCTTCATGACTTTCCATTTGCAGGGTTGAATTCGAGAAGCCAGTTTCTGGACCACGTGTCCAGTCTGTCCAGGTCTCTTTGTAGTCCTGCCTGATCCTCATCCGATTTAATTCTTCTCATCAACTTCACATCATCTGCAAATAGGGACACTTCAGAGTCTATCCCTTCCATCATGTCATTCACATATATCAAAAATAGCACTGGTCCTAGAACTGACCCCTGTGGGACCCCACTCGTCACAGGCGCCCATGTCAGCATAGTTGCTGATCCCCTGCATGTGTTGTATAGCTTATCTGAGTATCATAGTACCATCCATATGTTTTATATAGACGACCCCTTACTAGGCCTAGTGACTGTTTGTGTGACGTCACGTGATGCGCATGTGTACGTGAGTACCTCTGTAACTTCCTCAGTCCACGCATAGGTCTACCAGGCAACGCATGGTAGGTTGGGCTCCCTTACCACAGTCTGACAATATATAGTGTTACCATCCACAAGTGTGTTTATCTTCAACCATCATATCTCCTTACGAACCCCCACGACACCCACTGTGATACCTCTTCACGTACCATGACTCGTTGCCTCCCTGTCAGGTATTCTCTGATCCATTGCAGTGCCCTCCCTGTTATATGCGCCTGATCCTCCAGCTTCTTCACTAATCTCTTGTGAGGAACTGTGTCGAAGGACTTCCGGCAGTCCAGGAAAATGCAGTCAATCCACCCCTCTCTCGTGTCTTACTTCTGTTACTTTGTGTGTGTGTGTGTGTGTGTGTGTGTGTGTGTGTGTGTGTGTGTGTGTGTGTGTGTGTGTGTGTGTGTGTTGGTGTGTGTGTTGGTGTGTGTGTGTGTGAGAGAGAGAGAGAGGGAGGAAGAGAGAGTGAGTGCAATTTTCCACACCTGGCATCTTTCCCTCTCTCTCTCTCATCACCTCTTCCTTCATTTTTAGTATCAGAATTTTTTTTCACCTCCAGCACGATAAGAGGAACAGGAAGCTATGTATTTTACAATTTATTAGCCGTTCTTCCAGGATTTAGAGGTATACTAACTTAAATTTTGAAAGAGAACTGTATATGCTGAATATACCAAAAAAATGAAATACAGTTTTGAACGTTTAAAATACATTATGTGCCTGTTCCTTAATAAACCTGTATGTGTTTGTGTGTGTGTGCTCACCTATTTGTACTCACCTATTTGTGATTGCAGGGGTCGATTCAAAGCTCCTGGCCCCGCCTCTTCAGTGATTGCTACTAGGTCCTCTCTCTCCCTGCTCCATGAGCCTTATCAAACCTCATCTTAAAACTATGTATGGTTCCCGCCTCCACTACGTCAGTTTCTAGGCTATTACACCGCCTGACAACTCTATGACTGAAGAAATACTTCCTAACATCCCTTTGACTCATCTGAGTCTTCAGCTTCCAATTGTGACCCATTGTTTCTGTGTCCCATCTCTGAAACATCCTGTCTTTATCCACCTTGTCTATTCCGCGCAGTATTTTATATGTCATCATGTCTCCCCTAACCCTCCTGTCCTCCAGTGTCGTCAGGCCAATTTATTTTAACCTTTCTTCGTAGGACATTCCCCTTAGCTCTGGGACTAGTCTTGTTGCAAACCCTTACACTTTGTCTAATTTCTTGACGTGCTTGACCAGGTGTGGGTTCCAAACTGGTGCTGCATACTCCAGTATGGGCCTGACGTACACGGTGTACAGAGTTTTGAACGATTCCTTACTGAGGTATCGGAACGCTATCCTTAGCTTTGCCAGACGCCCATATGCTGCAGCAGTTATCTGATTGATGTGCCCTTCAGGAGATGTGCTCGGCATTATACTTACCCTAAGATCTTTTTCTTTGAGTGAGGTTTGCAGTCTTTGGCCACCTAGCCTATACTCTGAGCTCTTCTTTGCCCTTCCCCGATCTTTATGACTTTGCATTTGATGGGGTTAAATTCGAGAAGTTAGTTGCTGGACCAGGTGTCCAGGTCTCTTGGAAGTCCTGCCTGATCCTCATCTGATTTAATTCTCCTCATTAACTTCACATCTGCAAGCAAGGACACTTCTGAGTCTATCCCTTCCGTTATGTGTGTGTACTCACCTAATTATGCTCACCTAATTGTGGTTGCAGGGGTCGAGACTCAGCTCCTGGCCCCGCCTCTTTACTGAACGCTACTAGGCCCTCTCTCTCCCTGCTCCATGAGCTTTATTATACCTCGTCTTAAAGCTAGGTATGGTTCCTGCCTCCACTACATCACTTGCTAGAATATTCCGCTTCCTGACAACTCTATGACTGAAGAAATACTTCCTAACATCCCTTTGACTCATCTGAGTCTTCAACTTTCAATTGTGACTCCTTGTTTCTGTGTCCCATCTCTGGAACACCCTGTCTCTGTCCACCTTATCTATTCCACGTAGTATTTTGTATGTCGTTATCATGTCTTCCCTAACCCTCCTGTCCTCCAGTGTCGTCAGGCCGATTCCCCTCAACCTTTCTTGCAAACCTTTGCACTTTCTCTAATTTCTTGACGTGCTTGACCAGGTGTGGGTTCCAACCTGGTGCTGCATACTCCAGTATGGGGCCTGACGTACACGGTGTACAGTGTCTTGAACGATTCCTTACTGAGGTATCGGAACGCTATTCTTAGGTTTGCCAGGCGCCCATATGCTGCAACAGTTATCTGGTTGTGTGATTTCGGAGACCTGCTCGGTGTTATACTTACTCTAAGATCTTTCTCCTTGAGCGAGGTTTGTAGTCTTTGGTCGCCTAGCCTATAATTTGTCTGCGGTCTTCTTTGCCCTTCCCCGATCTTCATGATTTTGCATTTGGCGGGGTTAAATTCGAGGAGCCAGTAGCTGGAACACGTGTCCAGCCTGTCCAGGTCTGTGTGTGTGTGTGTGTGTTAGTTAGTTACCATTTTGTCCTAGGCACATGTCGATTAGACACTAGGCCTGTTGTGTGTGTGTGTAGGGGTGTGTGTGTGTGTGTGTGTGTGTGTGTGTGTGTGTTAGTTACCATTTTGTCCAAGGCACATGTCGATTAGACACTAGGCCTGTTGTGGGTGTGAAGGTGTGTAGGTGTGTATGTGTGTGTGTGTGTGTGTGTGTGTGTGTGTGTGTGTGTGTGTGTGTGTGTGTTTGTGTGTGTATGTGTGTGTGTGTGTTAGTTACCATTTTGTCCAAGGCACATGTCGATTAGACACTAGGCCTGTTGTGGGTGTGTAGGTGTGTTAGTTAGTTACCATTTTGTGTGTGTGTGTGTGTGTGTAGGTGTGTTTGTGATTCTTTTTTTGACTTGAGTTTTCAGTCTGTTCATGAATTCATATATAGTCTGTATCCACCGCCTCTCTCTCTCTCTCTCTCTCTCTCTCTCATATACAGAGTGGTCTTATTTCCTTATTCTTCTTCAGTAAGGTTCAGTTCCCTCAGCCTTTCTTCATAGGTAATCTACAAATTATATTTCTTTTGTAAGGCATGATTTGACATATCTAAATTTTTATTGGTGTGTTTTGAAGACAGTAAAAGTCTCAAGGTGACCTACCAACCTATTCAGCATTTTCCAACATTTCACAGGTTAAAGATTTTGTCGTCAAAGATTTTATCATTTGTCGATTAAATCGTGAAACAATGTTTGCCCTTTCTCGTTGTCTGGTAATTCTCCTGTCCCCCAGTGTTTTGTATTTTTATGAAAAGTCACAGTATAAGCCTTCAATGTTTCTCGGTTCCTAGGGTGAGATTCTTTTGGGTTCCAGTGCTTTCGATTTGGCCGCTTCTTTCAAATCTTTATTCTTAACTTGCTGTTTACTGCACGGAGTGGCGTCTGCACTAATGGCACGCCATAGCCATGCGCGTGTAAGATTCGTCCTTAAAACTTGCATTTGTGGTCACAGTGAGGTCTATGTTAACAATCTTATGGTGTGTAAACATATAACAAATTGAGTGAATCTTGTTAGGCTGTCATGTTACAGTACATAACGCACTGGCTCTATAGTTTATAATCGCATAATTATGACTTCGCCAGTAATTCGCTCGCTGTTGTGGTGTTCTACGAAGATGCCTGGTCTTCATGACTCCTCTTTTAGCTCTGTAAATGAAATTTACTTATTACTGAAATTATCCTGGACTCTTCTTTTGAGCTCTTTCCACTTTTTTTTATCGTTTCCTCTGAACCGGATTCTATCGATTTTCATCCTAATTAGCATTTCCTTTATTGTCATGTCCAAACTCATGTGACTGAGAGGGAGTGTGGAGGTGGGTAAGAATGGCAGGAAATTGATTAGTTAAGAAGGGCGGTTACTGAGTTACTAATGAGTTAGGGGTAATATCCTCCAGTTCCTTCGGTTCTTATCTAAACCTGTCAATTCTAATCATCATCTGTTGGCAGTTCATCCTCTTCCTCTGGTTCCAATCATTTATTTCCAATACTTCAACTGGGTACAGTTATATTTCTTGTAAAGTTCCCTTATATCACTTTTTTTCGTAAATGCATTTCAGAAAATACATCCGAGAGTGAAAATTTCTTCATAGTACGTACTATCAATTTTTCCATCCACTTTTACAATCGCATTTACAAAAAATGATCTATGTAAAGAAGACTGTACCTGGTGTGGGTCTCACCCTGACGTAAGACGATGTAAATACATCATAGCGAAGCCAGGACACCACGAACATTACTTTACTGGTGTTACTACAAACATTAACAATCACCTTGAACCATGGTTTGCATTTTAGTTGTTCTCGCTGGTGCAAGCCTGTGTGTTTATGTGCATACATATTTATGTACGTAAGCAAACACGCTCGTACAAGCTGTATATACAGTCTTAAACACATCACTGAAAGTCTAGCCAGATAAGCACCCAAATATTCCACAAGCAAGCGTAAACAAAACATCCGGAAGACGTAAACAACCTGAAAAAAGAAACGATCTCACACCACTCTGGGCTCAAGTGTTTACTGCTTGATTACCTGGAGCACAGGTAAGTGTGTTTACCACCCACCCTCAAGGGCGGCACAGAGTCAAACACACACTTGAGGGCTTCAAGGACATCCACGAATTCGCATATATATATATATATATATATATATATATATATATATATATATATATATATATATAATATAAGTAGTCATAATTTCTACAGGGGCATCCCTTCCGGTTTAGGGCCTTCCACTGGAGCATCCCTTCCGGTTTAGGCCTTCTACAGAGACATCCCTTCCGGTCTAGGACCAGCAGCTGGAGGGTCACCTTTTCACACCTAGGTGTTACTTCCGGTTTTGACCATGACCTCGCCCTCGAGACTACCTCACCCTTGACCCCCCAACCAATACCCCCACCCCCCACGACCCCCCGCCTTGCGACCCCAGCCGTCGCGCCGCGCGCCCGCCCGCGCGCCCCCGCCCGCGCGCGCCCGCGCGCCCGCCCTTCGCGACCCCCGCCCGCGCGCCCGCCCGCGCGCCCGCCCTTCGCGACCCCCGCCCGCGCCTTCTGCTGCGCCTTCTGCAGCGTCATCCGGATCGCCCCCGCGCCCCGATTTTTTTTTCCGATTTTTTTCGAATTTTTTTTGAATTTCATTTTCTTATGCTCTCCATCTCCTCGGATCAAATTTTTGAGATTCCCCCTCTCACTTTCACCCCCATCCTCAAAATTTCCCGAAATCAAAGTCTCCATCTCCTCGGATCAAATTTTTGAGGTTCCCCCTCCCACTTTCACCCCCATCCTCAAAATTTCCCGAAATCAAAGTCTCCATCTCCTCGGATCAAGTTTTTGGATTTCCCCCTATGGGGGTTTCGAAAGTCTCCATCTCCTCAGATCAAATTTTTAAGGTTCCCCCTCCCACTTTCACCCCCAACCCCAAAAATTTCTCGATAATACAAGTTTTTTGGATTCCCCCCTATGGGGTTTTCGAAATTCTCCAATTCCTCGGATCAAGGTTTTTTGGGTACCCCTCCTTTCACCCCCCATCCCCAAATTTTCTCGATAATACAAGTTTTGGATACTCCCCCCTATGGGGTTCTCAATATCAAAGTCTCCACTTCCTCGGATCCCCCTCCCACTTTCACCCCCCAACCCCAAAAAATTTCTCGACAATACAAGTTTTTTTTTGGATCCCCCCCCTATGGGGTTTTCGAAATTCTCCATCTCCTCGGATCAAGTTTTTTGGATTCCTCCCTATGGGGTTTTCGAAATTCTCCATCTCCTTGGATCAAGTTTTTTTGGATTCCCCCCTATGGGGTTTTCGAAATTCCTCGGATCAAAGTTTTTGGAATCCCCCCTCTGGGGGTAAGCATTCAAAATAGACTCCTCCTATGGGGGCATGCTTACTACAGGTCTAATGAAGGGTGTTTACTCGGCGGTCAGTGACGTCAGTATTCCTCTCATTAAGTTAAATGAACTAAAAAGGACCCAGCACACAGGTTGAATCAGGTCGCCCCGGTCACTCCCCACGAAGTAACCTCCACCCCACCCTCCCAAACCCTCACACTCCAACCAACACCTCACAATTTTCACTCATAACCCCCAATTTTTTCTCGTTTTAACCCTTTTAGTTCATTAAAGTTAATAAGGGGACACACACATCAGAAAGTCACCACAACACTTATAACCACTTTTCGATAAATTCACTAGTCACAATTTTACATATTACGAAGTTAATACGCACACACACCTCACTTTGAACACCTTCAAAACACTCTCTTAAATCATTTGAATACTCACAAAAATATACCTTTATACATTTCCAAACAACACTGAAATACTCCAAAACATCATTCGAACACCCCCAAAATCACCTCTGAATACTCCCAGAACACCTTCATAAGTACTCTTGCACATCATTTGAACACCTTCATAAGTACTCTCATAATCATTTGAACACCTTCAAAACACCCTTGAACACCCTTGATCACCTTCAAAAAAACAACATTTGAACACACTCAAAACACCTTTGAACACTTCCAAAAAACACAATTTGAGTACTCCCAATTACACCACTGAATACTACTAAAACACCGCTGATTTCAATCAAATCACCCTTCAACACCTTCAAAACACCTTTGAACACCTTCAAAGCACTCTTGAACACCCTCAAAAACACCTTTTGAATAACCTCAAAACACCTTTGAACACCTTCAAAACACCCTTGAACACCTTCAAAACACCCTTGAACACCTTCAAAACACCCTTGATCACCTTCAAAAAACATTTGAACACACTCAAAACACCTTTGAATACTCACATAACACCCTTGAACACCTTCCAAACACCTTTGAACACCTTCAAAAACAACATTTGTACACCTTCAAAAAACACCTTTGAATACTCACATAAACACCCTTGAACACCTTCAAAACACCCTTGAACACCTTCAAAACACCCTTGAACACCTTCCAAACACCTTTGAACACCTTCAAAACACCCTTGAACACCTTCAAAACACCCTTGAACACCTTCAAAACACCCTTGTACACCTTCAAAAAAACACCTTTGAATACTCACATAAACACCCTTGAACACCTTCAAAACACCCTTGAACACCTTCAAAACACCCTTGAACACCTTCCAAACACCTTTGAACACCTTCAAAACACCTTTGATCACCTTCAAAAACACCTTTGAATACATTCAAAACACTCTCATAATCATTTGAACACACTCAAAACACCTTTGAACACCTTCAAAACACCCTTGAACACCCTTGATCACCTTCAAAAAACAACATTTGAACACACTCAAAACACCTTTGAACACCTTTGAACATTTCCAAACAACACTGAAACACTTCCAAAAACACCATTTGAGTACTCCCAAATACACCACTGAATACTACTAAAACACAGCTGAATTCAATCAAAACACCCTTCAACACCTTCAAACACCCTTGAACACCTTCAAAACACTCTTGAACACTTTCAAAACACCTTTGAACATTTCCAATCAACACTGAAACACTTCCAAAAAACACAATTTGAGTACTCCCAATTACACCACTGATTACTACTAAAACACCGCTGAATTCATTCAAAACACCCTTCAACACCTTCAAACACCCTTGAACACACTCAAAACACCCTTCAACACCTTCAAAACACCTTTGATCACCTTCAAAACATCTTTGAACACATTCAAAACACCTCATAATCATTTGAACACATCAAAACACCTTTGAAAACCTCAAAACACCTTTAAACACCAAAAACCCCCTTGAACACCCTTGATCACCTTCAAAAAAAAACATTTGAACCACCAAAACCCCTTTTGAACCCCTTTTGAACATTTCCAAAACAACACTAAAACATTTCCCAAAAAAACCATTTGAGTACCCCCAAATAACCACTGAAATAAAACCCCACTGAATACACTCAAAACAAACCAAAATCACCAAAACTAAGATCAACACCCCATCCCACAAAAAAACCTTTGAACTTTTTCCAAAAACCCCTGAAACACTTCCAAAAAACAAAATTTGATCCCCCAATTACACCACTGTTTACTATAAAAAACACCGCTAAATTTCAATCAAAACACCCTTAAACCCCTTCAAACCCCTTGAACACACTAAAACCCCCTTAAAAACACCTTCAAAACCCCCTTTGAACAACTCAAAAAACCCCCCCAACCCTTTCAAAAAACCTTTGATCACCTTAAAAAAAACCCTTTTTAATACATTCAAAACACTCTCATAATCTTTTAACCACCAAAACACCTTTAAATAACCTAAAAAAAACCCCTTTTGAACCCCTTTCAAAACCCCCTTGAACCCCCTTGATCCCCTTTCAAAAAAAAATTTGAACACACTCAAAACACCTTTGAACCCCTTTTGAACTTTCCAAACAACACTAAAACCCTTCCCAAAAAACACCTTTTGATTTTCCCCCAAATACCCACGAATACTAAAACACCATGAATACACTCAAAACACCCCAAAATCACCATAAATAAAAACAACCCCCCACATCCCAAAACACCCCCAACCCCAACCCCCAATTTTTTTTCCCCTTTTATTAATTTCATCAGAAAGCAAAACCCCCACACCCCCCATTTTTTTCTCGTTTTAAAACCCTTTATTCATTAAAGTTAAAAAGGGGGAAAACACACTACATCAAAAAATCAAAAAAAACAACCCACTTATACTCTTTTTGGGTATCTTAGTCGCAACAACACCACATCCACAACACCCACATCCCCCCCTATACCACGACACACACCCACACACACAACATACAACACATCCCAACCTACCCTAACCAAACCAAAAATTATCCTAACCAAACCAAACCAAACCCCAAACCAACCAAAACCAACCAAACTTCCAACCTAGCCAAACCTTCCTAACCTAGCCTAACCAAACTTAACCAAACCAAACCTTTTCCCAAACCCTTTACCTAATTTAAACCTAACCAAACCAATTTTACCTACCTTTACCTAACCAAATCTAACCTTCCCCAAACCCATTACCAAACCCTAACCTATCAAAACCAAACCCCAAACCAAACCTACCCGAACCTTCCTAACCTAACCAAAAATATATTGGAACATTCCAAAAAATCAAGATACTCCAAATTTATTTTAAACGACTCCTTTTTTTGGATTTTTTCCAAATTAGTTTTGAAAACTTCATCGAAAAATTCGAAATTTTTTTCTTGTTGGTAAACCACTCAAGGGAAAATATTTATTTCGATTTCCGAAAGAAAAAACTTTCCTCGCTTGGAGCTCATTGGGGGTAAACCCCCCCCTTCCCCCCCCAACACCACTGGGTAATGCCTTCACACCCAAGGTAGAAAAAAAAACCCCCTCCCACTAGGACAGACAGACCCATAAAAGGGGTAACTCCGGGGAAAAAAATCACTTTTTCAGCCCAAACGTCTATCCTAACCAAACCCTTTAATAACCTAACCCAAATCCTAACCTACCTAACCTCCCAACCGCCCAAAAACCTACCCCCATCAATCACCTCATCCTAACCAAACCAAACCCCCCAACCCTAACCCTCAAACCCTCTATCCTAACCTAACCAAACCCTATTAACCTAACCTAACCCCATCAAACCCCTGAATACTACCTAATTTAACCAAACCTAACCTCCCTAACCTACCGAACCAACAAACCCCAAACCCAAACCTATCCTACCTGTCCAAACAAACCTTTTCCAAAAACCTTAAACCAAACCCAACCTACTTATCCTAAAACCTAACCAAACTTATCCAACCTAACCAACCTAAAAAAACAAAACCAAAACCTAACTTATCCTAATCTAATCTAACCTAACCTAACTTATCCAAACCCTAACCTAATTACCCAAACCCTAACCTAACCAACCTAAAATAACCTAACCAATTTCCCTTTCCTATCACTTTACTTGAACACCTTCAAAACCTCTCAACATCTTTTGGACCCCCTTTTTCAATATCTCCACCCCAAAACCTTATCATCCACTACAGAACACCCCAAAGATTATTTCAACACTCTCTAAAGCATTTAGTACTCACAAAAACATTTTTAAAAATTTTTCCCAAAACAACACTAAAGCCTTCCAAAATATCTTTTGATTACCCCCCAAATAAGTTTTTGCAGCTCAATTTTATCTACACTTAACTTTTTCTTTAAAAATTTTTAATTCATCCCCCCAAAAATTCCTCCCTCATTCTCCAGACTTTAAACATTAGCCAAAAAAAACAAATCAAAATTTGACATGAGACATTACCATATCAACACACTGACAAACCTTTTTGAACCAACTTGAACACCACTGACTTAAAAAAAGCCCTGCACTCATTTGAACCCCTCAAAAAAACACCACAAACACCTCCGAATACCCCCAAAAAAACACGTTTTCTCCCAAAATCCCACTGAATACTACCAATCACCCCAAAAATCACCAGAAAACAATTTTAAACATCACCATTAACACCCTTTTTTATAGAAATCCCCCTCAAATCACTAAAACCCAAGAATCCCCCCCCTTTTGGCGCATAAAAAAAACTGAACAAAAACCAAAACGCAAACACTTAGACATGACACCATCAACTAAAAACAATTTTGTACACACACAGAACTTAACATATCATATCACAAAAAAAAAATACACAAACACCCAAAATTTTATATTTTTCAATTGGAAATTTAAACTAAAAATACTCCCAAAAATCAAGCATTCACCTCCAACAAAGGGACATACACATCCCCCCTAAAATTCCTTCCTTATTCCTTCCGTTACCCTAAGCTTTTTTTAACCCCGGGGATCCCCCCACGACGTGGAGCCAAGTGAGTTGGTTTTTGGGTGGTGATGGTTCCTCTGGCTCCTACTCGTGGGGATCCGTCGGGGTTAAAACAGCTCTAGGAGTAACGGAAGAAAAAGGGAAGGAAGTTTAGGGGTGATGGTATGTCTTAGTTGGGGGTGAATGTCTTAGATTTGTGAGTATGTTATGTCTTAAAATTTCCTTTGAAATTTAAATATGTGGGTGTTTGTGATTTTTTTTTTGTGATATGAAGTTATAGTGCCAGTGTTGTACAAGAATGTTTTCAGTTGAGGGATCTGACTAAGTGTTTGCGTTTTGGGTTTTGTGTTCATGCTTTTTTTTTATGCCCCAAAGGGGGAGGGAGTTTTTGGGTTATAGTGATTTGGGGGGATTTCTATAAAAGGGGATTTAGATGGTGAGTTAAACTTAGTTTCTGGTGATTTTGGCGGTGATTGGTAGTATTCAGGGGTGATTTGGTGTAATCAGTAGTGTTTTTTGGAGTATTGGGAGGGTTTGAGGTTTTTTTATAAAGGTGTTCAAATGATGGCAGAGCATTTTTTGAAGATAGGGTGTTCAAGTTGTTCAAATTTATCATGGTTAGATATGGAATGTCTATGTCATAAGTTTTGAGTTAGTTTTTTTGTGCTAATGTTGAAAGGGGGAAAATGAGGGGGGTTTGGGGGGGATGAGATGAAATTTAATGAAATGTGAAAAGTGTAGATAAATTAGAGCTGTCAAATCTTTTTTGGGGGAGAAATCAAAATAAATTTTTTGGAAGTGTTCAGGGTTGTTTGGAAATGTTCAAAAGTTTTTTATGTGAGACCAAATTTTTTATAAGTGTTCGAAAAATTTGGGGTTTTCTGTAGGAGATGATAAGGTTGTGGAGAGAGATATTGAAAAAAGGGGGTCTAAAAATGATGTATGAGGTTTTGAAGGTGTTAAAAGAAAGTGATAGGTTGGATAAGTTGGGTTTAGGTTTTTTAGGTTGGGTTTTGGTTAGGTTAGGATAAGTTTTGGTTAGGTTGGGAAAAGTTGTTGTTAGATTAGTTTAGGATAAGTTAGGTTGGGTTTTCGTTATTTTGGGTTGGGTTGGTTGGGTTAGGTTAGGATAAGTTAGGTTATTTTGTTTAGGAAAAGTTAGGTTGGGTTAGGTTAGGTTGGGATAGGTTGGGTTAGGACGGGTTTTAGGAGGGGTTAGGTTAGGTTTTGGGTGGTTTCGGTGGGTTTAGGTAAGGTTGGGTTGGGTTAATTTAGGTAGTATTCGGGTGTTTGTGAGTTGGGTTAGGTTGGTGGTTAGTTTTTGGGAAAAGGGGTTTTTTTGATGGAGTTAGGTTGGGTTAGGTTAGGTTGGGTAGAGGTGATTGAGGGAGTTAGGTTAGGTTTCGGTTGGTGAGGTTGGTTAGGTTAGGAATTGGGTTTAGGTTTAGGTTAGGTTAGGTTGGGATAGACAGTTGGTCGGGAAAAGATGATTTTCTACCTGGATTTACCCGCATTTCGGGGCGTCTGTCTGTCCCCTGGTTGGCCAGGTGTTTATGTTCTACCTTGGGTGGGCCATTTCCCCAGGGGGTTTTGGGGGGAAGGGGGTACCCCAATGTCTTAAAGGCGAGGAAATTTTTCTTTTCGGAAATGAGTAAAATATTTTACCATTGAGTGTTTTTACCAAAAGAAAATAAGTTCGATTTTACGTGAAGTTTTCAAAACTAATTGGAAATATCCAAAAAAGGAGTCGTTCAAAGTAATTCTGGAGTACTCTTTTTGATTTTTTTGGGGGTGTTCCAATAATTTTTTTGGTTAGGTTAGGATGGTTCGGCTAGGGGGTTTGGGGTTTGGGTTTAAAATAGGGTTTGGTTAGGGAAAAAGGGTTTGGAAGGTTAGTTAGGTTAGGGAAAGGTTAGGTAAAGGTTGGGGAGGGTTTTTTTAAATTAGGTAAAGGTTAGGGAAAGGTTAGGTTTGGTTTTTTAGGTTAGGGTAGGGTTGGATAGGTTTGTAGGTTAATAGTTAGGTT
The DNA here is from genome assembly GCF_026875155.1 of Cherax quadricarinatus. NCBI lineage: Eukaryota > Metazoa > Arthropoda > Malacostraca > Decapoda > Parastacidae > Cherax > Cherax quadricarinatus. The sequence goes on from NC_069427.1 coordinate 17,290,594, forward strand.
AGTTAGGTTTGGTTAGGTTAGGTTAGGTTAGGTTAGGGTAATTTGGTTAGGTTACTAGGTTAGGGTTTTGGGGGAGTGTGTTGTGTTGTGTGTGTGTGTGTTGTGTGTATAGTGGGATGTGGGTGTTGTGGGGGTTGGGTGTTTTGCGAAAGAGATACGAAAAGACGTCATAATGGGTGTTTTTGTGACTTTTTCTGATGTATGGCCCCTTTTTAAACTTTATGAACTAAAAGGTTAAAAAAGAGAAAAAAAGGGGGTGGGGTTTGGACTTTTTGATGAAATTAGATAAAACGAGAAAAAAATTGTGGGGGTGTGGGGTTTTGGGGGTTGTGGATTGGGGTTGACTTTGTTTAGGTGATTTTGGTGGTGTTTTGAGTGTATTTAGTGGGTTTTTTTATTCAGTGGTTATTTGGGGGAACTCAAAAGGTGTTTTTGGAAGTGTTTCAGTTTGTTGGGAAAAAAATTTAAAGGTTTCAAAGGGGTTTTGAGTGTTTCAAATGTTGTTTTTTTAAGGATCAAGGGTGTTTAAGGTGTTTTTAAGGTGTTCAAAGGGTTTTGAGGGTTTTTCAAAGGTGTTTTATGGGTTTAAATGATTATGAGAGTGTTTTTGAATGATTTAAAGGGGTTTTTTTTAAGGGACAAAGGGGGTTTTTGAGGTTGAAGGGTGTTTTGATGTGTTCAAGGGTGTTTGAAGGTGTTGAAGGGGGTTTTGGGGTGTGTTCAAGGTGTTTTTAAGGGGTTGAAGGGTTTTTTGATTGAATTCAGCGGTGTTTTAGTAGTAATCAGTGGGTAAATTTGGGGGTACTCAAATTTTGTTTTTTGGGAAGTTTCCCGTGTTGATTGGAAATGCAAGGGGTTTTTTTTTGGGGTGTGGGGGTTTATCTTAGTTTTTGGTGATTTTGGTTTTGGGTTTTTAGTGATTCGGGGGTTTTAGTATTTTATGGGGTATTTGGGACTCAAATGGTGTTTTTGGGAAAGGTTTTTAGTGTTGTTTGGAAATGTCAAAAGGGGTTCAAAGGTGTTTTTAGTGTGTTTAAATGTTTTTTTGAAGGTGACAAGGGTGTTCAAGGTGTTTTGAAGGTGTTCAAAAGGGTTTTGAGGTTTTTAAAGGGGTTTTTAGGGGTTCAAAAAGATTATGAGAGTGTTTGAATGTGTTCAAGAGTTTTTAAGGTGATCAAAGGGGGTTTTGAAGGGGTTGAAGGGGGTTTTGAGTGTGTTCAAAGGGTTTTTGAAGGGGTTGAAGGTGTTTTGAATAAATTTAGCGGGTTTTAGTAGTAATCAGTGGGTAATTGGGGGTACTAAAGGGTTTTTTTTGGAAGTGTTTCATGTTGATTGGAAAAAGTTCAAAGGTGTTTTGAAAATTTCAAAAGGGGTTTTTAAGGGTTTAAGGGGGTTTGAAAGGGGTTTTAAGGGTTTTTGATTGAATTCACTGTGTTTTGTAGTATTTGTTGATTTGGGAGCTCAAATGGTGTTTTTGGGAAATGTTTCAGTGTTGTTTGGGAAAAGTTCAAAGGTGTTCAAAGGTGTTTTGAGTTTTAAATGTTGTTTTTGAAAAAGGGGACAAGGGTGTTCAAGGGTGTTTTGAAAGGGGTTCAAAATGTTTTGAGGTTATTTAAAGGGGTTTTGAGGTGTTCAAATGATTAGAGAGGTTTTAAGTATTCAAAGGTGTTTTTGAAGGTGTCAAAGTGTTTTTTAAAGGGGTTCAAAGGTGTTTGGAAGGTGTTCAAAGGGGGTTTTGAAGGGTTTCAAGGTTTTTGAAGGTGTTCAAGGTGTTTTTGTGGATTCAAAGGGGTTTTTTTTAAGGGACAAGGGGGTTTTTTAAAGGTTTTAAGGGGTTTTTAAGTGTTCAAGGGTTTTTGAAGGGGTTTTAAAGGTGTTTGGAAGGTGTTAAGGGTTTTTGAAGGTGTTAAAAAGGGGTTTTTGGGAAGGTGTTCAAGGGGGGTTTTTTGGATATTTAAGGTGTTTTTTGAAGGTGTACAAAGTTGTTTTTTAAGGGTTCAAAGGTTTTGGAAGGGGTTAAGGGTGTTTTGTGAGTATTCAAAGGTGTTTTTTTAGTGTGTTCAAATGTTTTTTGAAAGGGGACAAGGGGGTTTTGAAGGGTTCAAGGGTGTTTTGAAGGTGTTTTAAGGGTGTTTTGAAGGTGTTCAAAAAAGGGGTTTGAGGTTTTTCAAAAAAAGGGGTTTTTAGGGTGTTCAAGAGTGCTTGAAGGGGTTCAAAGGGTTTTAAGGTTTGAAGGGGGATTTGATTTTAAATCAGCGGTTTTTAGGTATTCAGTGGTTAATTGGGGGTAAATCAAAATTTGGTTTTTTGGGAAATGTTCAAAGGGGTTTTGAGGTGTTTAAAAGTTGTTTTTTGAAATGACAAGGGGGTTCAAGGGTGTTTTGAAGGGGTTTAAAAGATTTTGAGAGTACTTTTTAAATGTTTAAAAAAGATGTGCAAAGTACTTATGAAAGGGGTTCTGGGGGTATTCAGAGGTGATTTTGGGGGGTTCGAATGATGTTTTGGGTATTTTAGTGTTGTTTTTGGAAAAGTAAAAAGGTTTTTTTGTGAGTATTCAAATGATTTAAGAGAGTGTTTTGAAAAGGGTTCAAAATGGGTGTGTGGCGTTTACTTCGTAATATGTAAAATTTTGACTTGAATTACGAAAAATGGGTTTTAAGTGTTTTGGTGACTTTTTTGATGTGTGTGTCCCCCCTTTTTTAATTTAATGAACTAAAAAGGGTTAAAAAAGAGAAAAAATTGGGGTTTTGAGTAAAATTGTGAGGTTTTTGGTTGGAGTGTGAGGGTTTTTGGGAGGGGGGGTGAGGTTTCTTCGTGGGGGTGACCGGGGGGACCTGTTAACCCGTGTCTGGGGCCTTTTTGTTATTTAACTTTTTGAGAGGGAAAACTGACGCATGACCCCGAGTAAAAACCCCTTTATTAGACTGTAGTAAGCTTTCCCCCCTAGGGGGAGTCTATTTGAATGCTTACCCCCCGAGGGGGGATTTCCAAAAAAATTTTTATCCAGGAATTTCGAAAACCCCTGGGGGGAATCCAAAAAAACTTGATCCAAGGGGAAAGGAAATTTTGAAACCCATAGGGAGGAATCCAAAAAACTTGATCCAGGGATGGAGAATTTGAAAACCCCATAGGGGGGGGGATCCAAAAAAAACTTGTATTTCGAGAAATTTTTTTGGGGTTGGGGGGGGAAAGGGGGAGGGGGGTCCGAGGGAAATGGAGACTTTGAATTGAGAAACCCCTAGGGGGGGGTATCCAAAACTTGATTTTCGAGAAAATTTGGGGATGGGGGGGGAAAGGGGGGGTACCCAAAAAAACCTTGATCCGAGGGGAAAGGAGAATTTTTGAAAACCCCATAGGGGGGAATCCCCAAAAATTGTATTATCGAGAAAATTTTTTTGGGTTGGGGGGGGGAAAGTGGGGGGGGAAACCTTTAAAAATTATCTGAGGAGATGGAGCTTTCGAACCCCCCCAAGGGGGGAAAACCAAAAATTTTATCCCGGGGGATGGAGACTTTTATTTCGGGAAATTTTGGTGGGGGGGGGAAAGTGGGGGGGGAACCCCAAAAATTGATCCGGAATGGGGACTTTGATTTCGGGAAATTTTGAGGATGGGGGGGGAAAGTGAGGGGGAACTCAAAATTTGATCCGAGGAGATGGGGCTAAAAAATGAAATTCAAAAAAAATTCGAAAAAAAACGGAAAAAAAAATCGGGGCCGGGGGGGATCCGGATGACGCTCAGAAGGCGCAGCAGAAGCGGGGGGGGGTCGCGAAGGGGGGGCGCGCGGCGGGCGCCGGGGCGGGGGCGCGAAGGGCGGGGGCGCGGGGGGGGCGCGCGGGCGGGCGCGCGGCGGGCGCGCGGGGGCGCGGGGGGGGCGCGCGGCGCGACGGCGGGGTCGCAAGGCGGGGGGGTCGTGGGGGTGGGGGGATTGGTTGGGGGGTCAAGGGGGAGGGGTCTCGAGGCGAGGCAGGTCAAAAACCCGGAAGTAAAACCAGGTTGAAAAGGGACCCCCAGCTGCTGGTCCAGACCGGAAGGGAGTCCTGAGAAGCCTAACCGGGAAAGGGGTGCTCCCTGGGAAAGGGCCCAAACCGGAAAGGGGTGCCCTGTAGAAATTATGCTATTATATAATATTTTTTATATATATAATATTTTTATATATATAACGAAGCCAACAAGTATTAATTAAGGTTTTATTGTGGGTATAAAAAGGTAATTTTTTTTCCACTGCAGTAAATTCGCACAAGAATATTGCGGTTTTCTTTTTTTTTATTTTAAATTAGTTTTTCTCTACCGGAAAAAAGGCATTTTTTCCAGAGATTAGTGTTCCTATTCTTGCTTCGGTAGTGTTTTGTTCCTTTCCTGTTAAAGTTAGGGATCTTACCTCAAGAGATGTTTTGCACTTTCTGGTGTGAAAGTTCCAACCTTCACCTTCATTCTTATCATTCACTAAACATATTCGAGAGCTTCTTAAAGTATAACATTCTACCTCCATTGAAGTCTCCTTTTTTTTCCCCTGAGAGCCGCAACCCACATTATTTTAGACTCTTCCGTTTCCACTGTTATACCATCCTTTTCCCTTTCCTATTCTGCCTTCTCTCCCAATTTTCTCACTATTTTACCATCCCTTATCCTTCCCCATTATTCTGCCGTCCATCAACCATTCCCCCGTCATTCGAGGTGAAGTTCGACATGAAAGGTTGTGAAAGATGATCCCTGATCCATCCCTACGTCAAGAAAATCTCCTCGTCTTATTCCTCCTCCCCTTCTTTGTCTTCCTCCTACTTATTCTCCTTTTTTTCCTCGTCCTCCCCGTGCTTCTCCTCCTCCTCTTACTTCTCCTTCTCTTACTTCTCTTCTTCATCCTCCTACCCAGTAGTCACTGCAAGTATATGAAGCTGCAGGTTAGAAGGCACTGTCATGGAGGTCATTCTCAGCATCTCCTTCCCATACCCTCTATCTGCCCCCCTTCCCCTCTAACCTCTCACACTCCCATTTCCCCTTCCCTTGCAACCATCCTCCTTCCCTTCTACCTGCATCTCTGTCTCTAGTACATTTCCCTCACTTCAGAATCCACCCTAGCGACCACCTCTCTCCACTCACTTAGATCCCCCTGCCTCCCTTTACAATGGACGTCTGATTGACACACTCTACGCCAGTGCGCGTGCGTGCGTGTGTGTGTGTGTGTGTACACCTGTTGGTAGGCGTCAGTTTGTGGTTGAGAGAGTCGAGTTTCTGATCTCTGCCCAACTTAAAACTGGCCATGACCCGGATCACTTCCACCTTTGTGGCATCTGTTCAACATTTATCATTGTCATCGACATCTACTCGATATCGATACTTCCTGGGCTGTGTCATGTCTGTTCTGAAAGCTGTGTATGGAGGCTGCTTCCACCACTTTTTTTTTTTATCAGATTCCACTTTCTGATGCTAAGTATTTTCTATGATTATATCCCTTCGAAGCCTCGGAGAATTTGTATATCCTGACAGTAAGCGATAGATGAGGGAGAGTGAGTGGTAGGTGAGGGGGTAGGTGAAGGAGGGTGAGAGAGAGAGAGAGAGAGAGAGAGAGAGAGAGAGAGAGAGAGAGAGAGAGAGAGAGAAGTACTCAAGGCAGGTACTGGCTTGCTCACTGGCTCTCACTTAATAGTTCCAGGCCTCGCTGTCCTTGCATTATTAATATTATCAATTTTATATAGTGCCTGAAACAGTGCCAGTAACATTTCTTGGAACAATGCCAGGGCACATTTCCTGGAACAGTGCCCGGGAACATTTTTTGGAATAGTGCCTGGGAGCATTTCTTGGAACAGTGCCTGGGAGCATTTCTTGGAACAGTGCCTGGGAACATTTCTTGGAGCAGTGCCTGGGAACATTTCTTGGAACAGTGCCTGGGAGCATTTCTTAGAACAGTGCCTGGGAGCATTTCTTAGAACAGTGCCTGGGAACATTTCTTAGAACATTGCCTGGGAACATTTCCTGGAGCAGTGCCTGGGAACATTTCTTAGAACAGTGCCTGGGAACATTTCTTGGAACTGCCTGGGAGCATTTCCTGGAGCAGTGCCTGGGAACATTTCTTGGAACAGTGCCTGGGAACATTTCTTGGAACAGTGCCTGGGAGCATTTCTTGGAACAGTGCCTGGGAGAATTTCTTGGAACAGTGCCTGGGAACATTTCTTGGAACTGCCTGGGAGCATTTCCTGGAGCAGTGCCTGGGAACATTTCTTGGAACAGTGCCTGGGAGCATTTCTTGGAACAGTGCCTGGGAGAATTTCTTGGAACAGTGCCTGGGAACATTTCTTGAAACAGTGCCTGGGAGCATTTCTTGGAACAGTGCCTGGGAACATTTCTTGAAACAGTGCCTGGGAGCATTTCTTGGAACAGTGCCTGGGAGCATTTCTTGGAACAGTGCCTGGGAACATTTCTTGGAACAGTGCCTGGGAGCATTTCTTGGAACAGTGCTTGGGAACATTTCTTGGAACAGAGCCTGGGAACATTTCCTGGAATTGTGCCTGGGAACATTTCCTGGAACAGTGCCTGGGAACATTTCCTGGAACAGATGCTGAAGAGGACTAGACTTTCCTGGAATCCTTAGACATGGAAAAAGAAAGTCTTAATCGGCCTGGTCATGTGCTCAGGTGAGATCGTCTCTCTAACTACAGACGTTAAAAAGCCATATAAACTACAGTATATTTTTCGTAATCGCAACAAAAGCACTTTGAACCCCTGGGGTTTAACCCCTGGGGTTTATTGAAGAAAACACGCGAGTAGCAAGATACTTTTGTTATTCACAACGAGCTGCATAGCCCTTGTGGCTTAGCGCTTCTTTTTGATTATAATAATATTCAGAACGAAAGCCTTTTGAACCCCCAGGTTTTATTGAAGAATACGATGATGCTGATATTAATCACAAAATCATTTTAAACCTTGGTTTTATTGAAGAAAATACGAGCAGCAAGATGCTTTTGTCAGTCACAACAAAAGTTCTCTGAATCCTTGATTTAGAAGCAACCCCCACATAAAACCTAGTGATGTTTTAGTTAAATAACAATAAATGTACCCTAAACCCTTGGTTTATAGGGTAAAAAGCATAAACCACAAGATTTTTTGTTAAACCACAAAAGCACTCTGATCCAGGGAATTATAGAAACTACATAAACCTAAAAATGCTTTAGTTTAACCACAACAAAAGCACCGTGAACTCTGAATTTAGAGGAAGAACCAGATAAACCGTTAGGGACAAACCAAAAGATAAACGAAAGTTTAGGTAAGCAGAACACTCAGTAAACAAGAGAATTTTAAATTTCGGAAAAAAGAACAGAAAGAAGAATATTAAGGATTGGCTGCTGGACTAGCAGCAGCATCACCAGTACTAGCAGAAGCAACAGCAGCATCATCAGTACTAGCAGAAGCAACAACAGCATCTTCCATAGCAACAGCGCAGCGCCAAGAGCAACAGCAGCAACAGAATCAATACCAACAGTATTAGTGAGATCAGTAGCAGCATATTCAGCACTAAGAGGAGGAAGAGGAGCATCCTTAGCTGAAGGTGGAGCAACCGCAAGTAATTTATTATTATTATTATTATTATATTAAATAAATTATTATATTAAATTCTTGGGGAAGCGGTAAACCCCCAGGGGAGTTGGATCAGTCTGGTATCTTCTTGGGAAGCGGGAGGTATCTTCAATTCCTTGTATCAATAATACTATAGATCATGAAATACAACAGACTTTGGGAAAGCCTTCGACAGGTGAGAACATGGCGCAATAGCACTCAGAATGCTTGCAAATCGAATAACTAGAAAAATGGGCTGATGTATTTTCAACTTTATAACCAACAGAACACAAAGAGTAACAGTGAACACGGTTAAGAGGCGGGTGAGTTTCCCTGTGTCCAAATATCATGCTTATTTTTTTCCTGTAATCTACCTTCTCCATAATTATTATCGTATTTGCTTTGTATGCTTTTGTAAGGTGAAGTCTACGATCTATCCTTTATTCATAGTATAACTTAACAAATCTTTGAGGACAATCGTGTTGCAGAACTCAGACTTCTGCAGCACAATTGTCCTCAAAGATGATTTTTCAACTTCATAACCAATAGAACACGAAAGCAGACGAAGCAAATGCGATAGTAATTATGGACAAGGTAGATTATAGGGGAAAAATAACATATTATTAGAAAAGCTGGGAACTGACGTACCCCTTAAGTCAGAGGTTGCCATATTGATAAGATCAGTTCCCCAAGGCACAGTACTCGCCCCCGTCCCTTTCCTCATCCTCATATCTGACCCATACACAAATCTTAGCACCATATCATCCTTTGTAAACTATACTAGAATCTGCATGAGAATGACATCCACTAAAGGCACTGCAAATCTCCAAGCTAATACATGTATAAGTAAAGCTTACCAGTGGGCCACATTAAACAATATGATGTTCAGTAAGGACAGATTTCAGTTATCCGTTTTGGAAAAATGGAGGATATGAAAGATAGAACGGAATATAAGACCACTCAGTAGAGCACAAAACTAACGTGAAGGACATAGGAGTGATAATGTTAGAGGATCTCGCACTTAAGGATCACTACAGCATCATAACAACCAAAATGAAGTTGATAGGATGGATAATGAGTCACTTCAGAAGAAGGGTAGCCAGGCCAATGATGGGCCTTTTTGTTGCCTACCATCTTTCTCACCTGTCATCTGTCACACCTACTATCTCTCCCACTTATCAACTCCCACCTGCTATCTCAACACCTGCCATCTCTCACACTTACCATCTCTCACACCTACCATCTCTCTGAATGGTTGCTGTCTACCAACTTAATACCTGCTAGAGCAGTAATGGCTTCAGGATGGTAGAACGAAGAGCAGCATGCAAATGTATGAAGCAGAGAGCACAGTGTGTTGAGAGTAACTTTGTGTGGTGATAAGTTACACTGCGTGTTACTCAGGCCAGAATATGGCAGCCAGCTCATTAGTGAGTTAGGAATCACAGGCATCATTCTCTCTCTCTCTCTCTCTCTCTCTCTCTCTCTCTCTCTCTCTCTCTCTCTCTCTCTCTCTCTCTTCTCTCCCTTGCCTCTTTTCCCTGCCTCCCTCCTTTCCCATTCCTACATCCTCCCTCCCAGCCCGTACTGTTTACCCATCATCTTTCTCTGACCACTCTCCCTCATTCTTATTCCTCTTTCTCGTTTTCCTTCATTTTATTTTTTACTTCTTTCTCCCTTCCTCATCATTCCACAAACGCTCTCGCCGTGACCCCCCTCCACCGACGCCCACAGCCCACCACCCACTACGCAACATCCAATACCCACATCAATACCAACAAGACCAACAACTGTCTCCACAGTTCCAGGAAACCTAACCCACCCACCCCCGCCCACCAACGCTCAGCTTCCACCTACCCACAACACACGAGTGTTTAGCGTGGGCGCACCTGCTTCCTGTCCATCAAGCAACATCTTTCAGAAGTCATTAAGTGAAGAGAGGAGTCAAACAAGCACTCAGGACGCTTCCTGCATCCATCAATCTACACCTCAATATTTTATTTCACACCTCATTATCTTGCCGTAATAGTTGGTGATAGTGGTAGTGGTGGTAATGGTGGTAGTGGTGGTAATGGTGGTAGTAGTGGTAGTGGTGGTAATAGTGGTAGTGGTGGTGGTGGTGGTGGTACTGGTTGTGGTGATATAAGGAATCATTATGAAAGATCTTATGAAAAGTGAGGAACCACTTGGACAGAGAAATGAAACACAGGTAAGAGAGATCTGCATATTCTCGCCTCATTGAGAGACCCTCTTCAGTAGATGAGTGTACAAGTCACAGTGAGAATGGAAGGAGAAGAGTGAAGAAATCTGTTGTTGAAGAAGAGTAAGATATGGCAATATTTTTTTTTTTTTTTGAGCGGAACACTCGACCTAGTAACGTGAATGAAGGTGTTATCTTGAGTAGGTCTAAAATTGTGCGAGTGAAGACCCATAGGAGAATGAAACTCATGACGATATTTCGGTTCCACATGGACCATTATGCTACTACTACTACTACTACTACTACTACTACTACTACTACTACTACTACTACTACTACTACTACTACTACTACTACCACCACCACCACCTCTGCCACCACTACTACCACCACCTCTACCACCACCACCACCTCTGCCACCACTACTACCACCACCTCTACCACCACTACTACCTCTACCACCACTACTACTACCTCTACCACCACTACCACTACTACTACCTCTACCACCACCACTACTACCTCTACCATCACTACTACTACTACCTCTACCACCACTACTACTACTACCTCTACCACCACTACTACTACTATCTCTACCACCACTACTACTACTACCTCTACCACAACTACTACTATCTCTACCACCACCACTACTACTACTACCTCTACCACAACTACTACTACTACCACCACTACCACTACTACTACTACTACCACCACTACCACTACTACTACTACCACCTCTATCACCACTAGTACTACTACCACCATTACTGCTACTACTACTACCACCTCTACCACTACCACCACTACTACTACTACTACTACTTCCACATCTACTACTACAACTACTACTACTACTACCACCATTTTACTATGTCCTCTCGTTCTACTCCCAGCCCCGTCACTTTTTGTATATATACACTGGCTCACTTCCCTTCACACTTAGGTGTAGCTAGTTAATGGTCCAAGTCGTCCGAGTTTCATTCTGATAAGTGCGGGTTATTTGTGTATAACTCACCTTAACCTAAAACAGTTATGTAAGGGAAAGCCGAATGCAGAAGTGTACCAGGACTGTATAAACTGTTTCCCCAGGATCAGCAATCCAGTCGACACCATGAGAATCAATGGCCGAAATATTTTCTTTGCAAATTCGGCCCATTGTACAAATTATGTCTGGCATAAGTACAAATCCTTCAGATTTACACAAAACAGACAACATGGCCACGCAGGCAGCACCTGGGTCTGATTCCTGGAATGCTGTGTGAATAAAAAATATGTAAATGGTTTAGAAAAACGACAAGTTGAAAAATTAAACACTTCTGCAGCATTTGGGAGTCTTTGTGAATGTTGAAAGTGTCGTATTCTTCTATGTATAATGAATTACAAAGTACCATAAGTAGGAGCACTAAGTGTTCTTTGGAGAAGCTTATCAGGTGAAATTCTGGAGGCTTTAAAGAGTGCAGAGGCAGCCACTCACAAAGGAAACAACCGAGTGCTGGAATAAAATTATAGGAGAGTAGCACCAGCGTCACTGATGCGTCTTTGAAACGTCTGCTACGACACCAACTTGAAGTTTTTTTTTTTATGGAAAAGCATGACGTACATAATCCAGGTTAACATGGATTTAAAGCAAAAATATTCTCTCTCTTTGATCATTAACAAAATCACTGAGGCTTTGGAAGAAAATCAAACGCAGATGTGGTCTACACAGATTTTTGCAAAGACTTTTTACTAATGTGACCATGAAGTGATAGTTCGTAAAATGAAGGCAATAGATATAACAGGAAAAATGGGGAAAATAAATCTTCAAAGTCATAATAAACACAGAGTAGTAGTAAATAAAAGTAGTATCGGCAAAGTAAAAAAGTTGAATATCTCGAGGCACAGCCCCAACACCTTCATTGTTTCTCATCCTCAGCGTAGACACAGAAAAAAAAAAACTAGCCAGAGCTTCGTACCATCCTTCGTGGATGTTACCAATATAAATATGAAAGTAACCTTAATAAAGGACTCGAAGAAATTACAGATACCAACAAAGTTTTCCACAGGGCAAATGAAAACATGATGTTCAAAGGTGGCACTTTTCAGCTGCTTAGATATAAAAAGATATACATAACGCAGGCAGATCATCACATAGAATTCATGGAACAAGTAAAAGAAGTAGGAATAATTATGCCAGCTCTCTCATTTACAGAACACAGTAAGGCAAGTGGCTAAGTCCAATTAAATGACAGTGGATTAAGAGAGCTTTCAAAACAAAAGGAACAACTGATTTCAGATTAGGAATAGTAGATATGAGTGGCGAAATGTCTCCTTCAATAAGTGCTCTGATTGTGCATAATTTGTTGGTCCAAGACTCTTCAACCTGTTACCAGCAGATATCAGAAATAATACCGCAACTAAAGTAGAAATTTTCAAGAGGAAAGTTGACAACCTCCATCTGCAGGTGACTGATCACCCGAGTTGTGATGGCTAAGTGGGCCTACTAGCCGCTAGCACAAAGAGCTTTGTGGTAGCGGCCAGTCCTGGCCTGGGCTGCGAAAGTCCAACTCGCAAAACTGGTCACAGGTATGTTTTTTCCCATGGACTTAACTTCCTCCCTCTTTCTTTCCCCTCTTCTCCCTCTCTCCCTTTTCCTTAACATGTCTCTGCGTATATGGTTCTAATGGTACGCATTGCTCTTTTGTCTGAGTAAACTTTTTCTTTCTGGTTGGTGGTTGTGTTGGCACGAGAGTGAAGCCTCAGCGCCAGGCACTGTCTTCCTCCTAGCTCATCTTATTTCATATTTTCTTTTCCTTGAACCTTTGTGTGTTCCCTAGCTCCCTTATCCTGCGCCTCACTTCTTTGCTCTTTCTCCCTTCTCATTCTTTTTTTTCTCTTCAGCGTGAATATTTTTAGATGTCGGTTTTCTCTCTCCACGTGCATTATCCATTCTCACTGCCACTCCTTCACTTCCACATCACTACCATTCCTTCACTGCCACCTCATCTTCTTCACTGTTATTGCTGGTTAATTTGTCAGGAAAAACTCACATGACGAATCTTTATCAAAAGATAACTTGTTCAACGATGGCGGTACTTTGATGGGGACGCTTCAACACTGTCTTGTCTTAAAGCAAAAATTGTTTTAAGCAAAAACATTTTTTAGCAAAATTAGGTTCATCGTTAATATGCTGTTACCCTGTTTTGTATGATAGTTACACAGGACAAAAGTTAGCAATATTTCCCTGTTATATCACACAGATTGGATCACATACATTGTGTTGAAATCTATCAGCCTAAGCTCGGGAACCCCAGTAAAGCAACGAGGTCATCAAGTGTTGTATTAAAAGACAGAGTCAGCAGATACGGCAATATCAGAGGTTTAGTTCTAGCAGAGCTGGAGTTACTGTAACTTGGTAATTACCATATCTCAGCATGGCCTGTCCCATACACAGGAGAAAAATTTTTTTTTTTTAGGATGTTTCTACCATCTCAGAGTGGGAACAACAAAATTTTCGCGTAGAAGATAAAAGACAGAAAATGCGAGGGCAAAAAATTGGACTGTATCATACATACAAGACTCAGACGTATATATATAGAAACAACGCGAATTCATAGGCGCAACTGCCTCTCGATTTTAAAAGTACATTATAGGCCTGTGAGAAGAGACTAGCCTGGCAACAGCCAGCCTGAACATTACGAAGCAAAGCTCTTCCTCACTTATACTGATCAACAACCACTAAATGTGTGTAGACTGTCCCAAGGTAAGTTGGACAAGGCTGAGCTGCTTTATATTATAATCTAGTTTGGGAAAAAAGAAACTACTATGTATCATATTAATTCACGTTGTTTCACGCAAAGCGCGATATTCTACATGCACATATTCACACAGTCATATAAATTCACACATACATAATCACATGAGTACATAAATATATGTAATTATACACACATTAACTCCGGATCCACTCATTCCACTCCTCCCTCTCTAACCCCCATCCTCTACACTCCCCTCCCTCTCCATCCACCGACATCTTTCCGCCCCCCATTCCTCTCTTCCTCATACCTCTCTCCTCGCTCTCCTGATCCCATTTTCCGATTGGTAAAATCCCGTCTGTCCGAAATAATGAAAAACATCCTGGTGATGTAATTGGTCAGTCCCAGACTCTGAGGGAATGAGAGAGGAGGGGAGGTGGGGGGTAATACCTTTTTAGGAGGGGTGCAGTATAATTATTCCCACCCAGAACTCCATACACAGTGCTAGATCCCATCACATAGCAAGAGTGAATATCATTACTTCTCTACCTGGAGGATATTCCGGGGAGCATCTCCCCCTAGGCCTGATCCTGGTGGATCAGGGCCTGATCAACGAGGCTGTTACTGCTGGCTGCACTCTGCACAGCAAAGCTAGCAAAGACTAATTATACAGTGATCAAGCTTGTGTAATGTACTATTTAAGAAGGAAACATATCCTTCTGCAGTCCATCTGAAGATGACACTGAGAGTTGCCCATCATGTATCCATGCAGCCAGACTCTGCATGACTGACTTGACTGTATGGACTCACCTGGACTCAGGAAGAACTGTTTAGCAGCATTTGAAGCCTCTAATTAAAAAAAAATCATGAAATGTGATTCAAAGTGTGTTTCATGTAGGATATTTTAACAGCAGCTCCAAACTTAGTATATTTGGACGTGATTCTGGAAAAAAAAAGTTATGTTTGTACATTTGAAGAAAACTTTAATATTTATCTCGTTGTTGAAAATATAAATGTACAAAATAATTAATAAATACATTTGGAATTTAACCTTTCTGGTCATGTAGTGACCAGAAAGGTCACTATATGACCAGAAAGGTCACTACATGATCAGAAAGGTCACTATATGACCAGAAAGGTCACTACATGATCAGAAAGGTCACTATATGACCAGAAAGGTCACTACATGATCAGAAAGGTCACTATATGACCAGAAAGGTCACTACATGATCAGAAAGGTCACTATATGACCAGAAAGGTCACTACATGATCAAAAAGGTCACTATAATGACCAGAAAGGTCACTACATGATCAGAAAGGTCACTATATGACCAGAAAGGTCACTACATGATCAGAAAGGTCACTATATGACCAGAAAGGTCACTACATGATCAGAAAGGTCACTATATGACCAGAAAGGTCACTACATGATCAGAAAGGTCACTATATGACCAGAAAGGTCACTACATGATCAGAAAGGTCACTATATGACCAGAAAGGTCACTACATGATCAGAAAGGTCACTATATGACCAGAAAGGTCACTACATGATCAGAAAGGTCACTATATGACCAGAAAGGTCGCTACATGATCAGAAAAGTCACTATATGACCAGAAAGGTCACTACATGATCAGAAAAGTCACTATATGACCAGAAAGGTCACTATATGACCAGAAAGGTCACTACATGACCAGAAAGGTCACTACATGATCGGAAAGGTAACTGTATGACCGGAAAGGTCTTTACATGACGAGAGAGGTTTCTGCGTGACCAGAAAGGGCGAAAAGTGACTATATTTTCAGTCAAGTTACGTCAACTACAAATAAAAAAAAACATGATTTTGAAACCATTATACCCGTTTCTTATCTTGAAGTTGTAAACATGGAAAATTATTTTTTTTTTCGTTGTGGACAAGTATTTAAACCTTCAGCAGACACCAAATGAACCCGATAAAAGTTATGGTTCTCATGAATCCCGAGGTAAGTACATGAACGGCCCCCCTCTGCCCCCCTCCCCTCCATTCCCCTCCCCCCTCCCCTCCACGGCCATTAGGAAGAAAGGAGGACGAATAGGAAACATAATTACGATTTACATAACACAGTAATCAGACGAAATGATAGAAATGTAGATGGAAGCTAAAACACGCAGGACTTACAAGAGTGTTGGAAGGTGTTTAATCCTCAGGGTTGTAGAGATGTTTGATGAATTTGACGTGGGAATGATAGCGGTAAATTTAATGTACAATTGTAAATGCGCATGTGGCAGGATTCCGGAGGTCAGCTATCGGATTTTGAGAGGCCAAAAACCAGTATTACTGGTCAGCACGTATCAAGAAGTGGAGACAAGGAGATGAAATTCGACCTCTATATACACAACTCGGTGAGTACAAATATTAGTAAAAATATTTAACGTGGTCAATGGGAAAAAAACCAGTCGTTATTATTTTTCCAAAACCACCATGAAAAATCCTGAAATGCTAATGTTAGGAGGAGGATGAGGATGATGATGTGGGGAGGACGGGGTGCCGTCAGGGTGTTACTATTCATGAGGACTCAAATATCACGGGGCATAAAGTGTCATGGCCGCGGGTGGGCCAATGGTGGCTCCGCTGGTTTGTTTACCCCGTGGCTCCGACCCACCACCGCCTGGATAACCTCACGCCTCATCTTCCTTTATGACCCTTTCCTTCTCCTTCATTATTCACTTGTTGTGGAAAACCAGCTTTAAGAGTGTATATACTTGATTGTTCTAGCTGAGATCGCACTCCAGCACCTGACTCCACTTGTTAACTCTTAATCTGCTGGCGTAGTTGAGTCCTTGTCTCATTGGTACTCTCTGGTCTACTTTAAAATCCGTGTATACTATTTGCCGCCGCTCTCTCTCTCTTCCTGGTGCTTTTCACTTTTCATTACACTTAAAATGATAAGAAACATGTCTTTGGCTCACCTGGGTAATCAGTTGGCTCTTTAAATGTAGGGCTAATACCTCCCCTGACCCCTCAGGCCTTTATTGCCACTGATGCGGTTCCAACCTTACCCACCCACGTGAGGGGAGGAGGATAAGTGTCACCAGGAACGGTGCTCCCTCTTTCTGCTACAGATGGAGAGGTTACGTAATGGAGGAAGAGTCATAATACTTGTGTTTCCAGTCCCGGGAGCAGCTCAGTAGCTGTCCTCACAACTTTTAGTTTATGGGCTTTTAAAGGAGTGTGTTCTCTATCAGTTTTGGGTTGTCAGGATTTTGTCTTACACACAGTGATGTATATATATGATTAAATGTCTTATACAGTATAAATGTGTGTACATAAAGCTCTGGACTTCGCGATTGTAGGGAAGTGGAGAGTGAACTAATAGCCACTCCATTTTATGAGGCTACGGCTGTTTGACCGAGGTCAGATGTCATTTTATGGGGCAGCGGCAATTGGGCTCTGCATCATTGGCCATTTTATGGGCCCTCGGGCATTTTACCCGGTATCAAGCGTCCAGTGTTGAGGTCTTTTAAATAGGATAAATTAATGGGGTGTGTTTGCGCCGTTTCCATGAAGCTATGGGTTCGCTCTTCCATGTGCGTGTAAGTATGTAGTTAGTGCCTACATAGTCTGTGGGGTCACCATGTACGAGGTATGAACAAAACCTTGGAGGGAGCTGAGACAGGAATGAGTTAGCTAATGAACGAAAGTGGACAGGACTGTGACTGCCACTGCTGTAGTGGAGAGTAGATAAGCAGAGCCACGGGATGGCTCCACTTTATGTAAGGACTTGATCAATACTGTGGTTTGCCTACATATCATTTGTCAAAGACACAAAGGCACTTTTCAATTGACAATTATATATATATATATATATATATATATATATATATATATATATAATATATATCATTATGTTAATGTAAAAATTAAGAATTTTGTAACAAAAGAACCTTAGAAAACTTAACTAACTTATTATAACAAGCGCAATTTATTTTAGCCTTATACAACTAAATACATTTTGGGTAAGTTTACAATAATTTAATAATAAACACAATGAAATATATATTTTTTTCTTTAGGTTCAAAATAATTTTTGCGAAATTATTGCACAGACAAATTTTCGCTTGCCTTATTCGGCGAGAAGAGCGTTGCTATTTAATCCAAAATCGCAAATTTGACCTATTCGGTACACACACACACACACACACACACACACACACACACACACACACACACAGAAAAAGTGAAATTCCAAGAGCTTACAAGGCTGAGATATTACCTCACGACATTACACCCGTCCCAGTATGATGTGGGTGGGATGGTCGAGGACTTGGCAAACATAGCTTAAATTTCTGCTAAATTTTATTACAGTGGAACCTCAAAAATCGAACTGCTCCCAACACAACCAATTATGTAAGTGTATTTTTGTAAGTGCTTTTATAAGTGTATTTTTGAGGGTCTGAAATGGACTAATCTAATTTACATTATTCCTCATGGGAATAAATTAATTCGGTAAAGGCAGTCGAACAGCCTTCTGGACCAAAGAAAGTTCGATATTTGAGGTTCCACTGTAATTATAAATGAATGCTATCGCTACAGACGATAATCGAAGTTTATGTAAAGAAAGTATGAAGCCAGCCATGTGGTCACTTTCTAGCAACACTTGCAACTGATTGTCCACTTAATAAGGATTACGTAGTCAATAAACTAACCTGTACTCGCCTATTTGTGGTTGCAGGGGCCGAGACTCAGCTCCTGGTATATCACGGTATCTTGTTGGTGAATGCGAGTCACCAGATATTCCGAGCACGTATTCGAAATTTACTGGTAACAGATAAAAAATTATATGCCCAAATGCTCTACTGTTAGCTCTTCTAATGGTTAGTTCCTAGGCCTTTTGTGTATCCATATGTTCTTGCGCTACCATCCACACACTGGGTTTGAGAGGCACAATAAACTAACCGCTTCGGCTACGAAATATAATCTTAGTAATTTTTTATTAAAATGTATGTTACTGTAATACCCTGAGTAGTAATTTCGATTATAGTAATAGTTGAAAAGCAGTGTGTGAGTTTTACATGTACCATTCTGCTGGTTGCTATTAAAATAATTGTTTTTATTCTCTCTCTCTCTCTCTCTCTCTCTCTCTCTCTCTCTCCTTCCCTCCCTCCTTCCCTCCCTCCTTCCCTCCCTCCTTCCTTCCCTCCCTTGCAGATCTAGAGAGTGTACAGAGATCCTTTACTGCACGTATAAGTTCTGTCAAGCACCTTAACTACTGGGAACGCTTGGAAGCACTTGACTTGTACTCGTTGGAACGCAGGAGGGAGAGATATATCATAATCTACACTTGGAAAATCTTGGAAGGAATGGTCCCAAATCTGCACACAGAAATCACTCCCTACGAAAGTAAAAGACTGGGCAGGCGATGCAAAATGCCGCCAATAAAAAGTAGGGGCGCCATTGGTACACTAAGATAAAACACCATAATTGTCCGGGGCCCAAAACTGTTCAACAGCCTCCCATCAAGCATTAGGGGAATTGCCAATAAACCCCTGGCTGCCTTCAAGAGAGAGCTGGACAGATACCTAAAGTCAGTGCCGGATCAGCCGGGCTGTGGCTCGTACGTTGGACTGCGTGCGGCCAGCAGTAACAGCCTAGTTGATCAGGCCCTGATCCATCGGGAGGCCTGGTCATGGACCGGGCCGCGGGGGCGTTGATCCCCGGAATAACCTCCAGGTAACTTCCCTCCCTCCTTCCTTCCCTCCCTCCTTCCCTCCCTCCTTCCCTCCCTCCCCTCCCTCCCCTCCCTCCTTCCCTCCCTCCCCTCCCTCCCCTCCCTCCCTCCCTCCCTCCCCTCCCTCCCTCCCTCCCTCCCTCCCTCCCTCCCTCCCCTCCCTCCCTCCCTCCCTCCCCTCCCTCCCTCTGAACACTTTAAGACAGAGAATTAGCAGACGAGTTTTGACCTTACACACTGTGTTTACACTAGGAGGCGTCTCTGCTGTCACTGTCACTCACCTATCATTTTAACAGCTGCTTCGGGGTGACAGAAGGCGATATTTATACAGGTCGTTAAAAGCCTCTAATAGATGAGGTTAGCAATAGTGGGTTATCGTCATGGTATTTACTTGGTGACAGCAGGAAAAACGTAAAGTTTCGTGTCCTACAACATATTTTCTCTGTGGCGAGTTCTTCAAGCAGAAAGTGACTGTATCAACGTGAGTCTACTCTCCCCCGATACTGTCTAATATATAAATGAGTTTGTCAAAACATTATTACAAGAATGACGAGATGTATTGTGGATGACATTTTTACTATCCGGGACAATGAATTGTTCAGATTTTCCACTCTCTTCAATGAAGTAAAGACCTTCCATCAAGTTTAAAGTGGGAAGTCAATACATTACCTTTCTTAGATGTATTAGTTATCGAACGAGATCTAATCATCACTTTCCACAGACATTTATGAATACAAATCAGTACTTAACTAGCATAATTTTCTCTTACCATAACAAAATAGTCAATTATTTCTCAAAAAAAGGAGTAATCAATCAGTAAGTGATGAGAAATAGGGTGTCTACCAAATCGTTGCCAAGACTGTGGCTGTGTTTACATAGGGAAGACAGGACGTCAACTTCAGACTCGTATTGTAAAACTCAAGAGCTGTGAATTGCAGCCGGGGTAGCCCTGCTTCGTTCCATTATTTTAAAAATCACCAACACAGAATAATTTGGGACAAAGCCGAAATCGTTTACGAATTAAAACAGAAGACAACACAAAAGGAAAAAAATAAAACTACCCCTCTTTGATATAAAGCAAATTTCAGTACGTCAGAAGGGTAATGGATTGCAGACGTGATTTCATAATTCGCCATGAAGAAAAACACTACTGCTCCAGTTTTCAGATTACCACGACCTGATTGTTGCTGCCATCTCTTACGGTAATTACTTGCAACCCAGCTAGATGATGTCAACCACTCAGCTTAATATTTGACTAAGTTTAGTTTCTTTCTTCTCAACACATATTTAATCCATAGATGTGATCACTCTATAAACATATACTCTTTACTCTTCAATACTGCTGAAGATGATCTGAGACGTAAATCGAAATACAGATTTTTTCATTGTGTTTTTGTTTACAAGTGAGTTTTGCTCAAGTTATTGACAGGAGACAAGACATTGTATCGCAGATAAGTGTCAGAAGTTCAACATTATAACGTAATGTTTAATAAGCAGGTAGTGAAATGTGAAGGATGGGCCCGGCATTTATACCACGACCTGCATATAAATCTGTCAGTTGTACACAGCGTTTGGAAAATCTGTTTTATTTTCCACGTGCGATTATATTCATCCCAGCGGAAGTTTGATATGACGAAATTAAATGCACAACACACCGGGATTATGTACCTTTGCTGGAGCTGGCTCAGGCTGCACATGCACACGAGAGAGAGAGGAGAGAGAGAGAGGAGAGAGAGAGAGAGAGAGAGAGTCAGATTTAAGTTGTGACTGAACTTGGTATTTTATACACTATTGACTCATGCTTAGTTATCTAAAGCTCTTCTCATTCTCCTCTTTCTTTTTTCCCATTTTTCTTACTTTTCATTTGTTCTTTCTCTTTTTTTTTTTGTTTCTTTCTTCAGCCTGATCATTATATCTGTTTTCTTTCTTGCTCCTTTTTATTTTTTTTTTCATTTTTTTATTTTTTTCTTTCCTTTTCTTTCATTTGATTAAAATCTGGTAAGAAGGAATCTTTGTATGTTAAAGAAAATTCCATCTGGTGTGTGTGTGTGTGTGTGTGTGTGTGTGTGTGTGTGTGTGTGTGTGTGTGATTCCTCCTGAAAGTGGCTACGTTTTATTCAGTCCTTTTTTTTTCATTTTCGAAACACTGCCCAAAACTGAATAAAATTTTGCATTCAAAGGTTTGTGAAAAATTGAATGTATTCTAGTTTTTTTGGTCTCAGTTTTCCTCTTTCATTAATATTTTTATAACCTGCATTTTCTTTGCCCTTTTTTTAACATTTTTTTGCTTCTCTCTTATTTTTTGGCTGTTTGCTTTATCTTAGTCATTATCTTTTTTTCTTCTCTCGCCTATTTATATTTCTTCTTCTGTTCCACTAATGTAACACATTGCCTCGTTCTCCTGCTGGGGTGACTATACTGTGCTGGAGGTGTCAATAGTGCTTAAAGTTTTTCTCTATCTCTCCTTCACTTTCCCCTCTTCCTCTCCTCTCTCATCCTGTTTCCTCTTTTCCTTCAATATATTAGATATAATAAAAATCACTTGGGTGATCTGCCTGCCTGGTATAAACTTTCTCTCTCTCCCCCATTTAATTCAATCATATCTTCTACACAATAAAATTATTTGTTAGACATCTTCATGAAGCTTCACGTTTTTTAATATTTAAATCCCACAAACATTCATTCATGCAAAACAGGTTTTAACTCATTTCTTTACTTGTAATATGAAAAAAGGTAATGTTAATTTACATGTATATTCAAGATCTATTATTTCGACAGGTATGTTACGAGAACGGAACCATGCTGCGGACGGGACTATCAGCCAGGTACAGTGTTGCAGGTACAGTACGTGGTCATTGTTTACTCGATACACTTACGTTATCTGCCGTGGATATCTAACTGCAGCGTATTTATGTAATCCGTTGCTGATGTGCTCTTTTCACGGACGTATTATTATTAAAACCAGCTGTTTCCCACCGAGGTATAGTGACCCTGACTTGGATCCGGCCTGGATTTTTCTCTCCTATTTTCCTTATTGAGCTGGATTGTTGTTTCACAGTCTACTGGTAATATTTCGGGTAAAACAATTGAAAAGCATATTTTTTCATTATCTAAAGTCTCTGGCACATGTTATCCAAAGCATAAAAACAGTGATCAAAGGTTAATAGGCTAAGCTAATTTAATGGAAATCCTAGTCACAAATTTTATAAATTCATAAAGACTGGGAGAAATTTCAGGTTTGACAAGCTCACCGTTGCTCTTAGTGCATCTGTTGTTTCTTGTTTTGTTTGGATAAAATCCTGTGGAGTGCAGTCTGTTATTAATGCTGCATATCACTTTAGAGAGTTAAACCCTCCCATAGGAGTGGACAGGTAAGTCAGTGGAAGACTTAGGTGAGATGACCAGAGGGTTATTAATGCTTCTTGTTTCTTATTCACCACCAGTCAAGAATAATTTAATCTGCATTATAGGGATTGAACTCTCAGTATATATACACTGAGAGACATTCACCTCACTGCAAGGTTCACCGATATAAGTTTATTGTACTAAGATCTGATGTGCATAAATGTGTTCTAGGAGTGTCTTGAGTTACTAAACCGAATAAAGTCCTCGCCTACGTATAAAGGACCCCAATGGAAGTAAGTCACTCTGTCTGACTTTTTTGGGTTATCCTAGGTTCTCTACACATATGCTGCTATGTATGATAATTCTATGTAACTGTATTTGTGTATACCTGAATAAATTTACTTACTTACTTACTTACTCTTCCTAAACGGGAATTCAAGTGCTGTAAACTCCTCCATGTATCACATACAATTTTTTTGAATGGAAAATAAGTAGGTTATTAAACCCGAGTATCACCAGTACACCACCAGTCAAGAAAGTTTTCAACCTCAGTATACATACACTGAGGGATATCGGCTATGTTCATAGACTCAAGTTCCTTATGAAAACAAAGTTTGTTTTAATATATAGATGGGGTCCTCCTCGAGGTGCAAGTGTTGGGATCCATAGCCTCGTCGAAGTAATTAAAAAACGCAAGGAGAAATAGAGATTTATCATTGAGGCTTTTTGAATAGTCTACTTCTGATTAAATTATTTTTAATGTAAAGAATGTGGCCCAGTTTTGCATGGTTTACTTACTAAGTTTAACACTTTTTGATATTTTATTTTTGCGTTTGTAAGAGATATACGTAGGCGAGGACTTTATTCGGTTTAGTAACTCAAGACACTCCTAGAACACATATGCAACAGTTAGGTATCTTTATTTCGAAACGTTTCGCCTACACAGTAGGCTTCTTCAGTCGAGTACAGAAAAGTTGATAGAAGCAGAAGATACTTGAAGACGATGTAATCAGTCCATCACCCTTGAAGTTTTGAGGTGGTCAGTCACTCAGTCTGGAGAAGAGTATTGTTCCAGACTATGGAACAATACTCATATGTTCAAAACATATACATAATATATTTGTAATGCTTATTTGTTTAACGTATCTAACATTACACTTATATTTCATTTGAAATGTAGAAAATTTTAGTGTGGCTAGACCTTATTTTAGTTCGCCATGAAACCAAGTTAATTTGTTCAGTTTTCTTTTATAAATTCATCACAGAAAACGTAACTCAGCCTTATAGCTGCAGGGTAGACAAATGGATTTAAATAGTTGCGCTTGTAGCTCTCGATTCATAGCTCCTGGCCCCGCCTCTTAACTTTTATCAGTAGATTTTTACTGATTATTGGCCTTCAGGACTCGACGTGATGACTGATTTGTGATGTTATTTTTTTTATTACAGTATTGGCAGAGTTCAGCTGGATGATATTTTTCAGATTGTATCATGTACTAAACGTCTCTTATTGGAAAGTAATTAAAATAATTGTTGTTATTGGTTACACTCGCCTGGGGAAGACAGATCGTGTGTCACTGAGATACAAACAGCAAATCGTTAAAAATCATTGTGGCTGAGTCACACCTACTGAGTGTTCACCAGACATACCAACATTTACGACCTCCCCCTTACAATAAACAGCGTTATTTGTGTAGTATATAAAGTGTAGTTTACATGTAATAAAATGTTGTTAAGCACAAAGGAAGCCATGTGCATTTCGGGTTGACTGATCCTAATGTTTACAGACTACTAAAACTAGACATATATAAGAAAGGTAACAGAAATATTATAATTAGTACAGTATTACTTGACCCCTGACATTCACCTGTTCTTGCTTGCATGAAGGTTCTCCCAGTCACATCATGAACCACTTCAAGAAGAGAGCCAAATAGTGCCTAATGAATGTAGCGACAGAAAGGAAGGAGAACGATTTATTTTTTTTAGCTAACACACGCATAATTATAAATAACTCATTTTACCCTATTCCTAGTATATCTCTTTTATAGTATAATAAAATATTATCTCCTTTATAGTATAATAAGGTATTAAGAGGACCCCAATGGAAATAAGTCGCTTTGACTTTTATGGGTTATCCTAGATTCTCTACACATATACTACTGTTATGTATGGTAATCTAACTGTGTTTGTGTATACCTATGTATGATAATCTGTGTTTGTGTATACCTGAATAAACTTACTTATTTACTTAGGCTCAGGAAGTTGCTGTGGGCACAAACTTCGTGGTGTACGCTGTGCCATGTGTTATTCGGTAAGGTTAAGAATTATTGGTTGTGGCTAGTAGCTAGATGGGTGGTCACTGGACGACAGTCTCGCAGCATTAGCTAGAGATATTTCGTTAAAACAATAGAGGGATTCCCGGATCCAACAGGGATACCTCCCTACCCATACTGCACTAAGTATATTTCTCTCACACTCAACGAGTATAGTTCACACTATGGGTATCTAACAGTATGATAGGATATATAGTTCACATTGTGGGGCTCTAACAATATGTTAGGATATAGTTCACACTGTGGGTATTTAATAGTATGATAAGTTTATTTAGGTACAGATACACATAAATACAGTTATGCAAATTATGATACATAGTAACATTTGTATTGTGGAAATTTTTTTATAATTTTCCCAAATTTATGTGCAATTGAATAAGGTGTGTGTAAAATTGAGGCTCTGATTTTAGCTTCTAGAAATTTCGAGCGAAGACAGGTGTGCAGCGGCTGCAGAGTGATACAAGGAGACGCAAAAATGGAATAATCTGGGAACGCTGGTTGCAACATTTTACGGAGGGCAGTCAGGCGTCATTTGGGCCAAATTTGGATGTATCGGCCTCAATCTGTGATTAACAAGTAATGGAACATCCCCACAGAAGAACCTGTATAAATTTCGGGAGAAAACCACAGTGAGAGTGGTAGGAAGGAAATTTTGGAGGACACCAGGGCTTCCTGCAGCACACCTTGCTAAGTAACGCTTAACTATAATTTACAGTACTTGTACAATGGCCATCGTAATTTCGAGCTGTCAAGGTAGCGTTAGGGTGTGTTCCACCTGTGATCCAATTGATCTAATTGTATGATTTTTTGTTCATATGCAGTTATATTGTTAATACCAGGTGTAGTGGACTGAACATCTTATACATTCAGGTCACAAAAACAGTACCTATACAGTCCACTATATAATTTACCAAAGTTAATGGTATTAATATTTTATATATTTAAAATTTTATAGGGCCAACTTTACATGTGGGTGGGAAAGAGTGTGTGTGGGTCTCGAAGGAGAAGCATGGTGCAGTCTAGTTTGTTTAAAATCCCACCTAAATCTGAGGTACAACTAACATTGGTAAGTTCAATAAATTGGTTCTTAGTCTTCCCCCCCCCCCTTAAATTATATGGATGAAATATTTCAGGACTGTGCCTGTAGACTTCATTCCCATAATTTCCCACATGCATAAATTACTAGGACAACCCAAAAAAAAGTCAGTGACTTATTTTATTGGGGCCCTAACAGTATACCAGATAGTCCATTCTTGGGGTACGATTAGTGTCTGCCTGATCATGTTAATACACGCTGTAAAAATAGGCTCAATCTTTCGATATTTCCATAATAATTACTTTAGTAATCCTCTTAATAATTACTTTAACCCCTTTTATAGTTCAGTGTCATGAGCTAAGCTCATTTCTAAGTTCTGTTCATGAACTGGGAAGCTAAGGACGCCAGAGAAAACGAGTTTTAATCCAGTAAGTCTGTGAGAGAAAATGCTTTTCGTTTTACCAGTAACTTGTATAAGTTTTATTTAGGTCTCGTGCCTAATTTGAAACTTTTTATTGTGGCTTTATATGGTAGCTTATTTAGAATTTAACATGGAATAACCCACTGATGTTAAAATGGCTCATTTACTGTTATTCTCGAAGCATTTTGTGGCGTAAATTTCCAGAACGCATTGTTTACATGTTGGCTAAAAGACGTATTTATTTTATTCTCCCGACATACGTAGTTGTTTACATGTTTTCAGTATGTTTGTACTCACCGATTTGTGTTTGCCATGGTTAATACTTGACTCCTGACCCCTCCTCCTAGGCCACTAGGATTGTCATCACTGACGTAAGCGTATAGGGCATTTATACCTACTTTTGACCCTGTGTATCGATTGAAAGTATGTATTTGTACACATTTACACAAAGAAAACATAATGAAGGAATACTGTAGTAGGGTATTACGCAGGACATTGTAGAAAAATGTGTATAAAAAACGCTCCATTGCCCTTCTTGATAATTAATGTAAGTGTTGACCATTTATTTAGTGCTTTTGTGAAGAAACAAGTTTGACCCTAGGTTGGTGTATGTGATTGAAATATTTTAAGTGCCCTTAGACAGGCTGTTACCCCTCGGCGCCAGCATTTACATTTACGTAACGTAATAAAATACGTTACAGACCTATTGGCCCATGCTAAGCATAATAAAACATCAGTGTTAAACCTTTTTCGTATTAGTTGATAAGTACAAGAGGCTAGGAGCAAAGTATAAAACGAAATGTGCATATCCCTGTGCACTTAACTTTCTTAGGCTTTTAGTGCTTCTTGATATACTTGTGCTACCGTCTATGGGATGGATATGATGTACGGCATATATTAGCTTCGGCGACAGTCTACACAGATCTTTACCCAGATATGTATATTTACCGAGTTGTGTAAATTTTTCATTGTATATACACAGAGACGTGTAAATCTCTCATTGTATATACACTGCGGTAAATATACACCGAGATCTAAATATCTGCATGAACACTTTGAGAGTTTAGTCACTTTGTTGGGATTAAAATAGTCATGATATTATCGTACAGGTGAATGATAGGCTTCAAAACTAACTGAGAGACAGGTCGAAACGGAAGTTCAACTCTGGAAGCACACGTACTGAGACCAGCCAAATGTGTGCTCACACTGGTTGGTTTATCGGGCTTAAAACTTATCGACTACACGAGGGTCATTAAGGTCACCAGCTCATCTCCAGTACATAAAAAGAAAACAAATTTAGTAAGACACTGAGGTAAAAAAAAAATTTTCACAACACTGATCTGCAGCTCCGCAGTTATTCCATTTAACATAATTTGAACAGTATCAACGTATTTTCAGGTAGCTTGAATGTAATTGTGGTTTAAATTACATTATTACTTTATCCGAGTAGTACATTTGTGTGTGTGCCGCGCGCGTCACACACACACATATAGATCAGTAACAGCGCTGCAACTAGCCAAGGAGTCGAACCCATGCTGCTTTGGCGTGCCTCATGGTGGGCGAAAACTCGTGATGGCTTAATTAACTTCACGGGAATACACAATCCTTAAGAGTAGCGCATCCAGCAGAACTGGATGCTGTACTCGCTACCCAAGGACATACGGTGGTGTGGATCCTGTTTGGAGTACTAGTACAACGAGCAGGATTTTATATTATTGTACCCACGAACAAGTGGTATTGATCAATAACAACACTGCGACTAGCCAAGGAGTCGAACCCATGCTGCTTTGGCCTGCCTCACGGTGGGCGAAAACTCATGACGCCTAAATCCACGGGACCACACAATCCTTATATAATATATATATATATATATATATATATTATATATATATATATATATAATTATATATATATATATATATATATATATATATATATATTATATATAATGTGTGTGTATGTAAGAGGGTCATAGTATGGCAGTGTTTGACTCCCACCGCTAACGCTAATGTATCATTACCTGCTAAGATTACCGGTTGCCTGGTAATTATCCCATAATATACATGACATACCTGGTGGTGGCTGTCTTTACCAGTAACATAGAGTGTAATCACAGGTGAGGGGTTTGCTAGGCGGGCCTGGCCGTTACGTCTGGAGTCACGATGTCACAAGTGACGATAAGTTGTCCTTTTTTTTTTATATATATATTCACAAATTGGTGTCTCTCATATAATCATGGTCGAGTCCCCTGGGCGTGGAGAGGAACGCCTGTGTGGGTAATTGTGTGTGTGTGTGTGTGTGTGTGTGTGTGTGTGTGTGTGTTTGTACTCACCTAGTTGTTCTCACCTAGTTGAGGTTGCAGGGGTCGAGTCCAAGCTCCTGGCCCTGCCCCTTCACTGGTCGCTACTAGGTCACTCCCTGAACCGTAAGCTTTATCATACCTCTGCTTAAAGCTATGTATGGATCCCGCTTCTACTACATCGCTTCCCAAACTATTCCACTTCCTGACTACTGTGACTGAAGAAATACTTCCTAACATCCCTGTGATTCATCTGTGTCTTCAACTTCCAACTGTGTCCCCTTGTTGTTGTGTCCCCTCTCTGGAACATTCTGTCTTTGTCCACCTTGTCAATTCCTCTCAGTATTTTGTATGTCGTTATCATGTCCCCCCTATCTCTCCTGTATTCCAGTGTCGTCAGATCGATTTCCCTTAACTCCTTGTAGGACATACCCCTTAGCTCTGGGACTAGTTTTGTTGCAAACCTTTGTACTTTCTCTAGTTTCTTTAGGTGTGGGTTCCAAACTGGTGCCGCATACTCCAATATGGGCCTAACGAACACGGTGTACAGGGTCCTGAACGATTCCTTATTAAGATGTCGGAATGCTGTGTGTGTGTGTGTGTCATGTGTGTGTGTTGTGTGGTGGTGGTGTTTGTGTTTAGGTATGATTTAGTGTGTTCTGTGTAGCACATCATATGTTGGTATTCCGTAAAATGTACTTGTATGATGTGAGGTAGGGCGTTCCCATCATCCCGGTGTGGCAGGGTGTTCCTCTCATCCCAGTGAGGTAGGGCGTTCCTCTCATCTCAGTGAGGTACTGCGTTCCTCTCATCTCAGTGAGGTACTGCGTTCCTCTCATCCCAGTGAGGTACTGCGTTCCTCTCATCCCAGTGAGGTACTGCGTTCCTCTCATCCCAGTGAGGTAGGGTGTTCCTCTCATCCCAGTGAGGTAGGGTGTTCCTCTCATCACAGTGAGGTAGGGTGTTCCTCTCATCACAGTAAGAAAGGACGTTCCTCTCATCCCAGTGAGGTAGGGTGTTCCCGTCATCCCGGTGAGGTAGGATGTTCCCATCATCCCGGTGAGGCAGGGCGTTCACATCATCCCGCCTGGGGATATCAGTCTCTCAAAGTCTCACCTCAACACAACTTCCCCACCGTCAACAAGATCAAATTACCAAATCCAGTGAAGAACCCTAAGTCCAAGTTCTCCCATTCACCCTCCTTCCCTTCAACCAACTCCTTACTCCCTCCACACACACACACACACACACACACACACACACACACACACACACACACACACACACACACACACACACACACACACACACACACACCCTCTTGTATGGTCTGTTGTATAGGTCTATCGCTTAGGTCTCTCGTTTAGGTCTTCGTAAAGAATAAGTCACAGTAGAAAAGGGGAAAATGCTCAAAGTTAAACAACATATTGGAGAGGATACTTTCCACATTTTAGTACGTGGACTAAAGACCTTGTGGCTTATATGTGACTAGTTCTTCATGTGTATCTCTCCCTCGGTACATATTTCATTATGACCTCAGCAATTAGAGCACGACAACTGTGACTTTATATTCACTTTGTCGATCATTGGTTTATTCATGATAAATTTTTGGATTTAGATTTTGGCGCCAAAGTGGCTAGTTTATTGTGCGCCGAATATCCAACTTAAAGATGGTATTGCGAAAGTACATGGACGCACAAGTGGCCCAGGAACCATGCTCTAAAATGATTAACAAAAGTACATCTGTGTATATTTGCAATTTATATTTCATCTATTGCAAGCACATTTAAGGCATTTGCTTAAAATGTCTGGTATCTTCTTTTCATTAATAAGATTCCCTGACATATCACACATAATATTGTACTGTCTCAGCCTAACTCTGTAAGTGGACAATTCAGAACATACTATTCAAGAAAGTGACTATCAAGCTGACCACATACTTTGCATTTAATTTGATCATCATCTCGGCGTCTGCCAAACTGCCAGAAGTAATTGTAACCAAGTCTACAAACTCAGTTTGTTTACATTGCAAGTTGCTTTGTAAACGTTCATCTTATAGTGAGTGATAGATCCTATCAGACTTCTAAATGACTTTCATTTTAATTATTTTCTTCTCTCCTAGTATTATTCCTAATGCTAGACACAGATACTCGTATACCAGAGTTATATTCCACATTTTCCTCCAGAGTACCGTCTTCCATTAATTTATCAACTTTATCATGAAGGAGTAATTAACTTTGTGATGGAATACATAAAAGTAGTACATAAATCCCCTTTTCACTTATTTTTAAACATTTGCACCTGGCTCCTCCAGTGAGCATATTGTTAGAATCATTACGTGACTCGAGAGCCTTCAGTGATGACACCGAATAGGTAATGATCAAGGAGTCGAGCTCAGTGTCATAAGTTAATTTATTGCCATTAGGATGCCAAACAAATCAGTTTGCAATGCAGAAGCCGAGTTGTTGCTTTATATGCGAACTCGCCATGGTTCCTACCGTTCTTATGTAGGGTTGTGGCATCAAGAGTAGATGTAGCCTTGCCTTGTAGTGCAAAATTTGGCTCGTTAGATATAAACTTAGCTTCTCAGAAATAAATTTGGCCTGTTAGCTGTAAATTTAGTTTCTCAAGAGTAAACTTTGCGTGTTAAATGTAAATGCATATTTTTTGAGTAAATTAAGATTATAGCGCTGTGAAAGCACCGTCTTATCTAGTTATAGCTCTCTCTCGTAATATACTTTACATTACGCTTCACTGGCGTATGTCTCACGCTGCAGATTACCCGTAAGACAGAATCACGCGCACCGGAACGCAAGTTGCGAGATTAAATCATTATAAATTCAATCTAAGCTCCTGGGCGCGCGTAAACACACCGGAGCCTCGGAGGGAATCGATGAGCAGAGTGCAAAAAGCAGGTGTGCTTTATTTTTATTACCCCTACTAGCAGGTGCAATAATGTAAAGCTGGTAGCGTTATTAGAGATTGCGCCGTGACGTAGTGTCCCCTCGTCATGTTGAAATACGGCGCTTATGAAGGTTTTATGACGCTGGTTTCTGTAGGGGTTTACCATGTTCGCTGTTATAGTTATTATTATTATTATTATTATTATTATTATTATTATTATTATTATTATTATTATTATTATTATTTTATTTGTAGTATTGTTAGTATTAGTATCATTTATAACCATAGATATTATAGCATAAATGTTATAGTATATATTTTATCACTGACAACTGGGGCATATATAATGTGAAATTTTTCATGATCAGACTGTATAATATTGTATATTAAGGAATTATGTAGACAGGGTACCTGAAAACGACCTGAAACCTGAAGGGGGGGTCACCGCCCCTTCTATCCCTCGCGGCTAAATCCCAGACCTCGATAGCCTGATCAGCCAGGCTCTTGGTGGTAGTCGTATGCAGACCAACATATACACCACTGCCCTGCTGATCGGATATTAACTTGAGGAAGTTATCAAGTTCCGTCTTCAGGACAGTTAGGGTCTGTTGGTAATTTCCTCATGTGTAAAAGGAGGCTGTTGAAGAGTCTTGGTCTCTTTAGACTTAATGAGTTATCTGTTATAGTATACAGTGCACCGCCCCGAGCTACTTTCGTAAGGAGTGATTTCGGTGTACAGATTTGGGATTAATTTTTTAAGACTTTTTCAGGTGTAAATTACGATGCATCTTTCTCGGTTACGTTTCAAGAGACACAGTTCGAGGTACTTCATACGTTTCCAATAATTTAGGTGCTTGACTGAATATGTTCGTGGAGTACAGGTTCTAGGAATTTTATGACTCACTTGCCATGGGTTCTAACACCACCCGTAGTGCTTTGTTTCTCTGTACATTCTTCAGATTCGCATTTACACCTGTCTTAAAAGAGGCTGTTAGTGTACAACACTGTTCCAGTCGAGAGAGAGAGAACAGATGATTTAATAGAAGAAGAAGAAGAAGATTTTTTTTTTTTTGTTCCGAGTGTTAAACTGGAGAGTTAGTAACCCAGGATAATCAGAAAGTTATGCCATCAGATTGGCTTATTCCCACAGGGTCATTTATCCTCTCGCCAGGATGCGACTCACACCAGTCAGCTAGAACCCAGGTACCCACTTATTGCTAAGTGAACAGCGGCAGCAGGTGTAAGGAAACATGCAAAGTACTTCCACTCGTGCCTGAATCAAACCACGATCCCTCAGTGTGTGAGGTGAAGACGCTACTGAGTCACGAGCACTCAGAGTATCATCCACTCAGGGTTAGGTTAGGTTAGGTAAGATTTATCACGAAACGGGACAATTGTTGTTAAGTAAGACACATATGCAACAGTTAGGTATCTTTATTCCGAAAAGTTTCGCCACTAGTAGAAGTAAGAATGTAATCATTGAGAGGTCACGTCCCTCTCAATGTGTCTTACCTAACAACCTCTCGGTATTTTATACCATTTTAATAGGGACAATTGTTTCCTGACTTACATGGCGATACGTTTCCATAGTAAAGATAAGCAAGTGTTGTACAGGTCACTTATTCATCAGTTTGTCGGTTACCTGAACCAGTCATCTACAGTTATATGGGAATGGCAGGCGTCACTGTTGTATGGTGATGGTGGTAATGTTTGAGAGACCTAAAGACCATAGTGATGACAGTGATGTTCATTCCCGATAATGATTTGTGATGATTATAGTGATTGTTGAAGTTGGTGTTGATGACGAGGGTGATTGTGGTAATGGTGATGATTGTAATGCTGGTAGTGGAGACGATTGATAACAATAAGGATTGTAGCGATTGATAATAGTAAGGATTGTTGGGATTTTTCCAGAAGTTATGTTAATAACACAAATAACTGGAGTCGTGATGGTAGTTCATGACACGATGGAGGTGTGATTGACACATTGATGTACCCCTCATGACTGACACATTGATTTACCCTCAAGGACACACTGATGTGCCCTTACGACTGACCCATTGATGTATACCCTCACGGCTGACACATTGATGTATCTCGCATGACTGACACATTGATGTGTCCTCAGGCGTTGATTGACTATGTTATTAATACGGAAACGATCCGTCAGCGAGATATGATAGGCTGGATAGGCTCTCGGAGTAATGGCTCGAGGGCTAAACATTAACTGGAGGAAGCGTGGGCCTAGTCTCTAGTGATCTTTTAGGCCTATCTGGTGACAAGCTTTACGCTAAATCTCACTTCTTTTTCTCTTGGCTTCTTCCATATCAGTCCTCCCAGTTCTCTTTTCTTTCACTACTTCTCTTTCCTTTTCCTTCTATCAACTCTACCCTCTTTCAACTCTTCTCCATATTCCTATCAACCCTACTCTCTTCCACATTCAGTTCTTCGCTTTTTATCCTTACTCTTCCTCTGTTCCTCTCCCCTTCTCCTTTTCCCTCTACTCTTGTCCCTGCTCCCCTTCCACTAATTCTCTCTTCCCTAATTTTCTTTCTATGTTCTCTCTCCCAGATTCTCTTGTTTTTTCCTCTGATTTTTTCCCCTTGATTCTCTCTTCCCTGGTTCTCTCTTCTCCCCCCCCCCCGATTCTCTTTGTTTTCTTTATTTCTGATTTTCTTTCCCTTAATTACCTGTACTTTCATGGAAGTTACCTGTAAGCGCTTCCGGAGGTCACCATCGCCGCGACCCGGTCCCAGACCAGGCTTCCTGGTTGCTGGCCTGATCGATCAAGCTGTTAGTGCCCTCCGCCCTCTGTTCAACGTATGCATCACATCCCGGCTGATCAGGAACTGTTTTGAGGAATTTATTCTGAGTTTCTTCTTCAAGACAACTAGTTGTTTATGACCCCCCCTTGATGAGTCGTGGTCCCTTTACACTTAATGAGTTCTCTCTAGTGTACCCATCGCTCCACTGACTCTGTGTTATTCGGTGTGCAGGTAACCCAGTCTCTCCAGTATCTTTTAGGCGTACATTATCATGTAGCTTTCTTGCCCCTAATTACCTTTTCATGGTTCTTTTTCCCCTGATTCTCTTTCACTGGTTCTCTTTTTTTCCCCTTGATTCTCTTTTTGATTGATTCTCTTTCCCTTGTTTTCTTTTTCCCGTTGGTTCTCTTTTATTATGATTCTCTTTTCCATAGTTGTCTTTCCTACTAGTTTTTTTTCCCATATTCTCTTTCCCCTACTTCTCATTTTACCCCTTTTCTCTTCCCCTGGTTCCGCTTTTCTCTGATTATTTTTCCCTTGGTTCTCTTTAACTTAATTCTTTTTCTCTTAGTTCTCATTTTCCAAGATTCTTTTCCTCCTGATTCTCTTCGCAGCTTCTGGCTACACAGCTGATCACATCCCGCGATGCCAGGATGTAAATAGAACACACACACACACACAGCACACACACACACACACACACACACACACACACACACACACACACACACACACACACACACACACACACACACACACACACACACCAGAGAATAGCGTTTCGATACCTCAGGAATCGTTCAAGACTCTGTACACCGTGCACGTCAGGCCCATACTGGAGTATGCAACACCAGTTTGGAACCCACACCTGTCAAACACGTCAAGAAATTAGAGAAAATGCAAAGGTTTGCAACAAGGCTAGTTCCAGAACTAAGGGGAATTTCCTACGAAGAAAGGTTAAGGGAAATCGGGGTAACGACATTAGAGGACAGAAGGGTTAGGGGAGACATGATAACGACATACAAAATACTGCGAGAAATTGACAAGGTGGATAGAGACAGGATGTTCCAGAGATGGGACACAAAAACAAGGAGTCACAATTAGAAGTTGAAGACTCAGATGAGTCAAAGAGATGTTAGGAAGTATTTTCTTAGTCATAGAGTTGTCAGGAAGTGGAATAATCTGGAAAGTGATGTAGTGGAGCCAGGAACCATACATAGTTTTAAGACGAGGTATGATAAAGCTCATGGAGCAGGGAGAGGACCTAGTAGCGATTAGTGATGAGGCGGGGCCAGGAGCTGTATATCGACCCCTGCAACCACAAATAGGTGGTACACACATACATAAACACAAACACACACGTCTTTTTATGTAAAATTATTGAATGGCTCTTGCAGCTCAGTCATGACGGCAGGCATTCCTTATGTATGTGTCATAGGGCATTCCTCAGGCATGTATCAGCGTATTCCTCAGGCATGTGTCATAGGACATTTAGTATTCAAGTTCTTGACTCTGTGAGAGCAATATTCATGAACGTAATCTCCCTCAGTGGTACTGCCAAGAAACTTCATGGCAGTAGTTCTGTGCTTGCTGTGTGGCACAGGATGGGTGGCAAGAAGAGACTCAAATTGAGAGCCATACAGGTAGAAAAATACAAAGCAGGTAGTGTGGCAGGCAGGCTGGCAGGCAGGCTGGCAGGCAGGCAGGCTAGCTGGTAAGCAGGCAGGCTGTCTGCCTCCCGCAGCCACCATTGTACTGTTCTTGTCACAAAAATAACGACCTCACTTTTATTCGTCGCCTTCTGGACGTTTATGACTTCGGGAGGAAAAGAACAGAAACTGGAAAAGAAATTATAGCAGCCTTTTCTGCGGCGAGCGCGGGCGCACGATGGCGCCTCACAACTCTATAATGGCGCAGAGTGGCCATGGAATATGCTAATGTAAGTCCCCTGCGAGGAACATACCTCATAGTTAGGGGAAAACTTTGTCAACAGTACTTCACGGGGGATAATTTCATATAGCTTTATATCAAGGGTGGAAGAAGTGCTCTGGGGTATGGAATGTCTCTCCTGGGAAGAGATATTTTGTTTGTCTCTCAGATGAAGCCAGATGATGGGAGATGCGTCGGTCTTCAGATCTATCTATCTCCTACTTCTCTTTATTTGTTTACTCTTCCATCCTCTCCTGCTTTCCCTGCTTCGCCTTCTCCTACTGTTGTAGCTTCTACTCCTTCGCATGCTATTTTCCCTATTCCCGTTTCTCTTCTTCCTTCTCCTTCCTCTTCCTTGCCTCCTCCATCTTCTCCTGGTTAGGAAATCATCATTCTCCTTTATGACAATTGGCACTTCTTCCCCTCGTCGTCCTCCACTTCTTCCCCTCGTCGTCCTCCACTTCTTCCCCTCGTCGTCCTCCACTTCTTCCCCTCGTCGTCCTCCACTTCTTCCCCTCGTCGTCCTCCACTTCTTCCCCTCGTCGTCCTCCACTTCTTCCCCTCGTCGTCCTCCACTTCTTCCCCTCGTCGTCCTCCACTTCTTCCCCTCGTCGTCCTCCACTTCTTCCCCTCGTCGTCCTCCACTTCTTCCCCGTCGTCGTCCCTCACTTCTTCCCCTCGTCGTCCTCCACTTCTTCCCCTCGTCGTCCTCCACTTCTTCCCCTCGTCGTCCTCCACTTCTTCCCCTCGTCGTCCTCCACTTTTCTTCCCTCGTCGTCCTCACTTCTTCCCTCCTCTCTCCTCCATTCCTTCCTCCTCTCTCCTCCACTCTTCCTCCCCTCTCCTCCTCTTCCCTCCTCTTCCTCCTCCTCCTCCTCCTCCCCTCCTCACCTTCCTCCTCTCCTCCTCCCTCCTCTTTCTCCTCCCTCTTCCTCCCTCTCTCCTCCTCTCTCTCCTCCTCTCTTCCTCCTCCCTCCTCCCTCCTCCTCCTCCTCCTCCTCCTTCCTCGTCCTCCTCCTCTCCTCCTTCCTCTCCTCCTCCTCCTCCCTCCTTTCTCCTCCTCCTCCTCCTCTTCTCTCTTCTCCTCCCTCCTCCTCTCTCCTCTCTTCTCTCTTCCTCTTCCTCCTCCTCTCTCCTCCTCCTCCTCCTCCTCCTCTCTCTCCTCCTCCTCCTCTTCCTCCTCCTCCTCCCCCCTCTCCTCTTCCTCTTCCTCCTCCTCTTCCTCTTCCTCTTCCTCCTCCTCCTCCTCTCCCTCTTCCTCCTCCTCTTCCTCCTCCTCTTCCTCCTCCTCTTCCTCCTTCCTCCTCCTCCTCCTCCTCCTCTTCCTCTCTTCCTCCTCCTCCTCCTCCTCCTTCTCTCCTCCTCTTCCTCTTCCTCCTCTTCCTCCTCTCCTCTCCTCCTCCTCCTCTTCCTCCTCCTCTTCCTCCTCTTCCTTCCTCCTCTTCCTCCTCCTCCCTCCTCTCCTCCTCCTCTTCCCTCCTCCTCCTCTCCTCCTCTCCTCCTCCTCCTCCTCCTCCTTCCTCCTCCTCTCCTCCTTCCTCCTCCTCCTCCTCCTCCTCTTCCTCTCCTCCTCCTCTTCCCCTCCTCTCCTCCTCCCTCCTCCTCCTTTCCCTCCTCTCCTCTTCCTCCTCTCTCTCCTCCTCTTCCCTTCCTCTTCCTCCTCCTTCCTCCTCTTCCTCCTCCTCCTCCTCCTCCTCCCCCTCCCCCCCTCCTCTCTTTTCAATACCACTGTCAACATACATCCTCTGTGATGGAATATGACAGTGTAAAAATTATATAGAGTTCCGTAGCCATACATTACGAGTGTTGTCATGATGTAACTCTTATACAGAATAGTATAACAGCACACTCCTGGTGTTAAGTAAGTTTATTTTTTAGGTACAGCTCTACATAAGTACAATTATCATACATAGTAACGTATGTTTAAATAATCTAGTATAACCCAAAACAGTCAAGAGTGACTTATTTCCATTGTGTTTCTTGTAACATCTTATTATTTAAAGCCTAGCTGTAAGTTGTAGTATTTAGTAATCATGATTAGAACTTAAAAGTTAAAACTACTAAGTGACTCATCTGTGTGAAAATCCGTTGTTATAATGTAACTCGTATGAAATGTTGCAGCAACACACTGCGGGTGTTCCCAGTTTTTCTTTTTTTTTTTTTATTTTTAAAACAACTGTAAATGTTCTTCCGCCGTCCAGTTCTCACTTGTATAAAAAAAGGAATGCAAATGTTAATTGTTTTTGTTTTTCTGGCGAGCTGAGCGACACAGTCATTAACTAGCTGGACTCTTATGTAAATCTGGCTGGGAATAAATCAAGATTTCTGGGAGACAAGCCTCGGAAGACGTGATGTTGGAGGATGAGTGGGACGGGAGGGAAGAACTAGGAAGTAGAGAGGGACAGGAGGGAAACATTAGGAGGGACTGGAGAAAAGAACTACGCAGTAAGGAGGGACGGAAAGAAAGAACTAGGCGGAAGGGAGAGGCAGGAAGGAAGAACTAGGCAGTAGGGAGGGACATGAGGGGGGTGGGTGTTGGGAGTTAAGAATACAAGGCAGTGGTAGGAAAGGTAGAGTGAAGTTATCTACGTATCTAGATAGGTGATATTAGTATGCTTTTAATTATTAGGTTCACTGATTCTTATTACTCAATACTAGAATAGTTCTAGCAGATACTGATGTTCCAGCAGGTACTGGTGTTCCAGCAGGCTCTGGTGTTCCAGCAGCTCTGGTGTTCCAGCAGGTACTGGAGTTCCAGCAGGTACTGGGGTTCCAGCAGGTACTGGTGTTCCAGCAAGTTCTGGTGTTCCAGCAGATACTGGTGTTCCAGCAGGTACTGGTGTTCCAGCAGATACTGGTGTTCCAGCAGGTACTGGTGTTCTAGCAGGTACTGGTGTTCAAGAAGGTACTGGATTTCCAGCAGGCGCTGGAATTCCAGCAGGTACTGGAGTTACAGCAGTTACTGGTGCTCCAGCATGTGCTGGTGTTCCAGCAGTTACTGGTGTTATAGCAGGTACTGGTGTTCTAGCAAGTATTGGTTCCAGCAGTTACTGGAGCTCAAGCAGGTACTGGTGTTCCAGCTAGTACTGGTGTTCCAGCTAGTACTGGTGTTCCAGCACTTACTGGTGTTGCAGCAGGTACTGGATTTCCAGCAGGTACTGGAGTTCCAGCAGGTACTGGTGTTCCAGCAGTTACTGGTGTTCCAGCAGGTGGTGTTCCATCAGTTACTGGTGTTCCAGTAGGTACTGGCGTTCCAGCAGTTACTGGTGTTCCAGCAGGTACTAGTGTTCCAGCAAGTAATGGTGTTCCAGCAGGTACTGGTGTTCCAGCAGGTACTCGAGTTCCAACAGGTACTGGAATGGGTAGTGTATGTGAAAGGGCAAGCAGTAGCAGTGAGGGAATAGGCAGGTGGGTGGATGGGCGGGTTAACACGTGGGTGTGCAGGCTTGGGCGTGAGTGGGTTGAGTAGGTGGGTGGTCCAGGTAAGGGTGAACTGGTGCCTGGGTGGTTGTGGTAGGTCGTGGGTGGGCGGTGTGGGCGGAAGGTTGGCTTGAGCCTAAAGGGACAAGCAAGAGTCATTAGTTGAGAAAGGGTGGAGATGGTTCATGACTGGGACATCCTGGTCCATGCCCGGGACGTCGTGGGGTAAGGTGGGGCGGGGGCCGGGCAGCGGTCCCGCCCAGGTGAGATAAGATGAGGTGTCCTGAGTATGGAAGGAAGGAATGAGGTAGATGAGAGGGGTGAAAAGAGGAATATGATAGATGGGAGGGGTGGGAAGAAAGCGAGTGAATATTACGAAAGAAGGTAATCCATAGTTCACGAAACAAAGAGGAAGGTAATCCATAGATCACGATAGAGGGTAATCCATGGATCACGATAGAGGGTAACCCATGGGTCACGATAGAGGGTAACCCATGGATTACGATAGTGGGTAATCCATGAATTACAATAGAGGGTATTTCATGGATCACGATATAGGGTAATACATAAATTACGATAGAGGGGGGTAATCCACGGATCACGATGGAGGAGGGAAATCCATGGATCACGATAAAGGAGAGTAATCCATGGATCACTCTAGAGGAAAACTTGAACTGAGGGAAGACACTGGTTGTCAGCTGTCTCATGGCTGTCACGTCTTTCTCAAGAAATCTTCAAGAGTGGAGTAGCGGGTTGCCGCAGTGGTGGAGGGAGGGAGTGGGTCGAACTCCCTCACGCAACCTCGAATTCAGCCATGATGTCCGCCTCACCACACAGACCTGTGGATGAACGATGGCTTAAGCCGACATATAGTTTGAAAAACATGGTTACCAGTGGAATCTTCATTGATGGAGTTATGGCTTTTTGTTCTTCTTGTTGGAGTTATGGCTTCTTGTTCTTTTTGTTGGAGTTATGGTTTCTTGTTCTTTTTGTTGGAGTTATGGCTTCTTGTTCTTCTTGTTGGAGTTATGGCTTCTTGTTCTTCTTGTTGGAGTTATGGCTTATTGTTCTTTTTGTTGGAGTTATGGCTTCTTGTTCGAGACACAAATAACCCGCACATAAAAGACAGAAGCTTACGACGACGTTTCGGTCTTATTTGTGTATCGTTCCAGTCACGGTATTGTGCCTTTTTGTTATTTACTTCTTGTTCGAGTTATGGCTTCGTGTTCTTCTTGTTGGAGTTATGCCTTCTTGTTCTTCTTGGTGTTATGGCTTATTGTTCTTCTTGGAGTTATGACTTCTTGCTCTTCTTAGTGTTATGGCTTCTTGTTCTTCTTGGAGTTATGAGTTATGGTTCCTTGTTCTTCTTAGTGTTATGGCTTTTTGTTCTTAGTGCTATGGCTTTCTGTTCTTGGAGTTATGGCGTGTTCTTCTTAGTGTTATGCCTTCTTGTTCTTCTTGGAATTTCGGCTTGTTCTTCTTAGTGTTATGGCTTCTTGTTCTTCTTGGAGTTATGGCTTCTTGTTCTTGTTGACACAAGACCTCTTCCTTTTCCTCTTTTTCCAAATGTTTGATTCAATCTGGATCACCTCTCATTCCTTCAAGGAGGGAGTGCCTTGATCTTAGTCAAAGGTTCTTGATCATAGGAATTGGAGCTTCCCTTGAAATGTACGTGACTTGCCTTTTCCCAAGATGCCGTATGATCCCTACGGGTTTAGCGCTTTTCTACGAATATGAGATAAGTAATATCAATTTTTTTTTCCCACTTTCCAGGAAGGAGTTTTTTGTGCCTTCGGTTTTTCTTCATAATTCAAATATCTTAATTTTTTTTCTCTTTAGTTTATAATTTCTTCCTAACATTTTTTGTTTTCATTCAGAAACCATGATTTTTTTTTTTAGAGTAAGCTCTTATAAATAACAAAAAAAGGCACAATACCGTGACTGGAACGATACACAAATAACCCGCACATAAAAGAGAGAAGCTTACGACGACGTTTCGGTCCGACTTGGACCATTGACAAAGTCGAACACAGTGTGACTTTGTCAATGGTCCAAGTCGGACCGAAACGTCGTCGTAAGCTTCTCTCTTTTATGTGCAAGCTCTTATAAAGTTAGAGAACTACATTAATTTTGTAATCTCCATGCAAATTCCCGGAACGTCTGATAATTGATGAAGTTGCTGGTATCAGTTCTTAATATGACTTACTGATATCAACTTGCTGATATCAACTTGCATCTTCTGCCACAGAGAGGTGAGAGGTGAACGCCTTGTTGATATTCATGGAGCGACGATCCTCCATATAGTGCGATTTATTTTTTGTGAATGTGAGTTCAGAATTGAATACCACGCGAAAAGTCCTCCATCGTACGTGCTATTCAATTTTGGATGTAGCCTTTCCTTTAGCTTCAGTTCTGCTGGTGTGTGTGTGTGTGTGTGTGTGTGTGTGTGTGTACTCAATGATTTGTGTTTGAAGAGGTCAATACTTAGCTCCTGGCACAGCCTCCTAGCCCATCTTAATCTGCATCACTGACTTCTGGCATATTGTGCCTTGTCATATCTACTCTTGAAGTTGTGTATTAAGTTGACCTCCCCCACTGCCTCATCCATGTCATCGCATTTTCCAACCACTTGGTGCTAAAGAAACACTTCCTACATCCCTATGGTTCATCTGGGTCTTCAGCTTCCACTTGTGTCTCTTGTATCCTGGTCTTCTTAATGAAAAAAGTCCCTCTTAGCCTTATCAATTCCTCCTAAAGATTTCTTATTTAGTAATTATGTTCCACCTTGTCCTCCTTCACGTCAGGTTCGGTTCTTTCAGTCTCTCATTGCATACCGTCGGACCTTTTCCATTTTCTCCATGTATTTGACCAGGTGTGGGCTCCATGTTGGGGCCGCATACTCGGTGATTGGCCTAACATGTGAGCGTATGCTCTGCGTGAAGGTGGGTGTGTGCGTGTGTTGCGGTACATATTTTTACTTTCAGATGTCGGCTATGGTGTGTGTGTGTGTGTGTGTGTGTGTGTGTGTGTGTGTGTGTGTGTGTGTGTGTGTGTTGTGTGTGTGTGTGTGTGTGTGTGTGTGTGTTGCCTGCCCGTGAATAATTGACCTCCCGCCTGAAAGCATAACTGATGTGCATTAGCATGTCGGATTCTTTTTGAAAAACTCCACGACGTGAAGCTTCAAATTATGCTTTATGGCATTCGACGAACCAACACGAACGGAAGGCCTCGCCCGACCTTCACCTGAGCACACACCACGCCCGGCAGAAGGAGCCTTAACATTGGCCAGGGAAACCTAATATTAGGCCGGGGGGAGCCTAAACATCTTCCAGGGAGTG
Organism: Cherax quadricarinatus; assembly: GCF_026875155.1. Lineage (NCBI taxonomy): Eukaryota > Metazoa > Arthropoda > Malacostraca > Decapoda > Parastacidae > Cherax > Cherax quadricarinatus. The sequence goes on from NC_069427.1 coordinate 17,333,574, forward strand.
TAAACATAGACTCAGGGAGCCTTAATGTTTCGGAAGAGCCTGACCCTCTTGATGATCGTAACAGGAACGCCGATAGGTTGGATCTTTCGAACAGGACACAGTCTACGAAATACTCTTTAAGAACCATCAAATGAGGTCTCCAAGCAGCCCACAGTAACATCCCGAAACAGCACTAGATGCTGCAGCATGTCAAATGAGGCCATCTCCACCATTGACACCGCTGCTATAACCATTACCTCCACCATAACCACCATCGCCAGTTCCAACACCCGATGACCTACTCGACAAAGACTTCAAAGTCATTGATTTATTCGTACTCGAAACTTGGACACGGCTAGCATGCAGACCTCCCTCGTCACACACGCACGCACACGCGTGCGCGCACACACACACACGCGTGCGCACACACACACACACACACACACACACACACACACACACACACCACACACACACACACACACACACACACACACACACACACACACACACACAAAACACATACATGCACACATACATGGGGGACCAAAAAGTTAAGGGCTAAGATGAAGTGGTGATGTAAAATTTTGAATCAGTATGTCAAGAACATGTGAATGAATAAGACACACATGTAACACTTGGATATCTTTATTATGGAAACGTTTCGCCAACCAGTGGCTTTATCTAGTCATTACGGAGAAAATGGTGGAAGATGCGAATTGGGAACTTGAGGTAATCAGTCCCTAAGCGTAGAACAACAACGGAGGAGATGAACCAGCAAGACTGTATCTAGTATATACCACAAGTGTACTTGATATAGGTGAAATATAATACAAGAACCCCCCAGGATGCTTGCGATCATACAATACTGAATTTCGAATACCTCGCTGGAGTAAACATCGAGAGAAAATAAACAGTACTGCATTCAGGACTTCTATCCCTGCGAGGTGTCCTCTTCTGAGATGTTTTCCCCTTGTCCTTCACCTGTTATTCTTTCCCCAGTGTTTACCTCCACAAAATTCACTACCGCGTGAATGTTGGGAGGCAGACGAGAACTTAATACCCAGAAGACGTAATAGCAAAAAAAAAAAAAAATAGTGGTTAAACAAGAGATGGAGAAAACAAAGGCGCAAAAGTATGGACAGACTTTTAAAACCGATACCTGGAGTTACCTGGAGAGAGTTCCGGGGGTCAACGCCCCCGCGGCCCGGTATGTGACCAGGCCTCCTGGTGGATCAGAGCCTGATCAACCAGGCTGTTACTGCTGGCTGCACGCAAACCAACGTACGAGCCACAGCCAAGCTGGTCAGGTACCGACTTTAGGTGCTTGTCCAGTGCCAGCTTGAAGACTGCCAGGGGTCTGTTGGTAATCCCCCTTATGTATGCTGGGAGGCAGTTGAACAGTCTCGGGCCCCTGACACTTATTGTATGGTCTCTTAACGTGCTAGTGACATCCCTGCTTTTCATTGGGGGGATGTTGCATCGTCTGCCAAGTCTTTTGCTTTCGTAGTGAGTGATTTTCGTGTGCAAGTTCGGTACTAGTCCCTCTAGGATTTTCCAGGTTTATATAATCATGTATCTCTCCCGCCTGCGTTCCAGGGAATACAGGTTTAGGAACCTCAAGCGCTCCCAGTAATTGAGGTGTTTTATCTCCGTTATGCGCGCCGTGAAGGTTCTCTGTACATTTTCTAGGTCAGCAATTTCACCTGCCTTGAAAGGTGCTGTTAGTGTGCAGCAATATTCCAGCCTAGATAGAACAAGTGACCTGAAGAGTGTCATCATGGGCTTGGCCTCCCTAGTTTTGAAGGTTCTCATTATCCATCCTGTCATTTTTCTAGCAGATGCGATTGATACAATGTTATGGTCCTTGAAGGTGAGATCCTCCGACATGATCACTCCCAGGTCTTTGACAGAAAACAAAGCAGAAATGAGCAAAAAAAAAAAAAAACAGAAACGAATGTGCAAGAGTGAAGAGAGAAGCCGAGTGACAGTTTTGAGAATGACGTGACAGCAAAAAAAAAAAAAAAAAAAAAAAAAAAAAACGGTATGGTGATACCGACAAGATGTGGAAAAAGATACTTATGTACAGTTTAGGGCATAAAAGGGAAACGTTCCCCTACTGAAGACACTGATGGCGATATGTTTCCTTTAATAAATGTCCTGAAATTTAGGATGTCTTTTTTTACACAGCAGTAGAAACCAAGCCTGAACCAAAATTCCTTCACATCCACCTAGGAAAAAAGACAACAGGTAATAAATTTGAAGAATGTAGGAGGAGAACTCACGAGAAACGACCAGGAAGTCTGTGAGGAATTCTGAGTGGAAACAAGGACATCACCTGTGAGCTTTATCAACTCGTGAGGTTTTACTGGGACATCGTTTCGCTCTAAGTTGAGCAAAACATTGCCCCACATCCTTCCAACTTGCTTTCAAACCCATCATTCCATCAGCTTACACAGTTAACGAAGTACCCAAACCCCTCGTTATAACATCCAGTATCCAAACCTCTCGTTACGACATTCAACCCCCTTAATCTCTGACGACTATGCACAAGATGATAAGAATGGTAATCGTGGTGATGATGGAGGAGGTGGTGAAGTGGATGTTTGTCTGGTGACGAGAAGTAGTTGTTATGGCTGTGGTGGTGATTGTGATGGATGTGGTGGTAATGAATGGTAATTGAGATGGATGCGGTGGTAGTGATGATAGTGGTTGTTGGTGGTGATGGTTGTGGTCGGGGTGCTGGTTGTGGTGGTGGTTGTGGGTGTGTTGGTTGTGGTGGTGGAAGGTTGTGGGGGTGCTGGTTGTGGTGGTGGTAGACTAGAGTTGGTAGTGGGCCAGTAGCAAGCAATGGCCACCAGAATTCGCGTGTCTCACTTGCACTCATTAATTCCCTTTGACTTTCCGGCCTTTTTGCCCAGGTGTGGTGGAGGAGGAGAGGGGTGAGTAAGGGAAGGGAGGGTAAGGGTGAGAAATGGGAAGGGAAGGAGGGAGGGTGAAAAGGGGAAGGGGAAGGCATAGAACTGTAGAGTGGGCTATGAAGGTAATGAAACGGGCCACTCAGATTGGCGGAGGGAAACCTGTTTACAAAAGTAAACAGATGTGTAGATGCGCTATTGTTTAAAATAGTGTGAATTGTTGTTGTTTTGATATTATTGTTTTTGTGAATGTAACTTATGTTTTTGTTTCATTTTATTCTTTCATTTCACTTCACTTACTATGAACTTTAACACTTTTGTTTATGAAACTTGAGTAGAGGAAGACGAGCACCTGAGACAACACCTGAAAGACGAACACCTGTGAGGCGAATATTTGGGTATACTTATGTAAACTAAATAATGTAGATCTTAATACTACTGATTGTGAAAAGGATTTAGGAATTCTGGTTAGCAGTAATCTAAAACCAAGACAACAGTGCATTAGTGTTCGCAATAAGCTAACAGAATTCTTGGCTTCATATCTAGAAGTATAAATAATAGAAGTCTTCAGGTTGTTCTTCAAATCTATATATCCTTGGTTAGGCCTCATTTAGACTATGCTGCCCAGTTCTGGTCACCGTATTACAGAATGGATGTAAATGCACTGGAAAACGTACAGAGGAGGATGACAAAGATGATCCCATGTATCAGAAATCTTCCCTATGAGGATAGACTGAGGGCCCTGAATCTGCACTCTCTCGAAAGGCGTAGAATTAGGGGGGATATGATCGAGGTGTATAAATGGAAAACAGGAATAAATAAAGGGGATGTAAGTTTCCAGCCAAGACAGGACTCGCAGCAATGGTTTCAAGTTGGAAAAATTCAGATTCAGGAAGGATATAGGAAAGCACTGGTTTGGTAATAGAGTTGTGGATGAGTGGAACAAACTCCCGAGTACAGTTATTCAGGCTAAAACGTTGTGTAGTTTTAAAAATAGGTTAGATAAATACATGAGTGGGTGTGGGTGGGTGTGAGTTGGACCTGACTAGCTTGTGCTGCTGGGTCAGGTGCAGTGCTCCATCCTTGAGTGGAGGTGACCAGACTGGGTGGGTCATTGGGCTAATCCGGGGGGGGTCATTGGTCTAATCCGGGGGGGAGACATGGACCTGCTCCGCATGGGTCAGTAGGCCTATTGCAGTGTTCCTTTTTTCTTATGTTCTATGATGAACTTTAGACTGTGGCTGCACGCCCACCGCTGTCTACTGCTGTCCGCCGCTACCTACCTCCGCCCACCGCTCCCTACCTCCGCCCACCGCTGCCTAACGCCGCCCACCGACCTGTTTCAGCGCAATCATCCACTCTGAGGGACGGATGCTAAACTGAGGACTGGAAGTGTGAGGGAGAGTTTGGTGGAGGATGTTGGATGAATATTAGGAAGTGGAAGATAAGCTCTAGCTCTTGGATCTCCACTCATTGGATTTAAACCTTTAAAAATAAACATGTATAAGCAAATTAATAAAACTGGATGAGATACGCCTGGCAGCGAAGTGGCCGAAGATAGCCAGAAAACGTTCGGATCAACACGATGTATCATTCGTGTTGCCAGATTGTTGCCCTGCTGAAGCTATTAGTTCAAATTTGTGGTATAAATAATTTTAGAGTTATACCTAGGCTCATAACTAAATCCCTGAACGATGTTGTCGAGGGTCGACGTCCCCCCCCCCCCCAAAAAAAAAAAAAAAAAAAATCCACCCAACGTCCCCCCAACCCGCAACCTTCCCCAACCTTCCCCCAACGTACCCCAACCCCAAACTTCCTCCACCCTCCCCAACCCCCAACTTCCTCCACCCTCCCCAACCCCACCACTTCCCGCCACTTGGTCTCATGGAGGAAATTTTCGGAACTTATTTTTATTTTTTTTAAACAATAAAAGGGCTTAGTTTTCGGTTTTTAAATAATTACAGATTTTGCGTGCATTGGATTAAAATTTTTTGACAACCTTTGAAAAAAATGTGTGTGTGTGTGGTGTGTGTGTGTGTGTGTGTGTGTGTGTGTGTGTGTGTGGTGTGTGTGTGTGTGTGTTTGGTATATATGTTTTTTTGGTCATTTTCTAGAGTTCTTCAAATTTTTTGAGTGCGTTTTGTTTGTAAATCCATAAATTCACAGATTGGATTTGATCCACTGAAGTGGATGAGTACCTCCAGTTCCATAGATCAAGAGCTCTTCAACAGGAAGAGAGAGAGAGATGAAGGGGAAGAGAGTAAGAAAAGGAAGAAAAATATAAAAGGGATACTTTTCTAAGTTTTCCTCAATAAGGCCAGCTTTTATAGATATCCTGGGATAGCAGATAAGGGATACTTTCCACGACTCCTTTATAGGAGCGAACCTTACCAAGTTATTCGTAGTATTAAGAGATCGAACTCCCTCCTCGCCTGCCTCAGAATAGAATTTAATCTCAATAAAATTTCTGGAGAAGAAACCTGTTTAACAATTTGGGTTGAAAATATGCAATATGTTAAGAGACGTCTGTCCGTAGGGAGATGCTGTCGGTCCATAAATCTATCGTTCCTCGATCTGTCGTCTAAATTTAAGGCACAGCAGATGTATTGGTCCGTAAATCTATCGTTCGGTTGATCTCAAGGTCGGCAGATCTATCGTTCGATTGATCTGTTGTTCAGTTGATATATCGGCCTTAATTTAAGAGTCAGATGTATCGATTTTTTTTATCTGTCGGCCTTCAGATCTGTCGGTGAATTGGCTGGCTGGACGCGGCTGAAGATTGACGGGCGCAGTGAAAGATAAAGAAAGGGTATGAGAGATAAAAAGTATGAGAGAGAATGAGAGACAAAGCAAGGTATGATGAAAAGGAAACGAGAAGTGGTTACGAGAGAGAGAGAATGAAAGAGAATGAGAAAGAGAGAATGAAAGATAAAGAGAATGAGAAAGAGAGAATGAGAGAGAGTGAGAAATCAAAGCACACGCTAGCACTGAGTGTTGCTATGTGTGCGTGTGCTGGCGGCTACCTTGTTCTTCCTCTCTTTGTCTCTGTGTTTGTTGTGCGTGGTGTCCATGTCGTGTTCTTGCCGTGCCCCTGTTTTTCTTGTGTGGTGTGTTTGTCGCGTGCGTGCTCTATGTATCTCTGTTTTTGTCGTGTTCGCGTTCTATGTATCCGTTTTTGTTGTGGTCGTGTTCTTGTTATACTCCTGTTTATGTTGAATGGTGTACTTTTCGTGTTTTTGTCGTGTTTATCATGTTTCTGTGTACTTGTGGTGTTCTTGCATTGTGTTCATGTCGTGTCTTTGCGAGTCTCCTCTTGTCACTGGGGTATATAACCAGCTAATAACAAGGAAGTACTCACGAGACCATGAGCTAGGCCTCCACCCCTGCAAACATATATGGGTAACTATAGTTGATTTAAAGTCATTTAGAATATCTTGCCTAATCGTCTCAAGATAATTCTGCGATTTCAGAACACCTGCTAAAATATGTTTAAATCAAAACACCTGTATAGAAGAGGTGCATAACCTCTTTTTCAGGTGTTTTTGTTCAAATTTCCACTTGAGGAAATGTGCCCAAAGGTAGGACAACAGAACTCATACCTGCTCCAGGTCCACTCAACAGCTGTCTAGCGGCCTGAAGAAGACGAATTAGTGCCTATAACGTGTGAACAGAACACCTGCCCAGGTGGAACCAAACAGGTGTTGCTTATAGTACTAAGGACACCGGATGATGAAAATTTTGAAATTAATCGCCATTTTTTTAATATATATGTCGTACCGAATAGGTAAAACTTGCGATTTCGGCTTCTTGCCGAATAAGGCAAGCGAAAACTTGTTTATTCAATAATTTCTCAAAAACCATTCTGAACCTAACGAAAAACAATATATTTAATTGTGTTTGTTAAAAAAACCATACCCCCGGCCGGGATTGAACCCGCCGTATGGTTTGTTTGCAATCGTGTCATTACGATTTCTTGTTATTAAATTATTGTAAACATCTAAAATATATTTAGTTGGATTAGGCTAAATTAAATTGCGCTTGTTATAATAAGGTTAAGTAACTTTTCTAAGGTTCTTTTTGTATAAAATTATTAATATTTACATTAACATAAATGAAAAAAATATGTATCTTTGAACGTATAAGAGAAAATTTTAGAAAGGACTTATATATATATACCTCCCACTCATCTTGACCTTCGTCCCTTACTCTCTTTGTCCACCTTCCCCTTATACCTTGGCTCCCCTCCCTGCTTCGCACTTCCTGCTTCCCCTTCTGCCCCTCACTGGTCTACAGGTCAGCTTGGTGGGTTCTGTCAGTGCTGCATTATTAGCAAGAGCTGCCTTGTCCAGGACTGTCTTATTGACGGTGTGTGTGTGTGTGTGTGTACTCACCTATTTGTGCTTTCAGGGGTCGATTCAAAGCTCCGGGCCGAGCCTCTTCGCTGGTCGCTACTAGTTGAGCTTTATCGTATCTTTCCTTAAAGCTATGTATGGATCCTGCCTACACTACGTCACCCTCCAGATTGTTTCACTTCCTGACAACTCTATGACTAAAGAAATACTTTCAAACATCCCTGTGACTCATCTGAGTCTTCAAATTCCAGTTGCGACCCCTTGTTACTGTGCCCCATCTCTGGAACATTCTGTCCCTTTCCACCTTGTCAGTTCCTCAGTATTTTGTACGACATTATCGCGTCTGCCGTATTCCTCCTCTCCTCTAGTGTCATCAGGTCGATTTCCCTTAACCTCTCGTCGTAGGACATAACCTATAGCTCCGGGACTAGTCTTGTCGCAAACTTTAGCACTTTCTGTAATTGTTGAAGTTCTTGACCCGGTGTGGGTTCCAAAGTGGTGCTGCATACTCTACTATGGGCCTGACGTACACGGTGTACAGTCTTGAACGATTCCTTCCTGGGGTATCGAAACGCTATTCATACGTCCCTCCAAGCTCCCATATGTCGCAGAAGTTATTAGGCTGATGTACGCCTTAGGAGACGTGCTCGGTCTTATGCTTATTCCAAGATCTTTCTCCTTGAGTGAGGTTTGCAGCCTTTGGCCCCCTTAGCCTGTACTTTGTCTTCGGTCTTCTTTGAACTTCCCCAATCACACATATGTGTGTGTGTGTGTGTGTGTTTTCGCATGTATATAGTGTTTGTGTGCGTGTGAGTGTATATATATATATATATATATATATATATATATATATATATATATATATATATATATATATATATGTATATTTGTCGTGCCGAATATGTAAAACTGGTGAATTAGCAAGAACTCATTTAAAATTAAGTCCTTTTTAAATTTTCTCTTATACGTTTAAAGATATATTTTTTTTCATAATGTTGATGTAAAAATTTATAATTTTGCAGCCAAAAGGAACTTAGAAAACTTACCTAACCTTTTTTAAATAACAAACTCAATTTATTTCGCCTAACCCAAATAAATGTTTATTTTAGATTTGTTTGCAATAATTATTACTAAAACAAACACAGTGAAATATATTTTTTTTCGGTTAGGTTATACATGATTTTGCGAAATTATTAGTGCATACACAAATTTTCACTTGTCTTAGTATGCAAGATGAACGTTGCTATTTTAAGCCAAGATCGCAATGTCTGCCTATTCGGCACGACTATATATTGTTAGTATAATTATTATAATTTATTATAATTGTATATATATAATATATATATATATATATATATATATAATATATATGTTTCAGTTGTGTTCAGTATTTATACACGTTGTTTAAATGCAGTATTTCCTGGTTATTGGACATCAGTAGTGGTAGGTATGTTACACTGTGGTTTATGTTGTGGTAGTATGTACACTGTGGTATGTATGTGTGTACACTGTGGTATGTGTGTATGTACACTGTGGTATGTGTATGTGTATGTACACTGTGTGTGTATGTACACTGTGGTATGTGTGTGTGTATGTACACTGTGGTATGTGTGTGTGTATGTACACTGTGGTATGTGTGTGTATGTACACTGTGGTATGTGTGTATGTACACTGTGGTATGTGTGTGTGTATGTACACTGTGGTATGTGTTGTGGTGTGTAATGTACACTGTGGTATGTGTGTGTGTATGTACACTGTGGTATGTGTGTGTGTATGTACTGTGGTATGTGTGTATGTACACTGGTATGTGTGTATGTACACTGTGGTATGTGTGTGTGTATGTACTGTGGTATGTGTGTGTATGTACACTGTGGTATGTGTGTATGTACACTGTGGTATGTGTGTGTGTATGTACACTGTGGTATGTGTGTATGTACTGTGGTATGTGTGTATGTACAATATGGTATGTGTGTGTACACTGTGGTATGTGTGTGTGTATGTACACTGTGGTATGTGTGTATGTACACTGGTATGTGTGTGTGTGTACGCTGCGTGGCAGATGCGTGAACGTTTGTGTATGTATAAAAACAAACAAATTTAGTTTCTTTACAAAGGTTACAATGTGTGATTTACACTTTATAGAATGTTCTTAAATACAAAGAGCCACTAACCTGCCAGGGAATTTCTGGTAGAAAAAATGAATACCACCGAATGGTAAGTCTGTGGTAGGTGTAGTACACTGTGTGGTAGGTGTACTACACTGTGTGGTAGGTGTAGTACACTGTGTGGTAGGTGTAGTACACTGTGTGGTAGGTGTAGTACACTGTGTGGTAGGTGTACTACACTGTGTGGTAGGTGTAGTACACTGTGTGGTAGGTGTAGTACACTGTGTGGTAGGTGTACTACACTGTGTGGTAGGTGTAGTACACTGTGTGGTAGGTGTAGTACACTGTGTTGTAGGTGTAGTACACTGTGTGGTAGGTGTAGTACACTGTGCCACAGGGATCCGTCCTAGGACCGGTGCTGTTTCTGGTATTTGTGAACGACATGGCGGAAGGAATAGAATCCGAAGTGTCCCTGTTTGCAGATGATGTGAAGTTGATGACAAGAATTAAATGGGACGAGGACCAGGCAGAACTACAGAGAGATCTGGAAAGACTGCAGGCCTGGTCCAGCAGCTGGATTTCAACCCCACCAAGTGCAAAGTCATGAAGATTGGGGAAGGGCGAAGAAGACCACAGACGGAATACAGTCTAGGGGGCCAGAGCCTACGGGCCTCATTCAAGGAAAAGGATCTTGATGTGAGTATAACACCGGGCACATCTGAGGCGCACATCAACCAAATAACTGCTGCAGCATACTGGCGCCTGGCAAACCTAAGAACAGCATTCCGACATCTAAATAAGGACTCATTCAGGACCCTGTACACTGTGTACGTTAGGCCCATATCGGAATATGCAGCACCAGTTTGGAATCCACACCTAGCCAAGCAGGTAAGGAAACTAGAGAAAGTGCAACGGTTTGCTACAAGACTAGTCGCGGAGCTAAGGGATATGTCCTACGAGGAGAGGTTAAGGGAAATCGACCTGACACCTCTGTAAGACAGGAGAGTTAGGGGGGATATGATAACGACATATAAAATACTGAGAGATATAGACAAGGTGGACAGAGACAGGATGTTCCAGAGATGGGCCACAGCAACAAGGGGTCACAGTTGGAAGTTGAAGACTCAGATGAATCACAGGGATGTTAGGAAGTATTTCTTCAGTCACAGAGTTGTCAGGAAGTGGAATAGCCTGGGTAGTGATGCAGTGGAGGCAGGATCCATGCATAGCTTTAAGAAGAGGTATGATAAAGCTCACGGAGAGGGAAGAGTGAGTAGCGGCCAGTTGGAGAGGCGGGGCCAGGAGCTGTGAATCGACCCCCCGCAACCACAACTACGTGAGTACAACTAGGTGAGTACACAAACACACAGGAACCATACATAGCTTTAAGACGAGGTATGATAAAGCTCATGGGGCAGGAAGAGAGAGGACCTATTAGCGATCAGTGAAGAGGCTGAGCCAGGAACTGAGTATAAACCCCCACAACCACAATTAGGCGAGTACACACACACACACACACACACACACACACACACACACACACACACACACACACACACACACACACACACACACACACACACACACACACACACACACACATTTCTTGAACACATCTGAGTGAGTTGTCTCTGAATTCACTAATTTATCGCATTCCAACACATAATGACGCAGAGTGTGACAATAGTCCATCTGGCAATTTACATTTTGTTTGGTGTATTTAACCTGCCAAAGGTTGGTGTATTTAACCCGCCAAAGGTTGGTGTATTTAACCCGCCAAAGGTTGGTGTATTTAACCTGCCAAAGATACTTGAAACCCAGCCGGAGCCTAGTCCCTGAACCCATTATGTACCTCTGTAATCTTTTGACTACTGCCCAAACCATGGGTATGGGGTGCATAATATATTAAACTAAAGAGTAATGAAGTGTGGGAGGGGGGAAGGTAGTGAAGTGTGGGAGGGGGAGGTAATGAAATGTGGGAGGGGGAGGGTAATGAAATGTGGGAGGGGGATGAAGTGTGGAGGGGGGAAGGTAATGAAGTGTGGGAGGGGGAGGATAATGAAGTGTGGGAGAGGGAGGGTATGAAGTGTGGGAGGGGGAGGTAATGAAGTGTGGGAGGGGAAAGTAATAATGTGGGAGTGGGAGGATAATGTAGTGTGGGAGGGGGAGGGTAATGAAGTGTGGGAGGCGGGAAGGTAATGAAGTGTGGGAGGCGGGAAGGTAATATGAAGTGTGGGAGGGGGAGGATAATGAAGTGTGGGAGTGGGAGGATAATGTAGTGTGGGAGGGGGAGGTAATGAAGTGTGGGAGAGGGAAGGTAATGAAGTGTGGGAGGCGGGAAGGTAATGAAGTGTGGGAGGGGGAGGATAATGTAGTGTGGGAGGGGGAGGATAATGTAGTGGGGGAGGGGGAGGGTAATGAAGTGTGGGAGGGGGAAGGTAATGAAGTGTGGGAGGGGGAGGGTAATGAAGTGTGGGAGGCAGGAAGGTAATGAAGTGTGGGAGGGGGAAAATAATGTAGTGTGGGAGGGGGAGGATAATGTAGTGGGGGAGGGGAGGGTAATGAAGTGTGGGAGGGGGAAGGTAATGAAGTGTGGGAGGGGGAGGGTAATGAAGTGTGGGAGGGGGAAGGAATTGAAGTGTGGGAGGGGGAAGGTAATGAAGTGTGGGAGGGGGAGAATAATGTAGTGTGGGAGGGGGAGGATAATGTAGTGTGGGAGGGGGAGGGTAATGAAGTGTGGGAGAGGGAAGGTAATGAAGTGTGGGAGGGGAGGATAATGTAGTGTGAGAGGGGAGGATAATGTAGTGTGGGAGGGAGAGGGTAATGAAGTGTGGGAGGGGGAGAATAATGTGTGTGGGGAGGGTAATGAAGTGTGGGAGGGGAAGGATAATGAAGTGTGGGGGGAAGGTAATGAAGTGTGGGAGGGGGGAAGGTAATGAAGTGTGGAGAGGGAAGGTAATGAAGTGTGGGAGGGGAGATAATGAAGTGTGGGAGGGGTAAGGTAATGAAGTGTGGGAGGGGGGTAATGAAGTGTGGGAGGGGAGTAATGAAGTGTGGGAGGGGGAAGGTATTGAAGTGTGGGAAAGGGAAGGTAATGAAGTGTGGGAGGGGAGGATAATGTAGTGTGGGAGGGGAGGGTAATGAAGTGTGGGAGAGGGAAGGTAATGAAGTGTGGGAGGGGGAGGATAATGTAGTGTGGGAGGGGGAAGGTAATGAAGTGTGGGAGGGAGAGGATAATGAAGTGTGGGAAGGGAAGGTAATGAAGTGTGGGAGGGGGAGGATAATGAAGTGTGGGAGGGGGGAAGGTAATGAAGTGTGGGAGGGGGGTAATGCAGTGTGGGGGGAGGATAATGAAGTGTGGGAGTGGGAGGGTAATGAAGTGTGGGAGGGGGGAAAGGTAATGAAGTGTGGGAGAGGGAGGGTTAGCTACCACCATCACTGCTGATGAGGGTGGTAGCTGACCGCTGATGACGGCGGTAGTTAACCGCTGGTGGTGCTGATGAGGCGGTAGTTAACCGCTGGTGGTGCTGATGAGGGTGGTAGCTGACCGCTGGTGGTGCTGATGACGGCGGTAGTTAACCGCTGGTCGTGCTGATGACGGCGGTAGTTAACCCCTTGTGGTGCTGATGAGGGTGGTAGCTGACCGCTGGTGGTGCTGATGACGGCGATAGTTAACCGCTGATGGTGCTGATGAGGGTGGTAGCTGACCGCTGGTGGTGCTGATGACGGCGGTAGTTAACCGCTGGGGGTGCTGATGACGGCGGTAGTTAACCGCTGGTGGTGCTGATGAGGGTGGTAGCTGACCGCTGGTGGTGCTGATGACGGCGGTAGTTAACCGCTGGTGGTGCTGATGAGGGTGGTAGCTGACCGCTGGTGGTGCTGATGAGGGTGGTAGCTGACCGCTCCTGGTGCTGATGACGGCGGTAGTTAACCGCTGGTGGTGCTGATGAGGGTGGTAGCTGACCGATGGTGGTGCTGATGACGGCGGTAGTTAACCGCTGGTGGTGCTGATGACGGCGGTAGTTAACCGCTGGTGGTGCTGATGAGGGTGGTAGCTGACCGCCGGTGGTGCTGATGACGGCCGTAGTTAACCGCTGGTGGTGCTGATGACGGCGGTAGTTAACCGCTGGTGGTGCTGATAACGGCGGTAGTTAACCGCTGGTGGTGCTGATGAGGGTGGTAGCTGACCGCTGGTGGTGCTGATGACGGTGGTAGTTGACCGCTGGTGGTGCTGATGATGTTGGTAGCTGACCGCTGGTGGTGCTGATGATTGCGGTAGTTGACTGCTGGTGGTGCTGATGACGGTGGTAGTTGACCGCTGGTGGTGCTGATGATTGTGGTAGTTGACCGCTGGTGGTGCTGATGACGGGTAGTTGACCGCTGGTGGTGCTGGTGATTGTGGTAGTTGACGGCTGGTGGTGCTGATGACGGTGGTAGTTGACGCCTGGTGTTGCTGATGACGGTGGTAGTTGACCGTTTGTGGTGCTGATGTTGGTAGCTGACCGCTGGTGGTGCTGATGGTGGTAGTTGACGGCTGGTGGTGCTGGTGACGGTGCTAGACCGTGGTGGTGCTGATGACGGTGGTAGTTGACCGCTGGTGGTGCTGATTGTGGTAGTTAACGGCTGGTGGTTCTGATGACGGTGGTAGTTGACGCCTGGTGTTGCTGATGACGGTGGTAGTTGACCGTTTGTGGTGCTGATGTTGGTAGCTGACCGCTGGTGGTGCTGATGGTGGTAGTTGACGGCTGGTGGTGCTGGGGACGGTGCTAGACCGTGGTGGTGCTGATGACGGTGGTAGTTGACCGCTGGTGGTGCTGATGACGGTGGTAGTTGACCGCTGGTGGTGCTGATGATTGTGGTAGTTGACGGCTGGTGGTTCTGATGACGGTGGTAGTTGACCGTTTGTGGTGCTGATGATGTTGGTAGCTGACCGCTGGTGGTGCTGGTGACGGTGCTAGATCGTGGTGGTGCTGATGACGGTGATGACCGCTGGTGGTGCTGATGACGGTGGTAGTTGACCGCTGGTGATGCTGATAATGTTGGTAGCTGACCGCTGGTGGTGCTGATGAGGGTGGTAGTTGACCGCTGGTGGTGCTGATGATTGTGGTAGTTGACCGTTGGTGGTGCTGATGACGGTGGTAGTTGACTGCTGGTGGTGCTGATGATTGTGGTAGTTGACCGTTGGTGGTGCTGATGACGGTGGTAGTTGACTGCTGGTGGTGCTGATGATTGTGGTAGTTGACCGTTGGTAGTGCTGATGACGGTGGTAGTTGACCGCTGGTGGTGCTGATGACGGTTGTAGTTGACCGCTGGTGGTGCTGATGATTGTGGTAGTTGACTGCTGGTTGTGCTGATGACGGTGGTAGTTGACCGCTGGTGGTGCTGATGATTGTGGTAGTTGACCGCTGGTGGTGCTGATGACGGTGGTAGTTGACCGCTGGTGGTGCTGATGATTATGGTAGTTGACGGCTGGTGGTGCTGATGATTGTGGTAGTTGACGGCTGGTGGTGCTGATGACGGTGGTAGTTGACCGCTGGTGGTGCTGATGATTGTGGTAGTTGACCGTTGGTGGTGCTGATGATGGTGGTAGTTGACTGCTGGTGGTGCTGGTGATGGGGGTAGTTGACCGTTGGTGATGATAATGTTGGTAGCTGACCGCTGGTGGTGCTGATGACGGTGGTAATTGACCGCTGGTAGTGCTGATGATTATGGTAGTTGACCGTTGGTGGTGCTGATGATGGTGGTAGTTGACTGCTGGTGGTGCTGATGACGGTGGTAGTTGACCGCTGGTGGTGCTGATGATTGTGGTAGTTGACTGCTGGTGGTGCTGATGATGGTGGTAGTTGACGGCTGGTGGTGCTGATGACGGTGGTAGTTGACCGCTGGTGGTGCTGATGATTGTGGTAGTTGACCGTTGGTGGTGCTGATGACGGTGGTAGTTGACTGCTGGTGGTGCTGATGACGGTGGTAGTTGACCGCTGGTGGTGCTGATGATCGTGGTAGTTGACTGCTGGTTGTGCTGATGACGGTGGTAGTTGACCGCTGGTGGTGCTGATTATTGTGGTAGTTGACCGCTGGTGGTGCTGATGACGGTGGTAGTTGACCGCTGGTGGTGCTGATGATTATGGTAGTTGACGGCTGGTGGTGCTGATGACGGTGGTAGTTGACCGCTGGTGGTGCTGATGAATGTGGTAGTTGACGGCTGGTGGTGCTGATGACGGTGGTAGTTGACCGTTGGTGGTGCTGATGACGGTGGTAGTTGACTGCTGGTGGTGCTGATGATGGGGGTAGTTGACCGCTGGTGATGCTGATAATGTTGGTAGCTGACCGCTGGTGGTGCTGATGACGGTGGTAATTGACCGCTGGTAGTGCTGATGATTATGGTAGTTGACCGTTGGTGGTGCTGATGATGGTGGTAGTTGACTGCTGGTGGTGCTGATGACGGTGGTAGTTGACTGCTGGTGGTGCTGATGACGGTGGTAGTTGACCGCTGGTGGTGCTGATGATTGTGGTAGTTGACTGCTGGTGGTGCTGATGATGAGGGTAGTTGACCGCTGGTGGTTCTGATGATGGCAGTGGTGGTAGATGACCGATTGTGGTATTGATGATGCTGGTAGTTGACAGATGGTTGTGCTGATGATGGTGGTGCTGATGATGACAGTGGTGGTGGTGGTCTCGGAGATACAAGGAGAGGGAGAGTTGACAGCGATGAAGTACCATATCAAGGTTGACAGTCATACACAGTCATTCACAGTTACAGGAAATAAAGTTTGAGGAGAATTCACAGTGTTGTCACCGAGGTCAGACCAGCAGGTCCAGTCCTCAGAGGTACAGCTGGCTCACTCAGATTATCATGGGGGAGCTTTAAACCAGTAGGGATTATACAGCGCCTGTGGGGGGATGATGGAAGGTATTCGGGCTCAATTCAGGGAACTGGAGCATAGATCTAATTCCCTAGATCAAGAGCCCCCACCAGCGTCAAGGAATGGCCCACTCAGAACACTGAGCATGGGGAGAGAAAGCACACAGCTGTTACCATCACAACATGTTGCCCACTCACTGAATTCGGTAAGATAAACGCTTGGTAGATGGGTAAGAAAAAACAGTGTAACTTTACGTTAAAAAAAAGTAAATAGAAATACAAAACAAAGTTTATTTCTTTCTGCAATACATAAAATGTAATTTAAATATAATAATGTACCACAAAATCAGCACAGGTGACAGTGCTGCAATAAAAATAAACTCGCAGAGGAAGTAATACTCACGATCGTCAAAGAGTCAGGAAGTCCAGTGATACCCATGGATTAGTAGCTCAACAAATCGCCTGCTAATCCAGAGTGAAATGTGAAAAGAGGCTGGTAGGTGGCGCTGGATTCAACATTCCTCTGCAACAAGCCACACAACGGTCACACTCGCACGCAAATATTATGTATATCCTGAGTGAACCTTTTCCGTTCATGATGCTGCTGGTAGATGAAACGGAAATTCTAGATGTATATACAGATGTACGCTTGTTAGTATAGTTTGAGAAGCCTAGTTCCTAGGCCTTTGTGTATCCATATGCTCTTGCGCTACCCTCCATAGGATGGATAGGAGATGGACAATAATCTAGCCGCTCGTAGAATGAGCACGATGTGCACAATAGCCTAAACGCTCACAGGATGACGATGGAGTGCACCACAGACTAGCCACTCACAAGGTGAGCATTGGGTGTACAGTAAACTAGTTGTGCAGTTTATTTGTGTATAATAAACTGCAAAACTAACTAGTGCAAGAAGGGTGATAGTAAAGTGGATAAATGAGTGAGAAAGTAGAGAGGTGTAAGTAAAAAAAGTGGAAAGACAGAGTTAGGGGGGTAATAGAGGGAAGGTGAAAGGGAGTTAAGAGGAAAAAGGGGGAGGGAGAAAAAGTTTTCTACCCAGGGGAGAAAACTTGGGTCATTACGCAGCATCCCTAAGTAGATTTAACATCATTAATGAGGAAAATAGTTAAAAGCTTATTAACGGTGAATCTCTGTAATGTTCCTGTTGTTGTTGATACTCCCGTTTCTGTTGGTGATGCTCCAGTTTCTGTTGGCGGTAATGGTCCGTGATGCTCCTGTTTCTGTTGGTGGTGATGGTTCCTGGTGATTGAACATCGACATAGCTCCGTATGACAAGAGATTAAGCAGACGGTGCAAAATACATCCACTAAAAAGCAAGGCCGCAACGTTTACATTAACTCAAAAAAAAAAACTGTCAGACATCCGCGACTCTTCGACGGCCTTCCTCCATGAATAAAGGGAATTACCAACAAAACACTGGAAATTGGAAATTGGAAAAATCCCTCGGAACAGTGCCTGACCAGCTGCGCTGTGGTTCGTATTTTGGACTGTGTGTGGTCAGCAGTAACAGCCTGGTTGATAAGGCCTTCGTCCTCCAGGAGACCTAGTCTGGGACCGGGCCGCGGGGATTTTGACTCCCCGGAAACATATCCCAGACCCACACGTTGAATCTGAATAATTGTCGTTTCTGGAGCTCACTAAAGGGTCGAGAAAATCCGCATTTTTATTGAATAAATTATAGAAAAAATACTTCATTCGCCCAGAATTATAGCGCTTTACGCCCCCAACGGATTTATTAATTCATCACGAATGCATATCAACAAATAAGTGGCGTAACACGGGAAATGAGGGACAATGGAGACATGGTCACTACATACAAGATACTCAGCGACAGTTGGAGTGGAGCTGTTAAGGTACAAGTGGTTAAAATACCAGACATAGCAAAGGGAGACTTATTATTACAACGACGTTTCTCCATTATAGGCGAAATGTCTCATTTTGTTATAAAAGTCTCTAAACTACTCTTTCAACGGAGTGGATGAAAACTGTAAAACAGTGAAGACTGGAAGAGGAAACACAGGTAGAAATTAAACATTTGGTGCTAAAACGGCATAAAATGAAGTGAACAAGTCAGGGAAGAATAAACCAAGGAAAAAAGCCAGAGAGGAATAAATCAAGGAAAGAAGACAGGGAAGAATAAACCAAGGAAAGAAACCAGAGAGGAATAAATCAAGGAAAGAAGACAGGGAAGAATGAACCAAGGAAAGAGGCCAGAGAGGAATAAATCAAGGAAAGAAGACAGGGAAGAATAAACCAAGGAAAGAAGACATGAAAACAAGCAAGGGAGGATTAAACCAAGGAAACAAACCAGGGAGGAATAAACCAAGTAAACAAGCTAGGGAGGAATAAACCAAGGAAACAAACCAGGAATGAATAAACCAAGGAAACAAGCTAGGGAGGAATAAACCGAGAGAGGAATAAACCAAGGAAACAAGCCAGGGAGGAATAAACCAAGGAAGTAAGCCATGAAAACAAGCAAGGGAGAAATAAACCAAGGAAACAATCGAGGGAGGAATAAACCAAGGAAGCAAGCCATGAAAACAAACAAGAGAATTAAACCAAGGAAACAAACCAGGGAAACAATCGAGGGAGGAATAAACCAAGGAAACAAGCCAGGGGGAAACCCTCTAGGCGTGGAAACAGTGAAAACAAACTCCATACATGAATTAAAAGTTTATTACCACAAACATGATGAATTTAAAAAAACAAATTATTACATTTTGGTATTACTAAGTACTATGAATATTCCCGATGTCGGTCTGCTGTATCCTGACGTAGGATCATCCACTAACATTTTCATTGATGATAGATACCACCGTGTGTAGCAGGGATCCCCGACCTGCAACCGGTGGGCCGCATGTGGCCCATCTAGGAAATGGATGCTGCCCTCACATGAAACTATGAATTTACCTTTATGTAGGTGCCACAATGCACAGTGCCAACAAAACCGTGCGGCCCCTCATCACACATTTGACCATTAAATGTGGCCCACTTGTGTAGAAAGGGCTATAGTACTACCCTTCAGCCGTTGTTTCTTGCTTCACCACAGCCGTAGGAACAACCGGTCCACTGAGCCGTTGTCCACACTAGAGTATTTCTATCTTTGACATAAGCCTTTCAATACCTGGAAGAAAGTTAAAGTGAAGCATTATTAGTCACAACCCCATCAGTAAACTGTGTATAGCGCAGTCATCAGTATAAGAAAGATGGTGAAATTAAGACACAGATGCAACATCTGGGTATCTTTATTGTAGACGTTTCGCCATCCAGTGGCTTTATCAATGCAAATTCTAGGACATAACTTGAAGAAAGTAGAACTATGTACAGAAGATGAGGTAATCAGTCCCTCAACCTTGGAGTAGGTGCGAAGAGCACCATAGTCTTGGAGGTGCTCTTCGCACCTACTCCTGTACCTACTTCTGTACATAGTTCTACTTTCTTCAAGTTATGTCCTAGAATTTGTATTGATAAAGCCACTGGATGGCGAAACGTCTACAATAAAGATACCCAGATGTTGCATCTGTGTCTTAATTTCATCTTGTCGGTATTATATACCATTCTTGCACAAGAAAGATGGTGACTGTCTGTAACTAGTTTGTACTTTCCAGTTCTCAGGTACTGTCATAACCAGTTTGTACTTTCCAGGCCTCAAGTACTGTCACATCCAGTTTGTACTTTCCAGTTCTCAGATACTGTCACAACCAGTTTGTAGTTTATAGATCATAGGTCCTTAACCAATTTGTAGTTTCCAGTCACATCCATATCAGTTTTTGGTGTTTTAATCCTCTTCTAGTTTTCCTCTTTGTTTCCTTCAGCGTTCAGTAAATTTTTAATGCTTTTTCCAGTAAACTTTTTTTTCACTTTATTATTATTTTATGACAATATTATGGCCATTTTTTTTCACTTCCACATCATTTTTAAGAAGTGGTTTATAAATATTAGTTAAAAGTCCAGTAAATTATCAGAGGTTAGTCCGCGCACAGTGAGCACCTTCAGTCAGCCTCCAGTGAAGACTACAGTACATCCAGTCAACCTCCAGTGAGGACTACAGTACCTCCAGTCAACCTCCAGTGAGGACTACAGTACCTCCAGTCAACCTCCAGTGAGGACTACAGTACCTCCAGTCAACCTCCAGTGAGGACTACAGTATCTCCAGTCAGCCTCCAGTGAGGACTACAGTACTTCCAGTATGGACTACAGTACCTCCAGTGGGCACCACAGTACCTCCAGTCAACTTCCAGTAAACACCACAGTGCCTTCAGTCAGCTTCCAGTGAGGACCACAGCACCTCCAGTCAGCTTCCTGTGAGGACCACACCTCCAGTCAGCTTCCACTGAGCACCGCATTACTTCCAGTCATCTTCCACTAAGCACCACAGCACCTCCAGTCTGCTTCCCATGAACACCACAGTACCTCCAGTCAGCTTCCACTGAGCACCGCATTACCTCCAGTCAGCTTCCAGTGAGCACTACAGCATCTCCGGTTAACTTCCAGCTAACACCACAGCACCTCCGGTGAGTTTCCAGTTAAAACCATAGTGCATCCATTTAGCTTCCAGTGAGGACCACAGCACTTCCAGCCAGCTTCCAGTGAGGACCACAGCACCTCTAGTCAGCCTCCAGTGAGGACTACAGTACTTCCAGTATGGACTACAGTACCTCCAGTGAGCACCACAGTACCTTCAGTCAGCTTCCAGTGAGGACCACAGCACCTCCAGTCAGCTTCCTGTGAGGACCACACCTCCAGTCAGCTTCCACTGAGCACCGCATTACTTCCAGTCATCTTCCACTAAGCACCACAGCACCTCCAGTCTGCTTCCCGTGAACACCACAGTGCCTCCAGTCAGCTTCCAGTGAGCACTACAGCATCTCCGGTTAACTTCCAGCTAACACCACAGCACCTCCGGTGAGTTTCCAGTTAAAACCATAGTGCATCCATTTAGCTTCCAGTGAGGACCACAGCACTTCGTCAGCTTCCAGTGAGGACCACAGCACCTCCAGTCAGCTTCCAGTGAGGACCACAGCACCTCCAGTCAGCTTCCAGTGAGGACCACAGCACCTCCAGTCAGCTTCCAGTGAGGACCACAGCACCTCCAGTCAGCTTCCAGTAAGCAGCACAGCACCTCCAGTCAGTTTCCAACAAACACCACAGCACCTCCAGTCAATTTCCAGTAAACACAACAGCACTTCCTGTGAGCTTCTATTAAGGAACATAGTACATCCATTCAGCTTCCAGTAAGCACCACAGTACCTCCATTCAGCTTCCAGTAAGCACCACAGCACCAGTCAGCTTCCAGCAAACACCTCAGCACCTCCAGTCATTTCTGTACTAGCTTTCCCGACATTTCCTCCACATTTCCCATTCAGCTACGCATCATTGCCCCTACAAAAGGGTCGCGTTCCAGCCCTCTCCAGCTCAGCATTTCCAGTAATCAAGTACTTCTGGAACGGCTCTGGAATTCCTCCAGGGATCGAATTTTACGTCTAACTTTTACTGATGTTCCAACGCCCCAAACCTGACATCACAGTGAGTGTGAAGGAGGTTTCAGTAGCGTATTAAGGCTACAGATATTATTACCCTTATCGAAGTTTGGTAAAGGTTTCTGAGGATTCATTCATAATATTTGTTGTGAAAGGCGAACTTAGGAATGCAGTTCAATACATATAATATCAATTTCATAAGCTTTATGTTGGGAGTGTGTGTAGGTTAGATGGTAGGAGTAAAAATGAGTGCAGGCAGAGTGCGGTCAGCATGAGTTGAGATGATCTACAATATGATGAGTCAGCGTGGTTGAGCTGAGCTAGGGTGGGTCAGTAAATGTGTCTAGAGGAAGATGAGGGATAGGAGATAGTATGTCTGGAAGAAGATAAGGGGTAGGAGATCGTTTATCTGGAAGATGAGGGGCAGGAGATCGTTTGTCTGGAAGATGAGGGGCAGGAGATAGTTTGTCTGTAAGGAGAGGGGTAGGAGATCGTTTGTCTGGAAGAAGATAAGGTGTAGGAGATCATTTGTCTGGAAGATGAGGGGCAGGAGATCGTTTGTCTGGAAGAAAGATGGGTAGGAGATCGTTTGTCTGGAAGAAAGATGGGTAGATCGTTTGTCTGGAAGATGAGGGGTAGGAGAGCGTGTGTCTGGAGAAGGATGAAGGGCGGGAAATGGAGGCAGTATGGTAAGTAGCGTGAAGGAGGCAGCAGTTTGTGTAATGGACCAACGGTGCCAACTTTCTTATTGAAGACCACGGTTAGTGTACTGTGCCATGTAATGTTTCCAGTCCGTGTGTGTTCATCGCATAGTGTCTGCTGGGGTCGAGCTACGGCTCCTGGCCTCGCATCTTAACTAAGTTGTCTGATTCAGTTGATTCCTAACCTCTTACTAGGGCGCAAGAGGTTAGGAAGCGTGTCTGGAGCTATTCTCCACTATTTTTCATCTAACTCGTTCCTCTTTTCAAGTAAACGCACTCCTTAAAATATTTCCTGACTTGTTTGTGTCTCCTCCGAGTGTTTAGGATTCATCTATACTCCCTCGACCTGAAATTAAGTTCCTCCTGTCTGCCTCTCTTGTTGGTTGAGTGGATAATAGATTTTCAAGCTTATCTACTACACGAGAGTCATTAAGGCCAGATGGAACCAGTTCCCCACCAGTCAAGAATACTTAAATCAATAAAATAAGGATAAAAGTAAACTCTCCGTATATATACACTGAGATATACACCACATAGTGTATATATCTTTGTCTCCTTGATTTCTGGTCCTTCTTGGGCACTGGGCTTTTTTATTTTAGTTATTTTTTTTAAGTGTCTAACAAGTCTACTGTCTCAACTGTTTTCTTGCTCGGTGCTTCTCTGCCATCCTTTAGTATCCAAGGCGATGTGTTTCCTGGTATCATTTTGTGTGTGTGTGTGTGTGTGTATTGTAGATTTATTCACCTCGTTGCATTCGGGGGTTGAGCTGCAGCTCTTGGGCCCGCCTGTATAGATTGCTTCTTGGTTTACTGTATGACTATTTGTGTTTTTTCTTGATTTTCATGCTACGGTTCTTCAGCATTTACTTTACTCATACCTTCAAATTCAGACAACACTTCTTACCTTCCTCTGGCTTCCCTTTGTTCTTACGTCAGTCTGTGTCTACTTCCTCTAAATATTTAAGACAAAATGGTGGTCATATTTCCAGTTGTTCTATCTGCAGAGCTGTGAGGTCTCCCTCTTCATATTTCAGCTCTCTTAATTCTGGGACCAGCCTTTTGGCGGGCCTCTCAACTTTCTTAATTATCTTTGTAGACTTGATGAGATGTTCTGAATGCCTTCTTGCTCACATTTCTAAAGGCTATTCCGATATTAATTTGTATTGTATGTGACGCTGATGAGATGTGGGTCTGTACATGTTGCAAGTTTGTGAATTTTCTCTAGGTTCTGGTCGTGCCTGATGGCATGTGGGCTCCAGACTGCTGCTGCATACTCAGCGATAGCCTGATATACGATGTTTATGGGGCTCTAAGATTTTTTTTATTGAGATTTCAGACGGGAGTTTCCATGCTTGTTATTCAGGCATGTGCCACAGAAGTTATGTGACCGATGTTCGATACTTTACTACGCTTTTCAATCCTTTCTCTTGTCGAAGACTTGCTATATATTCTTCCTATGGTAAAAAGACGATGTATGCACAGCTAAGTAGAGCTTATTCTTCGCCTTTACATAAAGGTTTGCTCTGCACATGGTAAGTCTTGCCGTCCAAAACCTTCCCTCTTAGAGTGAATTTCGTTTTTATTCAGCTCTTTTTTTTCCCTATTCTCTTGACTTTGTACTTGCTGAGAGTCTTCCTTGTCTTCTTCCATTTGCACCTTCTTATTAACTTTGCATAATCACATACACATTTGATTTAATTGACAGACCCGTCGTTAACGTAAATCACAAACAGTACCGGTCTCAGTTGTGTTCCATGTGGTACCCAACACGTCACACTCGATCATCATTCTGGTTTCATAAGTTATTTGATTCATTATAGCTCTTGTGTAGTACTGTGTGAAACACCTTTTTTTTTCGCAGTCCAAGAAAGTTTAGTCCATCCATTTCTTCCTTTCCTGCTGTCTCTATAAGTCTGTCATAGAATTTCACTCAATTCGTGAAAGAGGAAGTTCCGTCATATTAGTAGAAGTTACTGAATGAGAACTTCTATTACTCTCCTAATTATCTTCTCCATTACTTTAGAGTGTATGCATATCGAGAATATCGTCCAGTATAAAACTACCTGCTTGTCCCCAAGCTGCAGATGGGACCGACCTTCGATAGTTACAATTTAATTATGTTTACAGTGACCTGTAGTAAATTATTTTTCACCTTCTCTCAGTACACAAGCTGTTAAATTGTCGGATTCCATCGCGTTCGTTGTCTCTAGTTGGTTTAGTAACTTCTGTTCTTTCACCTTATTGTGATGATAGTCAGTAGTCTATATTTCGACTCACGAAATCGTAATGTCACGATTGAAAACAAACCACGGATCGGTTGGGGTTTAAACCCATGGTAATTGAGTCCTAAAACTCACTTGCCATGGTTCAGACCTCACCAGTTCTGTGGTTTACTAGTCTGTGTTGCTCTACTCTCCCTTCTCAGTTAATTCGGATAATACTTATTTTAATCTACCATGCAGCTGCTTGCATACCTCCGTCCACTTACCTGAGTTCTTCACCAGTCCTAATCACCAGTCTTTATAGTCAGCTTCAGCTTAATGTAACTTTGTAACAGTGTTCACTCTTAATTTAGTCATTGATATGTCGTTCTCACGCTTTTTTTTTTCTTCCCTTGTTACTCTTAAGCATTAGTTCCTTTCTCTTTTGCTTAGCTCCATTCTCTCATTCACGGTTTTCTGTAAATTTATTTTTAATTCTTCTGCTGCTGCTGCTGCTGCTTTTTTCTTCTTTTTTCTTCTTTTTTTTCTTTCTTTTTTTTCTTCTTTTTTTTCTTCTTTTTTCTTCTTCTTCTTTTTTTTTTTTCTTCTTCTTCTTCTTCTTCTTCTTCTTCTTCTTCTTCTTCTTCTTCTTCTTCTT